>JARFJB010001983.1:1372500-1992500 GCA_036346205.1 Vesta saturnalis
AAAGTATTCTAGGATTATCTTAAGCGGTGTTTGTAATTATGAAACATATAAGTTTTTTATTATGTATGATAATGGTGAAAGTTTACATTTTCATATATTATTCTAATAATTATTAATATGACACATAACTGTCATTTTTAATATAATTAGTGTAATATTATATTAATATGGAATTTTAGTTAATAATCATCAATTAGGTGGGTTGAAATGTTCTTTAGTAAAATTGAACTCTATTTTAAACCATTTAAAATTACATAAACCAAACAAATTCCATAATTATAAAGTTATTAATTATATTTAACGAGTTTAATGAAACAGATCACTATTGTAATTAGTGATTAGACATACATACTTTTGTTAATTGTACTTTTAGTTTTGTAACTAAATTAATGCTGTAACCTTAAATTAAGCCACTCTCACATATATTAGACATTTATTTTTCTTCTTTTTACGATAATGGCCAGATTCTTTATAAGTTCTTTAATTGCAATTTATTATTTGATCATTTACACCGTACTTTACATTAAGTCATTATAATCACATTTTTAGGAAAAGTACACACTACCTCAATCTTGTTATAGTTCAAAGCATGTAATTAGTCCTGATTACTAAATAGTTGCATTAGATTCTCCCACTTGTAATTTATAACTTACACATCTTACATAAATTATAATAAAAAAAGGTATTCTAAGGTCAGGTAACACAGTTTGCTTTAGTATAAAAGAATTAATTCTCATGATTACTAATTAATCATATTGGAATAATTTATTCTTAATTTAACTTTTTCCTTTCTATAATTCTTCAAAATTAACTGATATTTTAAATGTAAATGCCTTAAGTTACAACCACTAACTAGACACTGTAATTTACTTAGATCCGTTTTTTTTTACAAAATTTAGACCACTTAAACCAAGCGCTAACATTGTAAACGCTTTTTGTGGAAATAACACAAAATTAGTTAAAGTATTGTAAGTAACATCAAACAGTTGACGTAAATTGTAAGCACATAAGTAATTCTTCGTAGTCACTAATTACATTCACTTTTCAAATTTTGTTTAATCACATTATTTTGGAAAGGGTATACCTTATTGTTAATGCAGTTTTAATAGTTATAACAAAATAAATATTCTGAATAGTTACTAATTATGATTTCTTTTTGTTTATGTGAAATTGCTACTTATTGGCTAATGAAAAATGACAGGTTTTGATTTGTTTAATTTTTACGAGGGAAATGTTCTAAGAATAGGCTCTTTTGTACTAAAAACCCTGATGTTTTTTGCCATTATTGACTCACAGTTAATCTAGATCAGGTTTTGTTAAATTTATGTTTGGTGGTAATTGCGGAAATTTTGCATTGCTGATAAATTTAATGAACCGCTTAAAGTGCTTAGTTATAATTAGTTGAATGTATGATTTCAACAAGTTAATTAAGTTATGCTGTAATTAATTAACAAAAAATCTCATTATCATTTGGCCAATAGTTGTGTAATTATTCAATTGTAATTAGTTAATTAGCTATTGAATTTTATGCATTACGACTAGTTCGTTTGATTTTACAATTGTAAGAATGAAATTAATGTAATTTTTATAATTCATAGATGCACGTAAGAAATTTTGTCAGCAAAGGGAATACGTTATTCAGGTTGCGTCTACAAGTTAAGGAATAATGTATTAATTAGACACTCCTTATGTAAAAGGTTTATGATTAATTTGAAGTCAGATTAGCCAAACAGCGACTGAGGCATAATTTACTTTGCCCAATTATCCTTTCAGTCATTTTTTGTTTTTATTTTTTTAAGTACAAAAACACTGAATTTCAGATATTATCATTAAAGCTGAGTTTATGTTCAACTAACAATTAACCACTAACAATTAACCATTAATAATTAAAAAGATCACTAAACACTAACAATCAAAGACAATTAACGACTAAAAATCAAAGTTGGGAATTTTCAACTAACAGCACTAGTGGTTACTTGAGTTTGGCAGTGCGCATGCGCGAAACTGAACGTTGCAGTTCTATAAAAATCTCTTATCTATGGGAACACATGGAACATAACCTAAAATCATAAAATCAAAGTCATATTTTTCTTTACACGTGTGAAAGAATGGACAGTGAAACCTTCAATTATAGAAAATCCGACAAGTAGTTTAAAGCTGAAAATGAAATATGTTTAGCCAGTAGGTGCCTGTGTAAAAACTTCAACTCACTGTAAAGTTATGCACAATCGTTGTTCAGGCGATATCGTATACATTGTTCTTCTTTTTTGTAAATGCGGACCGACAAGTTCGAGAAGATGATCGAACATATCTCGTGACATTCGTGTATAAATGAAAAATTGTTCGAGATCGATAGATTTCATTATTTTAAAAAGTGCTGCAAAATTTCCCAGTTGCTTTCTGTTTTGGTTCAAAGGCCTGATGGAATGTCTTCGCCTTCTAATCCGTTTCATATTTGATTTATTTGATTGATTTATCAATATGGAGATACTACTTCCTAAAAGCGCTACAAATCCACTAGGTGTTTTGTCTCCATAACAGAATGATGGTCAAACGACGAAAATCACTTCACTAATCTATTTTATTTTCACAATTATCTTGACAGCCACGCAATATCAACCTCAAATGTCATTTTTCTGTAATTTTCTTTAGTGGAGTATAAACGGGTTATGTTATGATTAATGGTTAATTGTTAATGCTAATGGTTAATTATTACTGGTTATTTGTTAGTGGTTAGTTCTTAGTTGAGCATAAACTCAGCTTAAGTTTACGATAGATTTTATTATTGTTTGTCGTATCACAGTCAGCATACCATTGCACGCATTTATATAACCATTAATAATTAATGGACCAAGTAACACGTAATTATTATCATAAGGTATAATTCCTTATAAAATTTATTATAATTTTCTTGAGTATTAAGAGCAGTTAATTGCGGTATATTATTAAGATCAGTAATAGAATATTAACTGATTCTATTACTTGCGCCTTATTAAAAGGTATTTTTTCAAATTTCAAAGTTGACAATTTAGGGTTAGTAATAATCACTTGATTCGTGGTTTGTCTAAATGTAATTTTATTCAATAAAGTAAATTAACTAAGAATGCTTTATTAACCTGCAAGCAAAACTGCGGACTTATTGATGAAACAAACTTAGCACTAAAACTACTTAGAATTATGGTAACTTCGGTATCATATAGAAGCGTGAATTCAAGCATTAACTCTTTGTGCGTTTGTGTAACTGTATTAAGATATTCGTAAAGTATGAGACGAATAAACGGATTAATAATTTAAACTTTTTTTGCAACGAGATGACAATGAAAACATGTCAAAAGTCCTTCTGGCATTGCATAAAAATTTAAAAAGATGTCGTCTAAGTATCAAGAAAGCAATTTTAAAACTGTCTACCATATTTATTATTAAGCGTATTTTGAAAACTGGCCGTCGGAAAATTTCTCACATAAAATTTGGTTTAACAAAAAGAACAAAACTGTTCAAGTTAGGGTAGATGGAAAGTCTGCTAGGCCCTTTTCCCCTTGATCCATTCCACAAAACATTAAAATTGCAAGAGACGCTCCGGATTGTGAAACGACCGAAGTTACAGGCACGATCGTTGACTTGACTGGAACTAGAGATGGGTTTTTCTCACTTGGGCACATTAACTACCACCTGCCGGGTTTTTTTTTTGAGATTCACCACTTTAAGTTATTTGAAAGTCAATGTTTATCTTTTCGTTTTTTTTTGTAAAGGATTTACGTTACTGTTAGAGTAGCTGACTGACTTGAAACTCGAAATTTTTAGATGAGTTCGTTAATTGAGTTAAATTACCAGATGTAAGCGCGTGATGTAACAGATGCTGGATGATGCGGGTGACATGTTAACGATAACGAGAGTGCACGTATCCATTGTTAAGCTTAAAGCGAGCAGCTTTAGTTCGCGAGTTTTAAGCAACAGGTGTGCGCTTTTATTCGCGAAGTTAACCCACACTCCTATGCATTTTTCAATCTTAATTTTTCATTAACGACAAAAAAGGGTTAACCTAATTATTAAAGCTAAATTAATTAAAAATAGATTAATTCGCAGTATGAATATTTGAATAATCGAAAATGAGTAATAATTATATACCAAAATTATGGTTGTGGATTAAACGAAAATGTAGTAGACCTGGTGCAATGCCTAATGAGAACATTACGAAAAATTAGTACAGAATTTTAAAGTTCTAAAAACTTCCTTCAGCGCCATCTACAATGAATAGCCTACACTTTCGCGAGCTTTTCAGAATAGTTACAGGAACTGGTAAAAGCTCACGTCTAGTTCAGTACCTCGCCACTAGAATGCGCCACCCGTGTTTATAATCAAAATTCAAGTGAGTAAATTTATTTCAAGAGTGTATTTTATTTCAGATTAAATTTAAAAGCGACAAAGAGATATAGGAAGTAAAGCAGAATAGAAAAACCTGTTGATTTAGGATTTAAAAAACAAATAACCACATGTTGATTTGATTACCAGAAGTTAGGGTGTATTTAAATTCGTTTATACAATGGCTTTTATTTGTATATCGGTGATTATAAATTATAAACTCTTGGTATTTATGTTACAAAATTGTTTAACATTTTTTAATGTGATTATTTGTGTTTTAATCTTTTTATTTTTATACACGAATCTAATTCTGTTCGAAACTTTTTACTGTTTGTTTTTAGTTTCACGGTACATAAAATTAATGTATTACTCGTATGATTTTGCATAATATTTTGGTATATTTTAAACCTTAACAAAACTGAATTAAAATGAATCATATTGTAATTTATATCCCACAAAACTTTTCAGTTAGAATTTGAACACAGTGAAAAAGGACGTTAAGAATAAAAATTTTGTCAACTTCATGTGAATAAGAGATCTTATATATTTTTTTTGTCTTCGTGTAGTAAGCTGTTGCTCATTTGCTCGATTAAAAACTCTTAGTTGAAATATCAATCGACATACAATATTTAAGGTTCCGTCAGTCGGCCGAATCGATACGGTTTCTAAATTATTTCTAAATAACCTTTTTTGCAAAAAGATGGACGTTCCGCGTCATTGCCGAAAGAAAGGTTCCTATTAGTGCATTAAACATAACATAACCTTCACGCCATTCCCTTGCGGGGTAGGCAAAACAATCCCTGCCTCTTATCTATTTTTCATTCAGAATCTTTCTCCATGCTTTCCTATCTCTGCATCCTTCCTTAGCTTCCGCAAGATTCATATATTGTCTCTGACATGTCCTTTTATTTTTTACACTTTTTATCTCTCTTTCTTTTATCATACATTCTACTACATACAGCCATGTTTTAAGCGGCCTACCAGGCCCGGCCTTACCTCTAATCTCACTCACATATAAAGGGTGTAACAATGTTGAACGTTAATTAAAAATCAGTGGTGTAAAAAGTTGAAGATTTATTTAATGAAACATGTTATTTGATCCATTACAATTAAGTGTGAAAGATAATGTCCGCCACGGCTTTTTATAACATCTCGGCATAATTGCTCGTCAACCTCATCAATGTGCCGTGAAATCTCGTCTTTGAGTTACTGGATGGTGGCTGGCTTGTTGCCGTAGACTTTACTCTTCAGATGGCCCCAAAGAAAGAAGTCTAACGGTGTCTAATCGCAAGATCTCGGTGGCCAATTGACTTCGCTGTTTCGAGAGATTATGCACCCGGGAAACATCTCATGCAGTAGAGCCATTGTGGTGGGGAATGTGGCGCCATATTGTTGAATCCACATGTCATCGATATCATAATCATCCAATATTGGCCACACAAAGTTGATTACCATTGCGCGATAGCGCTCACCATTTACCGTGACCGAATTCCCAGCATCATTTTCAAAGAAAAATGGTTCAATAATTCCTCCAGCACAAAAGCACACCACACAGTGACTTTTTGTGGATGCATTGGTGTTTTGACAATTGCCCTTCGATTTTCATCTGCCCATATTCTGCAATTCTACTTGTTGACGTAGCTATTGAGATGGAAATTGGCTTCGTCGCTGAATAAGATTTTGGCGGAGAATTCGTTATTCACTTGTCTTTGTTCGTGTATCCAGTCGACAAATGTACGGCGCTTGAAATGGTCGGTCGTTTTAAGTTCAATATTTATATCGGATATTAAGTTTAATATCCGATGCAAAGTGGCCGTGGACAAGTGCAATTCCTATGCTCGATGTCGAATAGAGGTGTTTGGCCACATTCTCCCTCTCGGCAGCAGCGTTTCTTAACATCAACCACAGACCCAGTTTCTTGGAATTTCTCTCTCGGTTGATCGATTATACGGGCCGAAATAATCACGAAGAGCGCGAAATGCACTTCTGTTTGAACGTCGATTTTCGTAATAGGCTTCAATAACTTTGAAGTTCTTCAATGCCCAACTTTTCCATGATTCAATTTGTAAACGACTGAAGATATCAAAATAAAAAACTAACCTCAAAAAACAATTGACGTTTAAGCTCCATTCACATTTAATATCTGTGCAAACTATTGTAACACCCTTTATTTGTTTCGTTAATCATGCGTTGTTCATTCTCTCAATGCGATCAAAGCAACGTAGTCTACTACTTCTATACCTATCCATTATGGTCTTTTCCTCGCCACACTCATTCATTATACCTCGCCACACTCATTCATTATACACTCATTCTTTATCTCGTTTTACCACATGCACTTATCAAGAATCTCATACCCACGGCATTTATTTTTCTTTCGTGCTTTTTTAACATATCCATGTCACACTTGCATACAGTACTGACAGGACAAATACGCTACTATAAATTGCTCGTTTCACAGTTAGACTCATGCTTTCGTTTCTCATAATCGTCCACATACTTCCATTCACTTTCCTTCCAACATTGCCCTTTCATCCAATCTCGCAATCCACTATACCATCTGCAGTAAACATTCTACCTAGATATACCAACTCGTCCACTTGTTCCACAATTTTATTTTGCAGAGTAAATACTCTACTCTCCTCTTCACCTTCGCGATTGCACACCAAAATTTTAGTTTTGTTCACGTTTACCTTTAAGTCCATGCTCTCACAGACTGTATCCAACTTCCTCAGAGCAGTGTGTAGCTCATCCGCACTGTCACTTGATAATACTGTGGCATCTGCATATACCAGAACTCATACATTTACGTCACCAACCGTTACACCATTTGTATCGGTACATGCTTATCTAACACATTTATCTACGTATACATTGAACAACACATGCCCGGCTACCGTTGTATGCTACCCTTATTCCGTTTATTAGACTTTTACTTAGCCATATTCATTTAATATTTCCCACAGCTTCTCCTATTCACTTTGTCATATGGTTTGTCCAGATCTACAAACGCACAATACAGCTTCCTTTTTACACTTAAACACTTTTCGATCACCTTCTGGAGAGCAACGATCTGATCAACACATCCTCTCCCTGGCATGAACCCCCCTGCACATCCCAAATCTTAGTTTGTGTAGTTTCTCATACTCTATCAATCAGTATTCTTCCAGATACTTTACCAGGTACACTGAGAAAACTTATACCTCTTACAATAACTCTTGTTCCCCCTACCCTTAGACAGTGGTACAATGCTCGCGCTATTCCAATCACTTGGCAATTTACATACTTTAGTATTTCACCAGAGATTTTGTCTACGCGACCCCTTTACCGTTTTTTAACGTTCCTACCGCTTTCTCTGCCTCATTTATCCCAATATCCTTCTCAGTTTCATTCACTATTCCTTCTAAATTCTCCTTATTTAACCCTTCAGTCTTATTTTCCTCACTACTGTACAGCTTTCGGAAAAAATGGGTACGAACCACTCCTCTCAATGAGACAGGTGATTAAGAAGTAATTTTCTGGTCGTCTTGATTGGCCCCGACATTGGAGTCAATGGGGATACCTTTTATTTTAGTGAATATGTTCGATTGATCTCTGCAGTGGGGAAACAGGTTAAAAAATGTATTTTACAAAAATAAATAACGCAATAGCTTTATTTATTTATTAATACAATATCAAAAATTAACGGATTAACTCATTGAATCTTACAGGACACGAAGGAACACAAAAACAAGGAATCGTTCACAAAAATAACGATTGACAATTTTTTGCACCCTCTTGAACGATTTTAACACAAGTTGTGGATTTAGGTAACAGCTGTTCTCAATTAACTTCAGAAATATCGTCTGTCGAAGAATAAACGAAACTATTCTCATTTTTTCTAACAATTGGGCCATAAATACGTAAAAAATCGTATTAAAAATAACTGTTAGACATATTTTAAAAATTATTTATTGTATGAAAGTGAATGTGTGGGAATTTATTGTTTAAAAATCACATCATCTAATTAACTTTGGCATTCTTCTAAGCGAGTACGAAAAGTTTCGAACACTCATCGGCAAAGAGATCGTGAGATAACAGACATATTTTCTCTGATTCTTACTATTGATACAAGCACTATCATTCGCTTATTAATATAGACACGGCTCTTCAAATAACTCTGCTAGAGATAAATCTGGACTCCTTGGTGGCCACGGGATGCCGCCTCTCCTGGAAATCAGCTTTCAGGAAACATCTCTTTAAGCTGCAGTGGGACTCTTTAGACATGCCCGTTGAGGTGAAAACGGGCTTCGTTGGAAAACCAAATTACCAAATCAATTCAACATTGTTCCGGCATACGAATTGTATAAAATTAAATCATTAAACTTTAGTTCCTGCAGTATCTGGATATTACATGCATGTAATTTCAAAATACCGCGTAAATATGTGCGGAATATTCCTAATTCAGCCGACTGAAGCGGAAACTTTCTACATTCTACGGGCCCCCAGTTTGCTTCACATTCCCTAAGCGCGAAACAAACGTCTCACAGTTGTGGCTCCGTAAAGCGATCCATTGCGACTATATTTTGAAATTATTTAGTTGTATGAAAGTCACTGTATGGGAATTTACTTTTTAAAAATCACATTATCTGATCGACTACCGTCTCGTTTTTGGCAATCTTCTGAACGAGGGCAAAGAGATCGTTTTTGGCAATCTTCTGAACGAGGGCAAAGAGATCGTGAGATAGCAGACACACTTTCTCTGATTCTTGCTTTTCATAGAAGCACTATGTTTGGCTTATTAATATAACTCGACAAAAGAATCTACTGCGGATAAATCTGGACTCCTGGATGTCGCCTCTCCTGGAAATCAGCTTTTCAGGAAACATCTCTTTAACCACCGGTGTGACGAGTGGCTTCTATCTTGTTGAAACCATATATTGCGATTGTAGCCAGCAAATTCCAGTAGCTGTGGTGCCAAGAACATATACTACAGAATTTGCAGTGACTGTACGACCGCGAGAATCTTCAAATAGATAGGAGCTAATGACTCCCTTAACTGAAATAGCGTCCCATACAGTTACCTTAGGCCTATCATGTTGAACTTTGGGGTTTTTAGCTGCTCCAATATCTGCAATTCTGTTTATTAATGTGCTCGTTGAGGTGAAACTGGGATTCGTTGGAAAACAAAATTACGGAATTAATCTAACACTGTTTCAGTATTCGAATTGTATAGAATTAAATCATTGGACTTGAGTTCCTGCACTATCTGGATATTACATGCATGAAATTTCAAAATACCGCGTAAATATGTACGGAATATTCCTAATTCAACCGAACGTTTGCGCGCATCAAATCTGGATCAGGTCAAACTGAAGCGAAAACTTTCTCCGCGTTCTATTCACTCCGAGAAGTCCGAGGGCCGCCAGTTTGCTTTACATTTCCGTCTCCTTGAATTTGTTTACCCATTTCTTTTTTAAAGCAGAACTTGGACACTAAGTCAAGTCATGTAGATCATACTAAGCGCGAAACAAGCGTCTCACAGTTGTGGCTTCGTGAAACCATCCTATGTGACTGAATTTTCAAGAAACTACCTAGCAATTCGACCCCTCCTCGCGCCCTGCACTCTGTGTTTGCGAAAGATGTTAGATTTAAATGTTTACAGACTCGTGGATCACCCCGTACTCGGCATTGCTCAACTCATTGATCTCCTGGACTATGCCAATAAAATATTTGTCCTCTTCGGAGGTGCGATGTTGAATTTCAGTGAAGCATTCTTTTTTAAACCATCCAAGCCTTCATCTTTATCGGTAGAACACGCAATGTTGAAACCTTGAAGCTCGTCAAGAGTGTACAAGTCCTTTTCGGTACCACCCTGGCCACTGAATCGGGATGAGGAAGCAATAGGAAAGTCTTATTCGGAAACTTTCCGTGGTAGAACGGAAACTTGTTTTTCTATGGTTTGCAGCATTTCCACGTTCATTTAGTAAATCGATAACGAAAGCAGCTCAAACGTCGGGATTGTTTTTATTTAAAACTTTAAAACTTGATTACTATCAAGCGGAATGAGTCCAGTGTCTGAAAATCATTTTCGCTCATGGTGTCTAAGCTATGAAGAGTCTTTTTCGCAAAAACGGGAAGTATAGTTTAGGGATAGAGCCTTTATATTGCTTCTTCCAATTTTGCAGTACGCGCCTCCAACCTTGTTTTGGTGGAGGAAAACTGAAATTTCCAGAGGCTCTGTCAGATGAGTGGAGATAGAAAGCAAAAATCCAAACTTCATATTATTTTTATATGAAAAGTAAATGCGCAGGTTTTCAAAAAAAAATACTGAAGACCAGCCAATCTTCAAAAAGGGCTTGGTCTAGCAACTAGAGTTTCTTCCGTATCGTTCAGGGTGGTGTGTTTTTCTTTTCACTATAAACCTTTTTATCCAGGGTCGTCTAAAAATCAGGTGTCATCGTAGATTACCAAGGAGTTATTCTGTACATCTTGCAACAAGTTCTCGAAGTTAATAAATTGTACTAACTAGCTGTACGGGTAATCTTAATGAGTAAAGTATCGTTTAACCAGTCTCTGCTAGATTTAGTTTTACGCTTTTACCATTCAAGTAGCCCTTGACGGCGTACCGAAAATCCAGTTTATCCAGTGATTCATCTGTCAATACTATCAATTGCAACAAATGGTGTTTTTAAGGGATGCCTGGCCTTGATAGGGTTGAACTTGTGATACCAACTCAGCTGTTCAGCCCCCTTATATGACCATTTTTAAATTCATATAGGGTAGTGTGAATAATTTTGGTAGACTTTTGACCCAGACACCTTTCGGTCCGCTTTCTCAATTAACTCTTAATAGTGCAATTTTTACAACAAAAATTATTTTGTGTTAGTTTGTTCTTAGTAACCCTCTACAGAATACGACAACTCATCTTGTAGTTAAATGTAAACCTCGTACTTCAGTGGGATACATAATATTGAGACAGTTATGTAGACAAAAAAATATTCGAATCTTTTGCCGATCTTTAGCGCACTCTTACTGATGCGACAGAGAACTAACTGTTTGCGAGCGGAAAGCAAGGTTTTGCACCTTGACTATTATACGATCTAAAATGTTGCTGAATATCTCCCCGAATTCGGATTTATCCCGATTCACCCCGGTGCTCCCTATTTGCCCCATTTGACATATATTTACGGACAATTTATTTCAATTTGAAAAACTTTTGTTAAAAAAATATGGTTATTTAAGTCATATTTTGCATAAAATACCTTTATGGGGCATAATTTATTTAATTAATTTATTATTATGAAAAACTTTCGTTAAGAAACTTGCCCAAATTAGGAATCATCTTTAAAAACAAATCTGTGCAGTCTCTGCTCAAAAGCTACATATTCACAAAAAGTATTAAAGGACACTTCCTGAAATACCTTTTTTTAGATTGATTGTATAAAGTAGTATATTTTCTCTATAAAAACTTTCATTAAAAATTCTTGCCTAAAATAGAATCATCTGTAATAAAAGGTTTCTATACATTTCTTTTAAAGTTAATAGTTTTCAAGATATTCACTTATTTAGAGCTCATATGAGGTCTTTCATTCCCTCCCTAAGAGAAAGGGTGGGTGGTTTGAACCTTCTAAACTCCTTCGCCAGTCATGGATTCCCCTACATACATTAAGTATGAATTGTGTATCGCTAAATGATTCCACTTTGGAAGAAAATGCACTTAGAGTGAACTCTGGAGAATATACAACTTTCACTTGCATATTTACAAACAACCAAAAAACTATAAAACATTGAACAGGTATTTAATTATGAAGAATGGATTCTCGAAATGTCCGCCATTCGCCCCAATACATCTTTGGCATCTTTTCAAAAAATTTCTCCATACTGCAAAAAACGATGGATTCAGATTTCTTATTGCATTTGCAGCTGCTACAATTTTTGGTATAGTTCAGCTCTTGTATTAATCGCAGCAGCAATGGACCGTCTCGACATCATGGACTGCCGAGGTCACGGGTACGATAACGCTGCTGTGAAGAAAAGCGAACCTTCGGGAGTTCAGAAACGGATTTGCGATATAAATCCAAAAGCCCAGTATATCGCCTGTTTGAACTATAGCTTAAACCTAGCTGGCATCCATGTGGCACAAGGAGTGACCTTCTTCAGCACGCTTTATCGTCTGCACACCTTCTTTTCCAATTCTACTCACCGCTGGGACATGCTGATCAAAACCACTGGAACGAGTCACAAACGATTAGCCGAAAAACGCTGGAGCGCGAGAGGCGAAACGGTCAAAATTGTTAAAAGTCGCTCTCTGAAGATTCTGGGAAGACTTAAACTTTTAATTGAGAATTTGGAAACGAGATTCGCGGCTGGCAGCTTGCTGTGGCGATGTAGTCATTTTCGCTCTTGATGTTCTAGGCTCCAGTTTTAACGGAAATAAACCAAGCGCAGGCAGTGCAGAAGAAAGGCTTGATCGTTCGAGGTTGTGCAGCAAAAATGAAACCTTTAGGTGAATTCCTCACGACTTCGAGGTAGCGGATGCAAGTTTGAGATATGCCCGATCGGTGTGTTCTGAACTTGGAATCCCTACGGAGCTACAACGGCGAATACGTCGTTAAAAGAAGATGTCTGAAGGAGAAGCAGCCGATGCCGGGTTAAGCTACAGGAGTGAACTTTGGTGGGAAATATGCAATTCCATGGACAGAGTGAATCAGCAGCTTTCAACAAGATTTGAATAACAGCATGAGGTTGCTGACAAGTTTGGCTTTCTTTCCCCAAAGCACCTGTTAGACGATCGAACCGACATTCATCTTCACAACGCTCCTGTTGATGACATCGACACCGAGCTGGTAGGGTAGTGGTGTTACGACCTGATTAGCATTCGGAAGGTTATGTGTTCGATTCCCCTTATCGTCTACCTTGTACGAGGTTTTTTCAGGGGATTTTCCTCATACACATGTAGCGGCATGGTCACTGCGTGTATGCACATCATGTAGCCGCTACTTAGACGAATGATGGGGTAGTATTTTCCCCCTCAGAACCCTAACTCCGTTCGTCAGATCCTATCCTGACCACACCCATCCTTAATCCCACCATGCATATATACGTAATGTATATAGGTATGTTGGGAATCCATGATTGTAGCTGAAGGAGCTTGAAAAGCCCAAACAGCCCGCCCTCCCCCCTTGGAGAGGGAATGAATTACGTGACCTTTCCTTTCCTTTCGACGTTGACAAGGATGAACTTATACTCAAGAGAAAGCAACTAATGAATTTTTTCGCACCATCTTCTCCAAACTCAAATTAATTAACAGGTGGTAGGCATGTATACACCATGCCAGCCGGGGAGGTTCCACCACCCTTACCATGTGCTCCTTATTATTGGGTCTCCGATTTTCTGAGCTCGGTAAGTGCTGCCGGTTACCTTTTCCTTCATCCTTAATCTATTCTCATCCTTATTCTTCCTTCTCGCCCTCACTGTCTTCCTATAGGATTAAAAGTCCCAAATTAAAAAATAAAATGGCTGTGGTTTCTAGGGTAATAAATTCCGGACATAAAATCCTGCCCCATTCGGATGTATGGGAGGGCAGGGCCCAAGCGACCACGGTCATCGAAAGTATCAACTTTCTGATTCACTACTGCAACATCCGCGGTATCAGGTCTAATCTTAATGCTATTCACCAACATCTTGAACAATTACAACCTGATATTTTGTTTGTATCTGAAACACAAGTCTCCTCTGAAAGCTCTGAGTCACCCGACTTGCAATTTCCTCAATACCACCTTCACTCTAACTTTCGATATAAGGGAGGCGTATGTGCCTACATCAAGGACGGAATTGCTTGTGAGAGGGTTTCTTCCTTAGAAAATAAAAATTTTGACGTGATTTGGTTTAAACATTCTGGTCCTAATTTTGTGAAATTCTACTGTTGCATTTATAGGTTTCCTAATGATAGTAACTTTCAAGACTTCTTCGATTACCTTAGTGTGAAAATTGACTACCTGCTGTCTTAGTTTCCCTCTTGCGATATCTCAATTGTAGGTGATTTCAATGTTCATAACTTTAATTGGCTTCAGTTTTCACTACTACAAATCCTGCTGGTCACAGTGCAGAAACATTTGCTATTTCATGTGATCTCACACAAATGATTTCTGAACCCACAAGAATCCCTGATAACCCTAATCATACTCCACATCTTCTAGATCTCTTTCTTACATCAAACCCTCTTGTTTATAAAACTTCCGTTCTTTCGCCTTTAGGTCTTTCCGACCATTGTCTAATAGAAATCATTTCTACTGTACCTAATTCCACTGTTGTTCGCAAAACCGATAGAACCTTGTGGTGTTTTAAGTCAGCTCGATGGAGTAATTTACGGGATTTCTTTGCAACCTTTCCATGGCGTGAATATTGTTTTAAGTCGTCCTCTTCTTCGGACATCGCTCTTTCCGTATCTGAAGTCATCGTCATGGGAATGGAGTTATACATTCCCAAAAAACAGTACCATATAGGTCATTCACGTTCCCAACCCTGGTTCAATAAGGCTTGTCTGATGCAATATCTTTAAAAAATAAATGTTACATTAAATGGAAATCTAATAAATCGGTTGACAGTCATGTAGAATACCTTGGTGCTAGAAATATCTGCAAAAGTGTCATCACTAAAACTAAAAAGTTGTTCGAACAACGAAAATGCAATGAATTAGCTACATCTCCTTTAGGCAGTCGTAAATTTTGGTCTTTAGCTAAAGCCATTAGTAAAAACTTTGGAACATCTTCATGTCCCCCCCTGACATCTATTGAAGGATCGGTAGTTGCTGATTCTGTAGACAAAGCCAAGGTTTTTGTGGATTTGTTTGCATCAAATTCATGTCTCAATGATTCTGGAAAAGATGTGCCCCTAGTCAACTCTTCTTCATACGCTATGAAATGAATTCATTTTCGTACAAGCTCTTGCAATCGATCATCAGTAGGCTTGATCTCAAAAAGTCGACTGGCCCAGATGGTATCCCAGTTATTGTCTTAAAGAAATGTTCCCCCGAACTAGTACCAGTCCTATCTAAGATCTATACGATCTCTATGTCGTCTGGGGAATTCCCTTCAACATGGAAGTTAGCAAATGTTCAACTTATTCCCAAAAAAGGCGATAAAGCCATCAATCAGCAACTGCTCACGTTCTTGAAACTAACAAACTCCTTAGTGACCACCAATATGGGTTTAGGCCAAGTCGTTCAACAGGTGATCTTCTTTCATATGTGACCCAAGTTTGGAACAATACAGTAGAGCAGTCCGGTGAAACAGTTGTAGTCGCTTTAGATATCTCAAAGGCATTTGACCAAGTTTGGCATAAGTGTTTACTTGCCAAACTCACCTTGTTTGGGTTAAATGATATGCTCATCAACTGGGTTCCTAGTTTCCTTGATAAAAGACGAATACGTGTCGTAGTTGATGGCTTTTTTTCAAAAGAAGTTGGTGTTAACGAGAGCGTACCACAGGGATCCGTTATAGTGCCTACACTGTTTCTGCTGTACATAAATGACCTTATTTCTTCAACAACTAACCCCATCCATTGCTTTGATGACGATAGCACTCTTCACTGTAGCTCTTCTCAGTCTATTCATAGTGATAATCCACCTTCTATGTCAAATCAAGAAATTAAAGCTGAAATGGCAAATTCAATTAACAAAGACATTCAACGTATTCTCGAATGGGAAGCAATAATCTAGTTAAATTTAATGCTAACAAAACTCAGTGTTGCCTTGTGTCCGCCAAAAAGATCGATCATTTCTGTTGTAAGTATAAATGGCTCAGTTCTTAAGTTTTCAGACTCTATTACTCTATGACTGTATCTTCAAATCTCTCATGGGTTGACCATCTTCTGTCACCTACCAAAACAGCTGCTCGTAAAATAGGCTTTTTGTACAGATCTAAGCAGTACTTTACCTCTCGACAACTCCTTCTGCTGTATAAGGCCAAAATTCGGCCTCATCTATAATTCTCACCTCTGGGTTAGTGCTCCCCAATACGCTCTCGATATCGTTGATCGTATTCAAAAGAGAGCGATTAGGCTTATAAATGACCCGTCCTTAACTTCTCATATACAGTCTCTTGAGCATGGAAAGAATGGTTTCAGTTCTTTCTTTGTATTATCGTTATTACAACGGCTATTGTGCTGCTGAATTGTATTCTTTGATACCAGCTCGGGCTATCTTTGCGAGAAACACTCGGTCCGCTTATTCACATCATCAGTATGCAGTGCAAATATCCACTTGTCGTACCAAACGGGCGCAATCCACATTTTTCTACACGACTTCTAAACTCTGGAATGATCTCCCTAGTTCCTGCTTTCCTCTCAATTATGATATGAGAAAATAAAAAAAAAAAATAAAATCAAATACTATCTCAGATCTACTTGAGGTTGAACAACCTCGCAATTATGTCAATCGAACGTGAGGTGGTCAATGCTGTGGGCTTCGACACAGTCATTAATGACTTCGCTAGTCAAAAAGCCCATAAAGTGAATTTGTAATTTTAAAATTTATTTCTATCTTTGTTAAATGTTGATAAAATCGATAATAATAAACTTGTAAAAAATTTTACTCGGTTTTTTTTTCGTTTTTCATCAATTTCTGGATTAAATAGTAAAATAGTGATTTAATCAATGTATGAGGGGGTATGGGGGTGCAAAAGGAGAAAGTAACAAAAACGTTAATATACTACATTATGCGTTGTTTAATAGTTTCGAAAAACTAGAAAGCGACCAAAACAACTTATAGTTGTAGGAACCTTTTGGACAATTGAATCAGTACTACTTTATTTTACTTGTATCAACTCACTTGGCTTTAAACTTAGATATTGCTAGTACTCAAATATATTGAGATCGCCAAATATTGGCAAATCTCTAAATCTCTAAATATTGGCAAAGCACCAGAATTCAATCTGTACCATTCGGCCACTGATATAGCTTTCAGTTTTATCGCGGGTTAGATCAAACAGGAATCAATTGTTTCCCAGATCTTCAAGATGAGAAATAAATATTTTTTTTAGATAACTTATACCTGTCTTGATGTAAAACAAGTCTTACAAGAGTATTATGATCTGGATCATATAATGTGATGATACCTTTAATTTTAAGAGATGACGAAGAGAATCCAGAACTATTAGTGTAACTAGGGAATGAAGTAGAAACTAAATAAAAGTGTCTATCATGTTTTATTAAATTTCTCATATTAGGAAAACGGAACTCTCCTTATTCTTTCTCATACAAGTTACCACCGTTAAATCACGACAAATAACGGAATATCAATTTTTACAAGAAAGAATAACAGTATCGAAAATTGGTTGTACGTTAAACAGATGACATGCATCTTGTTCTCAATCCCTCCTTTCCTTTCATTATAAATTTATAGCATAAAGGTTTAGAACGAAATTCTCATATAAAAGTGGATAATTTTTTATGAAACTTTTGCAACCGTTTCATGCCACTGACTGCACTTAATAATAATCGCGGTAGGCGTAATTGCAAAAGGAATCGTTAAATGATATGATCCTTCTGCCAGTATCTAAAAAAAATGTAGCTGGGTTGAAACTTGAGGGCCTGCTTGGCAATACATCTGCAACATGGGGGGGCTGGTGCGAGCCTGGGGTGTCGACCGGCCACCGAACCCGTGGACACAACTTGCTGTGTATATAAAGCTGACTCAAGCTGTGTACGGTACTACGTTTTTAGACAAGTATAAATTTAACGCACAAAAAACCCCCGTTAATAAAATGAATTTAGATTTAATAAAAAAAGAACGTAATTACGCATACGTCCTTGAATAATTATCCATCCATGTCGACTACATATGGACAAACGCGACCCAATGAAGCTTTTTACATATTTAATATTTTTATCAAGTTAAATCCTTTTTAAGCGTGATGGTTCCTTATTCATTATAAATTCGGGTTGTGTTTTTTAAATTAAAATTTCAATTATTTTTTAACCCCTGGACTCATGGATTTAGTGAACGGTCTATCTTTAAGTACGTAAAAAGACAAATATTGATTTAATTGTATAATCATGAAAGCACCCGTTATACAAATGTGAAACACGAGAATGATTACACTATGTGGGTGGTTAAAACCCTACCCGCTTGTGACTTTTAAAAATTGTGGTTGTAAATTAATATAGATGATAAGAACCGCCCTTATTTTTGTTACAGAGGTTTAATGTAGCGCATATTAACTTGAAATGGTAATTAAGTCTTATTTACATTATATAAAATTTCAGTTTACAAAATTCTTAGCATCATCCCGCAGGAATTAAGTTAGATAAGGTTTGTTTCGTTTGTCCAGTTTCAAAGTTACAGATAAAGAGGCTCATCTGTAAAAAGAAATACTGCAATTCAAAATTTCATTTTTGGACAATTTAAGATATACTTTACTTTTGAAAATAAATTCTGTCGAGTATCGTTTTATATAAGAAGCCACTTAATCCATAATTTTGAATTTCTCTTTTTACAAATTCGGTTATGTCGGAAATATTTTCTGCATCTTCGGTTTAAAGTTTGGATACACACTGGTTTGATTCAACGAACATCCTCATTCTACAACCTCCCCCCGTCAGAAAGACTCAAAATTAAATAAACCTGATACGTTACTTTTTTAAAAGTAGATTAAATTAATTAAACAGTAGTTAACAGGGAAAAAAATGAAACATGGGAAAACGCATGTAGGAGTATAGACCACTACATACTAGAACTAGAAGTTCAGAAGCATGGAAAGTAATAAAATCGCTAAGAACAGACAGGAAAGAAAGAACACTTATATCCTACATACAGAACCAAAAATGGGTGAAACACTACAAAGACCGCTGATAGAAAAAGACAAAACTTCAAAGAAACTAAGGAAGAGGATGTACGAATTACAGAAGACGAACAAATAGTTTTAACACAAGAAGATATAAAGAAAGCGGTAGACACTATAAAAAAACAGGAAATCAGGGGGGATAGGTGGAATAAGACCGGAACTTATAAAAAATAAGACGAAAGGCTAATGAGAATTGTAAAACAAACGTTTGAAAAAATAATAAATGGAACAAAAATTCCCAAGGAATGGAAACAAGTTGAAGTAACATCAATATTTACAAAGGGAGAGAGAAGGAATTGCGGGAATTACAGAGGAGTTAGTGTAAACAATGGCGAGACTATATGGCAAGATACTAAGAAGCAAACTAAAAATGAGTATAGAAGGGAAAATAGGGGAAGAACAAGCAGGTTTCACCGTAGGAAGATCGTGCATAGATCACATTCACCCTATTCAACAAATTATACAAAAGAAAAGAGAAAAAATAGAGATGTACACCTGGTATTTGTCGATTTAAAGAAGGCGTACGATACCGTACCAAGACAGGAGTTATGAAAGGCTATGGACAGAATGAGAATCTCAAAAACACTTATAAAACGCAGTAAAGAATTTATACAAAGGCAACAACGTACATATAAAAGTTGGAAATAAAATAGTAATCCAGTTTGAAACTTCCAAAGGATTACTGCAAGGATGCCCAACTTCACCACCCTTATTTAAAATATTCCTAGAAGACGCACTACAGAAGTAAAACAGAAATGTGAAGAAATGGGTGTATCAGTTAGAAACGTCTGTATACCTTATGTTTCGCAGATGATCAGGTAGTATTGGCCCAAGTCGAAGAGGATGTCAGTTATATGGCGAGAAAGCTCAAAGAGGAGTATGAGAAAGTAGGCCTAGAAATAAATTGTAAAAAGACAATGTACCTTTCAACAGCAAATGAAAACACAAAGAACTTAGAAATAGATGAAAGCACAGAAATTAAAGGGACAGATAAATTTAAATATCTAGAGTTTACTACATCTAAAACAACAACAATGGAGGAAGAAATAAAGGTTAGGCCAGGCCAGACAAGAATCTGTATTAAACAACGACATACAGTAATCTAGAACAAACATATTACAAAGAAAACAAAAACATCCATATATAACTAATCCGAAGCATTATGACATATGGGGCAGACCTTTGGATAATAAACAAGCAAAATCAAAACAAAATCCTTGCAACCGAGATGGAGTACTGGAGATGTTGTGGACTAAAGAGAAGCGATAGAATCAGAAATGAAGAAATAAGAAGAAGAATGGAGGTGGAAGTAGATATAATAAACTATATAGAAGAGAAAAGTCTGATATGGTACGGGCATGTAACAAGAACAGAAAATAGATGGATAAGTGAAGTGACAGAATGGAGTCCACTGGGGAAAAAGAAAAAAGGAAGACCTAGAAGATCCTGGCGAGACGAAGTCAACAATACGATGAGGAGCATGGGATTACAAGATGAAAATTGGGAACAACGAGATGAATGGAGAGCCCGGTGAATGGAAGGAAGGCAGCAATAGCTGTAGAAACCTTATATATATATATATATATATATATATATATATATATATATATATATATATATATATATATATATATATATATAGATTACATTTTAGTAACCTATCAAGAGGTGTGAGAAGACAACCGATCCTTTTATAAATAATGTGATTTAAACTTATGTACAACTAAGTGCTGATTGTACGCTAATTTTGGGCTTCAACAAGAAATAAGTTGTAGCAAAAATTCTATAAACACGGCGAACTTTACGCGGTTGCGAACTTTTGGATAAATCATTCGTTTCTTACTGAGTAATTAGACACCATTTTGCGCGTTTGTAGCAAAAAAATTATTATAAAATTACATTGACACAGCCAACTTCCGCATAAATAAACCTTTTCTTATGCAATAATATTAGGCGCCAATTATGCGCTTTAGGAATAAATTAATCTTTTCTTGCGTGTCAATTAGGCACTCATTGTGCGCTGCTTTAGATTAAAGTTAAATTTTGCGCCTATATAGGAAACAAGTTATTGTAAGAAGTGGTTCACTTCACAGCCCTGAACGTTTGCATAAATTAGTTTTTTCTTGGGTAGTAACTAATGCGTCACTAAAATAACATTTTGGACTAATATAAGAGATAAGTTATTGGACAAATTATATTGGTCAGCCCTAATTCACAGCCTTATGAATAAATTAATCTTTTTTTGCACGATAATTAGACGCCTTTTATTGTAAAATTTGCATCGATACGGTAAACTTCACAACCGCGGACTTCGAAGTAAATAATTCTTTTATGCAGTAATTAGGCGCTCATTATACTCCGTTTCTGCCGTTAACGGTAAATTTTTTCCTAAAGGAAATAAGTAATTATAAAAATTACATCGATACGATTAACTTCACAACCACGAACTTCTAAATAAATATTTTGTTTCTTATGTAGAAATTAGACTCGCTGTGCGCTGATTGTGCCGATAAAATAAAATTTTGCACTCCTATAGGAAACGGATTACTGTAAAAACTACATTAACACATCACATAACCGCTCCTATAAGGGTGCAAAGTTTAAGTTTAGATTACTTATTCATAACACTATTAGGAAATTTTTCCAATAACTTAATTTCTATGTAGACACAAAATTTTATTTTAGCGGCGCAAAATAGCGCATAATTGGCACCTAATTACGAAATAAGAAAAAATGATTTATGCAGAAGTCCGTGGCTGCGAAGTTAGCAGTAATGATATAGTTTTTACAGCAACTTGTTACCGATAGAGGCACAAAGTTTAATTTTAACGGCTCAAAACAGTACACCATGGATACCTAATTAACGGTGCATAAATGGTGCCTAATTACTGCATGAGAAAGAATTTATGCAGAAGGTAAGGACAGTGAAGTTACCTTCTAGTGAACTTTTACAATAACTTGTTTCCTATAGGGGCGCAAAATTTAACAGCGCAAAAAAGTTCATAATTGGGCTTATTTATAATATTATGAAGTTAGCTTTATTGATGTAATTTTGGCAATAATTTATTTCTGATAGAAGCACAAAATTTCATTTCAATAGCTAAAAATGGCGCATAATTGGTGCCTAACTGCTGATTAAAAAAATGATGAAAGATGCTTGATTATCGTACCTTTTGTATTGCAAAAAATAAGTTTCTAGTCATCAAATATACTCTCGATAACACACGCGAGGAACATTAACATTATTGAAGCTACTAACCAACCTATGAATAAAAATACTTCAATTGTTTCATTTCCCGAACATGAGTCTCCCCTTTTATCTGGTAAAAAACGACGGCACAATTTAAATATATCATTATATTGGTATTAACAAATGCTCTTTCATTATAAGTTGAAGGAAGTCGATTTGTGTGCAGTAGACTGTAGTAAAGAGCGGTGCTTAAGGAACGATTGTGTGAATTATCTATTACTTATAAAATACCGAACGCTTGGAAAATGCGATTGTTGCTGTATAAGCGTAAAGGAAATAGGAGTGATTACAAAAACTACAGATGGATAAGTTTGTACGGCTGTGAAGGTCGCACCTCATCTAAAAAAAGTCAAAATTTTAGTGGAGTTCTTACCGCACTCCTAATAGTTCTATCATAATGGTAGAAATAGTTCTGCTAAATTAATCCAAAATATCAGCTTGCAAAGCCAAATTCACAAAGTGCGACCCCAAAATTGGCGATAGCTATTATGGCAATTGAATCGTTTTACCCTCATCATTATTTATAGAACTCTTGTGGTGCAACCCAGAACTCTCAAGAAAAATTAAATTTACAAAATTTTTTTACACCTAAGTCACTTAAAAAAATTTTGATGAGGAAAGAGAAGTTTCGATAGAAATCTGATAACAATGGTTTATGAACCATGTTTATTAGCAGTTATTGTCAGAACTCTTGGCGTGCTACCCAGAACTCTCAAGAAAACTTACTCTTTCAAAAATGTTACGTTCCCTCGTGGACTTAAAAAAGTGTTTATTAGGAAAGTGCAATTTCGATAGAAATCTGATAATGGTTTGAGACCCATATAGATTAAGAGTTATTATCAGACCTCTTGTGGTGCACTACAACAATAACTCTTAACAAGCATGGCTCTCTAACCATTATTATCAGAGTTATCGAAATTTCGTTTTCCTCATCTAAAGTTTTCCAAATACACCAGGGGGCGTAAACATTTTTTGGAAATGTAACTTTTGTTGGGAGTTCTGTGGAGCACCTTAAGTGTTACAGTAATAGCGTCTAATAAATATGGCTTATAAACCATTATTATCAGGGTTCTATCGAAAATACGTTTCCCATATACACAAGGTGTAAGAAATTTTTGAAAGCGTAACTTTTTTTGAGAGTTTTGGATATTTCAAAGGCTTTTGACCAGGGTTGGCACAAGTTCCTACTTGCCACACTTTCTTGACAAAAGACGTATACGGGTTGTCGATGGCTTCTTTTCGAAAGAGACTACCATTAACGCGGGCGTACCCCAAGGATCAGTGACAGCTCCTTCCCCCTATACATAAATGACCTCATTTCCTAAACAACTGGCCCGACCCATTGCTTTGCAGTTTTCCCACAACAATGAGTCTAGTCAGGATGTTAAAGTGAAAATGGCAGCCTCAATCAACAGTGACTTAGAGCGTGTCCTTGAATCGGGAAGGAATAATCTAGTCACGATCAAGGTCGGCAAAACCCAGTGTTGCCTTGTGTCCGCGCTGAAAGACCGATCATTTCCTGCTGTAAATATGCATGGCTTAGACCTCCAGTTGTCAAACTCCATTTGTATGTTAGGGATGTCCGTATCATCGAACCTTTCATGGGTTGGCGACCTTTTGTCAGCCAGAAAAACATCTGTCTGTAAACTGGCTTTCTATACAGATCTAAACAGTACTTCACATCGCAACAACTCCTTTTACTGTGCAATTCCCAGCTCCGGGTCAGTGCTCCCCAATACACCCTTGATATGACTTCTGCCCTACAATCTCTTCAGCATAGGAGAATAGTTTCGGTTCTTCCCTTGTTCAATCGCTATTGCCATGACAAGTGTGCCTCCGAAATACACTCCTTAATACCTTCGCATGCCATCTTCGCTAGGAATACTTGGTTTGCCCATTCATACTATAATTACGCACACAAAATTCCATCTTGTTCCACTAAACGGACGCAATCTACATTTTTCCACACGGAGACCAAATTGTGGAATGCACTACCCAGTTCCTGTTTTCCTCCAAACTTTGACTTAAATCAATTTAAGGTAGCCATTCATAAACATTCCTCGTCAGCCTAACAATATCCTGAAACCCTCCCAGTGTTTCTGAGTGCTTTAGCACGTTAAGCAAATCTTACCCTGTTCCAGAATACTGTAAGTAAAAAAAATACAATCAAGTTTTAATAATAACTCCTAATAAACCACCGAGCCATTATTATCAGGTCTATCGAAATTCCGATTTCTCATCACAATTTTTCCGGGGGGCTCAAAATTTTTTTCGAAAATGTAATTTTTCTTGGGAGTTCTGAGTAGCATCACAGTTCTAATAATAACTCCAAATAAACATGTCTCACAAACCATTATTATAAGATTTCTATCAAAATTTCGTTTTTCTCATCAAAATTAAAGTCCCTGCGGGTTGAAAAAGATTTTGAAAATGTAATTGTTCTTCAGAGGGATCGGGCATCCTTGTTGCTTCATTCTAGAACAGATTCTAAAACAGATATTAAACCATACTGATGTATTTATAAGCTCACGTCGCTTTTTGTCATTACTACTGGCGCGCCACGTATAACCACCTTAAACAAACGACCTCTCTTCGACATATATATGATAAGGTGTATTATGCCTATCCATAAACTTCATTAATTGGTCCCGGTCTTCTTTGAGGCAGGCTACATCCGGATTCCCTCGTTGACGACTTTGGTTTGGGTGAAGTTCAGGTCTACTTCTCGGGTGAAGTTAACCCACTTCTCCTTCTTACGAAGGCTTAACGGTGACACCTCTCTCTGGTAACGGTCTTCATGGCTTTTGGAACGGTTTCCAGGGTTCGAACGTTTTGGTGGTCGGCGTAGGTGTTGACGTGCAGTCTGTCGGCGTCTTCTTCGGCTTCTTCTTCTGTGTCAGAAAATTGTCCACGTCGGTACTGGTGGATCCTTCGCTGGTCTCTTCGGGCTTGATCGAGACGGCGGTGGTGTCGGACGTCGTCGGAACCGTTAGAGGGGTTCCACTAACGAGGCGACGTCTGGCGGTGGCGTTTTCGGCCGTCGAAGTGGTACTTGGCTGTGGTCCAATCGTCCAGATCAGTTCCGCTGACGGTGTGAAATTCGGGTCCATGTCCACGAGGCCGCACCTCTCTGCCTCGTCGTATCTACTTGACATCAATAAAGCGTTACCTGCAGTTATGTTCTTTTTTTTAATTTATTTGTTAGCTTTTAGCTTTATTATCGATTACTCATACGATCCCAACTTTGGAATCCGAGGGATCATTGACGAAACACTATACAGCGCGATTAAAAAAAGAAAGATAAGGTATTTTTAAGAATAGAAGTATGTGTTAGAATCAGTGACGATATGCAAAAAAATTATTCATGTAAGGTAATGGTAAGAGGCAAAGTACAGTTTCTGGCTACCACGTGAGGGAATAGTGATGGGTATGTGTGCAAGTAAAATTACACGGTCCTTATAACCTTTAATTAACAATGTCGTGCAGAGGATTTGTAGTAGTGCATTCTTAAAAGTTATTTTTTTGTATTTAGTATTTGTGCATTTGATGCTCTTGGTTTGATAGGTTCCGATATTTTACACATTATGAAGTATTTTCAAGTATGAATATTTCACATTCGTTAGGAGTACAACAAATCTTTAATAAAATATATTATATTTCCACTTTTTTTTTATATAGTTGTTTATTTCTTTACGCGTTTCAATACAACATGTATCATTATCAACAGAAAATGTACAAGTAAAATAACGTTATGGTAACAAATGGTAAAACAGCAAACTTGATATAAATTATGTATTTAAAATATGTGTTGAAGGTGAGTCTATAAGATCAACATGTTCGTTCATTAAAGATACTTGCTGTCTATATTTCTAATTTCGAATGGTTCCAAAACATGTAATTCGTGCTTTTTATTACAAAAATGTCAAAGCTTAATGTTGTTTCGTGAAGTCCTAAGGTGATTATTTACTATAAAATGTTTGGTATAATTTGGTTTGTCTGTGAGTTTGTAACATCTTACGTGTTCTTTGTACCAAATATCAAAGTTCCAAAGTGTTTGTCCAATATAAACAGAATTACAGAATGTGCAGTTTAATTTATATATACCCAACTTTATTTCACATTAAATAAACATTTAAGAACATTGGTATTAGTTTTGACAGCTACTTTGTACTTCTTGTTCTTTTGTAATATGTGAGCTACTTTCTCTGATGTCTCTCCAAACTATGAAATTGATATGTATTTAATTTCTTTCGGTTCTGTGTTAACTGTAAATGTAACATTTTGCTTGTGCAGTTTATTTTATAATTGATAGTTGTTTATTGAAATTCGTTCGTGTTAACGGTAATGGCATTGCTCTATGTAATAATTATGTGTATGGTGATATGAATCGTTTGGAATTGTCATGTCTGTATGTGTATTTTCTGAATATGGAGAAGTCAAACTTGTGTTGTGTATTATATTTTATGTTTCAATCTTTAAAATTAATCAAGACATGCTAAAATATAATCAACATAACGAAACCAAAATACAATCTTATCAGAACCATTTAATTCAAAAGTTTGATCTTCTAAATTATGCATAAAGATGTTAACTAATGTGGGCGAAATTGAAGTGCCCATATGAAAACCATCTTTTTGTAGATAAATCTTATTATTGAATATGAAATCATTTTGATTAACACATCAATCAAATAATTAAATTAATTTCATTCTTGTAACTAATTCAACATTATTATTAGTATTATTAAGTAAAAAATTATTTAATGTGAACCTTGTTTCCCATCTTTTTGGAAAAAAATGTGAAACAAAGTTTACATAACTGCAATATCTGTTTTACAAATTTAGAGAAACAACAAATTTTATACAAGAACCATCCAAGCACCAAAACTATACGGTCTCATAAAAATCCACAAATCAAATATGCCCATTAGACCATCCAAGCATTTAATCATATTTTAGTAAATATGGTAAGGTTCTATTTTGGTTCCGTTATGCTGATAATATTTTAGCATGTTTTGATAGTTCACCAGATTTCGTTGATAAATTGTTACATATTATCCTAACATAAAATTTACACTAGAGAAAGAACAAAACAGAGCCATTAATTTTCTACACAAAAATTAATACGCAGAACCAGCTTGAGTTCTCCATACTCCTACAGATACAGATATTACAATTTCATGTAATAATAAAACAGGTAAATTAGCTGAATATAATTCATTAGTACATAGAGTAATGTCACCATTAAACCAAACAAATTTCAATAAAGAAATATCAATTAAAGAATGAATTGCAGAAGCAAATTGTTACATTTCAAATATATAATCAACACTTTAGTTAAAAACATTTACCTGTAGTTGAAGACGCACTGAGATTGCAGAATGACGAAGCATAGACCATGTATTTCAAATAGGATAACGACGCGCAATGATACCGTGTTGACTGCCAGAGTCGCACTTGACCCGTTTTAAAAGATACAGTTGTAATATCAGTAAAATATAATGAATCGCCCTGTACTTGCGTCATTTTATCACACATTTGTAATATTTTTTTTTCACAATATTTTTATTCTTTGTTTATTATGTTATTATTATGCATAAAAATGTTGAGATAAATACAAGTACTTACAGTAAATAACAAATTATTTCACATTATTTTTTTATAACAGACCTTTTCCTATTTGGTGCGTACCTGCTTTGTCTAAAATAATTTGTACCAGAATGTAAAGCATTTCAAGTACAAGTACCGCGCGCTGTAGCCGGACCTGAATCTGATTCATCCTAGCACTTGAGAAACGCCGGCAACAATGAGCTAGATAAGGCACCATTCTGCAATTTTAGTGTGTCTTCGACTGTAGTTAACACAAAACCGAAAGAAAATAAATATACATATCACTTTCATATTTTGAAAAAATAGGAAAAA
Source organism: Vesta saturnalis (assembly GCA_036346205.1). NCBI lineage: Eukaryota > Metazoa > Arthropoda > Insecta > Coleoptera > Lampyridae > Vesta > Vesta saturnalis. The sequence goes on from JARFJB010001983.1 coordinate 1,400,856, forward strand.
TAGCTCACATATTACAAAAGTAGCTTTCAAAACTAATACCAATGTTCTTAAAGGTTTATTTAATGCGAAAGATTCAATTAACGGCATTTTGATGTCGAGTATTTATCAAATTCTATAATTATGTTTACATTAGACAAACACCTAAAAACTTTGATATTAGATACAAAGAACCCATGAGATGTTATAAATAGGTGTAAACACACAGAAAAACAAAATTATGGCAAACATTTAATAGTAAACAATCACCTTAGGACTTCACAAAACAGTATTAAATTTTTACATTTTTGTAATAAAAAAGACAAATAAAATGTTATGAAAGCATTCGAAATTTATAAACATAAACAGTAATGAACGAACAGGTTGATCTTATAGACTAACCTTTAAGAGATATTTTAAATACAGATTTATAATTTATATCAAGTTTGCTGCTTTACTTTAGTGATTTGTTATCATAACTACTTGTTAGTTATTTTATTTATATATTTTCTCTTGATAATGAAACGCGTAGAGAAATAAATAATTATAAAAGAAATTGTGAAATTATATTGTATTTAAAACATCAGTGCTATCAAATATTCCACGATCTAAGGTTAAAGAATGTAAATTTAAATCTTTAATAAATGAAACATTATTAAACAGTTTTGAAAATGATATTCGGAACACCCTCAACGTTAATAGAAGGCTAACCAATTTAGCAAAATTTAATCTCACAAATAAAACAATTTATAATAAATTTAAGTAAATTGTCTTTAACTTATTCCCTAGTTTTCAAGTTTTACGAACACTGCGTCATGCATTTAATTTACTTTATGGGGTTTTAATTTGATGGTTCTTTCACTTTTGTTGCTATTAATATTCTGAAAAATTTACATAGAATGAAAGTAGAAGTGCCTAAAGCTTTTAATGTACAGTTGTAATGAATGATTACTTCGACAGTTTAAACGATAATTTCCATGCCTTACTATTAATTTCAACAAAGTAGAGCTTTGTTATTAAATTGAAAATGGAATTATCCCTATATGGTTAATGATCTTGTCAACATCAACAATAATAATTAGAAATTAATTAATTGAATTGTAAATTGTTTTGTAAAGATTGAACTGTAAAGGAGCAAATCGCACGCAACGATCAATAAAAAGTTGTAACGCCAGTATTTTTACGAAAACTTGTTTCAAAGTCAAAGATAACTCATGTGAAACAACGGACGACGTTACAAAGACAGTGGAATCTATGAAATACGGGAAAAATGAAGTTTGCCTGAGATGCCGCTACTTTCTGCTTCTGCTGTGCCAACTCTGAGAATCTCGACAAAAACTCGCTTAAAGCTCTCTCGTAGAATAGATATGGAGACGAATACGTACGTGTTAGTTTCTATGTAGCGGATGTCTGCCGCTTCTTGATGATGACGGCGGACCTGTATTTTATTTTAGTAGTTTTGTGCAAATGACACTTTAATTACTTTTATACAATGTATGCAGGCATTAAGTAACAACTTCGCACACTTAATTTTTACAGAAATGTATTACTTACTCTTCGTTGCGTTCTTAACCTCATTAATCTTTTTAATCTTTGTATTGTGCATGTTTTAAATAGGTATCTTTATACAGAAAGCGCACACCTTTATATTAAATAACGCCTTTGTGGTTGCGTACGTGTTTTTTGTTGGAAAACTATTCGAAAATTGAAGGTGTATTGTTTTACGTTTTAATGAACTAAAGTCGTCGAACGACATAGATAATTGGCAAAGAGTTCCCGTTTTATTATATCTTTGTGACCCTAACCACGCACTGACACACCTACGCTGTCTTATTTAATTTAGTTTCCAGACTTGCTTATTACGAACCCCAACGGAAAAGCAAAGTATCTTACAAATTAGGAGAAAAGGGATAGATATATACGTGCATTAAATTGGCTTATCTCTTTGAAGTAGGTAGACGCAACTGTGTTTAATAGTATTTTCTAAGGGATAACTAATATTGTTTTTTGGTAAAAATCCACTCTTTTCGAATACTGTTCCAAACTAGGGACATGAGAGAGCTGTGGCAGGCTCGATGTGGGTGGGTTTAAGGCAGGATATTCCGGAGGTCTGTGTAGGGGTTGAGGATGATTTGGCAGAACTACAGCAGCCAGGGTATTCAGTTCAGGGTAACTGGGGGTATAAAACCCGGAGAGTTTGGGTTAAAGCCCGAGTGGGTTGATAGGGTGGAAAAGGCGGAAAGCCCGGCGGTGCAGCAGCGAGAGTTAGGGAGAGGATTCGACCTCTCCGAGGTACGCCGCACTTACAAAGGAAAAATAGCATCCCTCCCGACGTGGGGTTACTATGGTTTTGCGAGACTTAACGTAGGTAAAAAGGATCAAATTAATGTGGGTGGAAATTTTGTAGGTGCAAGCTTTACAAAAATACAATCAAACGTAACTTTTTCCTTCTTTCTGTCCTAGTTCTAAAGTTGTCGTTTTGTTGTTACAGAATTCAAATGGAGAACCGATTTATCGAAAAGTTGCTGTTGTGGAAAATTTCTTCGATATTATCTATAATGTTCACGTCGAATTGGAAGGACGTCCTGGAAAACACGCCGGACAGAAAAGGACATATCGAACGGTAAGATACTTTTAGAAATATTATCTTTAAAATTCCTGTTTCCAGCAAAAACATCAACGTTGTACAAATATTTTTTTACCAACTGTAAATAATTTGCTCATTAACTTAAAAGTTTACAATTTTTATAAACTCAGCTTTCTTTTCATATTCGGAAGCTTCCTTTGTTTTTGTTTATCACTGCGGGCAAACGCTTTTTTGACGTGTATATTAATCTCATGACTTTTTTTTATTTGTTGATGAAACAAAATACGTATAAAATATGATGCGGTTAATTTACAGGGCAATTGAAATACAATATGTCAAGCGTTTTCCGTATCATTTTGCATCTCCTTAACGTTTCAGAACCAACACTCGCACAATCATTGTTTTAAGTTCCTATTTGTGATATTTTTGCTGCCCGCTTGAAAAGAAAGAGTTCCACTCATTTAAATTACTTACTGGGGAATAAAAATAATTTCTGAAAGAAACAGCAATACAGATTCGGTGAATTATTGACGACCGTTGAGATGTTTATGCAAATCAAAATGTTTTTCGTTCAAGATAAAGTAGTTCACGTCAAAAATTACTTTAGCTCTCCTTATTCCCAACATTGCTCGTTATTTTTAGTCTAAAAATAATTGAATTTTCATTTTATTTCCTCAGTTTTTTACTCTTATACCTGACAATATTACAATATAAAACAATGTTCTCTATTTGGAGAATCAATCTCTGGATTTCTCATTGCCGGTTAAATAACAGAAGTTGCATATGTGTGTACACAAAGAAACAGTCGTGTTTCAGCTTCGCTTCAGTCGAGTATTAACAAATTTTTGATAGATATATCAATATATTAATATTTTTGCATAGAGTTAAAATTTTTAGTCAAATTTGATCTAGAAACCTTATTTTTGGAAATATGGTATGTATTAGGTATCAATCTAGCAATCTATGAATTAACACCGCAACACTTCCTTAAGATAAAAAAAATCTAATCATTTCATAAAAGACTCTTAACTTAAATCTAAATTAAACTTAACCCAATCGTATCCTATGGATGATGAAATGTGATTATTAAAGTTATTTGAAACCAGAAATGAAATTTCGACCATACTCAAGTACAAATTAATTTTTTAATTTTTGACAACACTCGGCGACTAACATAACCCTTGAACGAAGTAGTCTGGAAGAATGTGTGAAGATAAGCAGATCTCTTTTGAATAATAGGATTTACACTTGAGCATAGTTAGGCGCTGATTATGAGCCATTTTACACCATTGAAATTAAACTCTGCGCCCCAATAGGAAATAAATTATAACAAAAATTCTATAAATATGGCTAACTTCATGGAGACCAAACTTTTGGTTAATTGATTATTTTCTTAGTCAGTAATTAGGCGCCATTTTGCGCCGTTGAAATTAAATTATGCGTCCTTATAGGAAATAAGTTATCGTAAAATGAGATTGACGCGGCTAACTTCACAGTCATGAACATCTACATAAATCATTTTTTCTTATGCAGTAATCAGGCGCCAATTATGCGCTATTTCGCCCTGTTAAAATAAAATGTTGTGCTCTTATAGGAAAGAAGTTACTGTAAAATGACATTTACACGGCAAAATTCAGCGCTGGGACCTTATACATAAATAATTATTTTCTAACGCAGTAATTAGGCGCCAGTTAGGTGCAATATTGCGCCGTTAAAATAAAATTTTGCGCTCTTATTGGAATGAGGTTATTGTAACATTACATTGACACGGCAAACATCACGCCCGGGAACTTCAGTATAAATCTATTTTTTTTGTGCATTAATTAGGCGCCAATTATGCGCCTTTTTGCTCTGTTAGAATAAAATTTTGGAAAGAAGTTACGGTAAAATTACGTTTACACAGCTAACTTCAGCACCAGGAACTTTTGCATAAATAACTTATCTCTATCTCATTAATTAGGCACCAATTAGGTGCCATTTTAAGCCGTTAAAATAAAATTTTGCACTCTTATAGGAAAGAAGTTATTGCACAATTACATTGGCGCGGCTAACTTCACACCCAGAAACTTCAATTTTTTCAATTTGTGCGGTAATTAGGCGCCAATTATGCACCGCATTGTGGCGCCATCGTAGGAAATAAGTTATTCCAAAAATTACATCGACAAGGCCAACTTTATAGCCTTTGAATAAATTAATCTTTTGTTGCGCGATAATTAAGAACTCATTATGCGCCGTTAAAGTTATTGTACAAATTACATAGATACGGATAACTTCTAACTTTTAAATCAATGCAGTAATTATCCACCCACTATGCGCTGTTTGTGGCGTTAAAATTAAATTTTGCGTCTCAGTAAGAAGCTAGTTATTGTAAAGGATACATAGATATGGCTGACGTCACACAACCGTTACTTTTTGCATAAATAAATTCCTTCTCACACAGTAATTAGGCGTCGTTAATATAAAAATTTGCGCTCCCATAAGAAATTATTTTTATTGTGTTATTAAAACTCTACTTCTTCCATTTTATATATACAGGGTGATTTATAATGGGTGTACAAAACATTGAGATCATGTTCGGAAAGTCATTTTAAGAGAAAAATGTCATATGAAAGTAGGTCGTATTTTGTTTATTTATTGAACTACATCAGATTTAAATTTTATTGAACTAGAAATAACCATTAAAGTACAACTGTAAAAGTGATTTTAAGATCTCCCGACCTAAACCCTTTGGATTTTTTCTTTGGGGCCTTTGAAGCAACTGGTTTACAGTGTCGAAATTAATACACGTGAACAATTACTTGATCAAATAACAAATAGATTTAACGAAATTCGGCAAGACGGTGCAACAATAGCGCGTGTTTACGACTCAATGGTTCGCAGGTGTCATGCTTGCATTCGAGCTAAAGGGGGGCATTTTGAACAACAGTTATAGACAATATTTTTCTTTCATAGTTATTTATTTTTCTTGTTATCCATTTTTAAAGTTTTAATTTTACTTTCTAATTAAATAAAATTTCAAACTTATGTAGTTCTGTAAAATACGACCTATCTTCACATAACATTTTTTTCTTAAAATGACTTCCCAAACACGATATTTTTAATTATATTGGTTCCATTTTCTTAGATAGCTATGGCTATACCATTTTTTTGTAATATTAACTTATTTGGATTCTATATTATTCTTACCAGTCTTTAATCTAAATGAACTGGTGCATACTTTTTTAAAAATGCTTGTCGTTATAAATTACTTTTGAAATATTCTAATATACAAATTTCTATTTAAATTGCTTATCCTCTACAGTGCAGTAATTAGGTAAAAATTATGCGTTGTTTCACACAAAACAGCTCATAAATAGTATTTAATTAACGCACAAGGAAAGTCTAATTTTCTACATAAGTTCACGACTGTGAAGTCCGCCTCGTTGATCTAATTTTTACATTAAGTCGTTTCCTATAAGGGTGAAAAATTCAACTTAACGGCGCAAAACAACGCACAATTGGTACCTACTTATCGCGCAAGAAAAGATTATTTATTCATAAAACTATAAGCTGACCTTGTTGGTAGTTTTTTGTAATAGTTTATTTCCTATAGGGGTACAAAATGACGTATAATTGACTCCCTAATTAGTAAGTAAAAAATGAGTTATGCAATAACATATTTCCTGTGGAGGCGCAAAATTTTACTTCACCGGCGCATATTTAGCGCCTTATTACTGCATATTAGAAAAATTTATTTATGCAGAAAGTCACATCTGTGAAGTTAGCCGTGTTCTTTCCTATAAAGACGCAACATGTTGTTTGGACAGCGAAAAATGGCGTCTAATTACTGTATAAGAAAAGAATAATTCATCCAAAAGTTTGCAACTTCTTGAAGTTAGCCGTGTTTATAGAATTTTTGTTACAACTTATTTCCTATGGAGCGCAAAATTTAATTTGAACGGCACCTAATCAGCGCCTAATTATGCTCAAGTTTAAATCACATTATTCAAAAAAGACATATATCTCATATTCTTATTTATTGTTATTATGATTTACTAAATGCTGACGACACTTTTTGGTTGAAAAGTTTGAGTCTGTTGTTAAACAATGATTGATTGGAAGAAACAAAGGAAACATTCCGGTTTTAATTTAAATAATTTATCAATTACGTTAATTTAAGAACAAATAAACAACAAAATAAAAAAAATACTCAAAACATTTATGCCGATATATAAAATTTTCCATGTGTCTTTCGTTACGTTGAACGAACAAGCGCATCTTTTTCTAAAAGATTTTACAGAGCTTGGCTATGTAAAAATGGATTTAACTTTACCAAGAGCAACTCGCACCCTTTCTTACCAATAAGCAATAACACGGTTTGAATTGTATTGAAAATATAATTTTTTTTAAATCTCCAGCGGGGGGAGATAATATTGCTGGTACCCATCCATTTATCTTCTAAATATTTCCGTACGCGGAGAGTATTGTACTGAAATATGGCAGATCACCTACGAGAATAAAGTTTATTTCCTTTTGTGTTAAATCCAAATCTACATTCTTTAACTTCTTAAATTAGAGCTATTGGAAAATTATACCTTCCTTGTTAGACAAAGACAGCATATACTGACTATCTTGAAAAATAAAGAAATAGCAAAGATCAATATAATTTCCAAGTTGGCGTCGACATCACGCAACGTATTTAAAAGTTAGCCAAAACAACCCACAAGAAAAGTTACTTCATACCTGGGTAAAGACCTGAAAATACTCAAACCATGCACCAGACAATCTCTTGCTTGTGCGTTTTCGTAAACATGCCAAAGAAATTAAAACCTGCAGGAAACTGGTACCAAATGTGCGCGCAAAAAAAAATAAACTAGCAAAGATACCCCTACAAAACTTCCAAACACCCTAACCATGTGCGAACAAGTTAGAAAACATACCACAAAAACTACACATTCATTGAGCCACTAGAAAACAAGCAAATTAGCAGACAACTAAACACCTAAAGACGTAAACTCGCAAACATACAAACATGCAAACAATAAAGCTGCCAATCAAGTAAAAACTTAAACATACGAACACATTAAAAACGTACGAACACGCAAACACATAGCCGCAAAATGAAATGACGTACCCAAAAAACCCCCAAACATTCAAAGCAAGAAAACATACAAAAGAAACCAACACATTCAGAAAAATTAGGAGGAAACAAACACATATGCAAATAAGTAAACACCCAAAACAAAGAAACTACCAAACAAGTAAGCACCCAAACACGTAGACCCACAAAATACGCAATCAAAGGGTCTAGCAATTAAGGAAGCGCCTAATCACAGGAACAAGCAAACATGCAATGCGCATCCCCGACACAGAAGAACCAACAAACATTCAAACAGACCAAAATTGCATGAATCAACTAAGAAAACATATCAAAGAGACTAAAACATGCAAAAAGCATATAACCAGCATACACATACTCAAACGAACAGATACACTCAAAAAAAAACTCGCAAATAAGTAAATACCAAAATACGTAAACTCGCAAATATAGAAATAGGCAAAGAAACCACCTATAAAGTAAGCGCCAAACAAGTACACCCGCAATCAAAGGAACAAGTTACTCAACATCTAGATAAACAACTAAACGGCCGACAAAATAATAATACGCATGTGCAGAATCAGTATCTGATCCGCCGATATCCATTACTTTTACGGTTTTACTAAGGGCAAGCTGTGCGGGAGTATGCGTTGCGATTTACAAACCAGCGAATACCAGACCAACGAGTTTTCCAAAACGTACACAACCGCTTACGTCAATACGGAACTTTCCCGAAGTCATCGACTGCAAGTCCAATACAACAAGCACTAGAATATGAATAGAACATATTTTGAGAAATTGATAATAATCCCAGCACCTCTGTTCGCCCAATATTTGCCCAGGTCAATATATCTCGAATGCGAGTTTCATTTCATATGCAGCCTGTTCAAGCTTTCTTCCCCATAAATTTCTCCAAACGCCTGGAATTTTGCCGCTGGATAATTGAGAATTCACTTGTAGTTAATAAAATTTTATTCACGGATGAGCCAACATTTACAAGGAATGGATTAATGAGAAGAACCCATTTATGGAATCTCGAGAATTCACATGAAACCCCACTGTCAAATCATCATAGCAAGCTTATCGGCCCATTCGTATTGACAATCATTTAACCGCAGAGAGATATTTAAATTTTCTAGAAGATTATCTAGGAAATATGTTAGAACGACGGTGCCCCAGCGCATTGATAAAGAATAACACCTCTGGCCCCCCAAGATCTCCTGACTCAATATGCTTAGATTATTATTTGTGGGGTCACATAAAAAATATGCTTTATTAAACACCTTCAGAAACTGCTGAGGATCTTAGAAGACGCATTGTTGAGGCGGCGGATCTGATTCGGAATAATAATGATGTGTTACGTAGGGCAACAAGATCTCTCTTAAGAAAAGCCAGACCTTTTGAGCAATTTTTACAGTGATTTTAAATTGAACTTGTAATTAGTTGAATTATAACAATTTAACCCTCTGCATTATGAAAACGGTTTACTTTGAGGCAAAACTTTATTAGAACTTTGTACTCTATTTGGACTGAAGATTACGTAGTGATATTACGTCATGAGACATCCTATATAATCTTTAAGTGACCTTTTATTAAAGCGAAATTTTGAAATGTCGAACACAGTGCTGAACTTACACACTTTTTCAGCACAAACCCACAAAGTCAGGACACAAAAGACCTACCTTATATTTGTCTTTGTACTTTCACTACATGCGTGAGGTTAGCTGGTAATACTGAAACATTATGGATTCATCTATCAGAACTTTTTTGGCATAAACAGAGCACAGTTGTTTTAGTATTTTATGGAACCGTTTATGGCTTGGTCTGATATTTTTTTGTCAATTCCTCATTAAATTCAATTCATGTTTTGTTTCGCTTTGTTAATTACTAGTTAAGCTCCTGCTTTCATTTCTTGTTTTTATGGGCTGCGTTGTTTTATGCTCTTCGACATTATTTTCAGCTCTTTTTTTATTTTTAACTATCCGTTTTATTTATAGATATGGTATGAAATAAACTAGATCATACAACAAAGGCATTGATGAGATATTTACGGGCCGAATGTAGCGAAGTCTAAAATAGCCTAAAACGCCTTATTTCTATAATGTATGTCATTAACAAATTTGATTTTGTTTTCAAATTTGTAGGTCGAGTGTAGTCAGACTTTGAATTGCATAAACCAGGGTCGGTAATTTTTTGTTTTTATGGTACAGAACGTTAACTATTAGTAACCCTTAGTATTTAGCTGTACCTTTGATTTTATAAAGTGAAATCTTTGGTTATTCTTTTTTACAAATGCTTTATTGCAGACCTGGCAACTTTGATAATGCTTTTGATAACAGTTTTAAAAAATTAATTATTTTTTTACACTATGATCGTTTACTAAAAACAATAACTGTAATTGTTATCAAAACCTTTAAATTTGTATCAAACCAATACAAATAAACCAATAAAAATGCACGATTTGAAACACAAAAGACTGGTATCTTAATTATGAACGATAATCGTGAAAGTTTACATTTTTAAACAATAGCTTTTATTCACCGTCAAAATTAGATCTTCGTGTAATGATTATACTCAAGTATTTTAACATTTTAAAATTGTGATAAAACTATCTTAAATCAGCTGTAACATCGCCCTGTTAAGAAAAATGAAAAATTAATATTATACTCTAATTTTTCACACAAACGTATACGAAATTAATCAGGGATCCTAAATTTTCATTGCACTATTAGGTATTCATTAGATATACCCACATGTATTTTTTGATTCTATCAAAATTATGACAAATTATCTGCAATTAAAGTCAGAAATAAAGTATTAAGCACTTCATCTAATAAGATTTTTATTTAATTAACAGGTAACACTGGGCACTATACAACAAATAAACAATACTTCAATCATCTTCACCTTCACACTTTTAATTTAGACAAATACAACAATTTTTGTTCTATAAATTCAAGTTTTAGAAATAAGAGTGAAAAGTAGTTTCTTTAGTTTATTATTTACTTGCACATTTTTCACACAAATGCATTATGATAGAAATTAGCGTTTACATTGCACTCAACTATATACTTGTTATCTTTTGAAAACCTAAACAGACTAATACCAGAATTTGGGGATGTAATACGGCAATATGTCACCCCAACCACATTACTACACTTTAGGAGTTCCATTGTCTTTATATCAAATTTAAAAAATGTTGCGCAAAAAATCAAATATATACAAATATAGCAACAAAAACGTGGTATCAACAAGTATAACCTACAAGAATTAAAGAATTAGCAAGCCCATAAACTACAAATATAAGAATCAACAAATTTAAAATTAAAATTCTTACTATGACCAATAACGTCCAAGCGCTTATTAAATCAATGGAATCGCCCCCTGTTGGCGTTTTTTAAAAGACCGTCAGAATTTTGACATAGGTAAAAAAAACTAGAGAGCAGACTTTACTGAGCTGCCTGTACTGATTGAATAGTAGTTGTAGGGTATGTTATTCTTAGCGACTTCGTTATATTTTTGTAACTGCAAGCAGTGCGTAGTCAACAATTTCCTGAACGATAACCAACTTTAAAAAATGAGACTAATGATAGAACAACTCTTAAATAATCTACTTCAACTAAACTGTTTATGCAGTGTAACCAGGCGTTCCAACATCAAATTTGTTGCAACTGCTTTTACGTCGCATCAAAAAGAAGTGTTCCTTATCCCGACATACTCAGACACCATGCACCACCACCACACACCACCTCACACACCAACAACCCAAACCACCATAACGCTAATACTTCCCACCGATAGTCATTTGATACTCGCACAAGCGAGAACAACCCTTAGATGAGCTTTCAAGTAAATTGTTTATACTGCGGTTACAGTGTTACTAGGCGTTCCAATACCAAAATTGTCCACTTTTCCATTCATCGACAACAACAAATAGTTTTCTACGCCGGACACTCCACACTCACACAAAACACACACCACCTCCACACCACACACACACACTCACACCACACACATCACACACACACACTCCTCACACACACACCACACACTACACACACCACACCACACACCACAACTCACTACACACCACACTCACACCTCAACACCACACCCACACTCAACACACACCAACACCACACACACACTCAATCACACACACCTCACCCACACACACCCTCACACACCAACCTCACACCACATACCTCCACACACCACACACACCTACTCACAACACCAACACACACACCACACACACGCATCACACACACTCACACACTCACAACACCCACACACTCACACAATCAATCACACATCACACAATCACACACATCACACATCACACACTCACACACTCACACACACACACACACCACACACCACACACATCACTACCCTCCACACTCACACACACACACACACTCACACACTCACACTCACCACTCACACTCACCACTCACACTCACACTCACACACTCACACACTCTCACACTCACACACTCACACACTCACACACTACACACATCACACACTACACCCACACACACACACTCCTACACACACCACACACTCACACACTCATCACACTCACACACTCACACACACACACTCACACATCACTCACACACTCACACACTCACACTACTCCACACACTCACACACTCACACACTCACACACACTCCACATCACACACACACACTCACACACACCACTACACACTCACACTCACCTCACATCCACACCACACACTCACACACTACACACTCACACACTCACACACCTCACACACTCACACACTCACACACTCACACACTCACACACTCACACACTCACACCCTACACACTCACACCACACCACTCTACACACTCACACACTCACACACCACACACTCAACACTCACACACTCACACATTCACTGCAGTCACTACACTCACACACTCACACACACACACTCACACATCACACTTCACACATCACACCTCACAACCACATTCCTCACACTCACACACTCACACATTACACACTCACACTCACACCTCACATCAGACACTCACACACTCACTACACTTACATCACTCACATCACCGCTCTACACTACACTCACACACTCAACACTCACACACTCCACAACACTCACTACACTCACACTCACACACCTCACATCACTCACACTTCATTCACTCAGTCACATCATCAGCACTCACACTCACACTCACACACTCACTTTACACTCACACACTCATCACACTCACACACCACACACTCACACTGCTCATCACTTTCTACACTAACACACTCAGCGACCTCCACACGACTCACACATCTACACACTCTTACACACTCACACTGCCACGAAGCACTCACACTACTGTACACACTCACACACTACACCACACATCTCACACACCAACACTCACATCAACACTCACACACTTCATACAACTCACACACTCACACTTACACACTCACACTCAACCACAACTCCACACTTCACTACACACACTCACATCACTCAACACTCACACAACCTCACACTTCATCACACTCACACACTCACACACTCACACACTCACACACTCACACACTCACACACTCACACACTCACACACTCACACTCCACACTCACACACACCACACACCACACACTCACACACTCACACACTCACGCACTCACCACTCACACACTCACATCCACACATGACACACATTGCAGCACTTTCATACAGCACACTGGCAGGCGGATACAGACACTTGCGAGCTCGCACAGATCGGACACGCACCGCACACACGCACACGGACGCGCGAATGGCACTCGGTCGGATGGAGACACATGCATACACTATCGCAAAATCCACTTTTTCATAAGCTCAAAACCTCTAGAACCACAGTTTGAGCAAATTTTTGTATTTGCTGTACATGAGTAAGTCAAAAATTGTTGTAGTTTCTTTAACTAATGTCACCTGTTCGTACTCTGTTCGTTATAGAGTTGAACTCATGCCGCGTATAACTTTCTTCCATATCTGAAAAACTACACCGTTTGTTTTAATTATGATGTTATCATAATTGATCTTTGCCATACCGCAGATTGGTTCGTTTGCGTTATAGTGAACTCTTGGTGTCGTTTGTGAAAAGACCCCGCTTTCATATTTTCGTGGAAATCCATCGACTTGGCGTTAGTGTCAAATAGTGGATCAGCGCCTTCCACAAACGATGGGAACTGCTCGTTTGTGGCATGCCATGGTAGTGCCAGCTTGCCATGATTTCTTCAGAGTACCTACTTCAATTGAAGATCAACGTCTCATCCAGGAAAAACGACTTAACGTCGTTGATCACTATTACTGTTTTTTATATAGTTGCCTAAGGATACACTTCGTTTATTACAAAGAATCGGACTGTTGGCACCAAATTTACGATTCTTCACGATTGTTAAGAAGCAACTGTGTTTTGGTTGATTTTATATCTTGGTTATGTTTTCGCACATTAGGCACTAGACAAACAGTACGTTTTGAAACGTTCAATGCAATTGCTTATCAGCTAGAACAAATCGCAGCGGTCTACCATTTTCCTTTTCTTCATTGAAATAGTTTGCTGGGCTCCATACGGTAGAGATGTAATTTATGATTGCTTTATTTACTTGCTGAGGTAAGAATGACACTGTGGTTAAATTACCTATTCCATTAAATTTGTAGCAAGTAATTACTTCAAATAATTTGAAAGCGTAACAAAAAAAATAATTTTCATTACATATTACACATTTTGCTTTAATTAGAAACTATATGCAATTAATTAGGATTACATTTTTAATGTTCACTTATTTTTGAAGAATTAGCTCTTTCACTTGATATTCTATTATAAAACCTTGTATTTTTCGTTTTTTTGTATGTGGCTTAGTAAATAATAATAAATTATGTTGATTAAAAATTATTTTATAAGAATTTTAAAATGTTTTAGCTGTAATTGTACGTGTTCATTTTAAATTTGTTATAAATTATAATCATTATGCGAAGATCAACTTTTTTTGTATCTATATAAAATTTGTATTCAGTTAATTAATATTTACATTCAAACTCTATAAAAATAGTTATTTGTTTCATTAGTACAAAAATGTCAATTTTCGGGACGAGGAAGAACGTTCCGAGTCCTTTATTTGCAGTTCACTATGTTTTTGGGAACCCCTTATTTATGTTGCTATCAGTATCAGACATTAATAATACTTATTTTATACAAAGTGAGTAATATTCTATTTTTGTGAAAAAAAAATAACTGTGTAGTTTTTAATTAATATTCAATGTATTTTACCTCTATAAATTTAATTCAAATGTGACGGATGTTAGTGAACTAATGTGAAGATGGATGGTGCCACCGGCGACAGCAAATGTCGATATCTGTTCATAGACGATATTCACTCAAAACATAAAAATAAACTTACACTATTGCATATCAATACTTATTTGTGACTGAAAACGGTGTTTGTGATGAACATGCGAAAATTTTAAAATTGGATTTATTGAAGTAATGACATCCCATGAACGTCATTCAAACAAAGTTGATATTTAGTGACGGTCAAATTACTTCTTGTACAGTTGCCATGGAGCACCGAAGAAACACGAAATCAGCCACTTTTGATACGAAATACTGTCACAATATAGCGTCTTATTTAGGTGGTTTGAGAAAAAAGTTATCTCCATGTAAATAAGTTATAAGTAAAACTGTTTGACTACTATCGTTTATTCAATAATTCGTATTGAAAACCGCTCACAAGCGAAAGTAATCTTTCATGTGGATGCACTTGGTAACCAACAATTTTCCGAATGCCGATATACAAAATGTGATTGTTTGCAGATTAGTAAGGAAGAATTCTAGGATGATGCTTCAAAATGTCCGAAGATCCAAAGTCCTTTTGACAGGATATTCACCCAAAATTTTGTAATAAGGAAGATATTCGTGGAATTTCCCGAAGTTCCTCACGTTCTTTGTTTCCAGAATGTTTTAGTCGGACAGTTAACCTTATGCTCTCTACAAGTAGAATATGATAACATTTATCAAATCTTGATTTTGCGCATGTGCCATATTTAAAAAAAATTTATCACTCTGTATATACAGTTGCTACTAATTTTCTTGTTTGAAATTTTGCTATTGTCTGTTTAATGCTTATACGATGTATATAAACATTGGTTTTATAGTTTACAACAGGTGATATGTACTTTAAATACGTTAATGGCTCATACTGTCTTAAGGAAATTCTAAAAATTGACTCATACTTACTACAGGGAGATTCCAAAAAAAAAACAGTAATCTAGGCTTAAAAAATGCAAAGGCCAAATTCAAAACACATGCCTGTTTGGATAACGTAATTGTGTGCTTCTGTAAGTTGACTTGCTTCTTGGTGTTGGTTTTTACATGTCTAGTTTGTTTTCTTGGTTTACGTGTTTGGTATATTTGTGCTTGATTAGCTTCTTGTTTGCATGTTTAATACCTTGCTTAGTTTCTTTAGCTTGGACGTTGAGTTGTTTGTTGCACGACTTGCTGGTTGGTTTTTTAGTTACTTGTTTTTTTGGCTAGTTGGATTTGTTTATTTGTGTTTACAAGTTTGTGCGTTTGTTTCTTAGTTTTTTTGTGGCGTTGACTAACGTTTTTAATTTGTTTGCTTTAGGATTGTTTTCTAGATGTTCACAAAAAATCTTTAGCACACACACACACACACACAATACACATACATATACACACACATGCATGCACAAACGCATGGTAGAAGCCTTGCAGCATAATTCAAAGGTTCCTCTGCACTTTACAAAATTCTTCTTTTGGTCCAACACAGTATCTCGCAACATTGGCTTATATTTTTAAGGAAATACAAACGTACTGTTGAATGTAACGCTATCCTGTCGTATAATTTAAAAGTTAGCGTAAACAACAAAAGAAACTAGTGATCAAGTAAATACACCAACAGCCCAAGCATCACGAAGTTCCAAGTCTAAGAAACTAGTTAACACACAAGCGCCTATATACTAAAAACCTAACCAATATGTGTGCGAACTATCTAACATACAAACACGCAAAGAAGTAAACATTCAAACATACAAACAAACAAATAAAAAATTTAGCTAAAACAACCCTAAAGCAAACAAATTAAAAATGTTAGCCAACACCAGGAAAAACTGTCAAACATACAAACACCTAAAGATCAACAAGTTTGGCAACAAACACATCCACAAATACTTAAACATAACAAACGAGAAAATCATCTAACAAACGCAATCGCAACAGTCATATACGCAAACAACCCAAAGAACCCAACGTTTTCAGATTTCACTTGTAAAGAACATAAGGTTAACTATCCGATTAAAACGTACTGTAAACATAAGAACGTAAGAACCTTGGGCTTTTTGTTTTAAAATGCTACCAGAAAACTTTTATTAGCATATCTTGGGAAAACCTGTTAAAAAAAATTAGATGTTATGAACTTTCCAGGAATTTCTTCTTTATTGCAAAATTTTGAGTGAGAGCACTTTGGAAGTTGGGATATTTAGCACCATCATTCCTACAAAAGGACCATATTTCTAAATGTTGGAGCAATAATTTGTCAAAAAGACCTTAGGTGCTACGATGATTTCAAAAATATGTCCCTTATTTTAAGATCCTGTCAAAAGGACCGTATGTGTTGGAAAAATTTCAAGAATCACTTCTCCAAGAAAAGATGTTATGGCACAAATTTATCAAAATAACCTTAGATGTTCGGGTCATATTTTACCAAAAGGACCTTCGGCGCTGAGGTAGTTTCAAGAATCATTCTTAAGGGATTAGATTTTGTGCAATTTGAAAAAGCTATCAAATTGGCCTAGATGTTTGGAGAAGAACTTATCAAAAGGACCATAGATATTGGGCCAACTTCAAGATTCTGTTAAATAACCTAAGATGTTACGTCCTACCAAAAATACGAACTGTTAACAGACGGAAGGTAGCTACACAATATCTGAATATTTAAAATACTTAGATTTTTGGGTTTTTTAATAGTGGATTTTTATATTTATGTTTATACAAATCTAAATACTTCGATAACACTTACAGTTATTGTCCTCAGTAGTAATAAAATCATTTAGAAATGTTTAAGATGTTAAAACAACTTTGTGAAATATGAAAACGCAAACATAAGCCTGCTATTAATGTAACAGTTTGATAAGCGTATAAAGCCAACTATGAAATACAATTTTAGTGAAGAATAACTAAATCATTAATAAATTAAAGTAACAGTGAAAAATGTCATAATCAAAGAGTAAATTTAACAAAATTTAATCAAATTATGATGTAAGCGCAAAGTTGTGAAAAAATTTAGTTTGAAATTGATAAAAACATTCTCAAATAGAAACTTGACATCAATTAAAAATCCAATCAAACCTAACAAAGAAAGCTAAGAATGTTAATGAATGTGTTATTTTACAGTGAAAACGCAATGTGGTACGTTTTATATAATTTTTAATTTTAATTTCAGCTAGGTATATGTTCAATAATTATAGTACTGTGGTAATTTAACATATAATTGGTAAAGCATTTATTTCAATGTCTAGGAAAAAACAATAATAAATCTAGACATACTAAAAGCTAAAATTAAAATTAAGACGTACTATTGTGCCTTTTTTTAATTATAAGATGTCTAAACCTATTTAAACGGAGATTTTCTTTTGCCTATTGCATTTATTAGACTGTTTATATATTTCAATAGCTCCATACTGTAAACGAAAATAGTATGAGTTTGTGTGACAATATTTCCATATTATTAAATGAAATGCTCAGCTACCGCAGATCTCTGGTTGACCTAATGTACAAGAGCTCGCGTGTTCTTTACGTCTTGTATCAATGCTACCTTTCGTGGTTCCAGTGTATACTTTTCCACATGAACAAGATAGCTTATGCACTCCAGACAATGATAAACTTAAAAGTTATTTAATTTTTCTTGTAGCTTTAAAAACAGTCCTAATTCCATGATTAATTAGGAACTTTTCAATTCTCTCCGTGACATTAGTTATAAAAGGAAGAAAATCAGTACCAACATTAAGCACTAGTTTTCTTTTATGATTATTTCTAGCAGGTGTAATAACAGTATTAATATCATTAAGTGAATATCCATTAACCTAGATGTTGTTAAATATTTATATTCATATTTCAACAATTCAGGATCAAATTCGATTTGCTCGATCTACTAAAGATTTAATTACACCAATTTTTTGACGTGAATGGTGGTTTGATAGTTTATGAAGGTATGTAGTAGTGTGTCGGTTTCTGTAAACGTATTAGTATGTCAAGAAATGGTAAACTTCCATTAGTTTCCATTTCATTGGTAAACTGGTTGCTAGGATGTATACCATTTATAATAATGACAAATTCATGTAGTGCTTCTTCTCCATGTCTCAAAACACCAAATATGTCATCTACATATCTATACCAAACAAAAGGATTGTAAGGTGTATTTTGAAACGATAATGTCGCAAATGCTTCCATGTAAAAAATAGCTATAACAGGACTACCCATTGCTACACCATCAAGTTGTTCATAGAATGTATGATTCTACTGAAGATAAGTTACAGTAAGAGAGTGCTGAAAAAGTATATATCGTTTGGAAAAGTATGATCAATATGTTCAACAGTTTCTTTGAAAGGGACTTTTGTAAAGAGTGAAACAACATCAAAACTGACCAGTATTACCCTCTTCAATTTTGAAGTTATGTATTTTTTCAATGAAGTCTGTAGAATTTTTAATATAATGAGGTGTTTTACCTGTATGAGGTTGTAATATAAATGTAAGATGTTTTGCAAAATTGTATGTACGAGAACCAATTACACTAACAATAGGCCTTAAAGGAACATTGAGTTTATGGATTTTTTGTAATCCATACAGTTTTGGTTAAAGAGCTTCAGAGTTAGTTTTTTTATTTCTTCATGATTAGATGATAATTTAATAAGTTCTTTAGTTTTTAAAAGAAACTTTATTTATAGGTGGTAGGCATGTATACTCCATGCCAGCCGGGGAGGTACCACCACCCTTACCATGGGCTCCTTAATATTGGGTCTCCGACTTTCTGAGCTCGGTAAGGGCTGCCGGTTACCTTTTCCATCGTCCTTAATCTATTCTCATCCTTATTCTTCCTTCTCGCCCTCACTGTCTTCCTATCGGATTAAAAGTCCCAAATTAAAGAATAAGATGGCTGTGGTTTCTAGGGTTATAAATTCCGGACGTAAAATCCTGCCCCATTCGGATGTCCGGGAGGGCAGGGCCCAAGCGACCTTGGTCATCGAAAGTATCAACTTTCTGATTCACTACTGCAACATCCGCGGTATCAGGTCTAATCTTAATGCTATTCACCAACATCTTGAACAAGTACAACCTGATATATTGTTTCTATCTGAAACACAAGTCTCCTCTGAAAGCTCCGAGTCACCCGACTTGCAATTTCCTCAATACCATCTTCACTCTAACTTTCGATATAAAGGAGGCGTATGTGCGTACATCAAGGACAGAATTGCTTGCAAGAGGGTTTCTTCCTTAGAAAATAAAAATTTTGACGTGATTTGGTTTAAACATTCTGGTCCTAATTTTGTGAAATTCTACTGTTGCATTTATAGGTCTCCTAATGACAGCAACTTTCAAGACTTCTTCGATTACCTTAGTATGAAAGTTGACTATCTCCTGTCTCAGTTTCCATCTTGCGATATCTCATTTGTAGGCGATTTCAATGTTCATAACTCTAATTGGCTTCAATTTTCATCTACTACAAATCCCGCTGGTCATAGTGCAGAAACATTTGCTATTTCATGTGATCTCACACAAATGATTTCTGAACCCACAAGAATCCCTGATAACCCTAACCATACTCCACATCTTCTAGATCTTTTCTTACATCAAACCCTCTTGTTTATAAAACTTCCGTTCTTTCGCCTTTAGGTCTTTCCGACCATTGTCTAATAAAAATCATTTCTACTGTACCTAATTCACTGTTGTTCGCAAAACCGATAGAACCTTGTGGTGTTTTAAGTCAGCTCGATGGAGTGATTTACGGGATTTCTTTGCAACCTTTCCATGGCGTGAATATTGTTTTAAGTCGTCCTCTTCTTCGGACATCGCTCTTTCAGTATCTGAAGTCATCCTCATGGGAATGGAGTTGTACATTCCGAAAAACAGTACCGTGTAGGTCATTCACGTTCCCAACCCTGGTTCAATAAGGCTTGTTCTGATGCAATATCTTTAAAAATAAATGTTACATTAAATGGAAATCTAATAAATCGGTTGACAGTCATGTAGAATACGTTGGTGCTAGAAATATCTGCAAAGTGTCATCACTAAAACTAAAAAGTTGTTCGAACAACGAAAATGCAATGAACTAGCTACATCTCCTTTAGGCAGTCGTAAATTTTGGTCTTTAGCAAAAGCCATTAGTAAAAACTTTCGAACATCTTCATTTCCCCTGACATCTATTGACGGATCGGTAGTTGCTGATTCTGTAGACAAAGCCAACGTTTTTGTGGATTTGTTTGCATCAAACTCGTGTCTCAATGATTCTGGAAAAGATGTGCCCCTAGTCAACTCTTCTTCATACGTTATGAAACCAATTCATTTTCGGTACAAGCTCTTGGAATCGATCATCAGTAGGCTTGATCTCAATAAGGCGACTGGCCCAGACGGTATCCCAGCTATTGTCTTAAAGAAATGTTCCCCGAACTAGTACCAGTCCTATCTAAGCTCTATACGATCTCTATATCTTCTGGGGAATTCCTTCATCATGGAAGTTAGCAAATGTTCAACCTATTCCCAAAAAGGTGATAAGACCGATCCCTCAAATTACAGACCAATTTCCATCACTTCCATTTTGTCTAAAATCATGGAAAAAGCCATCAATCAGCAACTGCTCACGTTCCTTGAAACTAACAAACTCCTTAGTGACCACCAATATGGGTTTAGGCAAAGTCGTTCAACAGGCGATCTTCTTTCATATGTGACCCAAGTTTAGAACAATACAGTAGAGCAGTCCGGTGAAACAGTATTAGTCGCTTTAGATATCTCAAAGGCATTTGACCAAGTTTGGCATAAGTGTTTACTTGCCAAACTCACCTCGTTTGGGTTAAATGATACGCTTATCAATTGGGTTTCTAGTTTCCTTGATAAAAGACGAATACGTGTCGTAGTTGATGGCTTTTTTTCAAAAGAAGTTAGCATTAACGCGGGCGTACCACAGGGATCCGTTATAGCGCCTACACTTTTTCTGCTGTACATAAACGGCCTTATTTCTTCAACAACTAACCCCATCCATTGCTTTGCTGACGATAGCACTCTTCACTGTAGTTCATCTCAGTCTAGTCATAGTGATAATCCACCTTCTATGTCAAATCAAGAAGCTGAAATGCCAAATTCAATCAACAAAGACATTCAACGTATTCTCGAAAGGGGAAGCAATAATCTAGTTAAATTTAATGCTAACAAAACTCAGTGCTGCCTGATGTCCGCCAAAAAAGATCGTTCATTTCCTGTTGTAAATATGAATGACTCAGTTCTTAAGTTTTCAGACTCTATTACTGTGTTGGGTATGACTGTATCTTCAAATTTCTCATGGGTTGACCATCTTCTGTCAGCTACCAAAACAGCTGCTCGTAAAATAGGCTTTTTGTACAGATCTAAGCAGTACTTTACCTCTCGGCAACTCCTTCTGCTGTATAAGGCCCAAATTCGGCCTCATCTGGAATATAATTCTCACGTTTGGGTTAGTGCTCCCCAATACGCTCTCGATATCGTTGATCGTATTCAAAAGAGAGCGATTAGGCTTATAAATGACCCGTCCTTAACTTCTCACATACAGTCCCTTGAGCATAGAAGGATGGTTTCAGTTCTTTCTTTGTATTATCTTTATTACAACTGCTATTGTGCTGGTGAATTACATTCTTTGATACCATCTCCGGCTATCTTTGCGAGAAACACTCGGTTCGCTCATTCACATCATCAGTATGCAGTACAAATCTCCACTTGTCGTACCAAACGGGCGCAATCCACATTTTTCTACACGGCTTCTAAACTCTGGAATAATCTCCCTAGTTCCTGTTTTCCTCTCACTTATGATATGAGAAAATTTAAGGTAGCTGTTCATAGGCATCTATTGGCAATTCATTATCCCTCTATCCATCCTCCTAAGTGTTCCTGAGTGCTTTAGCACGATAGGCCTTATTTAGCCTGTTCAGGTCCACAATCATAAAAAAAAAAAAGATCCTTTGGTAGTTCACGATAAGTCTGTGGTTCCAACAGTTGTTCTATTTGGATGTTATAGTCGTTCATATTTAATAAAACAGTTGCATTACCTTTATTTGATTGTAATATTATTATATTTTTTTATTATGTTTAAGATCAAATAAAGCACGGCGCTGACGAAAGAATAAGTTGCTCTTTGGAGGTTTTGATTCACGTAGTGTGCTAACAGTTTTATATCTAACTTCATTCGCAGCACCAAAAAGTAACGGTTTAATAGAATTCTCAATATTGTAAATTATATCTTCAAAAGGTATTATCGCAAAATTTCATATTTTAAAAATCTGCTTCAAAACTTTAAACACTTCTAAAAGATCTTATTGGTGCTGAGGACGATAACTATATGTTATTGAAACGTTTAGATTTGTATAAACATAAATACAAAAATACACCATTAAAATACCCATAAAGCTAAGTATTTTAAATATGTGTAATAATCGTGAGAGTTTTCGTTTTCATACAATACCAGGAATTTTATTTGACGTAAATCAATGAATTGCACCTACATAACGCACAAATTTACTTTCAGTAGATTTATTTTTAACTCCATCGGTTTTTATAGGTTACCTAATCGCAATCTATGAAAAAATTGATGGCGGAGTCTAGTCCTACATTAAGTTTCGTCGTTTTGGACCTATAAAATAATTGCGTCGTCCATTGGACTCGTGCGATAAAGACGCATCTTATGAAACTAGTTCTTTAATATATCTACTATTTTCATACTTATATACTTACTCTTAACTTAACATAAAACGGTTTTAGGTTGGAATAAATATAATTTTCAGTATTCGTTTAATTAAGGAGATTTATTTATAAAAGAAACCTCGCAAGTAAAATTACATTAAAAAAATTAATTTTTTTATTGTGCTTCTGAATTAAAATTGGAACTTTCCCATTGACCCAAGTGTTAGGTTTTGTATGAATGCGTAAAATGGTTAATGTAAATGCATTTATACTAGGAAAATAATTAAATCGAATTAATTAAAGGAATTATAACTTCGATTACTTTATTTGTGATATGAACCAAAAAAAGATATGAAAGTAGAAGGAATTAGTTAGGTACTTAATTGCGTAATTCAAAACGCTTAAAAATTTTAAACGAACCGCTTAAAAATCGATTATAAAGAGATAAATAAAATTCACTTAAAGTTGTTCATGTTGAAAATTTAAACAAGACCGCTGGAAAGCTAATAAAATAAATTATCCCTCAAGCTTCCTTTTCGTAAAGCTTTTTTAATTCTAATTTATGTTCTATTGGAAGTGTCATTAATAAAAATTATTCAATATTCGAATGATCTTACTGAGAACGGGTTGTGTGGGATGTATTTATATAAAGAGGTGATAAAGTAAATATGTCGAACGTGCAATTCAAAAAATTATCTTTTATTTATTATATAATAAAATCCAGTATCAGATTGAGAGAGACTTATTTGATATTCGGCGGATGTAGCACCTGTTGATTGTCAATATTTCAAGGTTTGTAGTATCGCACGATATGGAAATACGGTTATTCAGTCGGAAACTTTACTTCTCCCTCTTGTTCTTCTTTATGTAGTGGCTGAGATGTGTTTTATGCTCCACTACCTTTCGCCTGTTTATTTTACCGAGTTATTTTTCTATGTTTCCGAATATATTACTTATCTTCCGCAAACACGGAAGAAAATTTTACACTTTTTAACTTTTTTTTTTGTTTTATGAATATCGATCGAATTTTCTCTGGAGAAACGCAGAAATATAGTTTATAGCTTGAAGCGACTATTTGCATTTTTCTGAAAAAAAAATGTGTATTAAACTGCCAGTTGCATGTAGTAAGCAATTGTTATTTTCATTTCAGATAACAGAAACCTACGCGTTCCTGCCTCGAGAAGCCGTCACTCGTTTCCTACTAGGGTGTACAGACTGTCAAAGACACCCTCGTTCACCCTCACCCGTGTCAGTATTACCAACTCCGAGTCCTAGCCCTACTTTACCCCTGGTGCCTACCACGGCGCCGGTTCTTCCCTTAGCAACGCTGCCGCAAACCCCACAGCCGGTCATATCTCAAAGCGTTCCATCCCAACTCACACCACCAACATCTAAAACATCACTCCTCGATCCAGCACCATCCGATATTACAACCTACCTGGACTTTGGAAAGTACACAAAAACGTCGACCGAATGTAAAAGCTCACAACCAATTCCGGGTTACGTAACATCTAATATTTCAAGCCAAATCCAGACGTTAGATTTGTCGCAAAAGAACGTGGATATTTCTCAAAGTCAAGTAAAACTCGAATGTCCATTAAGAAATAGCACCCCTGAACCTAAACGATCTAGTAACCCCTTAGACGTGTGCAATCTTACATCAAGGGATCCACCAAAGTCTCCGCCTAAAAAGAGACACCTAAATCATTTATCAGATAATTCCCAACCGCTACCTCCTACTACACCTAAACTTTGGTCACCAGTCGATGGAATAGAAAGGGAACAATCCTTCAAGAAACATGTAATGATGCCGGCCGAAATCGATTACTCCTTACCCATCACTACCACTTATTTGAAATACATGAGAAGTTTAGGATGTACCGATGAAGACGCCCTTAAATTCGAAAATAAAAATGTAAGTCGCATTATCGACAATTTCTTGCATGACGCCATTTCGCATTATTTTTATTAAATTATTTTTTTTTGTACTAACCTAAATCGCTTTTTTTGTACTAACATAATTTTTAAGTTTGTAGAAAATAAAATGTTAACATCTGTATACATGTATGTTTTCAATTACGCCGTAAACGAAAACGTTTACTGAATCTATAAACGATTCGGAACATCTTTATAACATGAAAAATGTAACATTTATAACTTATATGATTAATTAATGCATCTCAAGATTCAAATAGAACGTAACCTAATATATATAGGCAAACAAATTAATGATACTGTATACTATTCCTATTGGCGAATTAGTGTATAAATAATGAATTATGAACACGTAACAATTACATGAGGCCTTACGAACGCAAATTGCCTTTAGGACATTTAATTATAAGTGTAAATCATCTGATGTAAATTACTAAAACAGTAGTATTTAAATCACTACACTAACCATTATCTGATTTTTAAATTTTTTATGAATTTTCCATTAAGTCAAACAGAAAAAAAATTATTTCAATTAAAATAATTACCTGTATCATTTAAATGTATATCAAAAAAATAAATTTTCAAACCAAAAAACAGAAAGTTGCATTAAAAATTGGAAAAAAATTAATAAAACCAAGACAGGCCAATTAACTGTGTAATAAAACGAAATTGTCTGAATAGGCAGACCAGCAGTACTGAAGGTTTTATCAGGCCAACGATCACAACGACTAACGATCACAACGGTGGTCGTAGTTTGACTGTTGTGAACATAACGGACACTGATTTACAATAGCCTGTGGCCGTAGTTGATAATTAAGGCTAGTTTGATCACAACTGTCAACCACTTTCACGATGATATGGTCACCCTGATCGGCTATCAACGCTTAAAATAATGTATGATAACCGACACTAGTCACAACGGCTACGCTAATCACAACAAAACTCTCTATCTTGATCACAGTTTCCACTTTGATCATGACGCTTACTTTTCCTTTTTTTTAAATAATAATAGTATTATCTCTCAACGGTTTTTACGCAAATTACAAGACAAAAATGATCAAAAACAAAGTAAAAAAAGAATTCTTTACAAATAAACATTACCAATACAGAAACGATAAATTATAAAAAAAAATTAAATATAATGTAATAACAAGTAGTTCTGCAAACGAATAAAGTATTTATACTGTCACGAAAGTGTTACATATCATTGGTATTAAGCTAAAATTCAATCGACCAGAATGCTCAGGTGAATACTAACCAAACCAAACCATACAATGAAGATCAGAATTCCAAGCATTGTGTATACAACCTACCATGCGAATGCAGCAGAGCATACATAGGAGAGAGCAGTACACCACTCAAAGTGAGAACGCAAGAACATAAGAACAACGTCCGCAAGGGCGAAACAGAAAGATCAAGGATCGCGGAACATGTCTGGAACTAAGACCACCGCATCCAATGGGATAACATACAGATAGTGACAAAGGACGAGAACACAACTCGTCGGAAACTCAAAGAAGCCACATACATCGCACTAGCAGAAAATCCAATAAACCAAGCTAGTGTACAAATGAAACCCATATGGATTCCAATAATGCGCGAAGAGCTTAAGCGCAATACGCCTGCGCAAGAAGTTATGGCGCAACATGCGCAATAACCTTCTGCGCAACCACGAATATATATATATATATATATATATATATATATATATATATATATATATATATATATATATATATATATATATATATATATATCATATATAGTTCTAAAAATATATATTGGATTACTCAGTGGCTCAGTGGTAAAGGTGTCAGACTAGTAAGTGAAAGGTACCAGGTACCAAGTTCGAATCTGAGAGTAGTCAATTGCTTGGGAAAAAATTACATATAACATATGAATTCGACTCAAGTGTGAAAACTCCTTCTCAGGACTAAGCCTGATGACGGAAGCAGAGTCCGCTTCCGTAACGTCGCGCTCCAAAAGCATAAACTGTGGAAATGGGCCGATCAATGCCACTAATAGGGAACCACAGCTACAAAACACTTATAATACAGAACTAAAATTCACGTCAATTAAAGTGGATATTGTGTTAAAGCTTGAACATACAGTAGAAATGAGCGAGTTGAGTGCCAAGTTTGATTTGACTCTCTTACTAAAAAAAGTAATATTTGACTGAGGATCATTAAGTTAAAAACCGAAAGTAAATAGTGTGAGTCTACATTGTTACGAGTTAAATTATAAAAATATGTAATACCTAGTAGAGCACGTCTATCACGTAAGACTGTGCATTAATTGTTCTTTGAAGTTCATTATAATTTATAAAAAGTTTCAATAAGAGCGCAAGATTTCAATTGCGCGCCATTTTGGCTGTCATGTTGATGGAAGTTAGTAAATATGGAGCATTACACGTCAGAACAACGCGTCCTGGTTGTTAAACATTATCAAAATGGTGAAAGCTTGATGACAACAATTCGTAGAGTACGTCCAATTTTTGGTCGAAATAATTTTCCCAATTCATCAACTGTGAAAAGAATAATCGAAAAATTCGAACGTACTGGGTCGGTTAGTGATGTCAAAGAGAGGTCGATCGGAACAAAACTTTACTGCAGTTCGTGCGAGTGTGGCCGAGAATCCAGCGACGTCTATTCGGCATCGGACGCAAGAATTGGACATTACACTAGCCACTTTACAGCGAATTCTCACTAAAGATTTGCATTTTCATGCGTACAAAGTCCAATTAACTGAACAACTTCTGCCAAACGACCATGTGCATGAGCAACAAGAAGTGAATACCGAACAAAATCATCTTCAGTAATAAAGCCCATTTTCAGGGTTTCGTTAATAGGCAAAATTGCCGCATTTTGGGCTCAAAAAATTCAAGAATGATTGATGAGAAAGCAATGCATCCAAGACGTGTCTCTGTTTGGTGTGTTGTGGTCTGGAGGAATCGTTGTACCGTTTTTTCTTGAAAAACGAAACAGCAAAGTATTACTCTCAACGACATATGGTTCGACAAGACGGCGCCGCTTGCCATACTTCCCGTAAAACATTGACAGTTGTGTCATTTCCCGATTTGGTGACCAAAATTGGCCGCCTAAATGTTTACGTTATAACTAAACAAATATTTTAATACTTTGCTACAGAAAATCATGTTTTATTGTACCTGGAAATCTTGCGCTCTTATTAAAACACCCATTATTACGCTCAGAATAAAAAACGTCTTTGGACTTTTTTCTATGATATCAGCAGGCACTGGTGCTTTGGATTCCAAATTATTGACGCATACTCCAGCTTGACACAAATTGACGGAAAATAAAACCTCGCATCTTTCTTCCATCACAACACACATCAATATGGCTGAAAAAGGACAGTTGTTTATCGAACAGAATACCTTCTATTTGATTCCACATTATTGAATGTATACAGGGTGTAAATTCAGTGCTTCGTTCTTCTGTAGTGGTGTTATGTCAAATCTGTCACAAAAATAACTTAAGATGGTCGATAAAAGCGTGGCAATGAATTGTAAGATATTTTAAATGGAACACTCTGTATATTATTACGTTTTTGGTTTCCTATATAAATGAACTATACATTGATATTAGGTTTATTGATCTCCAAATAATAGCACTCACCTAAATTGGTGGGATTTTTACAAAGTGACAAATTTTTGGAATATGCGCTTTTAGTACAGCCTTTAGTAAAGAATAACGTATTTAAATTTTAACTTAAAAAACTCAATACCATACAAGGTGTTTTATAATTTAAGCCGAATTATATTTTCAAACAAGCATAATTCAATTTTTTTTAAATGGAATGACCCAATTTTTTTGGCAGAATACGATTTTGATTTAAATTCTATATCAAAAAGATACATAGTTTTTGTATCATAAAATTAACTGCAAGTCAGTTATTTTGTAAAATGCCAAAAAAATTTTCTCTTGTTAAAACAATACAAATTTTTATTGATTAAGTATGCTGTCAGCAATAAATATTTGAAGAATAAAAATTATTAAACTAGACGCCCAAAATGTCTCCCATTTTTGTAATAAACGTTTTCTTGTGCGATCACGGAATAACGTTCGAACACTTCACCCCTTTTCTTTATGGCTCCTTTTCGGAGGGCATTTTCAACCCTTGATGGAATTTTTACCTTAATTACATCTCTTTTGGTTATGTTAAGAACCTTTTTGTCAGTTCACTCCTTTTTTATAGCTTCTTTTCGGGGGCCTTTTTCAAACCTTGGGCGGAGTTGAGCCCCTAATTAAGGTCCTTTTGGCAGTATTAAGAACATTTTTGGGTGTATACCCCTTGGAGCTTAGGCAATTGCTCGTACATGCAGTGTTCTGATTGGTGGGATTAAAACTAGGCTACGCCCCACCTTTTAACCGATTGGTCGTGAATGCACCCGCCTCTCTGGCTTCTGATTGGTCCTTAGCCCCACCCAGTCTCTGTACTCTGATTGGAGGGCTAAGTCTCTGCATTCTGATTGGTTATGGCGGGGAAATTTGAATTTGTATTCTAATAAGGGGACCTAATGCTAACTTGTAAGACATGTGTAGGTCTTAGAAATTCATTCTCGGGCGTCCACCCCTGTCGCGGCCTCCTGGTTGGAAATGGTATGGGGCCCTAACCTTATAAGACAAGTTCAGAAACTAGCTGTTGGGGCTAGGCCCCTATCGTGGCCCCCTTGGCGGGAAATTTGAGATAATGGGCACTAGCCTTGTAAGACAGGTATAAGAACTTGTGTTAGGGTCTGCGCCCCTTGTCTTGGCCCCCTTTGAGTTAAAATTGATTTTTAGCGCCATCTAGTTGTGTATTTTTAAACTAGCGAGTGTTTTCTGTAAAAGAAGTTGATCATGCACACCTCTTTCTTTCTCTATGTCTCTCTCGTTTATCCGTTTCTCTCTCTCTCTCTCTCTCTATCTCTCTCTCTTTTTTAATTTGTTGGTTTAAAACCAACAAATACGTACCGCATAACGCTATTAACTAATTTAAAAAAAAATTGCGTAACACTCTCACCTGTATCTAATTAACTAAATAAATGGGTAGAATAAGAGCTGATGCAGAGTTGGTTGGTTTTATGACAGCCTCCCCCTATAATAACACATTAAAATCTTTATTGGCATTTTTGTGAACAATGTCAAGTAAAACATATATTAAAGAATAATACGAATACCTTCAGATGTGTTTTTCTCTCGATCGTTCTAATAATAACTGCGCTGGAGAACTTAACTACATATTGAAAATTTTATATAGTTTACTAAACCGTTTTTTGTTTTTACTTATGGATAGTTGATATAAAACTGGCTATTGGTTTTCCCTTCATTAAATACGTAATTTAGAATGTAAATATATAAACCTAATTATCTCTATCACCTTACTGCAACTTTCCCTTTCGCAGACTACTTAGAGCGGCCTTATATGAATTTATAGAAAACGATGTTTTGTTATTTACAACATACATTTTAAAATGATTTCACCTACATGATAAAACTGTTTTTATGGAATGCAGTTATGTATTGGAAAGTAACAATCAGTCGTCAAAATCGTGTTAATCAATGTGTTTTACAAATATTTTTAAAAAATCGTTACTGCAAAATACACATTACCATCAAGAGTCTGAGATGCATTTTCTTTCGTCCGCTTCATTTTGAGCGATTATAGCTTATTAATTAGTAAAACATCTAATACCCTAATGCTGCTACATAATAATGTTCACCCGTTAGTAATTGTACTTGAAATACAAGCAAGGGCTAATGTCTAATATTTTATTTTACCATTAGTATTACGCAGATATGGGATTATTCTTAAAAATTAGTTCCCCACGCTACCTTGAAATACTACATAGGCTTTCAATTCTTCTTTGCCCCTGAAGCTGTACCGCATACATATTTCTTTACCCAACTCCGGATCAGTAGCATGTTTTCTAATACACACAACACAGCATCTTGAATATAGTGGTGTATACGTCGAAAACATGGCTTGTGTCTTCTTCTTCTTTAAGCTAGATTTTGCCTCCATACAGCATACAAGCTCTATCTTAACTGAATTACCTCTGCCAAAAAAAGGGTTATAATAAAATTAAACATACCGGTCTCTTTTAATCTTTGAATTTTTACCATAAGGGCCTGCCATGCTATCACATAAGACGGCTTTACATACAGGTTCTGTCTCGGATGAGCTGTTGAAAAAGGGCTTTTAGATTTATAAACATGCCCCTAGGGAAGATATTATAGTGTAGTTACGGAAACATTTTGAGTTATGACCGACAGATCTTTGCGACATCATATATCATATAGGCAAAATTTCGCGACGCGAGGCTTTCGACGAACGCTGTTTCGGGGATGCCACTCCAACCCTCCCTGAGCATAACCGAGATTTTAAGACAGTTGTAGGGTGCCGCAACTTGTTCTCGGGTCTTTGCCCCTTGTCATGATCGCAACTTGATCGTAGGCTTTCGTGTATTGTCGTGGTACCCTTGCCGGAAAGTTTGAATTTGTATTATAATAATAAGGAGCCTAATCCTAACTTGTATGACATGTGTAGGACTGCGCAACTTGCTCTCGGAGCTTTGTCCCTTGTCGCGGTCCCAATGGCGGAAAATTTGAATTTGTATTTAAGTCTCTGCAGGTTATGGCTAGAAATATGAATCTGTATTATAATGAGGGGTATAATGCTAACTTGTAAGACAGATGTAGGGCTTAACAACTTACTTTCAGGCCCTCGCCCCTTGACCGACCCTTGAATTTGTTTGTCACGCCTTCTATGAGGGGAAATCAGAGCTTGTATTATAATAATGAGGCCTAATGCTAACTTATAAGACACACATAGGGCTTCGAAACTTGCTTTGGGCTCTTAGCCCCTGGCCCCTTGGCGGGAAATTTGAGTTTGGATTTGTATTAGGTGTTTACATCCTGACTACTTATTGCGAGAAATTTGAACTTGTATTCTAATAATGGAACCTATTGCTAACTTATAAGACAAAACATAGGAAACTGTGTATAGCCTAATGAATATTTTCTGTTATAAAGGTGAGCGAGTAAAGCGTTATATTTCTAAAACTAATCAGCGTTTTGTTGGCACCATCTAGTGGTATATTTTTTAAACCAGCAAATGTTTTCTGTAATAGAGGCGGCGCCACCTAGAGGTATATTTCTAGGACTAATTAGGGTTGTTTGTGGTGCCATATAGTGGTGAACGTTTTCTGTAACAGAGGTTGATCGTGTTCGTCTCTCCCTCGTCTCTTTCTCAAACATACAAATCAATTAATCAAATCAAATTAAACAAACCATTTTTTCGGCGTATACACCACTATATTGGAGATGCTGTCTTGTGTGTATTAGAAAACATGCTACTAATCCGGAGTTGGATAAAGAAAAGTGTATGCGGTACAGCTTCAGGGGCGAAGAAGAATTGAAAGCCTATGTAGTATTTTAAGGTAGCGTGGGGAACTAATTTTTAAGAATAATATATCTGCGTAATACTAATGATAAAATAAAATATTAGACATTAGCCCTTGCTTGTATTTCAAGTACAATTACTAACGGGTGAACATTATTATGAAGCAGCATTAGGGTATTAGATGTTTTACTAATTAATAAGGTATAACCGCTCAAAATGAAGCGGACGAAAGAAAATGCATCTCAGACTCTTGATGGTGATGTGTATTTTGTAGTAACGATTTTTTAAAAATATTTGTAAAACACATTGATTAACACGATTTTGACGACTGATCGTTACTTTCCAATTCATAACTGCATTCCATAAAAACAGTTTTATCATGTAGGTGAAATCATTTTAAAATGTATGTTGTAAATAACAAAACATCGTTTTCTATAAATTCATATAAGGCCGCTCTAAGTAGTCTCTAAGTAGTCTGCGAGTTGCAGTAAGGTGATAGAGATAATTAGGTTTGTATATTTACATTCTAAATTACTTACTTAATGAAGGGAAACCCAATAGCCAGTTTTATACCAACTATCCATAAGTAAAAACGCAAAACGGTTTATTAAACAGTATAAAATTTTCAATATGTAGTTTAGTTCTCCAGCGCAGTTATTATTAGAACAATCGAGAGAAAAACACATTTGAAGGTATTCGTATTATTTTTAATATATGTTTTACTTGATATTGTTCACAAAAATTCCAATAAAGATTTTAATGTGTTATTATAGGGGAAGGCTATCATAAAACCAACCAACTCTGCATCAGCTCTTATTCTACCCATTTATTTAGTTAATTAGATAAATGTGAGTGTTACGCAATTTTTTTTTTAATTAATTAATAGCGTTATGCGGTACGTATTTGTTAGTTTTAAGCTTCTTAGTTATTGATTCGAATATAATAATAAACCGTTAACACCTTTTGCCTTTTATTTCCGTTATAACGATTTGGTATTTTGAACTGTGGCTGATTTTGAGCAAGCAAACTGTAATTAATTAAACCAAATCAGTTTTTGAACTGTAAGCTGGTTTCGGCAAACTGTAAGACAAGATGTATTGATTTTGGTTGATCGATTGATTGAGATTGATCTGATTGATTTGATCGAGCATGATTAATTAATTAATTATAATTAATTAATTGATTTGTTTTGTGTGTGTGTGTGTGTGTGTGTGTGTGTATGTGTGTGTGTGTGTGTGTGTGTGTGTGTGTGTGTGTGTGTGTATGAGTGAAAGAGCCGAAAGAGAGACAGAGAGAAACGGATAAACGAGAGAGAGAGAGAGAGAGAGAGAGAGAGAGAGAGAGAGAGACAGAGACAGAAAGAGAGATAGAGAGAGAGAGAGAGAGAGAGGGAGAGAGAGAGGAAGAGAGAGGCGTGCAAGATCAACTTCTATTACAGAAAACACTCTCTAGTTTAAAAATACATAACTAGATGGCGCTAAAAACCAATTTTAACTCAAAGGGGGCCAATACAAGGGGCGCAGACCCTAACACAAGTTCTTATACCTGTCTTGCAAGGCTAGGGTCAATTATTTCAAATTTTCCTCCAAGGGGGTCACGATAGGGGCCTAGCCCCAAGAGCCAGTTTCTGCACTTGTCTTATAAGGTTAGGGCCCCATACCATTTCCAACCAGGGTGCCGCGAAAGGAGCGAAGGCCCGAGAACAAATTTCGAAGACCTACACATGTCTTACAAGTTAGCATTAGGGCCCCTTATTAGATTACAAATTGAAATTTCCCCGCCATAACCAATCAGAATGCAGAGACTTGGTCCTCCAATCAGAACACAGAGACTGGGTGGGGCTAAGGAACAATCAGAAGCCAGAGAGCCGGTACACGCATGACCAATCGGTTAAAAGGTGGGGCGTGGCCTATTTTTAATCCCTACAATCAGAACACTGCATGTACGCGCAACTGCCTGACCTCGAAGGGGTATACAGCCAAAAAGGCTCTTAATACTGCCAAAAGGACCTTGATTAGCGGCTCAACTCCGCCCAAGGGTTGAAAAAGGCCCCCGAAAAGAAGCCATGAAAAAGGAGTAAACTTACAAAAAGGTTCTTAACACAACCAAAAGGGCTCTAATTATGGTGAAAATTCCATTAAGGGTTGAAAAGGGCCTCCGAAAACAATCCATTAAAAAAGGGGTGAAAAATACGATCCCCACGTGGGCATATAAAAAATGACGGCCTAGGTGCCCCTGGTCACACAAAATCTAAGATGGCGGCAGTGCCCCACTTCTACTTCTACATTTTTTTTATGGAGTAAAGTAATGCCGTAGTTTTTCAAAGTCATTGTTGATTATTACATAAAAAAATTAGTTTTTCAAGAAATTCTACCATTCGATTTTTTATAATGACCTCAATTTTTTTTTAATGAATGGTAATATAGGGATTGGTCGATAATTATTGGTTAGGTATTTGTCTCCTTTCTTATGAAAAGATAGAACACAAGCCCACTTTAAAGTATCTGAAAGATGAACGCTTGAAGACATTGGTCAAACGGCGATGTTAATGGGCCAATCATTGTATCTTTGATGTCTTTTAGTAAATCTTTATTAATACTATACGCATCTTTATATTTATTATTATTGAGAAGGACTGATTTCGCACTTGAGTTGAATTCGTTTACTCTCATTTTTCCTTAACTACTTGATTACTCTCCGATTCGAAATTGGTACATTTCGCTTACTAGTCTGCTACACTCAACTAATATGAGAGATTAGTAAAGTCACGATTAAATGTTTCGGCGGTGGTACTGTGCGTTTCTACTTCGCTGTGATTTCTATTTTTAACAATTTTCCTATTGCGTTCGAAGAGTTTTTTAAATTTTAAAACATAGTTATTATAGACAGTAAATTTTATTTTACTGATTGCAATTCTCTATTTTTTGTGAACCCACGGTAACTCTGTTTCTGTAGTTTCATTAGGTCACAGATAAATATGTTTTACAAATTCACGAATTTAGCAAATTTGGTGTCCAATGAATCGTAAGGGTGCGTTTACAGCGCTTACAAGTCTATTCGGAAAAGTCAATCTATGTAGATATTTCATAGTTGTGATGAAGGTGACTGTAGGGATCAAAGAATGAGTATTGGTTATAACAACGTTAGGTTTTATTACCAGAGTGGTGAAAAGAACCTATTGTTGTTGTGCTCAAGGTAGCCGTTAATCATCAAAAGAATAAATGATCACTGTAATTGAAGTGACCGTTGTGATCGGTGTTGAGCGTGTGATATGCGAAGTCTCGGTAACCGTCCTGATCGCAATGACTACTATGATTATAATTATACAAGGTCAAAGTAGCAGATTGTCGTGATTATTCGCTGTTGTGACTAGATCCCTATTGTAACAACCCAGAACAGGAAACCCGAGTTACCCAGGCTTGCGTTTTTGTAAATTTCTACATATAAACCTTATTGTCCCATTTTGTAACTATTTTTAAACCTTTAACCGATTTTATAAAATGTTTAATATTTGGAAGAACAGCCGTGATGATGTTTAAATGAAACGGATGGTAATTAAAAAATGCGAATAGTAGATATACAAAAATGTAGGTGAGTAAGGTCAATCATTGTTACTGT
Organism: Vesta saturnalis; assembly: GCA_036346205.1. Classification (NCBI taxonomy): domain Eukaryota; kingdom Metazoa; phylum Arthropoda; class Insecta; order Coleoptera; family Lampyridae; genus Vesta; species Vesta saturnalis. The sequence continues at coordinate 1,437,421 of JARFJB010001983.1, forward strand.
TTGTGGATCACAGTATTAAGGGCTTAATTATGAGTAATTGTTATCATCCATCCATAATATTGTTGTAGTAAAGTTGCACAATCGACCTTCTTTACACATGCTTCTCTGTAGCCCTCGCTATGCTCATCCTGCAGATTTGACAGCTATTTATTTTTACTTTTACTTATTGCTGTATAATGTAATGAGTTATTACACTCAAAACATCACGTACCCCAATACTTACAGTCAACCAAACTATCAGTACCAATTTTTCTTTTACAAATGCTTTATTGCAGGCTGAGCGTAGCATAAATTCTTTTGCTTTAGGATTTGTAAATCACCATAAGATTTTATTTACAACTTTATAATGTAATGAATTATTAGACCCTAAACAAACTCAAATAATTAAACAACAATCAGGCGGCAAAAAAATCTGTTGTTTAAACTATATTAAGTAAAATAAAATTAAATCTGTTGTTTTACTGAAATTGCTCCATATGTCAAGATATAAATTGTTTCGTTGAAACGAAACAACATTCATGGTAATTAAACTGAAAATGACAGGTAACTAATCATAATTTAAAAACTATGTAAGTAAATTAAATAACCAGAACGCAGATTTGTAGCCTTACAGTAGGCTTATAATTGAACTTAATAACAGCATACTAATTCAGTACTCTCAATTGGTCGAAAATAAACATTAAGATAACACACCCAAGTATATTTCAAAAGCGATTGAATACTGCGAAACTCGCAGTTTGTAAATTAAAATTATATTACAAAGAAGCAAGTAATAGCAATGGTATATTTGTCTCCTTCTACAAACTAAATTAAAAATTTTAGCACAAACAACTCGATTTTATTAAACGTAATTATAAATTGAAATAAGTAGTTAAACTGTACTAAAATTGTAGATAACTACAGTAAATCATTAAAATTATCTAAGAAAATTTTACCCATATAACTCTGATACGTGCATCATTAGTATAAATCTTAAAAAGAGTAGACTTTCTATTCCAGGTGTTGCGATTCACACGTACAGCTTAATCAACGAAGGAATAGTTGGTCCTATTCAGAGATATAGCATATCAACTTCACACCAAACTTAACACGAAACCTAACTAGTATGAGTAGAAGAATAGGTAGAATTAAATAGCTAAAACAAATTTTCAGGTTGCAACAAAATGCAATTAGTACTTAATAATTACAGCAACTTCTCCTTTTGTATAAACTGCGCACCAGTTGTATACGTTATATTTGGTATTTGAAAAGGCACGCGTACATCTAATAAAAATCGCAGTTTAACCTGAAAGAAAGTGGTAAAACAAAGAAATGATTCACTGGTCATTTTTTTTATCAACTTATCGAACTGTATGCTTGAATCCCTTGAAATATCTCTTTTTTTGTAGAAGAAAGATTCAGAACAACAAACAAATTTATCCATTCAACTCTAGTACCAGAAGTTACAAGAATTTTTACTTTGACTTAAATTGGGTATGTGGTGTTATAATTCAAACCGTACAGTGACAAGAATAGTACCAGCTTAACTGCCAGTGTTAAGAATGGCAAAATTCTTTAGAACAAATAGATCGTGTAGGCGTATGCAATATAATTAATAAACAATTAATAAATTAATGAAAAACAAATTAGTTTTTAATTATTTTATATACAAAAAGCTCACATAAGTAGAGAAAAGCTTCACGTTTAAAAAATGCTTTATGTATGAACTACAAACGGCGAAGCATCACAAAAGCTCAGTGAGTAATCGATGTAAAACATCCTAAAATTTGCAATGAAAACAGATTTTATAAAAAAATTATAAAGTAAATTAAATGGCGGAGTACAAAATGCCAGTAAAAACCTTCTCAATCTTGGATAAATGTGAATCAAACTCTTTTACTTTTAACACAGTTTAATTTTCCTGAACTCACATAAGAATCAGATTCTTAATATTATGGAAAATAATGTTTCTGCTTGTTTTAATCTTACCTGAGACGATCTGCCCTAGACATAAACTGCTTCGGGCCTTAACATCTAAAGGATTTGACGTATAAATCGTATGGAGATGCCAGTCAAAAGCTTTGAAAACAATGTACACGTGCGCGTTAGTTTTTACTTATTGGTCAATTAAATGCAGCTATCTTTTCTTTCTAATGCAAATTTATGTTGCGAGGCTATATTGATTAATTTAAAACAGTACTTTCAGTATAAGTGACCTGATACTAGACCCGGCTAGGAATCTGCGGTGAATAGAACAGGGTTTTACGACCTGCCAGCGGTGTTACATTTTTACGATAGTTTGGTCGGCCTTGTCAGAGGATTTCGCAAACTTATTTTTTGAACCTGGCTAATAACTACAGGGTTAACTTTCCCAAAATGTTTTGTTAAAAAACTAATTCTTATTGCATTAATTCAAAAATCCAGCAGTCGTTAAAAAAATTCTTGCAGCATTTATTAAAAAAGCGGATTCTTGCAGCATTCGTGTGCCTTTTTTGCATTGCAAGCCGTCTTGTTTTCCGTGTGTCTTTTCGGCTTAAGGTCGTTTTGTAAGCTTGGTTTCAAGTTACTGCTATAAAAATAGCAATGCGCTTGCAAACTTCCACCTTTCACCTTTATGATTATCGTTAGAAAAGTTGGTACTACAAAAATGGCAACGTCACTATTTTTAGCATATACTTTATCAGATTTTGAAACATGTAACAGTTTTGATTAAATAGTGTATAGGGTATATTCATTGTGCTGGGGTGCTTGTTGCGCTAGTTTACTAGTTTACGGGTTTGCGTGCTTGCATAATGACTTGTTTGTGTGTTCATGTGATTTACGTGGTTCACGTGCTTATGTGCTCGTGCGCTTGCTTGATTGCTAGTTTCTACGCTTTCATGTATACTTGTGTGCCGTATGTGTTTATTGACTACTAGTTTTCTGCATGTTTTAGTTTCGTAGGTATGTTTTCTTATTTGCTTGGTGTTTGTTGGCTTGTTCCTTAATTTTGGAGTTACGTGTTCACTTGTTCATGTCTTTGTAAGTATGGGATGTTCATATGTTTGATACTCGGACACTTACTTTATTGCTAGTTTCTCTCATGGTTTGCGAGTTTACGTGTTTGTGTGTTTGTGTGGGTGATTGTTTACTACTAATTTTTCTGAGTTTCTGTTGATATATTGAGGTGCAGATGTTTTTAGTGACCTATTGGCTAATTTCTATACTTTGTGGTTATATTTTTGCGTCAGTCTATTGTTTATTTATTCTTTACGTGTTTGTATGTGTGCGCCCAGTTATCTACTTGTGTACTTGTTTGCCCGTTAAATATTATGTTACTTTCTTTGCTTCGGAGAATGAGCGTTTGCATTTTTACTCGTTTTTGTCTTTGCATGTTTACGCAGTAAACATGTTTTGTTCTTGGGTGCTTATTTCACTGCTACTTGTTTGTTTGTGTGTTTCGGTGTTTACTTGTTTGCTACCACATTTTTGCGTATTATGTGCATATTTGGAATGTTTTAAAGAGTTTGTATATACTAGATTTTGAAATAACACCAAAAGATAGAATTGCAAACTGTACTACTATCTAGTTATACCACAAAATGGCGTTAAATGTATGATAACTTCTAGTTAAATATACCACAAGATGGCGCTTCTAGCTTAAATTATACCGTAAGTTGCCGTTACAAACTGTACCCTTACCTACAAGTTGTCATTCTTTCTAACCCAAAAGATACAGACAACAAATGGATTTATTAAGAGGAAGCGAGAGAAATAGAGGACCTTTTACGTTCAAACGTGGAATTATGCTAAAAACCTTACTTTAAGACGCTGAATTCAAGTTCGAGATGTAGAAACAGAGATGCGGGACAAATTCAGCCAATGGGCCCTTATTCACATATGCTGAAACCAGCCTTTGCTAAGAGGACCTTAGATGCAAAAACTAGATGTTGAGTTCAGCCACAAAGGTCTTAATCCACACGTGTACAAAATGGGGGAAACAGGATGGCGGGAACAAAGTGTCGGAAAGTCAAAAAGACACACGCGAACGATGTTACCGTTTTTTAGTAGCAACTTTTATAATCATAATAATAAAAGTGAAAATCGGGAATTTTCCAACGAAGTTGCCGTTTTTATAGCCGTAACTGGAAAACCAGCTGCCAAAGCACACCAGTCAAAAACGCACACGCAGATAGCGGAATGCCAAAAAGACACACGGAAAACCAAAAAGAGATGCACGGATAACGTTGGCGGTTTTGTAGTAACATCTACTCTAATAATAATAATGATAACCAGTCTGCTCGCTACGGTATTACTCAAGAAAACAATACAATTGCCTCGGATCGACCTGGCTACAAGGGGCGGTCAAGGTCGAAACAGACAGGCCCCGTTGCTGACGACTGTGCAAGGAATGAATGGCGAGTCGGTACGTGGTGGAATATTAGAGGTATGCATGGTAAAGAATTTCAAATTGCGAATGTAATGTACGAAAGACACCTTGATATCCTGTGTGTATCGGAGACAATACGCAAAGGAAAGGATGCCGTGGAGATGGAGGATGGCAGCCTGGCACTATGGGAAGGAGGTGAGACGGAAGTGCATGGCGCAAAAGGAGTTGGGATGATCATAAGTGAAAGAGCGAAAAGGTGTGTTAAACAGTACGAATTGGTATCTCCAACGGGTAATATGGGTTAGAATGAAAGTGGAGTTTCGAAGGATTTTTCTTATTGCATGCTATGTACCGGTGAATGGAGAAAGAAACCAGGAGCGTGAGAACTTCTGGAATGAAGTAGAGAACGTGTTGAACGTATGTAAGCCAAACGAGAGAGTAATTATAGTGGGGGATATGAACGGATGGGTGGGTGTACAGAGAAAACATAGTTAACGCGTTCTAGGAAAGTTCGGGGACCAAAGAGTCAATGAGAACGGTGAACACCTGCTGAACATATGTGTGGAGCGAAGCCTGTTTGTATCCAATACGTGGTTTAAACATAAAAATGTGCATATGTATACATGGCAAAGAGGTGAATCTAAAAGTAAGATAGACTTGATAGTGTATGATGAACGGCTTAGAAACCTGGTGAAAGACACAAAAGTAATGCGCTGAGCGGAGTGTGGATCGGACCACTTTTTGGTTGTATCGAGAGTGTGTTTAGGGCAAAAGTGGGTCTGGAGAAGGAAAGCAAACGTAGTGCGAACGTCCAGAATTAGGGTTGACAAACTAGTGGATAATGGTGCGAGAATGAAATACGCAGATGCTGTGAGTAAAGAGTTGAATGTGAATGAAACAGTGTGGAACGAACAAATAAAAGACACTGACGTTGAAAGTGCATGGATAAGCTTGAAAAACTCTGTTGTCAATTGTGCCGTGCGAATATGTGGAAGAGTACCTGGAGGCAGACAGAAAAAATGTGCTTGGTGGAATGAGTCGGTAAAAAAGGCAGTATGTAAGAAAAAAGATGCGTACATGGCAATGATTGCTGCAAAAAATGAGACTGAGAAGAAGCGATTGTATGAGGTGTACAGATTAAGAAACAAAGAAGCGAAGAAGGCAGTGAGAATAAGTAAAGAGGAAGTGATGGCTGTGGAAGGAGAGAAAATGCAGAATGATTTTGAGGGAAACAAAAAACTCTTTTGGAAATGGGTCAAAAATACAAAACGTGGGCCAAAACAGAACGCTGCAGGAGTGATGAATGCTAGAAACGAAATAGTATGGGACGATTGTGAAGTGAGGAAATGCCGGCAAGAATATTTCGGAACGCTGTACAGTAGTGAGGAAAGTAAGAATGAAGGGTTAAATAAGGAGAATATAGAAGAAATGATGAATGAAACTGAGAAGGATATTGGAATAAATGAGGTAGCGAAAACGGTAGGAAGGTTAAAAATGGCAAGGGAGCAGGCGTAGATGAAATCACTGGTGAAATGCTCAAGTATGGTGGTGCAAAGCTTATACGAAGATTGTGTGAATTATTCAATGTATGCCTTATATGTGGAAAAGTGCCGAGTGATTGGAAGTGAGCGATCATTGTACCATTGTATAAGGGTAAGGGGAGTGATTGTAAGAACTACAGAGGAATACGCTTGCTCAGCGTACCTGGTAAAGTATTTGGAAGAATACTGATTGATAGAGTACGAGAAACTACACAAACTAAGATGTGGGATGTGCAAGGTGGCTTCATGCCAGGGAGAGGATGTGTCTATCAGATGGTTGCTCTCCAGCAGGTGATCGAAAAGTGTTTAAAGGTAAAAAGGAAGTTGTACTGTGCGTTTGTAGATCTGGAGAAAGCATATGACAGAGTGAATAGGGAGAAGCTGTGGGAAATATTAAATGAATATGGCGTAAATAAAGGTCTAATGAATGGAATAAGGGCAGTATACAACGGTAGTCGAGCATGTGTTAGGGTGAGAGGAGGTGTGAGTGAATGCTTTAATATTGAGCAAGGAGTGCGACAAGGCCTTGTGACTTCACCTTGGTTGTTCAATGTATACATGGATAAATGTCTTAGACAAGCATGTACCGATACAAATGGTGTAATGGTTGGTGACGTAAATGTACGACTTCTGGTGTATGCAGATGACACAGTCTTATTATGTAACAGTGCGGATGAGCTGCAAACCGCTCTGAGGAAGTTTGATACAGTCTGTGAGAGCATGGACCTAAAGGAAAATGTGAATTAAACTAAGATTGTGGTGTTCAATCGGGAAGGTGGAAAGGAGAGTAGAGTATTTACTCTGCAAGATGAAATTGTGGAGTAAGTGGACGAGCTGGTATATCTCGGTAGAATGTTTACTGCAGATGGTACAATTGAGAGCGAGATTGGACGAAGGGTCAATGCTGGAAGGAAAGTGATTGGAAGTATGTGGACGATAATGAGAAATGAAAGCATGAGCCTAGCTGCGAAACGAGCAGTCTATAATGGCGTATTCGTCCCGTCAGTACTGTATGGAAGTGAGACATGGGTGTGTCAAAAAAAGCACGAAAGAAATATTAATGCCGTGTGTATGAGATTCCTTGGAAGCGCATGTGGTAAAACGAGAAGGAACAAGATAAAAAATGAATACATTATGACGGAATGTGGCGAGGAAAAGACGATAATGGATAGATATAAAAGTTGTACATTACGTTGGTTTGGTCACATTGAGAGAATGAACAACGCAAGATTAACGAAACAAATATATGTTGATGAGGTTAGGGGAAAGTCCGGGCCTGGTAGGCCGCGTAAAACTTGGCTGAATGTACTAGAATCTATGATAAAAGAAAGAAAGATAAGGAGTTTTTAAAACAAAAGGGCATGTCAGAGACTATGTATGAATCTTGCGGAAGCTAGGGAGGTATGCGGAGATAGGAAAGCATGGAGACAGATTGTGAATGAAAATAAATAAGAGGTAGGGATTGTTTTGCCTACCCGCAAGGGAATGGCGTGAAGGTTAAGTAAGTAGGTATAGTAATAAAAGTAAAGGTTGGGTTTTTCCAACTGTGTTGCTGTATTTATAATAGTAGTTAGATAAAAGGACTTTAAGCCAAAAATGCATAGGCATAACGTAATGTGCAGGTGAGTCATGTGAAAGTTGTGGAGTAATAACGTGTTTTTTAACGACTACGAACGAACTCGCGAATGAATTCGTAACGCACGGATGAGTCGTAAGTAAAAGTTAGTAACATAACGCCCTATGAGTCATAAGTGAAAACCCATAAAGTTGGTGACATTAAGCCCTGATGGGTTATAGCTATGGAATGTGTATGATTAGTTTTTCCTGTTTTGTGAATATATTATGAATTTTTGCACGAACTTGGTTTTATTTTACAAATGATGTAAGAATTCTTTAACGAATGCTGTCAAGATGTTTTAATGAATGCTGTAATAAATTGTTTTTCAAACGAATGCTGTAGGAATTTGTTTTTTAAGAAATGCTGTAAGACATTGCCTTTAACGAATTCTTAAGAATTTTGCATCTATTTATTTAGCAAATGCTGTAAGAATGTGTTTTTTAACAAATAGTATTAGAATTTGTTTTTTAACGATAGCTGTAAGAATTTGTTTTTAATAAATTCCGTAAGAAATTGGCTTTTAACGATTGCCATCGGAATTTCGCGAATGGTGTAATAATGTGTTTTTTAACGACTACGAATTAATTCGTAACGCAACGATGAGTGCTAAGTAAAAGTTGGTAACGTAACGCCCCGATGAGTCATACCTGGAGAAAACCCATAAATTGGTGGCATTACGCCCTGATGGGTTATAGCTATGGAATATGTTTATAACAACTACTGTAAGAATTTTGCATCGTTTGTTTAACGAATGTTGTAACAATCATGTGACCATTTGTTTTTTAACTAGTGCTGTAAGAATTTGTTTTTAATGAAAGCTTTGCTGTAGGAATTCAACGGAAGAAGAAAACACTTTTTTTTAGGAACATTAAAAAAGCTTGTTCAATAGCTGCTTTTACTAATAAACATAAGCAGTTACATTTGTTGCATTTGCGGTTGAAACTATTGGCTTTTGGTATCAGGATGCCAAGAGTCTATATTTTGAGGTTGTAAAATTTGTTGTTCATCAAAGAAAATATATTTACGTCATAATTCATAGTTCCCAAAGTACCTATAATAAAATTCCAATTACATAAGGATTTTATTAAATACTGCCTTACCAATAGGAATCATCAACAACGATCACGTAGCGGAAACATTAAAAAACTGAATTTAGTTGTCATTTTTTATAAATTATTGTCAGCTGTATTACATGTTTTATTAATAATAAATACTGAAGACGAACCTGTGGGTTTACTTAATTTATCATTTTTAACCTACATTCAGCTATACATTAGTTACTTCATACATGTCAAGTTGAGTACCGAACTTCATTAGTGCATTACGATAATTTTAAAATTGTAATTGTAGTTTTAAAAGAAACAATTGTGTACAACACTAGAAAAAGTATTTTTCAAGTCTCGTTCAAGTGACACACTCGCTACGCTCGTGAAGGTATCAAGCTTTGGACTCAAGTTGAAAAAACACCATTTTTCTCTAATTGTACAAGGAAGTGTTTCCTAAACAGCACATAAGTGTTATTTTAGTAATTATATAATTGTAATAAATATGGTGTCTATGTAATGCTTATGTACCTATGTAATTTATGTTACTATGCCTATACTTAAAATACGATCGATAATAATTAATAAACACAACATTACAACTTATTAGACTAATAACAAAATAACAACACCCTGTCAAGTGTAGTTGTAAAAAATGAAAATTAAGAAATTTTTCATCTTAACGGCACAATTGTGTTTACTTCCATTTACCACTGTTACTCATATGTTTTCAAAAAATTTAATTACGCTTTTTTTATTGTTAACTTTGTAAAATATGGAAAAATGCCCAAAAAGAAGTAAATTAAGCAAGTTCTGTTACAAAATTTTACAAAAAAGGTTGCTTAGGAGTTATTAACAATCAATTACTTTTGAAAACTTCCTAAGTTTCTCGAAAACTACATAATGTATCAATCCCATTTCACCTCGTGCTTACAGAAACGATTTTTTTAGAATTTTTTATTATGAGTTTTCCGACTTGCTTTACAGAGTTCTAAATCTAACCGAAAAAATCTTAATCCAAAAATAACTATTTTAATGATTTCCTACATAAAGGACAAATGTAGGTTACTAAGTTATTAAGTGAAAAAATAGTGTCTTTTTCATGGGACTCTAGAAGGCAATGTTAAGCGATAAGTAAAAGCACGAAAATGGAAAATAAATTAAACAAGTAGGTATGTTCGTTATTTGTGAGACCGTAACTACAAAAATCTTTCTCAAAATCAAATAATTTACATTCTATAAATGTTATAAATAATAACAATAATACAATCTATTGATTTTCATGAAAATCTCTAAAGCAGCGTCTCGAAGTGGCAAAGCATAAGAAAATTGAACATTTTGTGCAAAACACTGTTGTTTTCATATAACAACCTTCTCTTTTACATCGGTTTTGTTTGGCTGAATAATCTGGCATGTGAATTGCTTTTTGTTGCCTTCGGATAACCGATGGTAGAGGAGTAATAGGTATTCGTCTGTGTTTATGTTTAGGCATTAACTGAACAAGATTGCTGGAGCGCTGTCGCTGTCGCTTTCTATATCATTTTGCGCAATTAGTTTTCCTCCTAAGTCCATTTTAGAGTCCCTCAACTGCAAAATTCCGTTGCTACCCATTCTTCTTTCACGTTGTCTATATTGAAACCAAGCATTAACGACGCGCGCGACGGTTAAACTTATGAGGTGCCAACTAAGTCTTATGCTGCATTTTTTGGTACGACTACGAGGACAGACGGCCAGCATATGATCTACTAAATCTACGCCACCCATATTCTGATTATACTCCTTAATCAGTTCTAGGCGAGGAACTTTTTCATACTGTTTATTCCTTCTAGACCACCGTTTGCAGTAATCTACATGGCCTGCAGAAAAAATGGTGGGTAATAATATTACAAGTTTGTTGTCCATCCATCGTGTAATGTCCATTTTGCCATAATCTCCGTTTTTGACCTCATAAGTACCTTTTAAGGATTTTGAAAAAAGTTTTTCTGGTTGCATGAAACAATCTTTAGGCATCCGGTTCTTCATAATGGTTCCAGGTCCATAAAGTCCACGGGACTATAATTTGTTACACAGTTTTGTAGTAGTAAAATATCGGTCAAAATATAACTTATGCCCTGCTAAATGCAAGACAGCTGCCTCTCTTAATCCAAATCTATCACTTTGTAAATCAGGAAGCGTTGAATCTCCTTGATAAATAATCATATTGCATACAATTCCTTGTGGACTGGCCAGAACAAAACCTTTTAACTCCACATGATTTGGTTTATTGGGACAGCACTGCCGAATTGGACATCTGCCGGAGAAAGGAATAATCATTTTGTCAGTGCTTAAAGATTCAGTGCGTTCTTGAACACGACAACCATTACAAACCCTATCAAATAGAGGTTTTATTGTCCAAATCTTATCACGTCTTTGTTCCACATTTATATCGGGATCAAAAACTACTTTTAAAAAGTTCTTATGGCATAAAAACGTTGACGACTCATTGCTTCTGCAACAATGGGGATTGTCCATCAATAAATGTCTTGCTGTGGATATTGTAATGTTAACATTACCGTCATAATGCCAATAAAAACTTTGACATCTTTTAAAGATAAACCCAGACTTTTTCCTTTATTTAAAATAACGGTTCTATTCGTGGAATCCACTATTTCAGTAAGAATTGGGTAATGTATTGATAAAAAAAATGCATCCCATTTCCAGGAGCTAAAATCATTTGGTAAATATGCTGGCTGTAACAAAGATGATACTACTGGAGTAAATGTGTCACTCCACTTATCAGTTAAAGGGTCATTCTTATTAACTATAGATCGCACACTTGTCGTTTGTTTTCCTCTTCTCACGCTTCTACTTCTTAGAATACGGCCACGGTCTCGTCTTCGTCTTGAGGAGTTTATCTCTCGTACAGAAGAAGGCGCTCCTCTTACGAAAGACGTATCTGAAATAGCTGGCGAAGATGCACCTCTAGAGACATCACTGGAATAACGTTCATCTAGAATAGGTGAAATAGGTTGAGACATATGGTCAGAATTTGTTTCGTCTTCATCAGAACTGGATGCGTCGTTTATATTTTGATAATCTATACCATTTTCAATATCATCACTTGAGCAGTCAACATCCGATATATCCGAATTATTGAGTAACTTTAATAACTCCTTCTCTGATAATGCTAAAAATAAAAATCGTTACCTACAAATGCACTCCACGAAGTACATAAAAAAATGTTAATGTAGTGTGTTTACAACCGTATGCCTACATAAAGCACATAAACCTATTGGTTGTGCTTACTCATGACTTTTTATTTATTTTGAAAAACTATGCTGTCTACAGTGTACCTCGTTTTGTTTGAAATTGTAGGGTATCACGTTTGCGTACAAAGATAGAAAAATGCGGTTTTCGTGAAACGAAAGGTGCCACAAACAGAATTGTCATAGGTCCTATTAGTATTTGAGATACAGGGCAAAATTCAAAATTTGCATATTTTAAGCACCCATCGTAACTGATTTGCCTTGTAATTTATCGAAATAGTAAAAAGTGGCTTTTATACAGAATATTCCGTAGAATTCAGTGGCGTGCACAGTTTTCCCCACAAAAAGTCAGTTTCTTGGCAATAAACCAAAGTTTTTTATTATATAATAGAGTTTACTCTCAGCTTTCAAAAAATATATATTGTGTGGCATTTATTTTGCATTATTAACCTCAAAAATGAATGCTACGTTAATTTAACATTTTGATCATATAGTTGGCCATGGAAAAACAAGGTTAAGGGTTAGGACGTTTTATGCAATAACACAACATTAAAAACTAAACATAATAACTACAACTTTACAAGCCTAATACAAATTACTAAAAGAGATGTTCGAACTGATTACCATTCCGTCTTATGAATGCTTCACACACTCTTCCAATTCGTTCTGTAGCATTAAGCACAATAATAGGGTAATTTTGTAATTCTCTAACTGCATTTGTCAAACGTTCAATGTTATCATATTGAGTTTGGTATATTATATTTAGCAAGTAACCTCATAAAAAGACTGACAAATCCGGAGACACCCAGAAGACCATCTTATCGGCCCATTAGTGGCAAGCCATATATTATCAAAATTGTTTTCCAAAAACGCAATTTGCGCATTGTGAGATGGGGCTCCATCCTATCGGAAATGAATTTGGTTCAAACGAGCTAAAGGAATGTCATCTAATAATTCAGGCACAATCATTTCTAAAATGTCCAACTATCTAGGAGCGGATAAGTTCTCTTCGAAAATGAAAAATTTTATTTTTGATCCTAATATAAAGCAGGAAACGTTTAGTCCAAATCGTCCTTGTTGTCTTTGGGGGAATATTTGGCGTTGATTTTCTTGAGACCAGAATCTGCTATTGTACCTGTTTAAAACACATGAATTGTTAAAATGTGACTCGTCTGACCACATGACATTTCTTCCCAAGTTGGGTGCTATATTTAACATGTTTAAGTACCAATTGCAAAGACTTACAGGATTACTCTCCACACTGGCTAAAACAGCAACCTCATCACTCTCTCGATTTTCTTTATTATATTTTTTTGACCTGGGTCTAGAAAATGATCCATAATTAATTACATTTCTTTTTAATCTATAAAACGTGATTTTACTAGGTTGTCTTCGTTCTGGAAACCTACATAGATGTAAAGTTACTTAATTATCAAAATTAATACCAAGGAAACTACATTTACCTGTTAAAATATAAATTTATTGCTGCGTCAACGTTTTCATTGCTCTGACCAAAACAATTCTGCATATCATGTTTTTCAAAGTTTTCAAAACTTTGATTTTCTGTCATATTTTGCACAATGAACAAACAACACGATTGTTGCACAAAAATAATTTTAATCAGATTTGATAGGTCAATTACGTTTAGATTAGACTAGACCCAGCCTACTTACAAATTTAGAGATAAAGTATAAGTTTTATGGCCATTAATATTTTTTTCTGAAGCTGTAAGATGCATTTTACCCAATTAAATAGTTTGAATATGTTTCAAAAACTATTGTACCTAATTTGCATAATTTTTTGTTATTGTTTTGCATTTCTGTGTAAAAGTCCTTAGATTTATTATAATCGCGTATTTACATATTTATAATTATAATAAAGCAGTAAGAATCTAGTAGCCCTTTTTTAATACTGAAATATATCTTGGACGTTCAAGAAAATATGCGTTTATATCGAGTTTATAGATTTCATGGCTAATTATATCATCAAAATTGTTAAATTAACGTAACATTCATTTTTGAGTTTAATAATGCAAAGGAAGTGCCACACAATATATTTTTTTGAAAGATGAGAGTAAGCTCTATTATATAATAAAAAAATATAGAGGGTGTTCCATTAAAAAAAAACTTTGGTTTATTGCGAAGAAACTGGACTTTTTGTGGCGAAAACTATATACGCCACTAAATTCTACAGAAAATTCTGTATAAAACTCACTTTTCACAATTTCGATACACTACAAGACAAAGTAGTTACGAGGGGTGCTTAAAATGTGCAAATTTTGAATTTCGCCCTGTATCTCAAATACTAATAGGATTATGACAATTCTGTTTGTGGCATCTTTCGTTTCATGAAAAAGTAGAACAGGGTCGCGAAAATCGCATCTTTTTATCTTTGCTCGCAAACGAGATACCCTTCAATTTCAACCAAAATGGGACACAGTGTACAACCTTTTAGGAGCACAATGAACAATAAATATAATGAAAATTATTTATGATTAAATGTATATGTATCCTTTTTCCGCCAGATGCGCTCACTACAACTATTCTGTGCCATTGTTGCTAAACAAATGAGTCTATCTATGCAGGTGTTGTTGTTTTTGCAATTCCGAAATATTCCAATAGATTGCGCTATTCAAATGTTACGTTCTATCAATAGTACATTTGCGCCCAGGAGGTTAAAACTTTTATGGAAGTTATTTTATTATACTACGGAATGAAGTAGTTTTCGTCCGCTAATACTGGGTTTTCAATCCTCACAATCGCCAAACACTCATTATTTCTGGCCTAAGCCGGCAAAAAGTAAACATTTTTAGATTGGCACCTCTAGCTTTTTATACGTGAACATTTGCTGACAGGTTTCGTGCATATTAGAGCGTTTGACACCTAGATGTTCAATATTAGGCGTGAGCTCTTTTAGGCGCGCGAACTTTTAGCCGCCGGAACATTAGGCGCGGGTACAATTAGGCGCCATGTGGATACGTTTCAGAATGGTATGGACATGCAATGGAAAAATATGAGCGGTTTTGGGGAGGATGGTGATCATTATTAATTGTTTTAACTCTTTGCTTTAAGGAATTCTTCGGATTTGACAACAAGCATAGGTTCTCTTTACAAAACTCTAAGTATCTATATGACATTGAGCGTTTGGAACTTTTACAGTATATTTTATTGCATACCTGTATATCACCATACGGTTTGCAGAGTTCAGTTTTTTTTGCAACGTACCTACATTCTTTTTAGAAACCTTGAAAGTGTTCTTGAAAATGTCTAATCATCTGGTAATTTAATCATTGAATGAAATATGCCATCCAGATTTAAAAGAACACCATTGCTTAAACCTTATCGTTTTATAACCTTTAATCCCTTTGATTTCATACCCTCATTAAGGGGGTTGAATAAAAAATGTAATCCACCAGCTTGGAGCATATACGTGCCTATACGTAACTCATCCTCCAGCGCGATAATTACCAAACTACATTTCATAGGTAATCTTAGAATCATCCAAATAGCGCCTAACTGTACCCGCGCCTAATGTTCCGGCGCCTAAAAGTTCGCGCGCCTAAAAGAGCTCGCGCCTAATGACGCTGCGTCTAAAAGCGCGCGCCTAACGGTGCGCGCCTAAAGAGGCGTGCCTAAACGTCCTAGACCGTGTTCAATGCTGCCAACATAACTCAAAATATGATGGCGTCATCAAACAAATTTTTGAAAATAGGAATTGCAATCAGCACAATAAATGTTGTGTATTTTTGCGAGTATTCTCATAGAGATACAAATAACTGTTAAGAGGTTTATACTATATCTTAATGAAATGTATGCCATGCCGTAGTTTAAACTTTTTACTTTGTAATTAGGTTTTTATTAATCACAATATGTTTGTAAAATTGGAGAAACTTAAGAAGAAAGTAAACGCTGCGCAATCCTTTATCTTTTTGCTTCCTCTGATTTTTGCATGAATATTATTTAATGTTTGATCGTTGCGCACCAAAAACTTCCTAACGTCCGTAATCTATAGTTGTACGGCTGAAAATGTTTTACTTTCGTTCAGAGGAAATATCACAGGTATCATTCTTTTAGAAACTTTAACATAATCAGAGCTTGCATGAAATGACAATTGAGTAAAGCGGTTACTGTACACCGAAATGGTTCGACATTATATAACAATTAAGGAATTATACGGTTATCATAGCACCCTTATGTATTTAATTATATACAACGCACTTTCCGAAAGCTGATTCAATTATGTACCACACCGTTGACAAATTAATCGAAAATACCCCAATTACAATTTACACCTACCTTAATACTTAAACACAAAACTCATCCGCCCCATTCTAATCAGTAGCCAGTAGTAATTTACAAAAGCGAAAGAAAATATTGTACGGACGATAAGCCCTGTTGCATTAAAACGGTTTGTAATCGTAATCCAATTAAAAAAGTGCTCGTTAGCTGACAAACCCCAGACTCCCTTTAGCAGAGCAGCATTTCCATCGTTTCTAATTTAAGCTTTTCCGTCCTAAACATACATACACAGACACACACGCATCCCTCGTCTTCAATTCCAATATCGCCGTCTGACATTTGAAGCGGACGGGGATGAGTAGAGGTCTACTTGCACCCTTATCTCTGGGGGTGTATGTGTATATGGCAATATCACACGCACCCACCACCCCACTAATCAATCTACCCCGCTGTGCCTTAGGGTCCTTCTGCTTTAGTATTTTCTCTGCCCCCCTCCCTCCGAAACGTTACCCTACCGAGTGGACAAGGGTGTAAAACGGAGACCGAAAATTCATATTCTCTTATAATGTATGAAATGAGAATTTCTCTTTATTCATGACTATTAACTTTTTGCAAGGTGATCGTATCTTTGTATAATGAAATGTAAATCCCCGTAAATATTAATCATATACGGAAACTGAATAATTAAGCTTATTGTTTTGAATTAAAAACAAACGCGTGCATTGAGAAACAACCTGTTGTTATGTATGTGTATATATAATTAAGGTCACCCTTTTCTTACTTTGATTTTCTTGAGTTCAATTCCCTTAACCTAATTACTATAAATAACTTCGTAATAATTGAGGCTGAAGGATTTAGTAAAAGTGTACCATTCGTGATGTTTCTAAGTTGATAAACGACCAAAACTGTATTCCTCGAACAAAGGGCGGACATCCATCCTCGAAATACTGCTAGATTCTAAAGGACCTTATCCTTACCGCCCCAAACACTCATGATTCATCCTTTCTGGGTCTAACCTTTCCCATCCTACGCACGACCGGGCTCAGCTGCTCTTCTACTTGATGTTAAAGTTTCCTCCTCTATATCCTTCGTACGTTTCTGACAGATACCCCTAGCCCTTAACCTCTATCGCCATCATTTATACACTGCGTGTTAACACTATTGCCAAAATTATTGCACACCTGCTACAGCTATTTTCGTTTTCGGTTATTTATAAAGTCCTACATGAAAACTCGTTGTAATTTTTCTTTTTGGCTTTTTAAGGATAAATTCCCTTATGTGGTTTTAGCAAAAAAAAAGAGGTTTAAGCAAGTTTATATACAGAGTTTTATTTTTATACTCAGTTATGAAACAAAAATCCATTTTTTGCTAGTTAGGTATATAAATCACTAAAGCAGGTTTTGCTACTGTTGTAATGTGTACTTAAAAAAATGCTTATGTCACACAGTAATTTTCAGTAAGTTGAGTGTATATAATTTATTGACTCGCCGTTTATAATTTTTTTCAGTCTACTATTTATAGTTAATTGCGAATGTTGTAAAACAATTTTTGGATTTACAAATAAGTTTTGTGGAAAAACTAGCGTCTTACTGCAATGGCCAAGAGTACTTAGTAGTATTTAAAAATTAATCACTTTTTTCTTGTTTTTACGCGTTACTTAGACTGAAAACGTAATTATGATTTACAACTAATCAGACAATACTTTTTCTAAATCAAGTATAATGGTGGATACTTGTATAGAAACGTTTATCTCCTTTAAAAATTATTATTAATTTTATTAAATACATAAATAAAAAGTTTACCTCGAGTAGGATTTGAACCTACGACCTATACTTTGCTAGAGTACCGCGCTAACCCACTGCGCCATCGACATTCAAGCCCCAATTGATGTAAATTTTGTATTTATGTATGTAGAACTGATGTAAATTCTAAATATAATGAGATTACAATCAAGTTACTTATTTTAATGGAATGCGAGCCTGCAATATCGCAAGGATTCACACGTACCAAAGCAACTTGACTAATATTAAATTATTATAATTTTTTTTTATGAACGTATAAGTTCAAAGGTAAATATGTAGTTAAAAATTATTATTAATGTTATTAAATACATAAATAAAAAGTTTACCTCGAGTAGGATTTGAACCTACGACCTGTACTTTGCTAGAGTACCCCGCTAACCAACTGCGCCATCGCGATTCAAGCCCCGATCGATGTAAATTTTGTCTTTATGTATGTACAACTGATGTAAATTCTAAATATAATAAAAAAATAATGCTTATAATAGTTTACCTCCTTTATTTCTTCAGCTAACAAATGAAATGTTTAATTAGTCGATTAAAACTCAAGAGTGCGCGAAAAGCACTTTCGATTGGCAATACTTGAAGCCACTTTTATGAAACCAATAACATAATACTAACAATAAATTATTATACCGGGTGGCTAGAACAAAACGAATCCTGTTTAAGTTCGCACATCTTTGGAACGCGTTCAGATATGGATTTCAGTTTTTATTTTCTAAGACACACTGAACTGAAAATTATCTCTGCCAAGTTACAAACGTTTATTTCAAAACATAAAGGAATAACGAATTTTTAAATATCAATTATACGTTAGTGATATTCTTCAAAATTCTACCAATAAACATCTTGTATGGTATATCCTACTTATAAATGTGTTCTATAGGACCGCCATTTTGCAAATGTACAGTTCTTAGTCTTGTTTAAATTGTAAAATTGCTCCTCTGATCAAAATTACGAAGCTTCTGGTCACACTTCTTCTAATCGTCAGCGAAGATCTAAGTTTGCAAATGGTTCGCGTCTTTGAGCATACTTTTTTTCTTGCAATGTATTCCACACTGAAGTAGTGTAAAGGATTACAGTCTGGAGAATTAGGCGGCCATTGGTTTGCCCGAATGAAAGATGCTATGTTTACTTCTAAGAACTGTTGTGTCCTTTCTGCTCTGTGGGAAGGAGCACTGTCCTGAATAAAAATGTAATCGTTATTCGGATATAATCGATGCATTTCTGGTAATAAATCGTTACGTAAATGCCGTATGTACGAGGGTGGTATGATAAATACCTGTGTTCAGTAAAACAAGGCAATTGGTTTACATTTAGTATATTTATTTTTCGACATAATCGCCTTGTAGCTCTATACACTTGATCCAACGATGTTCCAACTTTTTTAACCCATCCAACTAATAAGATTTTTTGAACTTTGCAAAATAGGCCTCTGTTTCCGCAATGACTTCTTCATTTGTCGAGAACCGCTTTCCACCAAGCCATTTCTTCATGTTAGGAAAAAAAAAGTCGCAGGTGCCAAATCTGGCGAATATGGTGGATGCAGCAACACTTCGTTCCGTAACTCAACGAGTTTTGCTGTCGCAATTGCCGATAAGTGGGCCGGGGCGTTGTCATGATGGAAAATGGTTTTTTTCTTTGCTAGGTGTGGACCTTTTGCTCTTTACTTCACCGTCGAATCGGTCTAATAAATTGGCATAATACTGACCCGTTATGGTTCTTCTCTTCTCCAAATAATCGATGAAGATGATACGTTGCAAATCCCAAAAAATCGTCGCTAGAACTTTTCCGACTGATCGTCTTTGCTTTCTTTGGTGCACGTTCACCGGCAGAAATCCACTGTGCTGACTGACTTTTGGTTTCCGGCGGGTAGCGATGGATCCACGTCTCATCAGCGGTCACATAATACCGCAGAAACTCACTCGGATTACGCTTAAACTTGTCCAAACTTTGCGTTGAAATTGTCACGCGGTTCCGTTTCTGATCAGTCGTCAGCAGCCGCGGGACCAATCTCGCCGATAGCTTTCTCATACCCAATTTGGCGTGCATGATATTTTTTACACGTTCAATTGAGATGTTTACCATGTCAGCAATCTCTCCTATCTTCATCCGGCGGTCTGCTAACACGATAACATGCACTTTATTAATCATTTCATCCGTAGTGACCAGTATCTGATGGTAGTCATCGATGGTGCATTATCGTTGTAAACTGCTTGCAACTTTTCACTGATTTCTACACACGTTTTCCCAACCAAAAAAAGAAATTTAATGACTGACCGGCATTGTTCTTTTTCCATTATTGCAAAAATACCTACACTAACTCAACAGCTATAAAAACTAAAGTGCTCTATGAATGTTGCCAAAATGTTGACAGACGTGAATAAAAAATAGTACTCACAGTTGACAATGCAGATTTTCAAACAAATCTGTCGCCAAACACGAGTACTTATCATACCTCGCTCGTAGATATGTGCGTTTGTTTTTGTTAACTGAGGATCAGTAAAAAATAGGGTACTTTTTCCATTCCAGGATATTACGCATGATACCATCAGCTTCTTAGAAAACCGCGACTTTCTATGGCACAAACGCTCTGGTTCAATAGCGTTCTTCTTGTTTGCCGAATAAACCCTATTTTGTCTGTTTTGAGGGACCTGTAGCATAAAATCCTTTTCGTCTTGAAAAATTAAGCGTTTTAGGTCAGTGTTCGAAAACCTCCTGTATAGATGTAAACGTCTTGATGACTGACGGGTTTTTGCGTTAAGTGTAATTGCTGGGGTCTGCAACCTTTTGTAACGTTTAATACCTACACGTCTTTGAATAACTTGTGCAGATGTGCGACTGATCCTTAGCCTGGCTGCTATCTGACGCTGTACCGGTTTTCCACTTCCGGGTTTCCTGTAAACCGATCCAGTTTCCTCAAGTCGTCGAATAGCACGATTTATGCTAGAAGGTAGCCCTGAAAACTCTCCGGCAATTCTTTCTCAGCGCCAATTTTTTTCGCGATAACACATTTCAATTATCTCCAAATCAGGCTTTGTTAAATGAGGTGCGATTATGAAGAAAAATCAACTCAATTTGCCCGAAATGTCACTTAACGGATTGTAAACGAACAACTAACTGCAAGTGTCACTCATAATTACATTTGCTTTAACAAAGGTTACTTCGATTTAAGTTGCTTATGCAGACGTCACGTTTAATTGATGTTTTTTAGTTGATATTTAAAACTTTACGTTTTGAAATAAACGTTTCTAATTTGACAGGTATAATTTTCAGTTCACTGTGTCTTAAAAATGTAAAAACTGAGTTCCATGTACCAAAGCGTTCCAAAGATGTGCGAACTTAAACAGGACTCGTTTTTTTCTAGCCACCCAGTAATTACATCTCCTCTGAATAAAAATCTTCAACCAAACGCTAAAGACAAGTGACATGCATAAGTTCATTTTGCACAAGGGATCTTTCACGATTTGGGTAAATATTTAGCCTTCGATAATGTATTAATGCTATCACGACAACACGTCGCTGCTAAAATGTCACCGCCATAAAGTCGCCACCAAAAAGTTGTCGCGACAAAACGTCACGGTCATAAACGTCGCCGCACAAAAACGTCACTTCCTAAAATGTCGTCACCAAAAAAGTCGCCGAACTAAAAGGTCGCGGAGCAAAAATGTCGCCGTAATAATATGTTTAAATAACATTTAAAAATGATTTAATTATTGTTACAAGGGGCTAAAGATAATGACAATTTTATTACCTCATTATTAAAAGTTTGGGCACAAAAAATTTCAAAAATATTAAAAAATATTGTTAGGTTGCAGTAATTTTATTTATCTATTCTAAACTAGTTTGAACTTTTACAAATACTATAAACTTTCGTTGAAACTTTGAATATTCATTTAATTTGGTGCAGTTCTTCAAAATGCGATAATGTAAAACACTCGCAGATGAAGTTTGCAGTAGATCAGAATCTTATTTAAAATTAAATTATCAAGCGTCGAAAATCTTCTTTTACAAGTTAGGCGATCGGGTAACGAATATCTTATTTTTTTCAATGTGTTTCGACCCTTACGGCGACTTTTTGCGTCACGACCTTTTTGATGGCGACATTTTAGGAAGTGACGTTTTTGTGCGGCGACATTTATGAGCGCGACGTTTTAACTGTGTCGTTTTAACAGGGACGTTTTGTGGTGGAATTTGTATTTATATATGAACGTATATTCAGGTTTCCAAGCATTTTTGAATCATTACGCTCGGCTGAATCTCATCTGTAATTACCAAGTCTTCTTTGATAGTCTTTGTGTTGTCCGAATAGAACATATGTCTGGTGTCCTAGTTACATTAAGTGTCACAAACTTTCTCTTTTAATTTTTCCGCTTTATTTGTTAATGCTGCGATGATAGCTATCGGCAGGGTTATTGGTTTGATTAGATATCGATATCTATTAACCCTCCAACCGCGGGCGGTTTCTCATTTTTTCGTACAAATTCGCGGGGAGATGTCAGTAGCTATTTTAAATGTTTGCGTTTATATATTATTGAACAGGTGTATAAAAAAAAGAGTAAAATTGCCAAGTGACATACAGGGTCCTGTAACAGTGCGTCAGACTTCCATAGCTCCTATACCAATTAAATAGGAATTTCGTTCGAACGTAGACCTATACTGTACATATGAGTGTATTTCGGGAAAATATTTTCGCATATCCAGGGTGGTCCAAAAAGTATAACCACATAAAATGGATTTTTTTAATGGTACACTATGTATTTTTTTTTGCATATTTTAGTTCTTCTCTTGTTTTCTTTTTATTTCCCAAAAGTTTATTTAATTTGCTTTAGTAGTTTACGAGCAATAAATTAAAAACGATAAAAACGTTTTGCATACCTGGATAAAATTATTTAAAAAGGTCTATCTGTTTTGGCCGAGCTACATAGTCTTTACTTTACTTCAATACAAGAAGTCTATCGATACTTCCACACTAAATAGTTTTTTCTTATTTTATACAGGGTGTCCAAAATTTGTTTTAAAAAACGACAACTTTCAAACCAGTTGTTCTTAAGATTTTAAAATAAATCACCCTGTATATTATTTCACTATATAATTAAATTAAATACAAATAATTTTTGTATTACAGGTGTATTAAAATTCTGGGCAGTTATGAAGATATTTACCAAAAACTACAAATATGCACATTTAATCCTTCCTTCGTTTTTGTAATCTACGCTTCCTATTTCAAGAAAACGCTCAAGCAGCCTACTAAATCTTGTTGGTTCTGACGGGCGCTTTTCGGGAAGCTGAGCAGCATATTATCCGCTAAAATACTTTTGTGTTTCGTAAGCGTAATGTCAAAATTATTTGTTAAATAAACATTGTTGTTTTTCCATTGCTGACTAATTTTTTTTAAAACACTAATGAAACGAGCATATCTGTGTTTTTTGAAAAATATCTTGATAATACAAGGTAATTCATTTGAAAATCTTAAGAAAAACTGGTTTGAAAATTGTCATTTTTGGAACCAAATTTTAGGACACCCTGTATAAAATAAGAAAAAACTATTTGATGTCGAAGTATCGTTAGATTTATCGTTAGATTCACACTATGTAGCTCGGACAAAAGACAAAAGACCGTTTTTTTAATAACTTTTTCCAGACGTGCAAAACAATTTTTTATTGTTTTTAATTTATTGATTTAAAATTAGGAAAGAAAATTAAATAAGATTTTGGGAAATAAGAAAAAACACAAAAAGAACCAAAAAAATGCAGGCTGTACCATTAAAAAACAATTTATGTCGTCATGCATTTTGAACTACCCTGTATATGCTAAAATATTTTTCCGAAATACACTCGTATGTACAGTATAGATCTGCGCTCGAACGAAATTCCTAACTTAATTGGTATAGGAGCTATGGATGCCTAACGCACTATTACACGACCCTGTATACTATACATATGCGTGAAACGCGAATAACGCATCCAAAATAAAATAAATTATTACGTTATGTGAGATATGAAATGCCTCTCTATCATCTCCTTGAGTATTTCGAGGCAATGTTTTTACGTGTTTCTCGAAAATTGCTTCAATGACCTCCGTTCTAAATTCCAACATAGTTTTTTCGAATTATTAGTATTTTTTTGGAAGATGAGCATTGTAAAGCGATTGATCGATAAGATGCCGGAACACTTCCTTGTAATATTTCTTCTAGTGCTTGCGTGTAGTCTCATAATAAGATAGCTCTTGATCCGCCCCGTGGACGTCACCTACTGAGTTGTTACATATCTATACAGGTTTTATGATTTCATTACCTCTTTTTATTTTCACTGTTTGTGTGGATGCATTGTGAATAGCGCTCAATACGCAAATAGCTTGTTTGTCTTGCCACTTTAGGACCATTACTTTTCCTATCTGAGCGAACACACTTGGTAGATCCTTTGTATTCGCACGAAGAATCCTGTAGTTGTCTAGCTTGGTTGCAATAAGTAATCCGTCAGTTGAGTTGATGTGTAGAAATTATCAGTTGTCACACAAGAGAAGAGAAGAGGATCCATGTGATTCTAAACCGTTTAGGTAGACATGGAATAAGTTTCATACTTATTCATATTTGGTGTACTCTTCCCAACATAGAAGAGAAAATTCCAAATATTCGGATTCGCATAAAACAAATTTTATTCCGAATCTGGATAGTTTCATAGGAATAGAATGTTTCCAACCGAGCCTGCCTTGGAATAGTAGGACACTGTCATCCACACTACTATTTTTCTGTGAACTACGGCTGAGCTAAGTTTGTGCCGTAGATTTTCTATAACTTCATACAACTTTCATAGCTTAGGGCATGGATGTGTATCCTGGTGAAAGCTGGAGTTACCAGAAAAATTCCAGTACTTCATTATCAATCTGTACCAGTCAGGTGGCATAACTTTAGAAAAAATTGGAACACAAATTGATTCGAGTTCGGACCAGTATCATTCTCGTTCAGGTAAATTGATTATACCTTGTAATAACAAAACATCTATGAAACTTTTCATCTCATCGTCAGCCATGTATCCATTTCTTAGATTTGCGATTTTTATTCATAATTATCTTTGCATTTTCCTGGTTTGCATACCTGTTAGTTTCCGTTAGAGGGATATGAATCAATGCACCATCAAATAATATTTCTAAATACTCAAGAGGTGAAGTATTCAGATCTATTGGTGTCTTTACTCCTGGAGCTGAAGTGAAAGGAAATGCTGGTAGAGCATCCGCTATAGTAGTCATATCAACTTCATTCCACACACGACAATTTGCTAGATCCACGTGGTCCTCGGATTCCGCATAACTTTCACTGGAGCTCTCTTTAGAACTAGAATCGCTTCCCAAATTCATTATTTCATCGTTGTCCGACTCATCAGAAGATATTATGCGATTCGACATATGGACAATGAATGTATGGTCGCAACAACTGAACGAATAGACTGATAATGTACAACTCAACGAAATTATGCGAAGCGACGCGACTTCGAGTAATTATTTGTGTGCTACACGGGAAAAACTGGTAAAAACCAGTCGGCTCGTTTCGCACGTGTGACTTGTGAACGTGAAAATACCGATCGCCTATGTTGTCGGGGAAATAGCGTCTCCCGCCGCAGACATTACCCAGTAATCATATGGAACGCTATAATAGCATACGTGCCTGTCGTCCGCGGTTAGTAGAGGTTTAAATACATAATTTTATGTGTAGCTGATAGCATTTGGAAATCGTCTCGCCTGTTCATTGTAGTTTGATGTTTTTTGTCCTCTTTGCATTATGCTGTATATAGGGCATCATTTTGGTTTTGTCGCAACCTATGTAATGTGCTGCTTGCGTATTGTGCTAAAGATGACGATGCATTGTTCTCGTTGGCCTGGTGTTCTGCCCATCTGATGTTTATCCTCATTATGGTTTGGCCTATGTACATGTCACATGTGATGCAAGGTACAATACTTGTTCTCCCAGGTCAATACTTGTTTTTGGCGTTGAAAGCACTAACAGTATTTTTCCGGCCGATTTATATTATGCCGTTAAATAATCATTGCATTCTTGTCAGTTGCTCCTTTCACATAGAGAAGTGTAGCTTTCGCTGCTAGTGGTTTTTGTTCATGTTGTTTAGGTTTTGCTAGACTTGAACGTTACCGATATTCGCCTTCGTACATTCATTTTGTATTCATATTATGTTAAGCTTTGGCAGCTTTGCTTCTTTTTCATCTTCTTCGTTCTCCGAATCCACAAGTTTTCTGACCATGTTACTAGTGTTTTCATCACTCATTCAAATTGTGCGTGATGATGATGGGATATTTCTACTTTAAGGTATCTATTGGTGTGTTTTTTTTGTATTCCATGTGACCGAGATGCCCATTCTACTTGTACTTTGTTGGATCTAGGAATGAGAATTTTATGTTTTCTTCCGTTTCCATTGTAAACTTAATCTTATTGTAGACTGTATTTAGATGTTCTAGGAAAATGTTAAGTTGTTTTCTTCCATGTGGTCATATGACAAAGGGATCATCAACATATTTGTACAGAAACTTGATAACTCAGTTTTAAATACCGCCAGTTGTAAATCCAAGTTATATTTCCCTATGTGAAAGGAACCACACCCAGAATCACAAGGACTCTTATGAAACATAATATAAAAACGACGTTCAATATCTGCTTAGGGCTACCAACAACAATTGACCTAAACCTAAATTGCTAAACAAGTTATGTACAGCATTCCTTGCGGCACATACGAGGGTTACCTTTTATATTCTTACAAGACCACTACTTGGCCTATTGAAATTTGCAATCACATATTTGGAAAATTTCAATTTTGTATCGCTAATTGAGCGCTTATCTCTTAGACGTTGACAGTGAAGCATGAGAAAAAGCTGTTTATAAATGGTTTGCAGGATTTCGTTGTGGTTGCGTGCCCGTCAGTGAAGATCGACCAAAATCCATCGAAAAAACATCGATGCTATGCGCTACATGATTGTAGAAGATCGGCATATGACATACCGCAAGATAGAGATATCCCTTGGGATATCACAGGCTGCAATGGATTCGATTTTGCATCAACAATTAGCTGTCAGAAAGATTTGTTCCCGATGGATTCTGTATAATTTGACTGAAGCTCTAAAAAGGATACGGTTAAATGCTGTAAGGCAATGCTAAGAAAAATTCGACCGAAGAACTGAAAAATTCGTCTACAATATCATTATAAGTCACGTAACTCGTATTAACCGGAAATTAAGCAACAATCCTCTGTTTGAGTGTTTCAAGATGAACCAAATCCCAGAAACGTTGTTCGTCTACGAAGAACTTCCAAGAAAATGATCGCTTGTTTCTTCAGTTGTACTGGACATGTCGCACCCATTGCTTTAGAATATTGAAGAACAGTTAACTCTGAATGGTGTACAACACTATTTGCCATCATGAGAATGCCAGCTCCGATAGGGCACATAGAATAATTCATTGTTTGAAAGAGAAAAGCGTCGAATTAATATCTCATTGCCCATATTCACCAGATTTAATCTCATAGTG
The DNA here is from genome assembly GCA_036346205.1 of Vesta saturnalis. Taxonomy (NCBI): domain Eukaryota; kingdom Metazoa; phylum Arthropoda; class Insecta; order Coleoptera; family Lampyridae; genus Vesta; species Vesta saturnalis. The sequence continues at coordinate 1,464,782 of JARFJB010001983.1, forward strand.
ACTTTTTTTATTTCCGAATATCGAACAAAGAATGCGTGGCGAGCGATTTTCATCACCACGGGAAACTGTTGAAGCCTTTAAAAACCATGTTTTGGAGAAAATGCTTTGAGACTTGGTTTGAACTGATGCACAATTGTGTAAAACTGAAAGGCGAATATTTTGGAAAGCAATAAAACAATTTGTTCCGAAAACTTTTTTTTTCTTTCTTAATTTTTGTAACGACTTAAAAGGCCTCATACCATAAGCTTCGTCAGGAATTCCACAATTGTTTATACTCAGAAATGAGGCACAAAAGTAGAGATTATGTGTTATTGGAAAAACGTTCTCTTGATCCAGGAAACAGCAGGTATTAATTATCCTGTTTTTAACTATTCTCGCCCACACATTCACCCTTTGTAGATATTATGGGTGCTGATCTCCCCTCCACCTGGAGTTTTTCTTCGCTCATGTATCTACAATTTAGACCTATTTGGCAGAGTCCCATTCTTCAATCTGGATCACATAATTCTTGCTACTCCCGGTGGTCCACCAATGCTGAGAGAGCTTTAACTCTCTCACGAGGGAAAATAAACATCGGGGGAACATATATTCCTATTTCACTTAGTGCGCAAGCAGCTGTTACGTTCTGATGCTCTTACATTGCTGATGCTCGTTTAAACGTTAAAAATTTTATTCCCTGGGAAATTATCTTTTGTTATGAGGGTCTTGAGATTAACAAAGGGAATTGTTATACTAAGTAAGTAAGTATTATTTCGGATTCATTGAATCCCAAAACCTTGTTGCTTGTTGGTTTTGGGAATCTGAGATTTTCAAAATAGGACATGACATTTTCCAGCTACATTTTCAGCGATAATAATACTAAAGCACTCAGGAACTTAGGAGAATGGACAGTGGAATATTGAATTGCTAAATTTTTTCATACCTTAAGTGAGAGGAAAATGGGAACTAGGGAGATCATTCCAAAGTTTAGAAGCCGTGTACAAGAATGTGAATTACGCTCATTTGGTGCGACAAGTAGAGATTTGTACTGCATGGTGATGATGTGAATAAGCAAACCGAGTATTCCTAGCAAAAGTGGCCCGAGATGGTATCAAGGAATGGAATTCAGCACCGCAATAGTCATTGCAATACCTATAGTAAAAAAGAAAAAACTGAAACGATTCTTCTATGCTCTAGAGACTGTACGTGAGAAGTTAAGAGCAAGTAATTTATAAGCCTCCTTTTTGAGTACGTTCAACAATATCGCGAGTTCTAATTTGGGCCTTATACAGTACAAATGGTTGTGGAGAGTACTGCTTAGATACAAAAGACCAATTTTACGAGCAGCTGCTTTAGTAGCTGACAGAAGGTGGTCAACCTATGATGGATTTGAAGATACACTGAAAACTTAAGATCTGGGTCATTCATGCATATGACAGAAAATGATCGATATTTTTTGGCGGATATAAGGCAACATTGAGTTTTATTAGTATTAAATGTAACTAGATTATTACTTCCCTATCCAAGGACACGGTGAATGTCTACGTTAATTGAAATTGCCATTTCAGCTTTACGATCTTGATTTGAGATAGAAGGTGGATTATCATTACAATCAAGAGTACTGTCGTCAGCAAAGCAATGGAAGGGGGTAAGTCGTTACAGAAATAAGATCGTTTATATATAGCAAACACTGTAGACACTATAACTGGTATCTGTGGCAGGCCGCATTAATGCCAGCTTCTTTTGAAAAGAAGCATCAACTACTACGCGCATTCGTCTATTGTCAAGGAAACTAGAAACTTAATTGATGAGAGTATCGTTTAATCCAAACACTTATGCCAAACTTAGTCAAATGCCTTTGAGATATCTAAAACGACTACAATTGTTTCATCGGGTTGTTCTAATGTATTGTTCCAAACTTGAATCACATATGAGAGAATAACACTGTTGGAACGCTTCTGCTTAAAACCATATTAATGGTTACGAAGCAGTTTGTTAGTTTCAAGGAAAGAGGGCAGTTGCCTATAGATGACTTTTTCCATGATGTTAGAAAAAATGGAAGTCTTGGCAGTTGGTCGGTAGTTGGAGGGGTCGGTCTTATTTGCTTTTTTTGGGAATAAGTTACTAACTTCCGTGATGAGGGAAATTCCCCAGAAGACATAGAGATCGAATAGAGCTTAGATAGCACTGGTACTAGTTATTAGTATTTCTTTAAGACAATAGCTGAGATATCGTCTGGGCCAGTCGCCTATATTGAGATCAAGCCTACTGATGATTGATTCATCCGTCAAAGGATGTCATGGGCTTTAGCTAAATATCAAAGTTTACGACTGCCCAAAGGATATGAAGCTAGTTCGCTGCATTGTCGTTGTTGAAACTTTTAGCTTTAGTGATAACAATTTTGCAGATATTTCTAGCACCAACGTATTCTGCATGACTCTTGACTGTTTTATTAGATTTCCATGTAAAAAAGTTTATTTGTGTTAAAATGTATTTTTCAAATATCAGCACAAGCCAACCAGGATTGGGAAACGAGAATGACCTGTACGGTTTTGTTTTTAGGAATATATGACTCCATAGCGCCTAAGAGGATGACTTCAGATACTGTCGAAAGATGAGGACGACTTAAAACAATATTCACGCCATGAAAAGATTGCCAAGAAATCCCGTAAATCACTTCATTAGCTAATTGAAAACACCACAACGTCAACGTTGCGAACACAGGAATTAGGGATAGTAGAAGTTATTTCTATTAACCAGTAGTCAGATAGACCTAGTGGTGAGAGAACTGAATTTTTATAAACAAGTGGGTTTGCCGTAAGAAGGAGAGAATGTTTAGGGTTATCAGAGATTCTTGTGGGTACAAAAATCATTTGCTTGAGGTTACTTTCAAACTAAAGTAATCACAGAAGTCTTATTAGAAGGCAGCAGTAGAATTACAAAAGCTTTGGACCAGAATGTTTAAACCAAATCACATTTTTTATTATTCAGAGAAGAAATGCTCTTGCAAGCGATCTTGCCCTTTTGATAAGCTCACATTCCTCCTTTCTATCGAAAGTTAGAGTGGCGGTTGTATTGGGGAAATTACAAGACGGGCGAATCGGAGCTTTCAGAGGAAACTTGTGTTTCAGATAGAAATAAAACGTCAGATTGTAATTCTTCGAGATGTTGATAAACAGTATTATGATTAGATGTGATACCGCGGATTTTGTAATAATCGATCAGAAAGTGAGTACTTTCCGTGAATCGCTTGGGCCCTACCCTCCCGGGCATCCGAACGGGGCAGGATTTTACGGCCGGCATTAATACCCTAGAAACCATAGCCATCTTTTTTTAAATTTTTGTCAATCCGATCAAAAGACAGTGAGGGCGAGAAGGAAGAATAAGGATGAGAACAGATTAAAGATAAGGAAAAATGTGACCGGCAGCCCTTACCCAGCTCAGTAAATCCCAATATTAGGGAGCCCATGGTAAGGGTGGTGGTACCTCTACAGCTGGCATAGTGTACCCATGCCTCCCATATTTTTTGTGATTTAACTAGATATTTAATTATTGGTGTATTAAGTTTTTAGTTGCGGACACCTTTACCACTTTAAAATTAACATATCTCACAACTTTGGACCTACATTATAATTTGATTAAATTTTGTTAAATTTGTTTTTTGATTGTGACATTTTTCATTGTTTTGATTTAATAATGTTTAATCTATTAAAGATCTAGCTAATCTCCACTGAAATAAAATTATACTCCGTAATTGATTTTTTCATGTATTTTTTCCTAACATAATAATTTTCAAAAACTATTGCTCTAGACATCAGAAGAAAACGTATCTCTGTATCATTTCTATACAACTTATTGCATAACAAAATCGATTGTAATTTTCTTCACAGCGCTTTACTATTCACGGTACCACGCTCTACATCCAGACATAAACGTGCATTACATCTACCAATATGTTCACCTATTTATATGATGTGTTATAATTATAACTGTATACCAAACCTTGCTGACATTTTCAATGCAACTTTAAAACCTATATTAGATAACCTCACTTTATTGTGTTGAGGTGTGAATTTTTGTGAGTTTTTATTTTATTACCTTTTTTTTTGGGTTTGGAGATATTTATGAATGGAAATTTTATTTGTAGAATCACGTTTCATTCACAGGTGACAATTAGAGTATTGTAAGATTAGTTTTTGTTAGAAAATGTTCTGGTTATTTTTTTATATTAGTGTATTTGTAAATAGGGATAGTTTTGTAAAATAAATTTCGTATTTTAATTTGGTTAAATCAAGCTGGGATTGCGTTAGATAAAAAATTGTATGAAAAAACGTATTCAGATATTATGCGTATGCGCGGAGTGGTATATTTAAGTTTTTTTGGCAAATTTAAGTGGAGGCGGTTCAAAACTAATGTGGAGGATAATGAATAATTATGGTCAGTCTAGTTAGGAAGGTAGTACTAGACTCACGTGTTGTTTGTTTGCGGTCAGCGCAATATCCGCAAAAGGGGTAGTTAAGTAGAGGTTGGAAAGAGTTACGCAGACTTGGGGTTGTATCGAGTTAGCGTGGAGAAAATGATCTCCGTTTCCAATAAAAGAGATAATATATTGGCTCACCACATCCTAAGTTATTCTTTTGGTTATATATCGTTTGTCGTAGTGACATATTTTAGAAGTGGTTTTCGTATTTTTTATGAAGTGCTTAACCTTGTCCTATGGACCTGCTGTTTCGCAATTTATGTTTTTTTTTCGGATTAAAGTAACAAGTTATTCTTTAAAATGGTAACTTTTGGGTATATTACCGACGTCCAAGAAACTACAAACTGCTGTAAATAAAAGCTTTTCGTGATAGTACTTGTACATAGTAGCGTAATCGAAGGTTTATGGAAGTTTTAAGTATTAGCGCAATTGCAACCAATTGTAATATCAATCAAATGTAGGGAAAGGAAGATTCACGATTTAAGGTATGCTGCAAGAAGCTAGTGTAGCATCAATCCCGATCACATTTTCGTCGCTGTCGATGTCATCTCTAGGTACCACCAAAGATGTTTATATAACAAATTTAAGATAAATTCTTTTGTGCATTTTGTTTTGCTGTGTATGACAAATTCTAATCAATTCAGATGTTTTTTTGTGTTATATTTGAACGTTTGAATACGCTGCGTTTTTCCAATTAATGTATGCGTACTCATTCGTTTTATGATTTTAAATTTATTACAAGCGAACGCCGTTTATTGGTTATAATGTTTGTTATTTTTGGTTTTTTTATTTCAAACTTATAATAATTTCAGTAAGGCCATGCTGACAACACCTGGTTTCGCAAATGTTTAAGTAAACTGGATGTCATTTATTTAAAGGATTTAATTTATGTAACAATTGTGTGACCTTTCGATGATGGTGTTGTTTTAATTAATATGCAATCTATGTATTTTTAGGTTAGTGTATTTATTGTGTTTTTTTTTAAGTGTGAACCAATTTTTGTTGGACAGCATCATATGTTGCGTAGAGTGTTTATTTTTATTGTTACTGTTAGGCAAATATAACATCTGTTCATGACGATTTCCCGATATAAACATTTTTAACAGGTGGCGCCTTTTTGAGTTTATCTACCGATTTTGATAATTTTGGGAGTTGCTACGAGTGCCTTTTACGATGTTTAAGTAAGAACCCCGCCCACAACATAAGCCGTGGCAATATTACCTTTACGGGCTGGATGCTCTAGTGAGTATTTAGCCTGTAACAAACTGTAAGTTTAGAATAATGATAGTCAATGTGAACTATTTATGATTTTAGTTTCATAGTATGTAGCGTCCCCCCCCAGGTGCCCTATCTTGAAAAGCGTAATTTGAACTTACTCGCAATAATGCAAATTCAAGAACAACGCAATCGCTAAGCGATTTATCTTGACTTGACTGACTAATATCACTACTACTCAACTTAATTGCCTGCCTTACTTTGACCTTCCGGGTAGTAATTAAGACATTAGAATTTATTTACAAGTCTGATATTTAATTACTCGCAAATCTCAAATCTGATTCAATGAAGTGGCCGTCTAGTGTTAGGTACGTTGTGCTATCTAAATTAGATAGGCTGGATGAGGTAAGTGTTGCAACATGAGGGGCAGGAAAAAAAATGAAACTACTCAAATTAAAATCAACGAGCGTTGTGAAGCGGTGGTTCAGACCGTTAATCTACTATTGTGGGAAAGAACCACCAATAAAACCCACTTTATTCATAAATAAGTAATTGCAAAAAGTACATAAATAAATCAAAAAACAAAAAAAAACAATTAAAGGGTTAAATATATAACAAAACACTATTAAATCAGGTTAAAGTGCGTACCAAATTATAACATTACCAGGAAGGAATAAAAAAATCAGTTTAGTTACACCGAAACAATAAAAAAACACATGCACAATTGGGTCATAAATAATCAAAATAAAAATCATAATAGAAATCGAAACACCAAATATGTGGCCCTTTAAAAACCAATTATGCCGGTCTTTAAGTAAATAAGCACATGAAACAATAAAGCAAATTACGGTACATATAAAATATAACAACAATAAAATTGCACATGTGATAATAAGGTAAAGGCAAAACAAAAGAAAATAGACAAGGAATTTGCACGTACCCAATTGTTTAGTGACCACTAAAGCACAGACAACTTAAATCAAATTACAGTAAAGCAGATGCAAAGAGAAATCAGCTCGCAGGCAAATAATTCTACTTAAACAAACTGACAAAAAAAAACTCATTAAAACAAAGCCTTACAAGGGTAAGTTATAAATAGATCACTAACATAGTGACCGATATATAAGTTTGAGTGAGTTAGAAAAATAGCGTGCTCCTTCTCCGGTTACGCACTCATCTATACAACAATAAAAATAAAATTCGAGGTGTTTGGATGGTTATCTCACCTCGGGAGTGTGTACACGCTTGGTAATTGCCTTTTATAATTAGTAACCAATGCGGTATCATATACCCGTTCATCAGCCCACCTCTACCCAAATATAAACAATAACCAACAATGCTAATTCCACAAATACCAGAGTGAGAGGGCCTTGTACTGCCTTTTATTTTAGCATATGCCAGCCTAATGAGTCCGCGTACCAGTAAGATACCTTTGCAAGGCATTGTCTGATTCTTTTAATACGTTACATAGGCTGGAAAAATGATTTGCTGCGAGCTTTCGGTTATATACAAATACATACTTACACTAGCATAAATATTCCCTTAATGGATCACAGACACAAATCGTGAACATACGTGGTTTAACCCCGAAAGAAAAGACGAATTCAAAAGAAAAATGTACACGCAAGAATTATTTCAAAGACAAACTGTTTACAATGAAGGTATTTAATTAACCCAAAAATCGATCTGGCTCGATTGACACTCTAACCGTAACTGCCCCCCATCGATTTCAAAAGTAACTATATCTACTCCCGAAAAACCACCCCCGTTTTTCGAAAGTAATAAAAATACATTTCTCTCGAGTTTCCAAGCAACAAAGATATCTTTTGATGGCGGTCTGTACCACCACAATTAATCCTATTTACATCAAGAGCGCGCATAAGAAATTCGAATGATTCATTACACCCCTTCAGTAAAGCATTTTTAAGCGTGCACCTGCCCCCAACATATATTTTACAACCCTAAACAAATACAAAACAATCCCAAATTCCTTACATAAAAAAATATATAAATAAAATATTTTGAAAACATTGCAAATTACGACGTATTATCAAGGTCTTAAAAATTCACTAATTATCTTTCTATCGTGGTAACAATGGCGATTTGACAAACGTTTATTACAATAATAAAATTTTCGCGGTCCGCTACCTACAAGTATAAAGTGCTGGAAATTCTGAAGAGTTTATTCCCAATTCATCTTTAGTTTTTTCCACAAAACCACAATTATCCGATTACCATGATAATATGAATGCGGAAATGTTCAGGAAATGGTTTGAACAACAATTACTACCAAACTTAGAAAAGCCTAGCCTTACAATATTAGACAACGCGTCATAGCATTCAACATTAATTAAAAAGATGCCAAAACATAGCTGGAAGAAAGATCAACTAATTGAATTTTTAAACAAACATAACATAAGTTATTCTCCTGATAATGCTGAAAGTGGAGTTATTAGAACTAGCAAAACAAAAAAAACATATCGAAAAAATATTTAATTGCTCAATTAGCAGAAGAATGGGGATAAAGTATTACGTTTACCACCGTACCACTGTCAGTTTAATGCAATAGAATTGGTATGGGGAAATCGCAAAGAGTTTAATAATAAAAACATTGGCCAAAGTGGTTTTTCTAACGTAAGTGTATTAGCGCTGTGGGAAAACTTGCAACAACCCATTTTGAGTTGTATTAAAATATACCGTAATCTAGGTCTTTCGTTCATTCGCTTGTAAATATAAGAAGAAATTTGAATTATTTTTGCATTATAGGCAACTTAATTTGCATTTTGTTGTAACTTAAGTGCATATCTTTTTAAGGGTATATACTTCTTAAAGGTTTATACTCCCACTTTAAATTATTCTGCTCATATCTTTTGTGCACCGCTATATCATCATCCAACGTCAAAGCGTCCATTTTTTCACTTCCTGTTGAATGTTGTGGTGTTAGGAAGCTTTTTTTTTATTTCCACCTAAATTTTGTTAAAGTGCCATTGATTTAATGGTAAGATATCTTTTAACGCATTATACAAAAAATTAAAACATTTGCTCCTTGCAGGCACTTTCTTTTATTTTTACTTTGATTTACACTTTTATTACTTTTACTTTTCTACTTTAATTACATTTGATTTTACGATTGCAATTTTTGCATTCAAAAATGTAATAAACGGATTATTCCATTTCATGAAGATAAATTCCCTTTATGGGTGTAGTTTACCACGTAAAGTATTATTTCGAGATATTGCGCAATATTGATGCCAAGATGACATCACCGTGGTTTGCATTTCCGCATTTATTTCTGTAATACCAGGGGTTCTCAAGAAGTATTATATTTAATGACAGGTATTTATATCAATAATTTAGTAATTTAAGGTTTTTACAATTAGTTTTTAAGATATATTTTATATAATTCTAACTTTAAATATTTAATAAACATAGTTTATTTATTTTTTACATTTTGATAAAATTTTTAGTGTAGACCTCGGTTTAGTTATTCCGATTAAAAACTAACTTGGCGTCCCAGATCATTTATATTAGTGTTACATTGCATTTTTTTTTCTATTGATGTACAGTGGAAATAATCGAGCAGAATTTGTGGTAATTAAGCAAATCAAAAGATTGAACCACCCTACGTTAATCTACCGACTGAATCAAAGGCATTATTTTTGGTGAATGATTTGTATCTCGAGTTCGTTTAACGATTTGTTTAGAGAACGATTTAACTCATTCATTTATACATTTTTTATACTTGACCTTCACCATTTTTTTATTATAAACTTCTTAAAAAGAATCAATGCTAACTATAAGCAGATACGGGAATGGTGGGATGTCCAAAAACAGTTTGATATTGCTCAAGAACCGATCATTATTACCAGTAACCAATCTTCGACTGACTGCAGTGATTCCGAAGATACTTCGTGGAAAGGTATCTAGCAAGATTAAATTTCTCTACTTCATTTCTTTATAATAGATTTATTCTATTTAACTTTGTTTCACACAGATTAAATCAAACGCATTTATTAATTTTACATGTAAGGATGATTATTTAATGTGAATCTATATTGAGATGTGATCAAACATAAAAATTGAGAAAAAATAGTTTTTAAATAAAGTTATTCTAATACTTGATGCTATGATTATTACCAACAAGTGGCTAAGAAATTATTCATCATATTTCCCACTAAATACAGATGTAAAATACTTTCAAAGTTGCAGTAGAATCGGGTACATTGATGTGATTCATTGTATAACCTACAAAATACAAGGAATTTTTCATTTACAGAGTACTTATACAAATGTTCTTATTTACCTCTTTATAAAAAAGTGAATCGCTTAATTTCCAAAAGATAACATGTATGTTATGTATTTAAAGCTGTGTAAATTATCAGCTGTTCAAACTGCTCACTGACAGATACTTAAGAAACAAGGCTGACCTACGTTTTAAAGATCTTAAACCGTACGGTATCTCAGCGATCAATCATAAGACACCTCTCGCAATTACGGCTATCATCAAGTAATTTTTTTTTCATCTATTTATTTTCATTTACTCTCTATCTTAATGAATTAAGTTTAATTTTGTCTCTTGTATGGTTTATCTGTTGGGACAATAAAACAATTATTATTAATTATTATTATTATCATTTACGGAATAAGATAACTGCAATTGTTATTTTTTGTCTGTCTCAGGTTTTGTCCATTCAACGTGATTTACATGTGGTCACTCACTCTTTCTATGTCGTCTTTCAATTAAAAATCAGTGTTAAATCTAACAAGCAGAAATTAAATTAACCTAACCTAAATGTGTTGTTTAGGATAATAAAATGCATGAACTACACCAATTAAAAAAACTAATGAAATTGGACGCTTATTTAGATACACATTTCATTTAATAGCGTTTTAGATAATGTGAACTTCCATTTACAATTGCCTATTATTTAATTTTGGAACAAAGCCAGATTACTAATAAGCTTTTTTAAAGTGTTACAGGGTGATAACAATAAATCAATACATTACCAAATGTTTCTTTAGATAATCAAACGTGTAGGATTTATACTGTATATATTTTTGTTAATGTGTTATTGCTCATACAGCTCAATAAATGTTCGGAAATGCTAAATTTAATAATTTGTAGTAGTTTCGTCGAGCAAGCGTCTTCGTAATTAGTTAATTGTATTTTATCAGCACTATGAACCTAAGAAAGTTTTCGAACAATTTTAATTTCTTTAAACTATTAAAAACATTACTACTACAAGTTGGTGTCTCAAAACTTGTACAATAAAAAAGAGAACACAACAATAAAAATTGGTTAGTAGTGAGGGTTGATGCTGTAACGCAACCTATCATATTGTTTTGAGTGCTTTTAACAGTAAGACTTATTACATCGATTTAATATCGGCACTAATAATAAAAATCTGAACTAATACAGAATATAAATCAGAAATATAACGCCTTATAATTTTTACAACGTATTTATAATAGACCAATAACATTTTATACATTACAATGACGAGTGAAGCTTAATTTATATTTTTGATCGAGACTCGGTAATAAAATTGAAATGCTTAGCGAATCTTTGTTCTGGTAATATACTTGGGTTAGTACCGGTTCAGATATGAAAACATCATAGCCCATCGTATCGTGAGACTGATGACGTTCAAAGACCCTACAGGGAATTGCTAACGGAAGTATGAACGAACATTCCATATCCTACGCCCCCTTTCTAATTATAAAGGGATCTCATAATCAAAGTACCTATTGTTTACATGGAATTTAATTTCGATTTGAATTCTCTTTACGCGAATTGGAGCAGTTGATCATTTTTTTTTACCTGATTTACATTATTTTTAGTATTCAATGTTTTTATTATATGCAAAGGGGGTGCGTGGTAAAGTTTTAAAATTCCTTTCGAATCCGTGGCTTATAACACCCCTTTGGTTTTGCTACGTGCTTGCATTGCTTACATATTTGTTGGCGTAATACACGGAGGGCAACAAAAGAAAATTCACTGAATATACTTTGCATGAATTTTATTAAAATTACTTAATATCATCAATGTTGTTGTTCTTGCTGTCACAAAAACAGCTTCTGCTAGATTGTATAGTTAATAAATTTATATTTCTCTGTATAAAGTGTTAGTTAAATATTCTGAAAAGTTAAATAGAATGTGTTGTCTTGAAAAGTAGAAATTATTACACAGCAAAGATATATTGCAAGAAAACAGGCTAGTAATATTTTTAAAGAATATAAGCAAATGTTATAGCTGTTAAATAAATCACAAACACACAATACAAACTTAATTAAAAAAAGTAGTTTTCTACATAATTAATTATCAAAAGTAATAAAACAAAAGTGTAAAAGATCTAATACTTGATGTGGTTTTATTACTCTTGATAATGGTATACAATACCGTAACTTTTAAATTTTGTATGCTTAACATGAATAGGCGGTTATATATTATTTACTTGAGATAGGTGCCTTAACAATGACTATAACTAAGTAATGAAATGAACATGAACATGGTTTGTGGATATGTACTTCGTAAAATATTGAAGTAAAAAGTAATGTAATAGAGCTTTTGGACGACATTTTATGCAGAAGAGGGAGTTTATTAATTTATTGTTAAATCAGTAATTATTTCATTTTGTTACTGGTTTTGGATTTGTTATTGAAAACCATCATCTCTTTTGTTAAGTACGTTATACCGAGTATCCAGGGCGCATATTCATAAACACCCGACGCATTAGTCATTTGGGAAGTTTCGGCTGCCACTCGGGCACTCGTATGCACCTTTGCGGCAACAGTATTGTTTTGAACTTCTAAGGGTTATCATTGATAAGAACCAGTCCAAACAAGTTTAAATTAGATAAATAAAACTACTGTAACGTAACAGAAAGGGCATGTATACATGTACCGGTAAATGCGTACATTCACCAATTACGAACATTAACCCTAACATATACAGGGTGTGTCTCGACGATAGCTTGTTAGACGAATAATGAGAACGGAAAAACCAATTCAGCTGAAAACTTGAAACTTTATATAAATGAACATGGTCTACTTACTGAAAATATTTTCATGGCGGTGTCACTTCCTGTTATACCGGAAGTCAATAACAACTTTGTTATTTTAAATACAATGCCCCAATTTTTATTTTATTTACGTCTTCTACTACCAGGTTTGGCATACCTATCTCTTACCATTATTAAGAAAAAAAATAATTTCAGGCGTTAGCAACGAAAATTTGAATCTACTGAAAAATTAATATTTCATGAAACATAAAAGGCAGATAAGCGAAACTTGCAAACAGTTAGACATGATATTGGTCTATGTTTTCAGTATTAGACATTTTTGAAATTTATTTCTAGGGGAGGTCCGGGAGTAATGGTAGTTAAGAAAATTAAGAATGTCAGAGTCATTTTTATTAAATTGCAACTGGGTTTTTTTATATTCTCATTCCTTACCTAAACTGAATGATTTTCGTGTTATCTGATTTTTTTCTACTTTTGTTGGAGATGATGTAGTAAATACGCCGTAAATTAATAGTGTGCTTTGCAATCTGTTTTGTTGTCTGTCGTATGATACCTTCAATCAGTTGGCTATGCAATTGAATTCTAAAATTTATAGTAAATGACAGTTATTTAAGTTCTTTTAGGATTTAATAACGAAGATTATTTGAATTTTTTGTTGTTACACCGCGAATATGAAAGAATTATTCAAAGAACGACTAGAAGCTTTATTCAGACATATTTACATCGGCCTCGTCCTAATTCTCGAACAGTTAGATCTTTGCTCGAAAGAAGCAAAAGACATGAATCCTTTAGACCTACTCCCCAAAAATGAGCGCATCTGCTAATAAGGCATGTTTTTATAACAACACAACAAAAAACTAAACACTAGTAACAAAAACCAACAACTAACGAGAAGAACAATTAATTAATTACTATAAACAACTCATTCTTTTTTTATAATAAGTGTTCAAAGACAGATCCGTTTTGGTCTAAACACATTTGAACACTACGTAAAGTATTGGATCGAGTGGCTCTTCTAATATCGTCCGCGTTCAAACTACCGAACGCAACTTGAACTCTTGCTACGGCATTTTCCCTTGTCGTTAAAGGCTCACTGTAAACCATGTTTTTAATAGTTCCCCAAATGTAGTTGTCAAGAGGGCTTAGATCGGGAGATCGAGGGGGCTAGCGGTAAGCAATCCATTTTCTATGGAAATGCTCTTCCAATAACCTTCCAACATCACGAAAATTGTGTGGTGGGGCACCATCTTCCTGGTAGTATGCATTTATTGATTCTCGCAAGGGTAGTTCTTCAATAGCGGGAATTACCAGATCTTGTAAAATATTCATATACCTCTCGCCATTTAAATTATTATAAAACTGAAGACAAGAGACTCTGTTGTCTTTTATCGCACAAAACACATTAAAACTCCAAGAGTCTTGAAAGTTTCTTTCCCAAATGACATGTGGATTTTCGTCAGCCCAATAATAATAATTGTGCCTGTTAAAAACTCAGTTTTTTGAAAATTTTGCTTCGTCCGCCCAAATTATGTTTTTTACAAAATTTTCATTTTTCTGTGACATTAGCATGAACTACTCACAAAATTGTATGCGTCGTTCAGAATTCCCAGCTGCTAAATGTTGCACCAGCGTGTATGAAAATGGGTGCCATGTATAGATCGATGTATTGTTTTAAAACATACTCCTAAACTTACAGCAGCCTCTCTCACTGAAGCATTAGGATATGCATTAAAGTATTCCAAAACGGTTGAGATCATCGTCTTTTTCTGGGGCGTATATCTAAAAGACCCATGTGTTTTGCAATTAACAAGGAAAGTTGTAATTGTTCGAAAATTAGGGCGATTCCGATGTGGATACCTCTGAACAAAGGTTCTAATCGTTCTTCCAATCATTTTCCGCATTCGCCATGTATCAGCAACAAGTTAAAAAAATCTTCGTTACTAAATGGCAATCGTGGCATTTTAAATTATTTATTCAAACTCGAATTGATCTCAATAATTGCCATTTACTATACATTTGACAATTCAATTTCATAGCCAACTGATTGAAGGTATCATACGACAGACAGCAAAACAGATTGCAAAGCACACTATTAATTTACAGCGTATTTACTACATCATCTCCAAGAAAAGTAGAAAAAAAGCAGATAACACGAAAATCATTCAGTTTAGGTGTAGGAACATGATATATCAGCAGATACGTAATTAAATTTTATATCGAATGAGAATATAAAAAAACCCAGTTGCAATTTAAAAAAATGACTCTGACATTTTAAATTTTTTTAACTACCGTTACTCCCGTACCTCCCCTAGAAGTAAATTTCAAAAATGTCTAATACTAAAAACATAGTCCAGTATTGTCTAACCGTTGTGCAAGTTTCGCTTATCTGCCATTTATGTTTCATGAAATATTAATTTTTCAGTAGATTCAAATTTTCGTTGCTAACACCTACAATTATTTTTTCTTAATAATGGTAAGAGATAGGTACGCCAAACCTGGTAGTAAAGGCATAAAATTTTTTGCGGAAACCGAAAATAAAATAAAAATTGGGGCATTGTACAGGGTTATTACAAATGATGTTCCCGATTTCAATTATAAATATTACTGGATTAACCTGTTTTAAGACCATTTCAGTTGGTACCACTGGAAAGAAAAACTCATAAAGTTTTGTTTACATTGATTTAAGTGCGTATCAGCTATTTGTTAAAGTCAATTGTTGTCAATTGTGTAATGGCTGAATTTGAAAACAGGAAAGCATTTTATGTGTTGGATTATCACATCAACCAATCAGTTATTAGCGTGCAACGTTACTTTAGAACCAAATTTAATGAAGATCCTCCTAGCAGTCACAAGTGGTACTTGAATTTTAAGAGAAATTGGTGCATTTGTAAAAATAAATCAACTGGAAGGCCGTCAGTAAGCAATGACGCTGTACAGCAGGTAAGGGAAAGTTTTACGCGTAGTCCATAGAAATCTACTGTTAAATGCAGTAGACAGCTTGGTATACCACAGTCAACAGTTTGGAAAATTTTACGTAAACGTATAAATTTCAAGCCTTACAAACTTCAGCTTGTTCAAGCATGAAAAGCAAATGACAAAGTTCTAAGACTTTCTTTTTGTGAGAACATGTAGGCCTTGATGGAAAATTAAAACTATGTAAAATGTTTAGTCTTTAGTGATGAAGCCACATCCCACTTGTGTGGTAACGTGAACAGACATAATGTCATAATATGGGGCTCGGAGAACCAACACACCTACATCGAGCACTTACTCCGAAAGTTAATCTGTCTTGTACTATCATTTACAACAAAGTGTACGGACCTTTTTCTTTATTGGATAAACAATAAATGGAATAAATCTTGGACATGATGACGGAATGGCTTCTACCGAAATTAAAACAAGAATCTGTTACATTCATTACTTTTGCTGTATTATTAAGTAAATTTTGCGATCTATTAGAATTAATGAATTCTCGTGTTTCTTTAAATTTTCTATTTCTCGAAAAATAATAACATTTCTCTTAGTTTATCCCTGTAGTTTCTTGAATATATTACGCTTCACATTTAAAAACATTTCTGAATAATTAGATAAACCTTTTGATGGTCACTTATATGTTATATTTCAACTTCATGTGTTGGGTGTCACTGGTATATATCCGTTTGACATTTGCATATTTGACTTTTAATTTCATTTATTTCCGGTCTGTGCTTGGCGAAGGAAAAGCCATTTTGTGTTTCCTAAAAGAAAAATGTAAATTTCTGGACTTTACTTAGCCCATCGATTATTATCGGTTTATAACATTTTTCTAAATTTTGTGCCAATTCACTATGATTAGTGGGGACAAACGATTTATATCGGATATGTAGGGAATACTCAAACAGGAAATTGATCTGATTCGATTCAAGAATTAAATCCATTAACTAAATCAATAAACAAATTAGCTAAAGGGGTTAAACTTAACCTTACAAATTTCTCTAACTACGAAGTTCTGTTTATACTTTAGATTGGCTGGGGAACTCATACTCGAAATTAACTGAATCCATTTCTCAACGTTACTAAATAATACTTTTCTGATTCTTTACCTCATCGAAGAGGTAATTTTTCGGATGCTCTACAATTACTTTTCGTATGCTATACCATTACTTTTCGTATGCTATACAATTACTTTTGGTAAGCTATACAATATACCTTTGGTATGCCACATGTTATACTTCTCGTATAAAATCTAAATATACTGGGATGCTGTGTAAATATATATACATTTGTATATAATTCGTATACTGTTTCGCTGATGAAGTGTGTTACTTATTGCCTAATTAGCAAGAAATTTGACGTCCACACCTGGGAAAATTTGAATTGTAACTTTCCGACAGGCTGGGATGTACAGATAAGTTATAAATTACTCGTATTCAGTGCCTTTAGGATACTTTTGGTTAATCTGTGACCAATCCTAAAAGTTGTATAGATTTATGTGCATATTTGTGATAACCCTTTAAGTGCTATTGCACAAATTTTTGAGCTTTACAGTAAATTGCTTTGGGTAAAATGTTTGAGTATAAAAATAGCATGGCTATTGTTAATGTATGTAATTAAACACTGTTTTGTAAGAAACTGTGTAACTGGATGCATTCAGCTCAACAGATTCGAGTTAAAGGTTTTATAACCATCTGATCATTTCTATTATTTTGTTTACTGTAAGTTATTCATAGCAATTGCATTATTACTATAATCTATTATTTATATGTGCCTTTACAACTTGGGGAATGCTTAAATTAACGGTTTACTGTATTTTACTAAAACTATAAAGCTTATGTTTTAGCATAACTTTCCAATTCTATCTAATGTTACTTTGCCATTTTGAATGTAAATTTCACTGAATTTGATTTGCTAAATTCTAGTATTAGTTTCTTTGGTGGCTTCTATATTGTGCATTTAAATGCACAAATATTTTATTTTTTTGTGGGGAATGTAAGAAATTATTTATATATGTGTGTACATACAAATGCAAACTATATACTGCCATAATTAGGAATTAATATACCGCTTTTGTTTTGGGGACTTTCTACTTTATACTTATTTTTTTCCTAGTGCTCAGATCATTGACCATTTTCGTTACTTGGCTAGAAAAGTGGCAAATTACCTAAGTATCTAGGGCTGGCTGTTTAATCCTTCTAGCTGGCGCCCTTCTCTTCTCTTTCAGCTGTTTTACTGCGTATCACTGTGGGACCCATCCATCTCTACCGTGACCGAGCTACCGGCAAGTCCTATATTTAAAGGTATCTTCTCTGTTGGTGTAAGTTTTATCACAAAGTTTAAGTTTGCACGTAACAAATCGCTAAACTTCATTCTCGACTTCAAAATCGGCTGCCTGGTAGATGAATCGGTTGTGCAGGTCCAAGTGATGGTGCACTCTTGAACTGGCCTCCAATATCTCCGGACATCAGCCCCTGTCATTTTTTCTTGTGAGGGTACATCAAACATAAAGTGTATACACCACCAGAAAGCATACCTGAGATCCCAACAACGGATTAACAGAGCCATCGAAAGTATGGCGAAAGCTTGATTACACGCTTAACATCTGTCGTTCACAAGGGGTTCCCATATAGAACATTTCTAATTCTTGGCATCTAGGATGAAACTTCTTGAGTTTTTCTTGAAATGTAACTATTTTATTTTTTTGTATGATAAATGAAACTAGATTTACGTACACTTGAAATCATGAACATCATTTGTAATAACCCTGTATTTAAAATAACAAAGTTGGTATCGATTTCCGATATAACCAGAAGTGACACCGCCATAAAAATATTTTCAGCAAGTAGACCATATTCATTTATATGAAGTTACAGGTTTTCAGCTGAATCGATTTTTCCGTTCTCATTATTTGTCTAACATGCTATCGTCGAGACACACCCTGTATAGTGCATTTTTCTTTAATCCGAACATATGTACACATGTTCAGTTTAAAAAAAAAACGTGTCAACGTATAGGATATGCGCAATTCACAATTGAAACTGAACCAGCCTTTCCAGTATTTGTAAGTTATATGCTCAAAGCAACCACCAAAAGTTGCTTTGTGGGTTATATTCATGCTAAATAAATTGTAACGCAAACACTTTAATGCGAATTGATAATGATATGAAAATGATTACAATAAATATTCGAAGTGTCCTCCTTGACGCTTTAAACAGTATCCTACGCGATTACGAAATTCTTGAACGGAGTTTTGTAAAAAAAATGGGGTTCAACTCATTACATGCAGTAAGTATACGATTTTTTAATTCGTCGGCATCCTTTATGCGGTCTGGAAATGTATTAAGAAAATGTGTCTGTCACTGGTCCTCTAGAATGTGGTGGAGCCCCATCCGTTTGGAACCAGGGTTGTCAATATTCAACTCCTCTAATCGTGGAATAATACGAGATCGAAGTAGTTCTAAAAACTTTTTCGCATTCAAATTTTTATCAATAAAGTAGGGTCCGATTAAAACATTCTCGATTATTCCAGCCCAAACGTTAACTCTGATGTTATATTATGTATGTATGTGTTAGATTTTGTCAATGAGGATTCGATCGTAACCAATATCTGTTTTAATAAAAAAGCAAGTGTATGACGAAGATGGAAATGGATAATGGAGATAGGTACATACCGATAATTATGGGAGTTTACTGTTCCATTCAAGGAAAACGATGCTTCATCTGTGAAGACTATTTTTCTTAAAATTTCATCATTGTCATTGAATAAATTAAATAATGCTTCACAAAAATCTATGCGTTTAATTTTGTCGTCATTGTCCAGTTGTTGATGATCATGAAACTTGTACGACCTGTATTTAATTTTTTTTAATGTTTGAAAGACCGAACTCTTTGAAATTTGAAATTTTTGTGCGACTAAAGGCAATGACTCTGTGATTGTCCTTGGCATAGCACAAAATGTTTAGTTCTAATTCCTCATTGAGGGCAGTTTTTACTCTTTTTTTGTGGAAATTTGCGACATAACCATCCTTATTAAACTGAGTAACGATGTTATGGATGGTTGAAATAGATGGGATGTGTCCCTCAGGGTATTGTACGGCAAATAAGTTCTCCACTTCAACTATTGTCACTTTTGTACCAATTTAAAATTTGTATTTTTATTTCAATGGAAAGCATTTTGTAAGTTAAACTGTAGGGTGGTATTTTTTAAAATATGTGACAGCTGTCAATTTTACCTACTACTCATTTGAACTACTGCAATACGTTGACGCGTTTTTCTTTAATCTGAACATATCATTTTGCACACTATGTAATTATCCCTATGTTCAGTTTAAAAAAAAACGCGTCAACCTATAGTATACGCGCAATTTACAATTGAAACTGAACCAGCCTTTTCAGTATTTGTAGGTTAATAAATTTAATGCAGAAACTTGCACGTGAGTGATATGAAAATAATTACAATAAATGTTCGAAGTGTCCCACTTGACATTCTAAACAGTATCCTAAGCGATTACGAAATTCTTGAACGGTATTTTGTAAAAAAAAATGGTGTTCAACTTACTACATGCAGTAAGTGTACGATTTTTTAATTCGCCGGCATTCTGTATGGGAGCTTCGATATAAATTTTAGATTTCAAATAACTCCAGAGAAGGAAATCATTTAATAACAGATCTGGCGATCACGGTGGGCAAGTTAAATGACCAAATCTCCCTTCCCACCGGTCTGACGTTATATTGTGTATGCGTTAAATTTTGTAAATGAAGATTCGGTTGCGGCCAGTATCTGTTTTAGTGTCAAGTCAAGTGTATTAGGAAGATGAAAATCGATAATAGAGATAGGTACATACCGATAATTTTGGGAGTTTACTGTCCCATTGGAAAATGATGCTTCATCTGTGAAGACTATTTTTTTGCAAAATTTCCCCACTGTCATTGAATAAATTAAATAATTCTAAAAAAAAATCCGTGCGTTTAATTTTGTCGCCATCGTACAGTTGTGGGTGATTATGAAATTTGTATTCCAATTTTTTTAATGTTTTAAAGACCAAATTCTTTGAAATTCTTGTGATATAAAACGCAATGACGCTGTGGGATTGTCCTCGGGATAACACAAAATCTTCTAATTCCTCATTGAGGAGGTGGCAGGTTTTTGCTCTTTTTTGTGGGAATTTTCAACACAACCATCCTTAATCAAGTGAGTTACGATGTTGTGGATGGTTTAAACGCACGGGATGTGTTCCTCAGAGCATTGTACGGCAAATAAGTTCGGATTAAAGAAATACGCACGGTATGTGAAATACATTACATAAAATCGTTTAAAACTAAAAAAATTTACGACCCATAGCATTTTAATCATCGCAAATATTCAAAATTCAGTTAAAAAAATCAAGTTGAAATTTCTAGTAAATGGTAGACGCGTTAACGCGTAACCGTTCTTGGCTGCGGACGCGTCTGCCGTTTACAAATTTTGCGTCCAGGGCAACGTTAGATATAGAGAATTAATATGGGAAAACGGTTTAATTTTTTCCTGCTCCCCACTATATTTTATCGCGAGGGAAACTCACTAAGTTTGTAGAACTAAAAAAGGGCTATGCTGTGGTATTTTTTTTAATTACGAATATTCTTCAGTTTTCCTGAAAAATGACTTTCAAAAACAATAATTTATTCGGTCGTTTTCGTGAGCGTTCGGCGACGCTAGTCAGCGATTCAAATGGCTCTAGGTTGCACCAGAAGACAGCTGCACGTTCATAAACAAGGCAAAATTTTGGACGGTTGTGGATTGTTCTTATAAAGGCTAATTTTGTGTTTGAGCATTTATTAAAATAAAGAATGTTTGGTAAACGTAGTCGAAAAGACGTCAACGGCCCTTTCGTACTGCACACGTGTTGAGTGTTGAAGAACGGACGCACTTAGTTGTCAGCGGCTGTGATTGTCCATCGTCTATTCCTGTCAATTTTTATTTGACGTTGATTGATAAACTGTGCCAAAAAGATTGAGTCGTGAGGTTGTGTGTCATGTCGGGTCTAATTTGCAACCGATTATGCTTTACATTAAAATTAGAACTAAAAGCAAGATTGACTATAGGTAATGCTGGCACTAGTTTTTTTTTTTTACCTTTGTTACACGTGTATATCTTTGAAACATTGAATCATTTACCTAATTGAAGACTCATTAAGTTTGTAGAACTAAAATAGATCCAAGCTGTGGTATTTTTTTCAGTTACGAATAGTTTTTAGTTTTCCTGAAAAATGACTTAGAAAATCAATAATTTCAAAAGTTGCCCATTTACTTCGGTCGTTTTTGTGAGCGTTCGGCTACGCTCGTCAGTGATTCAAATGGCCCTAGGTGGGTGTGTTCATCAACAAGCCAAAGTTTTGGACGGATGTGAATTGTTCTTATAAAGGTTAACCTTGTGTTTGAACATGTATAAAAATAAAGAGTAATAGCTAAACGTAGTACAGAAGAGGCGAACTGTTCTTTCGTAACTCACAAGTGTTGAACGGACGATCTTAGCTGTCAGTGGCTGTCATTGTCCATCGTCTATTCATGTCAATGTTTATTTGGCGTTGGAAATTCAACTCGTTTCTATAAAAACGTAAACGTTACACCTAATTAAGATACTTAGCTTTTGGGTTGGAATGGTGTATTTTTGTATTTATATTTATATAATTCTATACGTCTGGATAACACTTACAGTTAATGTCCTCGATAATAGTAAAATATTTTAGAATTGTTTAAGGTGTTAGAACAAATTTATGAATATGAAAAAGCGACAACGCAAACATAAGCCTGCTACTAATATAACAGTTTGATAGACATATAAATCCAACTATAGAATCTAAACGTAGTAAAAATAACTAGATCCTTAATAAATTAAATATTATTAGACTGCCTTGAAGGTGATAAATCGCCCTCTAACGGTCGAACGCTAACATAGTTTATTAGGTTATTAGGTTATTAGGATGTTTATATAACTCAATAGCTTCATGTTGTAAACGAACATAATAATGAGTTTGTCTTGACAATATTTCCATATTATTAAATAGAATGTCATGATTTAAATTATTTAAAGCATGATCAGCAACCGTAGATTTCTCTGGGTGGCCTAATCCTCAAAATCTCATATGTTCTTTACGTCTTGTATCAAAGCTACGTTTCGTCGTTCCAATGTATACTTTTCTACAATAACAATATAACTTATACACTGCTTAAGATGATAATGGGTTTGAAACATCTTTAGGTGACCTTAAATGTCCTTTAATTTTTCTTGTAGGTTTAAAAACAGTCCTAATGTCATGATTAATTAGAATTTTTTTAATTCTATCTGTAACATTAGTAATAGAAGGAAGAAAACCAATACCAACATTAAGCACTGGTTTTTCTTTATGGTTCCATCTAGCAGGTGTAACCACATTATTAATATCTTTAAGTGAATATCCATTAGCTTGTAATGATTCTGTTAAACATTTATATTCATCTTTTACAAATTCAGGATCACAAATTCGTTTTGCTCGATCCACTAAAGATTTAATTACACCAATTTTTTGACGATCTTCAAACTCTCTCCGAGTGTTAGCAAGCATGCGTCCGCAAATATTCGTAGTGGCCTGCTTCAATTCTTCCACAGAAACGCAACTAAGGTTGTTGGGGTACAAATGATCATAGATATACCCGTAGAGAAGAAAACCACATGGATTTAAATTTGGTAAACGTACAAGCCAACTCATTGATCCAAATTTTCCTATCCAGTGTTGAGGAAAATGCTGGTTCAGAAAATTTGCGTTTCATTGTGCTTTGTGGCTGGAGACACTATCCAGCATGCACTACACATTATCCACATGAGCCACACTTCTTTGTGCAAGAATCACTTGCACTTTATCCACTTAACCCTCCTTCAATGAAGAATGAGACAATGATATTAGCTTAGGCATCTTCAAGACTATGTAAAATTGTCAGAAGATGATCCTGTTGTTATGATTGTCGGCTGTCATACCCGCACATTGTACCCTTGAAGCAATTAATTTTTGTCGGAATAACTTTATAGTTCTTCTATCGTTTCCGCCCCACGGAAGCCACAAGGTGCAGCCACTCGATAAATGTTTCTGTGGCCTTCTGAAATCTGGTCTACCCAGGTAGACCAGTAACTATCAAACAAATATTTAGCTTGTTGAAATTGTTACCAGGGTCTGAAAATGTCGAAGCAATTGATTCCAAGAAAAAATCCTTATTAACAACTTAATGGAGTATCATAGTGATGATGAAGACTGTTTACCTCTTCCGGTTTTGGTACATAACAAGCCTGTTACCCAGACAAAAATACACAATGTTAGTCTCAAAACATCAATTAAGAACTCTTTTATTGTTAGTTGTTTAAATAACAAGATGCCAGATCCAGAATCTATTCAAGATAGCCAAAATATCGAAAAAGTAAAGCCGAAACCGTTTTACTCTCCTGAATGTGATATTTTCGTACCTGGTATTACTGGTGTCACTCTAAAACTGATCATAGCTCTATCAAAGGCAAAACACGAACAAATTAGAAGTTCTATATTATAAGTCTTTTGTAACTTTGGTTTCATATTAGTTGAGGTGATCGGCCTATTCCTACAGTTTTTGCTTTTTGAGCGCGACGTTTCGGAAGTGGACTTACTTCCATATTAGGCTTAGTCCTGAGGACTGTTTTCGAATTCATACGTTATGATTTTTCGCAAGCACTTGAATACTCTATATATATTATATATATATATATATATATATATATATATATATATATATATATATATATATATATATATATATATATATATATATATTATTTTTATTGCACATGTTGCGCCGTAACTTTATTACGCAGGTGTATTGCGCTTAAGCTCTTCGCACATTATTGGAATCGATATGGGTTTCATTTCCACGCTAGCTTAACTTATTGGATTCTCTACTAGTGCGATGTATGCGGCTTTTTTGAGTTTTCAGCGAGTTGTATTATCCTTTGCCACTATCTGTATGTTTTCCCACCACCTCATGCAATGGTCACTGCGTATACGCACACCATGTGTGTTGTTTAGGCGAATGCTGGGGTAATATCTACCCCCTCAGAATGCAAGCTCCGTTCCTTCCGATCTTATCATGACCACACCTATCGTTTAATCTTACCATGTATAACATACTTAACGTATGTATGTCGGGAATCCATGATTGTGGCTGAAGTAGCTTGGAAAACTCAAGCAATGCACACTCCCCATTGGGGAGGGGATGAAACACGTGGCGTTTTTCTTTTTCGGCAAGTCACTATGCATTTAATATATTACTGTTGAAAATTTCTTCTTTTTTGTTACGGTACGCGAGAATTATGTATTATATGTAATTATTTTAAAATATGCGGTCCTGCATTAGCGCAGATGGCGGTAATTTCCAAATATTAAAGATTACAATTCAAAAACAATAAAAAAATCTAAGATATAGACTGAAACTGGCATATTTCGAATATGTAATAATCGAAATCGAGCGTTTCGCAAGTAAAATAAAATAATTATTTAACATAATGATGATTGTAAACAAGCAAAGTACAGATATCTCTTAGTTATTTTCATATGAAAACATATATTAGATTTTTAGTACAACGTGAAAATATCTAAGATATGTGTAATTCCTTAAAATTAATTTTGAAATATATTTATTACACGTTAAGTTATACTTTCTGTTTCTTAAATGTAGTTGAAAAGTAAAACGGCGTTCCATAGATATCAAACGTTTGGGTATAGTAATTAAGAAACGTTTTCAAGATTGAAGGTTCAAATCAGGACAATTTCATAATTATCATTTAATATTCTGAACGCAAAGTTTATAAATTAAATTATCAGATTTACGTCACTTTGTTTCTATCCGTTTATGATTAACATGCAACAGTAAAATTAGAATCAATGATGGCTGTTTCCCACAGAGTGGGACAAATTGACATCATACCCGATTTTTTTAGCTTTTGTTTAATGAGTTCTCGTCCAGTAAGACACAATAATAAACACAGCCGATAAGAGATATAAAAGTTCCGCTTCCTATCTTTAGTGAATCTATACAGAAACTTGTATAAAAAGTATCTGGCAAGGGTCACATGGTCTCTTTACATTAGTTGAGCTGAAATAGCTGCGGACGTTGTTTCTTTGCCGTCGCCGAAAGCAGTCGCGCCAGTATAACTTCCACCGCACCCATTTAGAATCATAATACCCCCCTTTAACAAAAAACACGATGAAACATTCCCTACCGTTTCCTCCTACTTTTTTTTTAAGTTTCCTTTTTTAACATTTTCATACACGAATTCGCACCATTTTAATAAGATGAATAAAATTTTAATCATCCTGTACGCGAAATCTGGGTATTCTACTTTTCCAATTTTTCTCGCATTCTCTTCGTAGAGATCTCGTAGTGCTCGTTACAAGTGCAAAAAAGTTATGACACGTTAATCTTGTGAAATATTCTAGGTTAATAAAGCTGAATGGAACGTAATCCTCTTCGGAGATTCAAGTTGAGAAAAACCACTATAGTAATAATAGAAGTAATAAGAAAACCTACATGGGATAAGCACTAAGAAAACGATAGAGTCGATTGTAGTACTTTGCGTTTTATAGCTTGCCGTCTCACAGAAGCCATTCGGCGCTGGAGAAGAATACAAGACAACGTTTTTAAAGTTGACCTCGTTGCTGAGTATAATATAGGTAGATATTAAAATTTTGTAACGACAGTATCGCCTTTTGTCCTTCTTGCAACGTGCGAAAATGGTTACAGTTGGAAAAAGACGCGAATATTTCGATATTAAATTGTAAAATATATTTATTGCAAATAGTCACAATGGATATGGCTTCGTAGATACGCTTCGCGAGTAAAACTCCGCATTATGATTTTTCCCCTTTTTGTAAAATTTTACAACTATTATTTATATATCGCGGGGTAAAATAAAAATTTTCGATTCCGTTCACGGGCAGAATAAAAGCTGAAGATTTCACGTTATTGCAAACATACACGAATCGAGTGTTAACAGGATAATTCAGCTAACGATATAATTATAGTTTCATCACTAATTGGTTTATTGGATTTACACGAGCGCGTTGATGTAGACCGAAAGTATAATGAACTCACCTTTTTTCACTATTTTTATATTGTACTTAACGTTAATTTAAGGACCGCATAAGTTATATAATTATGTTACCCATGCTGTGCCTTAAATTTTTAAAAATACGGAACCACTATTGGTATAGAAATTATATATTCCAGTTCACCAATACAAATACACGCAATTTGTAAAGTTTCTGTTAGTGTAACTAATATTAAAATTGTACGTGTTTTAACGTTTCAAAAGCATGCAATGGTAAAATTGTCCACTCGAGGCAAAGCCGAGGGTGAACAGTGTACGAGCTTTACAAAATGTACATATACAATTATTTCTAGGTTCTCTAATATTATGAATATTGTGCAATGGAAATGCAGTAGTATTTGATTACCGTATAAAAGTGAATTAAAACAAATAAAAAAATATTTAATCGATTTGAACTGTTCTGCTTCCTACATAATATGCCTTTCTTTATTGTTTCATATATAACATACACCCACCCTTTTCTGCGATCCAAGATTAAAATTTGCTACCATTAAAAATTTCAATACATAAAAAGTTTGAATTTCGCACTTAAATTTCAGAACCAGAGAAATGAAATAACTTCGCTCATATTTCGTGTTGTACACTATTCCTTATGCTTATTACTTTCTACCTTCGACACGACATTTCACACTTCGTACTTTACACCTGTTGCCTTACACTTTATACTTCATATTGCATATGTCTTCCTTCTTCTAACTTTGCAATCCATTGTAGATATTCAAATTATCAAACCTTAGCCCATTAAGTACCAATCTTTTTAAATTAAATTTATTCGACTAAGCTTGTTTTTTTACACTAACATGTATATTGTATTTTTTCTTCAGACGTCAATAAAAGATGACATTTTAAACTTCACCTAACAACGTTAAAGTTTGACATTTTCACCGGCGGCTGCGAATGTCTTTTGGATCCCCTCGCAGCGGGTGTAATAACTCAAAACACCCAATTTGGAAAACAACGAAACCAAATTTATTATTTAGAGTTGTAAAGATTAAAAGTACAATGATTAAAAAATAAAATCCGCCAGAGGTAACAGTGGAGGTCTCGCTGCGTTCTAAGGAAATGATCTTTATAATTCTTCCTCTTCTACATGAACTTCTGTACTCGTAGCGCTTGCACTAGGTGCCTCTTTTTTTGTTGCTAGAGAGTCTTCAATATAACGCGCAGCTACAGTACTGGATTTCCAGCCACCATGGCGCTTCAAGTGCATTAAATCTGCGCCGCCGTCCACCAACAGTGTAGCTGAGGTTCTTCTTAGACAATGCCCTGTATATTCTGCATAGTTTGCGAATTTTAAGAAAAAATCTGCCTACCTAGGAACACTACTTATTTTATGGATTCCCATCACCGCTCATGAGCATTTTCCATTTCCATATTTCAAAAAAAATCGGCGATCATTCATATCTCGTAGGCACAAAGCAACACATTTGTTATATAAATTTAGGAAAGACTTCCCCAACAACTGTAAATGATTTTTTTTTTTTGTTTTGCTATCTGGAATGTTAATATGTAGCAGAGTTTTCAGGTTCTCAATGCCCCTAAGATACCAATAATCAAAACTATCTAAAATAAATACAAAATATAAAGACTTGCTTTCATTCTATTTCTAAAACTTACCTTCATTGCCAAGTATTTTTCGTCCGACGCTTCCGATAAAAATTTGTTAAATTGGACTTTTGTAAATACTTTGGCCTGCTTTGGGGTGTATCCTTCATTCTACTTCTTTAGATATGCACGAAGTTTCAAGTATTTGCTTATATCTACGCCATGTCGAATGCTCAATAATGATTTTCTCATCGAATATTGGGACCACATTGTCGAGCTTTTCATTTTCATTTTTGTTGCTAATTCGGCAAAATAAGCTAACATTACGGTTTCAGAGTAGCTTTTAATATTTGTTTTATCGCACCATTTTATAAATTGCTGAAAACTGCGTTCATAGATTTTGCTCGATCTTGTAGGTAATAGATCATTTATTGCTGTATTAGCCGCTTCAGTAATTTCTAACGGCGTGTAGTTCTCCAAATTCATCATACTACTAACAATGTAATATTTTAATTTACACAAATAGGAACAAAAAGTTTAATAAAATACTTACAATAACACGGAGAATCTTCACAATTTTCAACCTGTTTAATGCATTATTTTCAACGAAACCTAGCAAGTTATGCTTGCAGATGCTAGATTAATCTTACTATTCATTTCACAACCTGAATTGTTTTCCTTCAGATTTAGAAACGTCTATAGATTTAATTTTTGTGCTTAGTATTTGCATCTACAGATTCGCCACAAAAAGTGTCACTTTAACTCCTTATAAAATAATATACTATTTCGTTAAATTTATATTTGTACAAACGGTGTATCTAAAATCTTTTCTAAAATTAATTTGAAAACAGTCACTACTTAGAAACTTTTTTAGGCAATCAACAAGATCAAGTGGACAAGCAGGATAGGTTGGGAAATTACAAGATTAATTTAAAAATTGTGAACAAATATATGTAGGGCAAACTAAGCGACCTATCAAAATTCGCTTTAAAGAACATTTAGCTTATATCAAATGCAAAGGTTGTAACAAGTATACTGTAGACTTACATACTTAACTTAACCTTCACGCCATTCCTTGCAGGGTATGCAAAACAATCCCTACCTCTTATTATTTTTCATACATGGCCTCTGCCAAGTTTTACACGGCCTACCAGAACCTGCCTTTCCTCTAATCTCACCCACATATATTTGCTTCGTTAATCTTGCGCTGTTCATTCTCTCAATGCAACCAAACCAACGTAATGCACTACTTTTATATCTATCCATCATCGTCTTTTCCTCCACACTCCGTCATTATGCATTCATTCTTTATCTTATCCCTGCTCGTTTTACCACATGCTCTTCTCAGGAATTTCATACTCACGGCGTTTATTCTTCTTTCGTGTTTGTTTCGACATACCCATGTCTCACTTCAATAAAGTACAGATGGAGCAAACACGCCATTATAGATTGCTCGTTTCTAGGCTCATGGTTTCGTTTCTCGTTATCGTCCACATACTTCCAATCACTTTCCTTCCAGCATTGACCCTTCGTCCAATTTCGCCATCCATTGTACTATCTGCAGTAAACATTCTACCCAGAGATATCAGCTCGTCCACTTGCTCCACAATTTCATCTTGCAGGGTAAATGCTCTACTCTCATTTCCACCTTCCCGATTGAACACCATAATCTTAGTTTTGTTCACGTGTACCTTTAGGTCCACGCTTTCACAGACTGTATCAAACTTCCTCAGAGCGGTTTGTAGCTCATCCGCCTTGTCACTTAATAACACAGTGTCATCTGCATACACCAGAAGTCGTACATTTACGTCACCAACCATTACACCATTTGTATCGGTACCTGATTGTCTAACACATTTATCCATGTATACATTGAACAACCACGGTGACATCACACAGTCTTGTCGCACTCCTTACTCTGTATTAAGGTATTCACTCAAACTTCCTCTCACCCTAACCCATGCCCTACTACCATTGTACACTGCCCTTGTTCCATTTATTAGACCTTTATTTACGCCGTATTTATTTAATGTTTCCCACAGCTTCTCCCTATTCACTCTGTCGTATGCTTTCTCCAGATCTACAAACGCACAGTACAGCTTTCTTTTTACCCTTAAACACTTTTCGATTACCTGCTCGAGAGCAACCATCTGATCGACACATCCTCTCCCTGGCATGAAGCCACCCTGCACATCCCAAATCTTAGTTTGTGTAGTTTCTCGTACTCTATCAATCATAATTCTTCCAAATACTTTACCAGACACGCTGAGCAAACTTATTCCTCTGTAGTTGTTTCAATCACTCTTGTTCCCCGTACCCTTATACAGTGGTACAAAGATTGCGCTCTTTCAATCCCTCGGCACTTTTCCGCACGTAATGCATACATGGAATAATTCACACAATCTTCATATAAGCTTTGTACCCCCATACTTTAGCTTTTCACCAGTGATTTCATCTACGCTTGGTCCCTTGCCGTTTTTCAACCTTCCTACCATTTTTTCTACCTCATTTATCCCAATATCCTCAGTTTCATTCACCATTCCTTCCACATTCTCCTTATTTAACCATGCAGTCTTATTTTCCACACTACTATACAGCTTTCCGAAATATTCTTGCCAGAATTTCCTCACTTCATAATCGTCCCATACTATTTCGTTGTTCGTATTCATCACTCCTGCAGCGTTCTGTTTTGGGCCACGTTTTGTATTTTTGACCCATTTCCAGAAGTTTTTTGTTTCCCACAAAATCACTTTGCATTTTCTCTCCTTCCACAACCATCACTTCCTCTTTACTTATTTTCACTGCCTCCTTCGCCTCTTTGTTTCTTAATCTGTACACCTCACACAATGGCTTTTTCTCAATCTCTTTTTTTGCAGCAATCATTGCCATGTACGCGTCTTTTTTCTTACATAGTATAGTAGATGAGATATTTTTATTTTTAATCAAAAATTATAAATGCAAACTCAATTGCTATGAAAGTTTAGAGATCTTCAGGCAGACAAATGATCAGTGACGTTATACTACTCAGAACTCATTAAACTTTCACTTTCGCCAGATAAGTAAGGAAGGAACTCGATATATATATATATATATATATATATATATATATATATATATATATATATATATATATATATATATATATATATATATATCAGAATTTTATTTATTTCGTTCCAGTCGACCGCTGATGATGATAGCATAGGTATTGAAACGCGTTCGGTGTTTTTTAATTTTTGTGGTACGTGGGTGTATTTTGTTTGTTATAGGTCCTGCCATAGTTCCAAATTTTTCAAATTATACTTAGCGTTCGTATATTTGCTAAAATTAAGAAAGTACAAAGAACTTTCCTTGTGCCAGACCTGAAAACCATCAATGCGTAGATCACCATTATACTGACAGCATTGCTATCTGTTCTTTTAAAAACCCACATTTCCTCTGCTTCCCATCAATAGTACGTTCTGTGTAATGGCCCACTGACTGTTTCTAATGCTCTTTTCGGTGCATTTTTAGACAGAGGGAGTCTTCCAGATTTTTTTGAATCAGATATGGAAGGTAAGGCGAGATATTCACTGGTTACATTCCGTCTGAATTCTAAAATAGGCACTTGGGGATTGGCAAATGAATAAAATACATGTGTGTTTTACTAATGCCACATCAAGCATGTTTGTGAAAAAGGCGAAATGCCACTTTTTAGCATGTATTTTAATTCGATATTTGTTTATCGACCTATTCATCTTGTCTACTCCGCCCATTCTTTTACTATAAGTCGAGATACAAAAATTGGTGGGTAACTTTCAGTTGTTGTTTTCTTATCTGGACCAATGATTTACTCTATGAATAGGTTCAAGCCCTTTGTGGTTTGACATTACTCTGACAATGTTGTTGTCTTTCCATGTAGTGGTAAGGATCTTATTATCTTCGTGAAACCGGTAAGCTAATGTGCCATACTCCCCCTTTTTCATTTGTTTGTCATGTTTTAGATGACATTCATTTATACGTCTTAATTGAGCAGTTCCTATTGCCCACTTTATGAGATCATGGTTAGACGAAGTTGTTAAAGTAGAGAGCGTGCTCTTCGGGATGATGTAATACAGTAACCTTTTTCATGACAACAGGATGCGTAACGAAGACTCTGCATTGTTGATAGATAATTACTTTCCTTCGCATATTTCAGTGTGAAGACAATATCCAGTTTCAGAAGACCGTAAAGCCCACTGTTTAATACCAAACCTAATTGGTTCTCTAATAAACTATTCTAGATGGTGACGTTTACAATGGGGTACCATTTGTTTGTCTTCTCCCTACTTTTGGTAAAAAAAACTCCAAACTTGAGAAAGTTTTGTTGCAGTGGTTCTATTTTGAACCTTTCAAAAGGGTATTTTCCGTATCAAAGTGAGCATTGTTGAAATGAAGTTTGCGTTTAATTACAATGTACCTGTGCTTAGTAAAACACATTCTAAAGCAGTCAATAGAAATATAATCATCCTCACTCGAATAAAACCGTTCTTGGGGAAGTGAGTTATACTCCGTAAAAAGCAAAAATCAAACAAACTTCTTAACACAGCCATGACGATTGTGTGTTGCAAAATTATACTGTATTAGACAATATGGTGAATAATATCTTCATCAAAAGGAATTTCAAAAAATTCAGCCATTAGTAGTCTGAATACTGCTTTCAGGAAGCATCTCAGTATTACTCAGTACTAGCTTGATTACTACAACTTTCTTTTTTGTAAGCAATTAATTAGAATTTGAAGTGGGTTCCGAGTTCCGAGAGTTTGAGTTTTGGTATATTAATTAACGAGCTTTTTTGGTTTATAATAAATTCATATTTCCCTTATTTATGGATGGATTTAAAAACAAAATATGTTTTCAAATTGGCATTTAATAATTATTCACAACTCCTATTACATTTTTAATTGTGGATTCAAAATAGTTTGCTATAACCTATAGTAACCTATAGTTTGCGTCAAATAATCGCTCTTGATTCTAACGAACACCAATCTTTTTCGAACGGGCTTAAAGTACTGCCCTTATAATAGAAAATTTAATGCTTGCTCACAATATACGAAAACTTGAAATATGGTCCATTCAAAATGGCGATAAATAAGATAAAATAGTTAAATTTGCTATTTGCTCGTCGCAGCCAAAACGCAGGTTTTGGACTAATAATACAAATTTTCAAAGTAATGCCCAATAACCTGAAATAATAGGATTTAATGACTGTCTACTGTAGCAGTATGGTCAAGAGAAAATCAGGAAATCTGGTTTCAACAAGACGGCTGTCCTGCACATTTTGGTTTAGATGTTAGAAATTTTTTAGATGATTCGTTTGTAAATCGTAGTGCTATAAATTGTCCTGCCAGATCTCCTGATATAACCCCTTGTGACTTCTTCTAATGCAGGCCCAACTTTGTTTACCAAACAGTTCTGAATTTAAATTTCCGTTGATTTCAAACGGACCTATAATGTTAACGTTAAAAATCCCAGCCCAGATATTAATTTTTTTAGGATACCGGGTTCGCGTACTAATATACACAGGATTTTCTTGGGCCCAATAGCGAGTGTTTTGAACATTTGGTTCGTTATTGAGTGTAGAGTACACTCGCCTGTAAAACAAAGTGTAGAAAGAAAACGACGATCAGCATTAGCGCGCTCTAGCATTTCTTCACAGAATACACTCCTCGTCAAAATCAAAAATATTTTGATGACACTGGGCCTTGAAGGGGTGATATTTGTACTTTCTCAGTATGTCCCATATCCGTGTTTTAGATAAACCTACCTCAACAGCAATATGTCTTAAACTAATTGCCGGGTCCAAGTTTACCATCGCCAAAACACGTTCTTCAGTGTGACCAACTAATTCTATTTGTCGATTTCCAGCGAGATATTTATTTTTATTCACTACTAGCGATAGAATATGCCATTAGTAGGCCGATTTTGGAAGCGAGATTTCGTTTTTCTCGACCTGCTTAATTTTTCTCTCCTAGTAGTAGATAATGAAATTGACAGTTGGGTTGCCTATCTAATACCAATAACAAAAAGTCGCGTTAAAAGCCGCGTTCCTTTGAGGACGTGCATGTTTTTAGGATCTTTCCATTTTAGCTACTGAAACTACCTAAGGATGATTAAAAGTTAAATGTGAATGTATTACAAAATGTCAACAAATTGAAACATGTGAAAACCTCAGGCCACTTAATTTTTTACGTAATAATAAGATTATTTGAATTGTATTTATTTATTGTCATATTTACAGAATATGTGTGCTAGTAATGAATAAAATAATATATAAACCACGGTAGAGAAGACCTTCTGAGCCTCGTGCACTTATGTCCCTCGACGCTACGCGTCTCGGGAAATAATACACCTCGGCTCAGAAAATTGTCTTCTCTACCTTGGTGTATAATTACTATTAATTTTAATGTTTTAACGATAAAAAAATATTATTTACCACCTTTAGATTCTGATTCGACAGAAATATTTCCAGATCTTTCAAAATTCTGCACATAATGCTGAATGGTACTTAAAGACCGTATAGGTCTGTTATCAAAATTAACGGCAAACAAATCTCTAATCCTCCATAAGCTAACACCACTGTACAAGGTATAAATAAATATTAAACGATTAAACTCAAATTTTTTTTTAAATTATTTGACACGTTTGAAACAATTGTAAACGAGTGTTTTTATGTAAATATTTCATCTTCTAGTCTTGTAATTAGTACCGTTGGATGTACAGCCACATTACCTTTTGATTGATACCATTAGCTTTCCTGTCGGTTGAATTGGCAAGCAGGAATCAAAAATGCAAAACGTTCATTCCAATGTTAAATCCCTATGTTCGGATTTGAGAACGGACACACAGTATAATTTCATATATCCGTGCTTCATCTGACACATTTATTTTGTTTTTGTTAACGTTATTTTTTACATTTTTACTAATACTTTCAATTCTGATAGCCAAATTTTGACAAAATGTAATTTTATGACTTATAACCCGCTCCACCGTGTGGTCAATCTTGATATTACTCCAGAAAGTTTATTTTGTTTTAAAACTCTTTGCGCTCCAGGTGATGCTTCTTAATATAATTTTATGTCAATTCATTTACAGAATATGCATGCTGTTTACGAAGCCTTCTATTATTTCCACAGTTTTGTTATTTTCTTAACTAACAAGGTCGGAAGCTGTACACCCAACTTATTTTTTTAAATAGGAAGGGGGTCAAATCGTATATAGTTTAAAAGGTATTTTCAAGTAGAATTCAGCGACATGCCGCTTGCCATAGTTATCTCTAAAGATTACTCTTTATTGTAAATTAAAGATTGGGAGTAGGTATTAACTGGATAACTGAAGATTTAGTAAGCGCTGAAAACAATGGTTAGTTCGTACTTATTTGAACAACGTTTTGCTGGAAAGGTGGATTGGACGTCGAGGAGATATTGAATAGCCACCGCGCTCCCTGACTTAACTTGTGGAGTTACCTAAAGAGTCGTATTTACCTAGATAAACCCAATAAATTGAATGAACTAGTGTTTGAGAAGAAACAGCAAATATTTTCGAAAGTTTATTTTGAATTCAGTTGAAGGATTTTCGAATCGAATTTATTACTGCCAAGAGGTGAATGGGAAACAGTTTCAGCATCGCTTATAAATGCTTCTTGTACTAGATGAACTTCATAAACTTAAAACACGGTTTCAATAATCTGATGTTACATTAAACACCATAAAATAATTCATTGTTCCCCATGCTAACTAGATCTTCAGTTATCCAGTTAACACCTACTCCCAATTTTTAATTTACAATAGCGAAGTTATATTTACAGATAATTATGACAAGCGGCATGTCGCTGAATTCTACTTGAATATAGCTTTCAAACGGTATGCGATTGGCCCCCTTTCTATTTAAAAAAATCAAGTTGGCTGTGCATCTCCCGACCTTGTCAGTTAAAAAATAACAAAACTGTGGAAATAATAGCAGGCTTTGTAAACAGCATGCATTTTAAATTTTATCGATTTAGCTTGAATTTGGTACGCACTGTATATATATATATATATATATATATATATATATGTATATAGTGGTAAAATTGTAAATAGGTAGACAAAAATCAAAAAAAACATTTTACCTAATTAGGCACAATTTGCAATCTCATTGTAAAAATTGTGACTATACTGCCACAGTAGA
Organism: Vesta saturnalis; assembly: GCA_036346205.1. Classification (NCBI taxonomy): domain Eukaryota; kingdom Metazoa; phylum Arthropoda; class Insecta; order Coleoptera; family Lampyridae; genus Vesta; species Vesta saturnalis. The sequence goes on from JARFJB010001983.1 coordinate 1,501,329, forward strand.
CAGTCATTAAATCCTATTATTTCAGGGCATTACTTTGAAAATTTGTATTATTAGTATTAGCCAACAAGGCGTCTGTCCTGCACATTTTGATTTAGATGTTAGACATTTTTTAAATGATTCGTTTGAAAATCTTTGAATAGGTAGAGGTGGTGCTATAAATTCGCCTGCCAGATCTCCTGATTTAGCCCCTTGCGACTTCTTTTTGTGGGGCCACCTTCAAAGCAAAATTTATAAAAGGCGCCACCCAGGTATCAATTCTTTGAGGAAGGCAATAGAAAACGAGTGCCGGTGAATTACCTAAAGACAATTGGCTAACGTTAGAAGAAGTTTTTATAATGCCATTGGTGTATTGTGTGTTTCAAAACGGGGGTTTGTTTGAATATTTATTGTAATTTTATTTTTCTTTATCTTTCTTTAGATCTTACAATATTGTTTTAACACTCTAATTTTATAATTTAGTATTTTAAACTGGACAAGAAAGGCCACGTATTTCATTACCTCCCCAAAGCGGAGGGCGGGCTGTTTGAGATTTCCTAGCTTCTTCAGCCACAATCATGGATTCCAGCATACATAGATACATTACATATATATGCATGGTGGGATTGAGGATGAGTGTGGTCAGGGTAGGATCGGAAGGAACGGAGTTAGATTTCTAATGGGCAGAATACTACCCCAGCATTCGCCTAAGTAGCCGCACAAGGTGTGCGTATACGCAGTGACCATGCTCCTACATCAGGAAAACCCCCCAAAAACCTCATACTGGGTAGGCGGTAACGGGAATCGAACCCATTACGTCCCGAATGCTGCATAATTGCGTCTTTTGTCTTAATTAGTTTCAGTTAGTTGATTCATACCATTTAATTTTTTTGAAAATTCTTTGTGCATTGCAGTAGTTATTCATTTTACAGTTAATAACATGGTCGACAATATTAATTAACGCTACATACTTTTTAAATTATTTGACATATTTGAAACAAATTGGAAATCAAGGCATATCATATTTAAATAACGCCAATTACTTATTTAGTGTTTTGAACTAAAAATTTCATCTTTTAGTCTTGTATTTAGTACTTTTGGAGGTGCAATTACTTTACCTTTTAATTGATACCATTAGCTTTTGTGTTAGTTGAATTGGCTAGCACGAATCTGCAAAGACGTTCATTCCAATGTTATATCCTTATGTTCGGGTTTGAAACCGGACACCCAGCATAAACATATACAATGTGGAAAAAAAGTCTGGAACACCTGAAATGTCTCGCAAAATACGTTTTTCTTGAAAAAACGCTCGAAGGAGTCAAAAGGTATTTTAACTTTAATTCTATGTAGTACAATGGCGTACATTGAAGAGGCCTTTTTTTTAACGGCAACCCCTATTTTTTGTTCAATATAATGAAAGAACACATTTTTTTGAATATTGTAGTACAACAATTTTAATACAAAAACAAAGTTTCGATAAAAATGCAAATAAAGTTTTAATTGTGAATATTTATAAACAAAATAAATACATGAATTAATAAGGTGTTCAAACTGTTGCCCATTAACGATTCGAGAGTGTCCTAGTCTAAAAATAAATTCTTTCTGCACTCGGTCAAGTATTACCGGCTCGATATTGTGCCTTTCCTGCCGAATCCGTGCCTTCAAATCTTCTATGTTTTCGGGTATATTGCTTTAAATTTTGGTTTTAAATAACCTTATAAGAAAAAATCAAGGGTGTGAGATCTGGGGAACGAGGGGTCACTCTATAGCCTCACGTCACCCTACCCACTATTACGTAAATATACACAATTCTGTCTATTGACAGTACCATAAAGGGAAAATGTAGCTTCATCCGAAAAAATAATATTTTTGCCAAACTTGTTGTCATTATTGTCCTCGCAGAATTGCGCCCGTCGATCAAAATCATCTTCTGATAATTCTTGAGTCAATGTAACTTTATAAGGGTGAAATTTATGTTTATCTAAAACATTAAGCACTGTAGCATGACTTAAATTGATGTCCAAACCAATCTGACGGGAACTAGAATGTGGATTTTCTTCAACTGTCAATAAAATGTCAAGCTGTGTGTCAGCATTAAATGTTCGGCGACCCGTTATGGGTTTGTCACGTACATGTCCATGTACTCTGTATTTACTTAAAATTTTACTAACTGTATAAGGTGCTATAGGCAGGCGATATTGATGAGCTTCATTAAAGGGAGCGCAGACTTCCGCTGCAGTTCTTTTCCTATCTCCAGAACCATATATCACAAGGATTTCTATGCGATCCTTTCCCAAAGAGACATTAGTACTAAGGTTTTTTCCATTTCAGATACCAGAAAAAGCACAAACAAATTTACCTACAGCAAAATTGACGTAACTTACATTAAATAAATTTTTTCAATGCCTTTTAAGTAATGTTAAAATACACCAATCTTCACAATTAAAACCTTATTTACATTTTTTATAAACTTTGTTTATGTAGCAGATTAAAATGTTTGAACTACAATATTCAAAAAATGTGCTCTTTCATTATATTGAACAAAAAATAGGGGTTGTCATTAAAAAAGGCGCCCCCTTTGGCCTCTTCATCGTATATATGTATATAGAATTAAAGTATTTCAAAAGACGACAAGTCTAAACTATGGCGTTCCAGACTTTTTTCCACACTGTGTAAACAAAAAAATTTATACAATAATTCAGAAGCACTAAAACTATACGGTCTCATAAGAATCCACAAACCAAGTATACCCATTAGATCAGTAGTTTTTTACACCCAAGCACCTAATCATCTTTTAGCAAAATCAAAACTATAGAAGTAATTAAAAAACTACAACACGTAACAGTCCAACTACAGCATATACTTGTAAGTTTTGATGTTACTAATATGCTTTCTAAAATACCCCCTCAAGAATGTGCGCGTTTATTAAACAATTTTTTATTGAATAATAATGTTGAATTAGTTACAAGTATGAAGTTAATTCAATTATTTGATCTCTGTGTTAATCAAACCTTTTCACGTTCAATAATAAGATTTATCTACAAAAAAATGGTTTACTTATGCGCAGTCCAATTTGGCCCCTTTGGTTTTGTTATGTTGATGATGTTTTCGCATGTTTGGTAGTTCATCAGATTTTATTGTTGAGTTTTTAATTAATATTAACAATTTACATCCTAACGTAAAATGTACATAACAGCGTCACTATTTTTTTAGATTTAGACATAAAATTAAACACAGAATAAGTTTGAGTTTTCTATATTCAGAAAACGATTCATGTCACTATAAAACACTTAAGTTACCTGCATATAGATCATTAATACATAGAACAATGTCATTACCATTAAAACAAACAAATTTCAATAAAGAAATATCAATTGTAAAACAAATTGTTCAAGTAAATGGTTACATTTCAAATATAATCGACACTTGTCACTTAAATTTAATGCCAAAGAGTTAACTAACTACATTCTCAAATCGGGTATTTATAAATTAAACTACACATTCTGTAATTCTAATTATATTGGACAAACACTAGGGAATTTTGATATTAGATATAAAGAACACATTAGATGTTACAAATATAAACACACAGACAAATCAAATTATGCCAAACATTTAATAGTAAATAATCAGCTTATAACTTCACAAAACTACATAAATGCTTAGATTTTTGTAATAAAAAAGACAAATTAGATGTTTTGGAAGCATTCGAAAGATATAAACGTAAAAAGAAAGTACTTTTAATGAATGAACAGGGTGATCTTATAGACGTACCTTTAACATATGTTTTAAATATATTTTGCGTTTCATAAGCTCTAAGAAAAGTGTACTATAAAAATAAAATCTACAGCTCAAATGGCACTAAGAATGGCACCTAATATTTGCATGGCACCAAACAACCGGTGTTGCCAACCTAAACAGCTTAGAACTAATGTGGATCATTGTTGGCAGTGAGCTAAATATTTAGATATTAATCGTTGAAACGTTTAAATATTGTAAAAATACAAATATCACGATTTCAACACAAAATGATAAGTATTTAAACAGTATAGTAATCTTTGACTCGTGATATTCTTAAAACTTAGTATTCGGACCGTAGGTTTGAAAAGTTTCAGGATATGATCGGAGCATTCAAATGAAATGCACTAACCTTGCCCAAACTTGATGATATTCTTGCTTCTGTTGCGCACTATTAAAAAGCGGAGACCAACAAAACAGTTTGATACATGATTAAAATTGTATTGATGTGATTCTAAAGAATCATTTAGTGTTATTATTATTCATTTACCAATCCAAAACCACCGATATGAATAATGTTCATTAACTAGTATTCACAAATATTGTGTATAAGTGAAGTTTTTAGGGAGTGTAAGAATTTTGGGCAATACAAGTAAGGAAACGGGGTGTGATATATTTCTTTTACAATATTTTATTTTTTGTGACGTGCCGGGTTAAAGGCAGTAGCTGATTCAGCTTCCACGAAGCCATAATCTCCAGGGAAACGGCGTAAACCTTCGCTCCGGACATCCGATTGACAGCAGATCCTGATGGAGAAACAACTTTTAAGAGTATAGCCGCATCAGCCTAAATCTTTTGGTTGCTAACTTAAAATTAGCTGCCAGTAACACTACTAGCATTGAAATTAATTACTAAAAATATATAAATAAAACGTTATTGCTGTTCATCTTTCACAAAATCCAAACCGTAATGAATCTGTTTAGTTAAAAGGGTACTCGTGAATAATTAATGAAGACCTCACCGAATTTTCCCCATGTAGTTATTAATTCAGAAAATATTTAGGGGTACTGATACTGACAAAAAAGGTGATATAGTTTATACTTTTATTCACGTACCACGCATATTTGGAACGAACGACCCCGGCCAGTGTTTGATCGATAGTGTCCACCCTGGATACCGCAACCCCCGCTCGAACTCGTAACCCCCTATATGGCCCGTGGGCTCACACCCTACCCCCTGGATAAACCAAACTGTCAGACCCAACCCTATACAACTACAGTTATAATTCACGGTTATGCTGGGGGTTGAAAGCTATTCTATTACATATCAATATCTATAATGTGCATTCCGGAAGTTAATGGTACGTAATTTGTTCACAACGTTGCGATTGACTACCGACTGATTGTTTATTTATTTATTTATTGTACATTAGTTTTACGGTAAACACAAACCACGGAAAATTGCAATAATATCAATATAAATTTAATATGTTACATGATTGAGGTTCGAAAAATGCACAAATCGCAACATAAAACTATCAATTTAAGCGGCAATCGGTGCTGAGCTAAGAATACGTTCAGCATAATAAAAGAAAGATAATAAAATATAAGGTTAGTTAATTCAACGATTTCAATGACGGTTGAAGCCTGTAATATATTATTTACTGTGTTGAAAGAATTTAATTAGCGTACTTCAGCAACCACCTAATTGCCGTTCATCTCTCCTGATGTAGATTTCGTTTTGCTTCCGTTTAATTTGTAGAATACTGGTTGACCTGTTGATTGTACTATACAAGTTCCGCAATACGATTTACGCGTAGTAAATTGCAACTAAAGTTTTTTTAGAGATTCTCTTCGATTTTGTTCTCTTAATGATCGTACTATAATTAAGTTAAAAGCGACAACTGTTTCGTTTGTGCTCGTTTAACAAATGATTTTAATTAGTGACGATGTTCACTATCCGCCTTCAATCGTGATATTTGATGTGATTATCTTTCCGTAAAGATGTCTCTTGATTTGTGTTTTTAACTTTTCTCGTTTTATTTTAGAACAGTGAATTACTAATTTACGCCAAAACGAGAGTATGTTTTTTTTTTGTAAGAAAACCAATTTCATCAGAAGATACAGGACATAAGAGCTGCCTGCCTCACATTCTCCTTATTACTTTCTAATTAACGAATGTTGTTGATGTTTTGCTTTAATTGCTTTGTAATAACATTTGATATGTTACAAGACAACAGTAAGTTTTCTAAACGTCAAACTGGGTTACGTAATTCGCTCTCACTCAAGGTCTATAGTTTGAAAGCCTGCCAGCTATGAATTTCTCGAGATGCGTCTTGTTAATTAAACGCCGTGTGTTGCAGTTATGCAACACACTTGGATGTTTCGATGAGTGGTGTGTTGTATTTATATTACACGCGTAAACTGTACCTTGAGAGCTGTGTTACTGTGATGCAACACACTTTCAATTTATTCCTTATTAGTAGTAAGGGAGGAGAATAGAACAAATCCACCGCGCGTGTGACCTGTGTAGTTTTTAAACCCAGCCTCTGAACGGTGGGCAACCGTGGACACGTATTTGAATTGTCGGCTTCTTTTCAGCCGCCATTTTCAACACTTGGTGACGTATTTATGATCCTAACACCGTAATTAGGGCCCCTTTTGCAGTATTAAGACCTTTTTTTTGGTAGTCCAGCTCTGGAGGACTATCTGATTGATTGTGCGAATAAATTTTTAATTACAGCTCAATTTTGAGTCCTAAAGTAATATAGAAATACGATTTTCCCCAATCATTAATTTGCGTGTCTATCTGCCTAGGTGTTTGCGTTTTTGAGTGTTTTCGTGTTTTCGTGTTTTCATGTTTGCGTGTTGATGTGTTTGCGCCTGTGTATGTGCCTGTCTCTGTGCCTGTGTCCGTGTTTGCGCCTGTATCTGTGCCTGTGTCTGTGTTTGCGTCTGTGTCTTTTTGTGTCTGTGTCTGTGCCTGTATCTATGTCTGTGTCTGTGTCTGTGTCTGTTTTCGTGTCCGTGTCCATGTCCGTGTCCGTGTCCGTGTCCGTGTCTGTGTCTGTGTATGTGTCTGTGTCTGTGTCTGTGTCTGTGTCTGTGGCTGATTGTCTGTGTCTGTGTCTGTGTTTGTGACTGTGTCTGTGTTTTGTAAACCCAACTTTCATAAGTGTCAATTTAGAAAGCCTGAATCGCGCGAGTGTTGTCAACTTTCGCTGATTGTAAAATTTCAGTTTTAAATACAACATCCTGTATATTATGCGGTATTCAAGTAGAGAATTAAGAGACAGATTCAACTATATACGACAATAAGGTTGGCAGAAAATGATTTCAAATCAACATCCTAAACTTTCATCTTGTTTTTATTTTTGTTTTAATCCGAATAAGCTTAGCCGAAGTTGATTCCAAATCAACATCCTAGACTTGCATCTTGTTTTTGTTTTTGTATTAAATCGAATAAGGTTGGCAGAACCTGGTTTCAAATCAACAACTTAGACTTGCACATTGTTTTTGTATTAATTCGAATAAGGTTGGCTGAAGCTGGTTTCAAAACAACATCCTAGACTTGCACACTGTTTTTGTATTAATTCGAATAAAGTTAGCCGAAGTTGATTCCAAATCAACATCCTAGACTTGCATCTTGTTTTTGTTTTTGTATTAAATCGAATAAGGTTGGCAGAACCTGGTTTCAAATCAACAACTTAGACTTGCACATTGTTTTTGTATTAATTCGAATAAGGTTGGCTGAAGCTGGTTTCAAAACAACATCCTAGACTTGCACACTGTTTTTGTATTAATTCGAATAAAGTTGGCCGAAGTTGATTCCAAATCAACACCCTAGACTTGCATTTTGTTTTTGTATTAAATCGAATAAGGTTCGCCGAAGCTGATTTCAAATCAGCATCCAAAACTCGCACAGTGTTTTTGTGTTGTGTGTTAAACCGGATAAGAGGCAGATGCAATTATCAAAATTGGGGTTCATAGTCGACTTGTCGGCCTTTATGTAATTACCTGGCTTTGAATATTGAAAGAATGTTATTGTTGGTTACATAACTGGGGAATTCCCACGCCGCAGACACAAACGAACGTGTACATTCTAGTTGTCTTCCTTTCAAGTAATTAGCTAATTACGGGTTTTTTTCCAGGCATGTCTGAGGCATTGAATAATGAAAGGATGTTATTGCGGTTACATAACTGGGGGAAATCCAGAAAATAATTACGTTACATTAATGACTGGAGACAACCGTTAAGTACTTTATCTTGAATTCATTTCTATATTACTTTAGGACTTAAAATTGAGTTGTAATTAAAAATTTGGTCGCACGATCAATCAGATAGTCCTCCAGTGGCTGGGTTTAAAAACTACGTATGACGCATGCGCTGTGGATTTGTCCTATTTTCTGGAGAATTTGTCATATTGTCCTCCCTTTCTATTATTACAACGTCTTCCAAATAGTCTTTGAAACCAGAAAATGGCTTTGGCCCACGATTTCTTTATTCTGGCAAGGACTTATTCAGTAAAATAGAATAAAATGGTTATAATTCATTCTACATAAAATTAAATACGTCTTCTTTTAGCTTATATCTGTTTTCCTTCAATTGTAGTAAAACATCTAGAGCTACGACGAAACTTAATGCGGTCCCTAGCTAAAGGTGAATTCATGGAACCACGCACATAGAAAGGAAGGAAAAGAAAACGGCATCGTGGTTCATCCCCCCCGAAGGGAGAGGACGGGCTGCTTGAGATCTCCAAGCACCTTCAGCCACAGTGATGGATTCCTAACATACATTAAGTATTTACACAGGATGGGCCTAAGGATACATGCGGTCAGGATCGGATCGGAAAGATCGAAGTTACGGTTTTGGGGAGAAAATTACTACCTCAGCATTCATCTAAATAGTCTCACATGCGTATACGTAGTGATCATATCGATATATATATATATATATATATATATATATATATATATATATATATATATATATATATATATATATATATATAAGATGAAAACTCTCTGAAAAACCTCGTACAGGGTACAGGCTAACGGGAATCGAACCCATTTCCTTCTTAATGCTAACCAGATGGGGTTACCACTGATCTACTAGCTCGTTTCCTAACTAGTAACAGACTATACTGTCCCAATGCCACCAGAAGTAAAATAAATAAAAATTTTAACAAACTTTTGTTTGTATTGGCAGTTATATTCATTGTACTTTGACAGTCATTAAGACTAAATACTGACATTGGAAAAGGTCCCTGTGCAATTTTCCAGAATTGCTTCGTTAGTAGATGAGGAACATACTGTTGTGTGACAATGAAAAACACTGGAAGGTACATTAAACAATTAGATACATTCACTGGAGATACTATCAGATTTGCAATATTACTTTTTTGTCATACTATTGGGACTTTTAGAATTGGGTCATTACGCAGACAACGACAAAACTCCTAACGGGAGTTTGGACATTTTACCGAATGCCCAAAATTCCGACACTATATTTTAAAAGTCCAAAACGCCGAACGTAACCAAAACGCCGACGACAATGTCGCCGATTGCGCCCATTCCGCCGATTTTCAGTATTGGACCATTACGCCGAATGTAACCAAAACGCCAAATGACCAAAGCGGCAAATACAATAGCGCCACGCCGCCACCACAATCATTTCATGGGTCCAAAGCGCCCAAACTTAGTATTGTAGGACTAGATACACTCATCAGTTTTCTTATAGTAATATGAATGGTAATGAAGATCAAAATTAATCTACTGAAATAAAACGTCACTCTAATTTAATTGCAAAATAAAAAATTATTCCATTTAATTAATTTTTTGTACTACTAATACGTGCGCGATTTGTACAGTGTACAGATGTAACATAACGACACCATACCAGGCATTTAATTTGACATAATAGTACACAAACTAAAAAACACGTTTGCAGTAGCAGACACATCCCCCGTCTAACAATATAAACGATCACAACGGGGAATATTCAGTAATATGTCTGGATTTGCTGACGTGTCCACGAACGTGTTATTTTACCTACACTCGCTTGTAATAAAATGTATTACACAAAAAAATATACTAAGTCAATAAAATAAACCTACACAACGCACAAATCTAAACTTTTTCTTTCAGTAGATAGTAGAAAAACTGTTGACGGCATTATTAAGTTTTGACGTTGTGGACATATAAAATAATCGTATCGGCGTTTTGAGCAATCTGTGTATTGGGAGCTCGACGCTTTCGTCATTCAGCGCTTTAGTCGTTCGCAGGTTTGGTCTAACTGTGAACATAATGGTCTAACATGAAGATTCGTTAGAACGGGTGCATTCGGCGGAATTTTCGTCTGTGTTTTGGTCACGTTTGGTGTTTTGAAAATTCGGAGGAATGTGCCAGACCCGTACTATTTAACTTACGCTCTATGCTGTTAAAACTACGGTACATTTTAACTGCAATTAATGCTTTCATTTCATTTATAATTTTTTTTTAAATACCAGCTTGTAGACAACTTATTTTTCACGCAACTTACGTAACTTCCTTTACAAGCCATATCTTCAATTATTGCACATATGATGTTTAAATTCCAACACCAGTGATATAAGGCTACATTTTCGTATCTAACCTTGGATTTGGATTTAGCTAGCTAAATTAATTGGTAGGGTTGACATTTAATTCAACTCAATATAATTGATTTGGTATTTTTTTGAACGACTTGTAGTGAAATCGTACACACTTTTTGCATGTCAGCTATATTTGCTATTACCAAAATTTCCAAATATTTCTTGAAAGCTATATTTATGTGATCAAATAAGAAATTGATAATACGCGACGTCATCATTTTATGTTAAACAACGAAAGGGTTTAATTTAGGAAGTCCTTAAATAAGTCATTCTACTCCTTTAACTAGAACTATACTACTTTTATATTTAAATAATACGTTATTCCAAAGCTCCCGTATCCACCAAAACCCTATTGAAAAAGTTTTGAACAATCTTTATGTCATGTAATTCAATTTAAAATTCAATCGAGTTTATTATGACTCCATACTTTATACTAACCGTATTTTCCAACGACTCGCTCCAGTGGTTCGTTCAAAAAAAGTGGAATGTCTTTCCACTCCCGAAGTGATCCAAATCAAGATATCCTGAACTAGAATCTCCTGTTCCGTTTTGTTTATTGTCAATTTATTAATAGGGTAGTCAATTAATGTATTAAAGAGTTTTCTTGATTATTTGTTAGTGTGAAAAAATATGATATCTCCGAATTAGAGCAAGAACTATAACGAAATAAAGTAAAATAGTTAAATGTGGCAAGAATGAAGTTTACAGTTATTGTCGACGCCAACCGTCATTTTCCATTTATTGTGGTAAACTAGCTTTGAGCTGAATTAATGCTATTTACTTTAATAAAACTAGCAGACGTATTATATAAAGCCCAACATGTGCTTTAGGTGTTTATTTAATACAAAACCCTCTAAGCCACACATTATAAAACTCGTATTATAAATTAATATGCCGTAATATTTCCTATAAATAAAGATATACATAGTTCTGAAAATATTTGAATTAATATTTCTAGTTAAGACCATCCAGTAGTAATAGCTTTAATCATGTAAGTATTACATATAAGTTTTGTAGATATAACAGTATTGAAATCTGTACCTCGAGAAAAAGTTGGCAGTAACAGACAATGGTCCTAATTTTATCTGTCAATGAGAAGAAAGGTAGCTAAAAACGTCTGAAATCACCCTTATCTCCGAATTAGAGCAAAGGTTACTTGCGTTCGTTAGTGATTCATTAGAACTCTTTAAATGTTTGACCTTGATCTGGTTAGCCGCAATTTTTAAATGTATAACCACATTTTCCTTTTCTAACCAATAACAAAACTTTAAATGGCAGGGAAGAGAACGAAGGGGCACTAACGAACAGAAGTTGGCTTACCAAGCAAAAATGTTACGGTTACTTTAATAGTGTTCGTTTGAATCTGAATTTGATACATAAATCACTAGCGAAATTTTAAGCGGTAATAACAATGTTCTAACTAATGAAGTTTTGTTGTATGAAGGTGCTGTAACAGGTGTATTAACACGTTCACTGCGGGGCTCAAAACTGCTGACTTCCCATCGTGCGGCGCCGGTCTCCGGGGACCGGCGGCCGTGTTCAAAATGGTGCGGCACTGGTGGGCGGTGACCGGCGGCCAACCAACTTCTTGTGGTGAAAATGTTCAGTGGTGGTTTTTTTCACGTGCATTCTGAAAATGGTAATGTGTTCATAAACATCGTATAAACTCACAACATGATTTTCAAAGTTTGTTTATGTTATCAACTAATTGATTTTACTTTTTGGTTAGTCAATTGGTTGATACGCCATGCATTTACAATGCTTGTCCCAAAAATTAATTCGAACATAACTTTTCTGTACCGCCTAACCCCTCTACGTAATACAGACTAGTAGGTGGACACTTGTTCGCTGTGGTCTACTCCTTTCTTTGTTGTACAATTGAATACACCTCGGTTTCATAATGGCATCGCCATTCCGATCTCTTTTGCGTGTAGGCTGTAATATCCCATTCTCTTGAGAATCCGGTGTGACCATTAGTACTGGTCTCTTGTCCATTCATCTGATGATTTTCACACAATCATTCTGCTGACTGTAGATTTCTCATCTTTTCATTTTGTCGGAAAATGATTGTGGTACACCCTTACGATTTGTTCGCAACGTACCACAATATAATACTTTTCTCTCGAATAGGGATTTCGCCAACGGTAAACTCGAGTACTTTGATGTTCGTTCCGGTATATATATATATATATATATATATATATATATATATATATATATATATATATATATATATATGTAATATTATTAGTACACCCATTCACCGAGCACAGTTTATAAATTTATATCCCATATTTATGTGAATTATTTGGTATATGTTGGCGAAATTTTAAGCGTCCTTGAAACGGAATCACGCTCTCATCAATTACTAAAGCTTTGCCAATAGTCACCAAATTTTTGAAATTCTCGTTTAGAATACTGAAAGCAGTTTTCATTTTATACATCCTGACAGTCGTATCAAGCAAGGGGTCCTGGTAAATTCAAAAATGAAGACTCCTCTGCAGGAATCGATCACGCGACATTTTAGCAGAAATAAATTCATTTCTTAACATTTCATCTCTGGCCCAGTATGAATGCAGTCTTGGCAGTTGACCTAAACCGATTACAATAATTATTCCAAAAAATTTTAATATTTCCTGTTTATCCCTATCAAGCCAGTTGTTCAACCTGGACTTGCGCGAAGAGCCTGCTTCTATCAAGTTCCTCGCATACCTGTTGGTTTCACCAACTATCAGTTGGAGTAGATCATCAGTTATAAACATCCTAAATGCATCTAGAGGCGTTGTAACATCATCCGCATCAAAATTATACATGGCTACATGTCTCTTCATAACAAATGTTGGAGTGAATTGAAGAACGTCACTCCAAGCATCACTATGTGAATTGGAATCAGCATCGCTCGTGAGTCGTCGCCGTTTGAATATGATTCATCATTGGTTGCTACAATTATTCCGTAGCCTTAGAGTATGTATGAGTGAAATGTTTGATTATTAATTGAGGGATTTTCAGCGTATGCTTCGTTTTCAGATACGCTGTCAACTGAATCACTGCCTGAGGACACGTAATGTTCTTCAACGAATCATCATCGTATGGAATTAATGCCGTCTGCTCACTATCCGATTTATTAGCGTCGGTAACTTCTTTCTCATATTCACCTTCATGTACAGCTTCACGTTCACCCTCATGTTCACCGTTAACAAGCAGTACGCAACGAACTCATTTTCACAAACGTCAAGTTCGGCGGTTTCATAAACTCTGAATGCACAACGTGTTTTGCGCGGGAAACAAGAATGCGCACGAATGAGTCACAAAAACAGTTCCGGTCCCCGGGGACCGGCGCTGTACTACAGTGATACTTATATTACTTTAATGCGGCGCCGGTCTCCGGGGACCGGCAGATAAAGTTGTATAATTTCTTCATAAATAGAGCTAAAGAGCTTTAAATAGCCACTTTTAAAACTTCTGTACGTTGAAAAATGAAAAAGTTTTACTTCCGCACTAGCAAAATTTCTTCCCCACCAGGGGAAAGTATTGCGCCGGTCCCCGGGGAACGGCGTCGCAGTGAATATGTTAAAGACATTAAAGAGCACAAATTAAGCGGACCCGAAAGTAAAATAGTTAATTGTAACAAAAACGAGGCTTACAATTATTCTTGACACTAGTCGCAATTTTTCATTGGTTATGATAAACTCACTTCCATTTGTTAGTGCTTCATTATTGCTCTTTACTTGTATTTAAGCTTGTTTTCATTTGGCTTAGTGCTGATTAGACTTTGGCAGTGTTTGGTTTTTATCAAATATTTCTAAAACAGCTGCATATTTCAAAGATATAAAAATATCTAGATATAGACCTTAAAAATATCGATTAATTATGCTCTATGCAATTTTTTGGTATGATGCGTAATTTAGCGGCAAAAAAATTCCTAAGGTAGTTAGTTCAAATGTTTTCATTATCTGAATAACGAGTAATTTTATAAGAAAAAGTGTAGACGTATTTTTTAATTTTAATTTTACATAAATTTTCTTTATAAAGTTTTTTAATACAAAGTGAAATAAATGTAAAAATTAAACAAATATGATTGAAAATGCTGAAACTGTATTATATATATTTTTATAAAAGGGGGCGGTTTTGGAATTTTTTTTACGTTAACATGTATTTATGTCTATTAATCTCTATGTGCCATGAAATTTTAAGCGTCATTCTGGCATAGATTATTGTTTTTGTTTTAGAATGTTGCCTGTTTTCGTTATGATCGTATAAAAGAGGTTGCATAGTTATCCTAAACAAATTGAAATTAAAATTATTTCATTTTCTTAAATTTAAGTTAGCATCTAGATGTCTATTAACCTCTGTCTGTCAGGTACATTTTAAACGTCTGTTTGACACAGACTATCGTTTTGCGTTTACAATGATGCCTATTTTCGTAATTAACTGCTTATAAATAAGAAAGCATAATTATCCTAAAAAAATGTTATTAAAATTATTTTATTCCTCTTAATTTTCATTTTGTAGGTTAGAAGGTCATGTGGTGTTCCACGCTAGATATTTATAATATATAAGAGGAAGGAAACAAGACACGACCCTCCAACCTACAAGATAAAAATTAAAAGGAATGAAACAATTTTAATAATAATTTTTATAGTATAATTATGCATCCCCTTCTTTAATCGTTCACAATGAAGATAGGCAACATTGTAAGAACAAAGCAACAAAAATAATCTGTGAAATGGACGTCTAAAATTTCATGTCAAATAGACGTTAATAGATAGTTAACTTCAAAAAATCCAAATCCGCTTCTATAAAATACCGATAATACAATTTAAGCATTTTCATTCTTATTTAATTAATGTTTAATATTAAGAAACTTTGTAAAGAAAAGTTACGCAAAATAATTTTTTTTTAAATATGTCTACATATATAAGATTTATTTATTGCTATTCAGGTACAGAAATAATTCGAGCTAACACTTAAATTCTGTCTTAGGAATTTTTTGTTGCTAAATCACGCGCCGTATGATCAAATTGCATATAGGATAACTAATTGATACGTTTAAGGTCTATATGTTGGTATTTTTATATCTTGGAAATATAAAACTGTTTCAGAAATAATCGACAAAAAGCAAAAACTGCTCCTGAAAATCCTCCCTCTCCGCCACTGAATCTAAAATGCTCCAAGAGAAATGAAAACAGGCTCAAATACGAAATTTGAAGTACTTCAGTGTTGTCGTTCTGGATTTGTCGTAGATACTAACATAACTCTCGCGCGCGTGCGCCCACACACACACACACCCACATACAAACGCATGCACGCACCCACGCACATACACACACACAAACCCACGCACACGCACGCACCCAGGCACGTACACACACCCGCAGACGCACGCGAACGCGCACGCAAACGCATACGCACACGCACACGCACACGCACACGCAAACGCACACGCATACGCACACGCTCATGCACATGCACACGCACTCACACTCACACCCACACCCACACACTCCTACACACACACACGCATGCACACACGCACACACGCACACACACACGCACACACGCACATGCACACGCACACACACCCACTTACACACGCACACGCACACCCACACGCACACGCACACGCACACACACTCACACTCACAACCGCACCCTACATTCCTACACACACACGCACGCACACACGCACCCATCCACACACACACACACGCACAGCACGCAACACACATGCAACACACAACACACACGCAACACACGCAACACACATAACACACGCAACACACGCAACACACGCAACACACACAACACATGCAACACACGCAATACACGCAACACATGCAACACACGCAGCACACGCAACACACGCAACACACGCAACACACGCAACACACGCAACACACGCAACACACGCAACACACGCAACACGCGCAACACATACAATATACACAACACACACAACACACACACAAATACAGACATCATGGCCGATCTTGGTAAAATGAGTTAATAAGTCGATTTAGCGTTAGTAAAAAAGACGATTGCATAACCTTATATACCTATATGTGTATATGTAGATATATATGGTAAAAAATAAATATTATATATATATATATATATATATATATATATATATATATATTTCTAGGTATACCTGATTTGTAGATTGCAAAGAAACAACCCAGTCATTTTCTTTTGAAAGTATAACAGGCCTAAAATAATTTTCCTGCTTGCAAGTATTTACAAAACCGGGACCCCCTCTCTTCTGGATACTAACCGTACTTGCCAGAGGCCAGTCAAGGGAAAGCTAAATGTCTTCCTGTTTCCGACACCATCTAGACCAAGATTACTTTGTCAATTTCTTAATTTGAAGCGTTGTTTAGGTTTTTATCGTTTTTTGCTTTGTCTTTTAATTTTAATTTCATCTGTCCATGAGAGAAAGGTAGCTAGGAATATAAAAGAACTCGTCCCCATCTCCGAATTAGAGCAAGATTTATCTCTATTCGTGCTCCATTAGTGCTCGTTACTGCCCCTTATGGTTTAGTTATTGCTTAACAAATGAAGATGTGGTGTTACATTTACAAATTAAAAAATTGCAACAAATTCAAAGAACACTATTAACCTTTAAAGTTTTGTGATTATTTAACAAACCAAGATGTGTTTATTTTAAATATTTGACTTTGATCTGGCTAACCAGCAGTAACAAAACTTTAAAGTGCAGTGAAGGAGCTAAAGAACAGAAGTTAGTTTACTAGACAAAAATGTTACGATTAGTTTAATAGTGCTCATTTGAATTTAAATCAGTAAGGAAATTTAAAGCGGCAATAAGAAAGTTGAACTTCATTGTAGGAAAGTGCTGAAACAGTTACGACTGGCGAGGTCACGGTCAAATATTTAAATGTATTACCACATTTTCATCTATTCACCAGTAATGAAACTTTAAAAAGCACTAAGAAGCACTATTTAAGCAGAATTGAACGAAAGTACACAAAAAAATTACGACCCGTTTTACACTAATTAAGTTTAAGGTAGTTTTCGATCAAAAATCAAGTGTTTTGCTAACCAAACGCACTTGAAGAATCGTTATTTTCTAACCGATAACATAAATATTAGTTAACCATTTTCAAAAAAGCAATAAAGAACGAATACTTAACTTTAAACTAAAAACTACTAGACAGAGTTTTATAATTAGTTTTATAAGAAAGTATCTGTTTACCTCCGTCATTAAAAGGTTCTCTGTTTCCTACACCTCAATAAAACGAAAATAAACCAAATTATTATATAAAGCTAGATAATAATAAAGTAAAAGTACAAGAATATGTAATTTTTTTTAAGTTAGCTATCGATTAACTGTGTACGAAAGGCCTTTGTCGATATCATCCAAGCTTTTAGAGCAGTAAACAGAATCGTCAACATCTGCTTATTACCCCCTTAAAGTAAATTTTGTAGGCGTTAATCCATCACACCCTTTTCCTAATTTTCTAGCTTTCATCATTAAATTAGTCACGTTCATTTTATTAATACTTTCCGTAGTAAAAGTACAAAAGAATAATATAAGGTAATAGTAGAGATACCTAATCAATATTCTTGAGCGTTTTGTTTTTGAGAGCTTACACATATTTTATATATCAACCCTCTCTCTATATATATTTTTCACGTCCTCAAAAGAATGGCTGTTATATAGGACGTTTGGGCGTACAAACAATATTTTTCACACTATTGTGTTGTAGCTTAAGAATTTTTCATTTCACAAAAACAATAAGTAATAAGAATGGACACATTCACTTTATACAAACTGTTTCCTTGTATAGACTTAAATTAGAAAACCCAACGGATTTTCTTACATTCTCTTTTATACCGTTTTCCTTAAGTTTCAATTCTGCTTTTACTTCTAAAAACAAAGTGAAGTAAATTTGTTATTTAGTTTTCATTGATTCGTTCTATTTTGTAATTAGTTTTTTTTTTGTGAGAATTCACGTAAAAGGTTATATAACGTAGGGGTTGGTTGATGTGAGTGGGTGTTAGAAAATCCCGACGCCCCTTAAGGCTCCGACCTGCCAGATATCCGAAACGAGGACTGCTGCTGCAATTTACTTGATGAAGGGTGGACTGGGGAACTCCGTATATACGCACCCGTGCACCCAGGCTTGATATTTTACTAGATGGATAGTGTCTGCTTGATTATAACTTATAACTTGAATACAAAAAGTCACATCTAATTGAACGCAGTACTTACTTCCGTGTGCGATAATGAAAGTTGTAGTTTTGTATCGAGCGCCATGGCGCAAAGATTATTATAAAAGAGTAAGACTTAATTTAACGGTGTTTAGAGGTAATCGCATTAGTCGTTTTATAGGATTTCGAATCGATTTAAAATTTCATCTTCAATACGGCACGGTATGAATTCCAGAGGCTTAGAGTCGTGTGAACCATGAGGCACTACTGTTATCGACGACCATTAAGACCTAAGTGCGCTATAAAAGCAGACCCATCAAAACTTGTCTCGCTTTAGCCACTTAAATGAATGGTTTAGCAAAAGAATCGTTAAATTTCCGACAATAGATTTTCTAGAACATGTCTACTTTTTAGATGTTGCGTAACAAGCATATAATTCGTAAATTCACATTCATCAATTTGAAAATATTTTTCTTTTTTTCTATTAGTAGCTAAAGCTTTCGTCTCTTTGGAAACCTTATATTAGCGAGTTCCTGGCGTCCATGAGTCTCCCACCCGCCCCCTCAACCTATAACAGATCCGATTCGACCCTCAACGATAGGAAAGGGTCATCTCCTCATCCTTTAGTGCTAGGGTGGTGGGGGTGGACATCCAAGATAAGGGTCCACAATGACGATCCGTTGGGGGCGAGTTTCTAACCCTTATTGCGGTCGGGTGCTTTTGCTGTTCTCTCTATAAGGTTTACTTGAATTTTGGGGTTTCCAACGTC
Source organism: Vesta saturnalis (assembly GCA_036346205.1). Taxonomy (NCBI): domain Eukaryota; kingdom Metazoa; phylum Arthropoda; class Insecta; order Coleoptera; family Lampyridae; genus Vesta; species Vesta saturnalis. The sequence goes on from JARFJB010001983.1 coordinate 1,520,614, forward strand.
GATGTAGGAAACTTCACTTTGAATTATTTCCAATACTTCTTTTAGTTGAAAAGATATATAGACGAAATATATTTTCTTCTCAAACTTTCAGAAATAATGATACCTTCGTATTTTTTCACTCACTTCTATCATAATTATCGTGCAATTTTTTTACTTATTAAATATAAAAGGGAGTTGAATAAACCTCGCATCTTTCTGAATTGAGGGTGCGTGCTTTCACGTCGAAACGGAACTCTAAAAGGAAAACGTTTGCTATCGTACATACCTGAATATTGTGGTGTCCTTTCAATTAATTATGTACGAAAAGAATTGGAGCATACACGATTTCCTGAAAAAACAAACAATATTGATTTTATTTCGTTTACACCAATTCACAGTTTTATTATTCTCATTACTAATATTAAAGCGTTGTATTGCATTATGTGTTAGTACATAAAAAGGCGCAAAAGAAACGAACAGTAAAACTAACAGTAATTGAATTGACTCAAACTAAAAAAACAGAGAGCGAGAAAACAATAGGATAACGATTTTTTTGTAGAACTTTTGAAAAACCGAAAGACCTTTTACTCATTAAAGTCCGTAGGTGAGAAACCTCAACTCAAAATTCAACACATTCCACACAATACACGTTCATTAGTTATAAGGGAAATAGTTGTTTTTTTGATACCGTTGTCACTTGTCCACTTACTGGCTTTTAGTTCGAACCCTTCCTCCAGTTTCACGACATCATGCATCGTATTATTTCCTATTTTGCAGTGAACCGTGACACACTTAACTCCGTTCCTTTCGATCCTATTCTAACCACACCCATGCATATATACGTAATGCTTGTATGTATGCTGGGAATCCATGAGGACGGAATGAAATACGTGGCCTTTTCCTTTTCCTCCTAATTTTAAGTTTAAAAGTTCGCTGCTCCTTTACCATGTAAAGTTGTGTAATATGTTAGAACTATCTATTTGAAACGCACGTACATAAACATGTATCACATTTTGTTATTTATTCTTCGATGTGTACGGAAACATTATCTATTTCAATCCAGAATTTTTCACATTCTTCGTTATAACGAACCCATAATTCAAAGTGTTACGGGTTCGATTCCCGTTAATGTCTACCTTGAATAAACTTCTTTCAAGGGGGTTTTCCTCATACACACATAGCCACATGATCATTGCGTATACATACATCATGTGCGACTATTTAGGCGAATGTCGAGGTTGTAACTTCCCCCTAAGAACCCCACGTTCCTTTCGATCCTATCCTGACCGTACCTACGCTTAATTCGTCCATGCATACATACTTAATGTGTGCATGTATGTTGGGAATCCGTCACTGCGGCTGAAGGAGTTTGGAAAGCTTAAGCAACCCGTTCTCCCCCTTGAGGAGAGAATGAAACACGTTGATTTTTCCTTTTTTACATCTTCTCTTCTGATTCTCACCAATCCATCCTTCAATTCACAGATATTAATTACATTATTCACTTAAGACCATAATTTTACATACTCTTTATAATAAAATTTTCACCTTAGCTAAAATCGCACGTTACACCATTATTTATGTTATGTCATTTATATTAGGTATTTTCTATTTAAATGTGGTTTACTGAGATAAATAATTAGTTACCATATTAGAATTTGCTACATTACTACCACCTATTTAAACTCTACCTAAGAAACTTGTATTACATAACTAGATAAACGCCATCTTGCGGTACAGCTAAAAAGTACTCGGTTTTGTTTCTGGCGTCAGTCCTCTTCGGATCACGTGACAATTAAATGTAATACGTAGCTAGAACAATTTTCTGTTTACTATTAGTTACTGTAAACCATAAACCGTAAACCGTAAACCGTAAACCGTAAACCGTAAACCGTAAACCGTAAACCGTAAACCGTTAAACGTTAACCGTAAACCGTAAACAGGAAACCGGAAACCGTAAACCGTAAACCGTAAACCGGAAAAAGTAAACCGTAAACCGAAAATCGCAAATCGTAAATCGTAAATCGTAAATCGTAAATCGTAAATCGAAATCAAATCGTAAATCGTAAATCGTAAATCGTAAATCGTAATTCGTAAACCGTAAGCCGTCACCTGTAAAACCAAAGCCGCAAACTGTAATCCATGAACAGCAAACAGTAAGTCGCAAGTCGTAACCCGTAAATCGTAAAGCGTAAGCCACAGGTCCTAGGACGTGATTCGTAAACCGTGAAGCGTGAATCATAAACCGTAGTACACTATACCTACCATTTGATTATATGGTCTTGATCTGTCAGGATTGTTGACAAATTATTGGTGCCCCACATATAGTTACATTTTTACTGTAGTTTTGCGATTGCGCTAACGAAAGATCGTACAGCGGAACTTGCAGGTGCGGATGCAAACGCATAATATCTTACACATTAAAACCTAACCTACTGAGGTTGGTAGCTCAAACAGCGTCTGTTTGAAGTAATAAATAATTGCCTTCTAAATCAGTTAGAATATTAACTTTATTATTTTCGACTGTTCCAATTAAGATAAAAAATGTATTGTAATATAGATCCTAAACTTGTTTTAATGCAGATGTTGATTTACTACGGTGACGATGAATTATTTCGGAATATAAACTCAATACGTTGTTGTTAAACCGCAAAAATTGCACTGCATTCCATCGTTTGAGTACGGACGTTGTGTTTGATCTTGTTGTAGATGATGATACTGTAGCTGGAAGTTTTGTATTAGGAGCGTAAAGCAATTACCAGTTTCTTTAAATTTTTTAGTGTTGGTTCCTTAGACGTAATTTTCAAGATTGTAATTACATCATACAGATTTCTACATTTCTTTTAAATGTGTATTCAGTTCTTAAATTACTCTTCATACATAATTTAGGAGAAATAATCTCAATATACACGCTGATTCTCATGACCAACCTTTTTGCAAGAAAAAACAAACGGTTTAAGGCCTATGTCCAGTATGTTTAGTGTTTTTTAAATGACTGGTCCTAATCGTCTTCTATACAAACTAACTTTTTTCAAGAAACAACTTCTGTGTTACTGAGTAAATATATCTTTGCAATAATTGTCATTATAAACATTTCTTCCACTCCGTTTCGTCCTAGCTGCTCCCTTCAATTATAGACCTCTCTTCACTGGACCTTTAAACTTTTGACGAATACTCTTTCCTTCAGTTAAATATTTTTTCTCCGTAGCTCGTCATGATAAATACACTCGAAAGATATTTCAATAGGTATATTAATGTTATTTTTGCGTGTTACACAAACAATGAAATGTGTGTCAAGCAAAATTAAACAAACTATGTAGGTGAAGAGAAACACCTCTTGGAGGTTTTAGCACTTTTAAAGTTAAAATGTTATATTTTGTATAGTACTACCAAAATAAGTGTTTTGCGCATTATGTAATGGAACGTGGTTTGAAAATACATGAAGATATATGGTCTGATTTGGATGGTAATCCAAAGGACCAGATCATTATGTCACTTATAATGTCCAGAAGATAACTCGTTCTGCAACAGCTTTTAATACAATAGTGTTTTTTTTTATAATCGTGGTCTTGACCAGGCTCAGTCTAGCCTAACGCGAAAAAGCACTCAGGAATGCTTAGGAGGACGGGTAGAGGGATACTGAACGGCCAAGCGATACCTATAAGTGGCTACATTAAATTTCTTCATATCACAACTGAGGGAGATCATTCCAGAGTTTAGAAACCGTGTATAATAATGTGGATTGCGTCTATCTGGTACGACAAGCGGACATTTTTACTACATAGTGATGATGTGAATTAGCCAACGGAGTATTTTTAGCAAAGGTGGGCCGAGAAGGTATGAAATAATAACCATTGTAATACCGACAGTACAAACTACGAACTGATAGGATTCTTCTATTCTCAAGGGACTATGTCAGAAGTTAAGGACGTGTCATTTATAAGCCTATTCGGTCTTCTTTAAAATACGACTAACGATATTGAGAGCGTATTGGGGAGCACCAACCCAGAGATCAAAATTATATTCCAGATGAGGTTGAATTGGGGCCTTATATAGCAGAAAGAGTTGTCGGGGAGTAAAGTACTGCTTACGTGTGTACAAACAGCCTATTTTACCAACAGCTACTTTAGTAGCTAACAGAAGATAGAGTCATTTCCAACGTGGTAATAGAGTTGAAAATCTTGAAATCTGAGCCATCATGTTTACAATAAGAAATGATCGGTAGTACACAAAGCAATACTGAGTTTTGTTAAAGATTTAATTTATCAATACTAATACTTCCTCATTCAGGGATACGATGAATGTCTTTGTTAATTGAAATGGCGATGAGTATTATGAGTAGACTGGGATGAACTACAGTGAAGAGTGCAGTTGTCAGCAAAGCAATAGATGAGTCTAGCCGTTGAAGAAATAATATCATTTATGTATATCAGAAAAAGTGCAGGAGCTATAACTGATCCTTGTGGCATGCTCACATGAATGCCAACTTGTTTCAAAAGAAAGTCATCAACTACGACAGGTATTCGTCTTTTATCAAGAAACTGAAAACTTAGTTGATAAGCGTATCAATTAACCCAAACGAGATGAATTTGGCAAGTAAACACTTATTCTAAACTTGGTCAAACGCTATTGAGGTATCTAAAGTGACTACAACTGTTTCGCCGGATTGTTCTAATGTATCGCTCAACATCTGAAAAAACGTTACGTGTTGAACGACTCTGCCTAATATCATTCTATCAATTCTAGAGACTTGTATCGAAAGTGAATTGCTTTCATAGCGTATGGAGTTGACTTGGGGCACATTTTTCCGGAATCATTAAGACACTAGTTTGATGCAAAGAAATCTACAGAAACATTGGCTTTGTCCACAGAAACAGCAACTGCAGATTCCGTCAAAAGAGGTCATGGGGGGAATGAAAATGTACCAAAATTTTTAATGATGGCTTTAGCTAAAGACCAAAATTTACGACTACTCAAAGGAGATGAAGCTAGCTCATTGCATTTTCTTTTGAGCTTTAGTGATAACACTTTTCCAACACTAGCAACCCTACTGAACCAGGTTTTGGAACGAGAATGACCTATACGATTATGCTTTTTAGCAAATGCATAACTCGTTTTATCAGATTTCCATATAATATAAAATCTATTTTTCAAAGATATTGCATCAGCGCAAGCCTTATTGAACCAGTGTTGAGAACGATAATGACCTAACGATTTCGTTTTTGGGAATATATAACTCCATGCTCATGACGATGACTTCAGATATTGAAAGAGCAACGTCCGAAGATGAGGACACCTTAAAACAGTATTCACTCTATGAAAAGTTTGCAACGAAATCCCGTAAATCACTCTATTTAGTTGACCTGAAATATCATAAGGTTCTATCATTGTTGTGAACAACAGAGCAATTAGGAACAGTAGAAGTTATTTCTATTAGAAAATGGTCAGATAGACCTAGTGGGGAAGGAACTGAGGTTTTATAAACAAGTGGGTTTGATGTAAGAAAGAAGCCTAGAAGATGTGCAGTATGGTTAGAGTTATCAGGGATTCTTGTGGGTTCAGAAATCATTTGTCTGAGATCACATGAAATAGCAGATGTTGCACTATGACCAGCAGGATTAGTAGTAGATGAAAATTGAAGCCAGTTTTGAACATTGAAATTTCCCAGAATTTAAATATGGCTGAGTGTAAAGTGAGACAGATGAAGAAGTTGCAGTCATGGGGAATCCTACAATGCAAAAGTAGAATGTCACGAATTTAGGACCAGAATGTTTGACCCAAATCTGTCGAATTTTTTATTGTCTAAAGAAGAAATCAATCCTCTTGCAAGCGATGTTGCCCTTGAAATAGGCATACACTCACCCTCCGTATCGAAAGAATGCAGGTTGTATTGAGGAAATTGCAAATCGGGTCAATCGAAGTTTTCAGAGGACATGTGTTTCAGATAGAAACAAAATGTCAGGTTGTAGTTGTTCAAAAAGTTGATGAACAGCATTAGACCTGATAGCGTGGACATTACAATAATGGATCAGAGACTGAGTAGTTTCGATGACCAAGGTCGCTTGGGCCATGCCCTCCCGGACATCAGAACGGGCAGGATAGAATGAGAATAGATCAAGGGTAAGGTAGACGTGACCGACGACCCTTACCTAGCTCAGAAGATCAGAGAGCCATCGCAAGGGTAAGCGTAAGGGTAGGGATTTATATAACGCTACAAATTAAAGCGGTAAGGAAAATGTTAGATCCAGCACAGTTGGTATGTTTGCCATAAGGTATCAAATCGTATCACTGCGCTTTTTGTCAATCTATTGTCTCCAGATTTATGCTGTATTTTTGATCTTTTTCTATCATTTCACTGGATGACTGTTTTTAGTGATTATAGTGTCATTAGAGTATTTATTTACTTTATGCTTCAATCAAATGGTTTTTATTATTTTGAAATCAATATGTAAATACAAAAACATATATTTGTTTTTAAATTAAGGTCATATAGGACGCTTTTCTGTCCATACATCATCCCACGGTATATAAAAAGGCTTATTCTTCCACGTGTTTGTCTCATAATCCCATCTAGATGAAATACCGGTAATTGGATTAACCCTAAGCATAAGCATACGTTTGAGTTGCAACCTTCGAGATTCGTCGATAAAGCTGTCTGGTAACGGAGTTTGGGCGTAAACTGCAAATAAATGTAAAAGTATAAAAAAAAACGTGCCCTCATCAATTTCGAATACCAAAATTTCTCATTAAAAAAAACAGCCACAGTCCCATAGATATGATTATAAGACCTCCTCCTACAGTATGCATCCATCGTCCTCTAGGATATAGAAACTCAACAATTGTCTCACAAAAATTAAGCCTGTAGATTTGTTTTTTTTCTTCTACAGAAAGCAAACGCCAATCACCTTTTTCTTTTTCTCTAAGGCACTTGAAATCATATTTAATTTTAAAATTTGGAATTCGATTTTTTACATACCAGAAATTCGGAAGTAGGTGCAGTGTAACGAATAGCTGGGAAGGGATAATCAATACGATCTTCGTATTCAACTTTTCCATTTACGCCATAACTTACAACTTCACGATTTCCAGTAAGAGCTTGTTGTATACCTTGTGGATCATGATATGGATATGAGTCGGTAGCAATTCTTCTGTTAGATAATAATCCAAATATGTAGAAGGGTTTTATAAAAATAATACGTCCGTTAGTGTATATCATTATTTGACAGTCAATAATTAAAACGTGACAACGTCACACTCTGAGCTTGTTTTTCGACTTGATATTAAACGGAAAATCAGATAAAAAGAAACAAATAATATAAAAGCGTGCTTATGGCATGAGTGGACGTTTATCAATAAATCTCTATAAGAATGAATTATTACATCTAAATTGTAAAAGAAACAGCGAAAACCATATTCTTTTTTAATAAATATGTAAAATCTTAATGATGGATTACGTTAATTGATTTTACTCCCAATATATAATAAAACAATTTTAAAATGGCAGCCATTGGTAGTAATATGGAATCTATGAATTTGGATCTCCTGGACAGACAAACACGTTCGTCATCGATTGGAACCACCGGCAACTATAGACGTGTCAGAACTGGAATGTCAAGTACCAGTAAGATGCTTTAAGATGCCGACGATATTGAAGAATATAATAGAAGAACTACAAGAAATAGTAAATAATTCGAACTTACGTAATCAAAGTGAAGATCAAGCTGTAGGGCTGACTACCTTGTTATACTTCCTTTAGTACTGAGGTAGCTCAGTGGAATAAGCAATTAACTTCAAATATGTAGGTCCCAGCATTGATTATTGTTAGCTTTATACCATAAGAAGGCATAAGCGCAACTCCAAAGAGGGGAACACCACACCCGGCATCATCATTAGTAACTACAAATAATCATGGACCATAACTAGTGGCAAAATTTATTGTATCAATCAGCGAGATCCTACTTCATTGTCTATTACTTAACAGTATATCCGATAACAGTAAATCTTCTGAAACGCAAACGTGATCAGACGCAGAAAAGACGCACAGAAATCCTTACAAAGACGCAGAACAGAAAATATTGGAACCACATCCAAAAACCCGTATTTGATAGGAATATAATATTTAATTTTCAAAATGACAGGCGATACAATTAATAAGCAACAATTTTCCTTTTGAAAAGTCTAGAAGGACGCTTCTATAATTCCCAAGAGAAAACAAGGGTTTTACACTTAACGCTATCGACTACGGTAGGATTGTAGTAACTGCTTGTTATGACAATTTCAATGTTAATTAGAAAAGTGTGAAATCATCAATAGCAATTAGACGTGCTCAATTGTAGTACCAGCAAATATGGTGAATATACAGGGTGTTACAGAATATAGTGAGGAAATTTTACGCGCATCTAAGAATATGAAAAAAAGATCATATAAACACGGGTACGCAAATGCTCCGTTTTCACGATACGGGGTGTTCGTGCCGGCACGTTTTTATATGTTCAGCGGAAAATCTGTACTTCACGGGTTTTTGCAAAAACTAATATCGTTTTCTTGAAGCCAGATTAATTTTGCTTAAAAAGTGCCTCTTGGACTTTTTCGTTCTGACACACCTTTACGACATACAAATTAAGTTATTAATCAGTACAATAAGCTGTTATTCGAAATCGTAATTAAAAAATAGTAATCTAGTTGGCATTGTTTGTAAACGTCATAAATTTCTTGTCAAACGGAAAAAAACGAATGACAAAGTACCTAGAATTTGTGGTATTTCAGTTAATTTTTAATAAGTTCTCTATAAATGAATACTTACTATGGTGAATTATTCGATTGAGGAATTGGCAGACATTCACTTTATGTATGGAAAACCGAATGGGAATTCGTACGAAGCAAGACGTCTCTATGAAGATGCATTTCCTAGCCGTCAGTTACCTTGTGCAAACACCTTTGTAAGCCTTCATAAACGTTTGAGAGAAACAGGAAAACTATCAGGTAATTTTGTTGATTGTGGGGCGTTAAGAACAGCCCAAACTGTGAAAAATGTGGAAATTGTTGTAAAAGCAGTTGAACAAAATTCTTGAAAGAAGTCCAATGTATGGTGATATCTCCACGAGCAGCTCTATTCTTACCATTCACAGAGAGTAAAACCATTTTTGAAGCTGACATTCTTACCAGAATCTAGTATTGACACTCCTTAAGATAAAGAAATGCCGAAGATCGGCATTTTCTTTCGTTTACGTTGTTCGTAATTTACCAGAAATTGAATTTTTGGTTTCCACAATGAGCATTACTGGGCGGATGAAAATCCACATATTATTCATCAATCGCGACGTCAGTAGCAGTTTTCAATCAATGTATGGGCAGGAATAGTTCAAAATTGGTGCACTTTTTACAGGAGAGTTTACGCAACCTACTAGAACTTGTCTCTCTTAACGTTAGGCAACATTTATGCTTTATGCACGACGGAGCGCCTTCACATTTTACTCGCTATGTAACAGATTATTTAGACGTTACATTCCAAGGAAATTGGATTGGTCGGGGCGGGCCTATTTCTAACCACCCCGATCCCCTGACTTAAATCTCTGCGATTTATACCTCTGGAAGCATCTAAAACAACTGGGGTATTCTACTCCCATAGCAAATGAAGCCAGATTAGTAGAACGCGGTACCAATGCTTGTAAAATAAAACCCCAAAGACTTCAAATATTATCGAAGAGTCAGAAGAAATATGCGAAGGCGGTTTAGAGCATGTATTGAAGAACAGGGAAGCAATTTCTAGCATTTCATTTAAACTTAAAACTTAATATACTGTATCCTGAAGAATTAAAAAGAATTAAAGTAAATAATTCCGAGGATGCTTATGGGCAAAGATCAGTATAGTAGTGTGGGTATGTGCTACGCAACTCCGGAGTTGAAAAATGGAAAAAAAGTTATTTAACTAAAATATGAAAAATGAGATGATGGTTTTTTCCACCCAATAGCTGCTACGGATTATCTCATGAGCGCAGTGGCTGGTAACAACCTTCTGCACATTCCTGATCCACTCGGGTTTTGACGCGGTCCTGGGTAGCAGTGGAGGGTATTTCGAGTGCTAGATATAGTTGGTAGCGATGATGTTCCTTAATTCAGAATTAATTAGGGCAGGGGAGTGTGGCTAAACTACTTGATGAAAGTTTTAAATTGATTTTAAATATAACAATAGCGTTATGGCCTGGGTAGATAACGGTTTCGATTATTTTGCAATATGTTTTCACAGTAGCAGCTGAAGAAGCCATTATCGTAATCAGTTGTCATATGGTTAATGGTACAACAGAGGCATTCAAGCGCGCGTTATCCCTTTTTACTTTAAACACATTTCGTATAAAAATGAATTGTTTTATATACAGTTACTATCCAAAAAACTTTACTTCTATTCAAATTCAAATCTAAGGCAAATTACTTGCTGTTATACACAAAGGTTCAATAATCGGTAACTGAATAACTTTATTTCATCTTATTGACATATAGTTCATATCAATTTTACTTTAAGTTTGAGTGGCCTTCAATATTTTATGCACAATCTTTTCGCTTTAAAACCTTATTGATTAAGTATTTAATTTATAACGAACTTCTTTTAAGTCGGCTTTTGCATTGTTACAGCAATCAATAAGTCACTCTTTCTTAATAAAATTTTTGCTGACGATTTAATTAAAATACTACTACCTCATTCAACTTACCGACCTGATCATTGCATTAATTAATTTATTATCGTTCTGTAGCAGAATTTTGAATCGCAATTCATCGCATTAATCCTATCAACTTCACAAGTACAAATGCATTCAAATATTAGTAATTATTTCGGAAGCCTCGATAGAAAGCTCCCAAGCACAAAACAGAGACCTAACAGCATGTTTAAAGGAGATTATCGCTGTTTGTTAAGTAATTGGAACAGAGATGTAGAAACGCAAACGTTAGACAACTTGAAAACCATGTATCGTATATTCACATGCTATGTACTTTATTAACACTTTGTGTATTTAGTCTACTAAATTGTTATCGTTATACAATCGATCAAATAACAGTAGGATTAGAGCTTCTGAAGCGCAAAACGTATGTCATTTTGGACATGCATATTTCTATTCCTTACACTTTTTAACCGTTTCGCTACCTTTTGCTAGCACCAGCATGTTTAAATATTTATTCAATGCAATTGTCTAAACTTTGGGAACTGCGTGTTAGGCAACACACATTACATAAATTTGAATTAAATTCTCCTCACTCGAACTCGCAATGCAGAAATAATTCTCTTTAGTGGTTTCGAATGGTAACTTCTAGGGAAACATATTTGTGACTTAAGTGAAAGTAAATGGTTGATCAGATGCTTGCCCACCAGCAGGTGATCGAAAAGTGTTTAAGTGCAAAAAGGAAGATGTACTGTGCGTTTGTAGATCTTGAGGACAGCATATGACATAGTGAATAGGGAGAAGCTGTGGGAAATATTAATGAATATGGCGTAAGTGAAGGTCTAATAAACTGAATAAGGGCAGTACACAACGGTAGTCGGGCATGTGCTAGGGTGAGAAGAGGTTTGAGTGAATACTTTAATGTTGAGCAAGGAGTGCGACAAGGCCTTGTGATTTCACCGTGTTTGTTCAATGTATACATGGATAAATGTGTTAGACAAGCATGTACCGACACAAATGGTCTAATAGTTGGTGACGTAAATGTACGAATTCTGGTGTATGCAGATGACACAGTCTTATTAAGTGACAGTGCGCATGAGCTACAAACTGCTCTGAGGAAGTTTGTTCAGTCTGTTAGAGCATAACCTAAAGGTAAACGTGAGCAAAACTAAAATTGTGGTGTTCCATCGGGAAGGTGAAAAGGAGTGTAGAGTATTTATTCTGCAAAATGAAATTGTGGAACAAGTGGACGAGTTGGTATATCTAAGTAGAATGTTTACTGCAGATAGTACAATGGATGGCGAGATTGGACCACGGGGTCAATGCTGGCAGCAAAGTGATTGGAAGTATGTGGACGATAATGAGAAACGAAAGCATGAGCCTAGCTGCGAAACGAGCAATCTGTAGTGTAACGTCCCCCAGGTACCCTATCTTGAAAAGCGTAATTTGAACTTTTTCGCAATAATGCAAATTGGCAAACTGAATCGGACTATCGATAGTGTGGTGTGAAACTAATTGGCCGTAACACCTGTAGTAAAATGATAAAGTGTAATAGTATCGGGGATACGCTAATGTTTCACATATTTACGAACAGAAACTATACAACGTTACCTCCTTCCATCTATATTATTTATTCTAACCATACCATATTAGTAGATATGGGTGGGTGGTAACGGCTGCAATCATATTTTTTTATAAATAATATTTGAATAGGTATCAATACAATTTGGTGATTGCTTACCGTTAACATATATGTATTTTGGTAGTTAAATTGAAGAAATATAACTAGTTGAATTAATATTAACCATATGCTTTCCACCTTACTTTCTTTCCACTACTTCCATGTAATTCTAGAGACTACCCTTGGATTAATCGAAAAAACGTTTAACCAGTGGATGATGGATAGACCTGATCAGTAAATATTAGCCGGTCTCTGAACTCATTTGGTTTGGCTCATAATGTAAGGGATTTGTTGTTTTTGGTATGGTACCGATTTAAACTATTTTCCTTAGAGGTATAAATAGATATCTTCTTTAGTATGCATTCACGTGACACTGTACACTGGAAATCCGTTTGGCATTATGAAATACATACTAAAATGCCACAAGTTATAGTTTTCCGCGTATGTTGCGTAGTCAATCCATCCAAAATACTCAGGTTTGTACTTGTGAACAAGAGCCTAACCAAACTTCAACGATATAACTTAGTAACAGGTAAAAGTATCAAAGGTTTATAACTGATAATAGACCTGGCAAGCTTAAATAGTATAGCTCACTACCAAATTAGAGCAAACGACGGTTTAAAAAATTGCCTCAACCAGTTTAAATGGTAAAATGTTGCAATAAAATTTTTGATTTAGTTAGAAACAGCACCAGTTTGTTTACTGGTAGTACTTTTGTTGATGTTTTCAATAACTCTGAGTCTGATGAGGCTGATCCCTTTGGCTTTAGGTGTTATTTATTAGGGCTATGTGTTAACTATGGTATCTGTAGCCTTAAAATCATCCTATTTTGAATCCAAGAATACCAAAAAGATTGTTTAGTCTAAGAACTCACTACTTTCATTGTTAAATAGTATTGATGTTTCTTTTAACCATAGTTCATAAACATGTTCATAACCGCTATCGCTTTTACAATGGTACAATTTATAATCAATGCACACGGTTCAATTGTAGAGATGGCATGTTCTTCCAATCCCATCAATGGTTGAAAAAGTAAACGTTCTCACAATACTCACTATTTGCAACAACTACCCATCACAGAACTTGGACAGTCCGCCGAATTCCCAAAACGCTGACACTATTTATTAATAGTCCACAACACCGAACGTGATCAAAATCCCAACGACCATTTCTCCGACTGCGTTCAATCCGCCGAATTTCCGCATTGGGCCGATACTCCGTATGTGACTAAAACGCCGATAACCATTCCGCCGAGTGCGCCATTATGCTGCATCTTAATGTTGAATCATTAGGACGACAACGACCAAAGCGCCGAGTGTCCAAAACGCCAAATGACCAAAGCGCCGAATAACGAAAGCGCCGAATTCTCAATATGCCAAAAGCCCAAAACGCCGACACAATAATTTCATAGGTTTAAAGCGCCGAAACTTAATATTGTAGGACTAGATGTACTCATTTTTTTATTAGCACTATAATTATCATCTCAATCATCACTTAATAGAGGTTACTTTCAGAGCTAGAGGGTTTATATTGGCCAAAATCAAAATCGTTGTAAAGATTTAGAAAGCGATTTTCTTATTGAGGTTCCAACCTTTTTCTGTTAACAGATCGCATAATTACACAATACAAGGCATTTAATTTGATATAATGGTACGCAAACAAAAAAACTGTTTGATGTAGTGGGTAAACTCTCGTATAAGCGTCATCAGTGACACACATCCCTAGACTAACAATATAACACGACTGCACAACAGTACATAATCATAAATTTGTCTGGATTTGCAGACGTGTGCGCGAATGTAATATGTTACCTGCACGCACTTGTAATAACATACATTAAAAAATATATAAATAAATCAATGAAGCAAAGTTGCATAAAGCACAGGTCTTATCTTTTTCTTTCCGTCGATTTATTTTGATCTCCGTTTTAAGTTACTTAATTGCAATCTATAAAGAACTGGTGACGGCATTTAGTTCTATATTATTAAGTTTCGGTGTTGTGCACATATAAATAATCGTATCGACGTTTTGGACGTTCTGCGTTCTGGGAATTCGGGGCTTTGGTCATTCGGTGCTTTGACCATTCGACGCTTTGGGCATTCTGCGCTTTAGTCATTGTCGGCGTAATGGTCCAACATTAAAATTGGTCAGAATGGTGTAATTGTTCAATACTGAAATTTAGCGGAAGTCGACAAAATGGTCGTTGACGTTTTGGTGGCATTCTACGTTTTGGACTTTTAAAAAATAGAGTAAGGGTATTGGGAATTCGATAGGTAAAAAGTCTGATCACTACAAAAACAACGTGACCTATAATTCTAGCAACGACCGCGGTTGTAATTCTGTCGACTGACGACTCTTTGTACGCAGTTATACTCAACCGACCTTTAGCCATTGAACATGTCACAAAATGCGAAAAAATTATTAACGTTAGTCGGATGTTACATATTATCAATTCCCAATGTTTCTTTCATTTCTTGTTTCTACTTTTACGTTTTCCATTTCCCATTTCTCATTCCCTATTTCCCATCTGTTACTTTTCATGTGCCATATTACATTTCATTTTCCATGTTCACTTTGCCATTTCCCGTTTCCTATTTTTCCCATTTCCCATTTTCCATTTCCTATTTCGCATTTTCCATTTTACATTTTTTACTTTCCACTTCTCCCTTTATTTTTCCATCCCCATCTCCCACAACCCATTTCGCATTTACCATGTCCCACTCCTACTCCCAACTTCCCATTTTCATTTCCCGTGTTCACGTTTCTCTATTCGTTCTCATATTTAAGTATATTTAAGAGCAAGGTTTACATGACGATAATCCATTATTTTTTGATTTTATTGTACAGAAATGAACACACTCCGATTAAATTTACGTGATCTAAGTGAGTGTGCTTTCTTTTAATAATTTACATTTTATCGTCATCTCATTATGTACAAACACACACACGCGTAATTCTGTTCTATTCAATATTACAATTTATCCTTAATTCTACTAATGCTTCAGTAACTGATAAAAAAATGATAGAAAAGGGAGACAACTAATAGACTAAGTAGAAGCTCAAGTTACAAACATTGCAGCTAATGCAGTCTAATTATATAATCTACCTACTTGACTTTTAGTCTTGAAGAATTTTTGGAGATATTTTTATCTACTCACTCACTAATTGGTTTTATATTGTTTTAAAAATAGAAATAAGAAAGGTTTCGTCGCCCACCTAAATGTAACTTGTTTAAGGGATACATTAGTCTCATTTCCGGTCACAAGAAATTGGACACCACTGCGTATATACCGTGACTCTTAGGCACGTGCACAAGCCTTTATTTAGCTTCTGGAAATAGGGCCGATGTGTAATGTTCTAACGCAGCATCTGTACATAAAAACTAGAATTAAATAGATTTATTATTTTAAGGATCTAATATGGATGTGTTGAATAGATTAAAAGATTTCTTTTCAATTTATTCTATAAAGTAGATAATAGCTGAAAAACGCCTTTAAGCTAGAAAACCTCACACATCACATTGACAATTTCCAATATCTTCATTCCACTAATTTTCATTAGTTTCGATACTCTTCAATTGTAGTAATTTAATTTTGTACGGTTTTATTTTATGTTTAATTAGAATTGTAATACAAATTTTATATGTTTTCTGTTTGGAAAACATTACACATAATTTTTCTATTAAGAAGCACCTTTTGAAATTATTTATAAAAATTTTGAAAGTTAAAAAGAACCATTGAAGTTTAAAATGTTTTGCGATTATTAAGAAAAAAAAAAGGATAAATGAAGTATTAAGAAACGTGTAGAACTATTATTTTTATACTTACATTAATGATTAAACTGAACTTACACAACAGAATTATCTTCTAACTGATGAATTTGTTTGAGTCGGGAGGAAAAAAAAGGAAAAGGCCACGTATTTCATTCCCTCCCCAAGGGGAGGGCGGGCTGCTCGAGCTTCTTCAGTCACAATCATGGATTCCCAGCATACATAAATACATTACGTATATATGCATGGTGGGTTAAAGGATGGGTGTGGTCAGGATAGGATCGGAAGGAACTGAGTTAGGGTTCTGCGGGGGAAAATACTACCCCAGCATTCGCCTAAGCAGCCGCACATGGTGTGCATATACGCAGTGACCATGCCGCTACATGTGTATTAGGAAAACCTCATACAAGGTAGACGGTAACGGGAATCGATTCCATTACCTCCCGAATGCTAAGCAGATCGTGTCACCACTACGCTACTAGCTCGGTTGAGTCGGGAGTAAATTATTCACAGTCGTTATTAAATTGAAATAAATTTGAGTAAAACTTTATGTACACTTCATTCCATAAAAGTATTTGTAGAATTGTGTTAAAATTAATTAAAATTGCTTGAAACTTTATCAGCACTGTAAGAACCACAGGCTTGCCGAATTTAGTTTAAATTAATATTGCTCAAAATTGGTTAGTAATTATAATAAATTAGTAATCTACTAGTAAGTACAAGAAATTTGGTTTAAAATTAAGTATAATTAAACATTTAAATGGAGTGCATTCTATTTCAAATTTTATAGAATTATTTATTTACTTGTAGTCATTTTCCTGATTTTTCTGTCGCCTTCGTAAATTAAAATAACATAACTCATTACACTTCCTTTTATCCCTTTAATGGAACACCCCATATGTTGCATAATTTTTGAAATCCTACAACTACCTCTATATGAAGGTATTGTGTTCTCGTACAAGGTAGTTTTAAAGTTATGGCCATCTTTGTGCTTATATCTGTAGCCCGACCTTAATACCCAGTATATTAATTGAAAACATTTATTAAAATAAAATATACGGTCAATTAATTTGAATTCACTTTCTTCATGAGGTTAAGTGTTGCATCATGTGGGACAGGTAAACAATGAAACTACTCAAATTAAAATTAACGAGCTTTGCGCAATGATGGTTCAACCCGTTAATGTACTATTGTGGGAAAAAAATCACCAAGAAAGCCCACTTTATTCATAAATAATTGCACAAGTACATTAATAAATCAAATAACACAAAAAACAATGAAACGGTTAAATATATACCAAAACAGCATTAAATCAAAGTATGTAAAAAATTATAACATTAAGAGAAAAACAAATAATAAGCAGTTTAGCTACACATAAACACAAAAAAAAATGTGTCATAAATAAATCAGAATAAAAATTGTAATACCAAACATGTGGCCCTATATAACCAATCGTGCTGGTAAATAAGCAAATAAAACAATAAGGCAAATTTCGGTACATATAAACTATAACAACAGTAAAATTACACAGGTAGTAATATGGTAAATACAATGCAAGAGCAAAAAATTTACACGTACATAATTGTTTAATGACAAATAAAGCACCAAATACATACGTACAATTACAATAAATTACACATAAAGAGAAATTAGTTCGCAGGCACACAATTCTAATTACACATCGGATTAACCAGACTGCATCAGAAACAAAAAAAATCATTACACAAAACCTTACAAGGGTAAGTTGTAAATAAATCATAACATCGTGACCGATATATAAGTTTGAGTGCGTTATAAAAATACAGCGTCCTTTTCTCAGGTTATACATTCATCTATACAACAATAAAAATAAAATTCGAGGTGTTTTTAACGGTCATCTGGACCCGAGAGTATGTAAATACTCGGTAATTGCCTATTTACAGTTATAACCAAGCTTTATCCTGTACCCGTTTGTCCACGCCGGCCTCTACACAAATATAAATATAAACAACAAGCAAGAATGCTAATTCACCCAAGTACATGAGTACTAAGCCCGCGTGCGAATGGGATACCTTTGCAAGACAATGTTTGGTTTTAATACGTTACGTATTGCGAGCTTTAATTACATTAAAAATACCTTCTTACACTTGAATATATTCCCTTTAGTTAAACACTTTACCACCAACACGATGAGTTAAGATACGCGGTTTAAAACTCGGCGCCGCGGCGATTAATTATAGATTAATTTTTGGAAAAACTTACATTAAAACCTACACATAAAAAAAATGACTTAGCGTTTTACTTTTTCTAAAAGGTTGTAGACCGAACGGTTTACAATGGGAGTTTCTAATTAAAACAATCAAAGCAATCTGGCTCAATCAAAATTTCAACAGCAACTGCCTCTAATTTTAAACTAACTATATTTACTCCCAAAAATCAAGCCCCGTCTTTCAAAGGTAATAAAAAAACAAGAAACATTACGTTGGAATAGTTTCATATTAATTATTGAACGAAATCTTAATTTTAAAAATATGCATTCTGCCGTAACCAACCATACATCTAATTTCAAATTTCCTAGTACCAAACGAAGATGCCCTTTTGATTCGCGGCATGTTCCGACGTAATTAATTATTAACTAGTGACGGTTTTACACCGAGAATGTGTGCATAGAAATTTCCAACGATTCGATACGGCCCTTCAGTAAAGCAGTTAAACCCCAAACGCATATGTTTTTCAACCTTTAGCCAAATATTAGTTACAAAAATAAAATATCCCGAAAACCATTCTCAAATAACGACGTAATATTTAATAAAATATGTTAAACCCCATTAATTAACTTTTCTATCGCGGTAATAATTGCGATGTAAACATGTTTGTTACAATAATAAAATTTCGGTCCAGTACCTACAACCCAAACATCGATTATGTGATAAGGTCACGTTAATTGCTTTGGAAGATATTTTTATTGAGTTTAAATGCATCTAATTATGCAACACAGAAGAAGATAGCGTTAATTTAATTATCTGACTATTCACTTGATTATTTAAATTTGAAAATCGCAAACAATGAAACTCTATGTAAACTCAAAAGTGCGATGGACCCAACTATCTATTGAGTGATAAGGTCATGTTAATTGCCTTTACTATATATGTTTAAAAGCATCTAATTATGAAGTACAAAAGAAGATACAGTTAATTTAGTAATCTAACTAACAAACAAAACGTGCCACACAAAATTAAAAAAAAACACCGAACGCGTTTCCACCGCTGATGATAATATCTTAGCTATTGAAACGCGTTCGATGTTTTTTTTAATTTTGTGTAGCACGTGGGTGTATTTTTTTTGTTACAGTTCCTGTCAGTGTTCCAGATTTTAAAATAGTTATCTAACTATTCACTTAATTATTTAAATTTCAAATTTCAAACAATTAAAATATGTGTAAACTTAAAAATGCGTTCGACCCAAATATCAGTTATATGATAAGGTCACGTTAATTGCTCTGGAAGTAATTTTTACTATATATTTGAAATGCATCTAATCTGTGTAAACTCAAAAGTGCGTTCTACGCAGATATCAATCTTTCGAAGCACTATTCAAAAATTGAATTAACAGGGAAACTTAATTTAGATGATCCTATCTATTTAAAAATAAAGTACGGTAATACTGAAGATCATGTCCAGCAATAAATCGTATTAAAACTAATACTATATTGGCACAACTTCGAAATCAAATATAATTGCGTTCTCTACAATCGTAGAGAATATTCTGTGGTCCTACCTAACCTTAAAATTTGACAGTAATATAACGATTATAGAAAACTAACTTCCAAAATAAATTATATACAATCGTAACGTAGAAAGTTAAAAATTAACAGTAGTAATATTACAAGAGAGTTAGAATAATAAAAATAACAGATTCTCAAAGGCTTGTTGCCAGGCTATTGTAAAATGGCAACAAGTTTGACAAGAAATTTGTTTAATTATTTTCTAATTCACTCTCACTCCCGAGTTGTATTTGATTTCGGCAATAATAATAATGACAGGATTGATTCTGGCGTTTTCACGTTACCAGAAATAAAATCTTTTTGATTATACCTGAATCATAAACTCCATTTTGAACACTCAAGTGCTTGCGAAATAAGGCCTTTGAAACACTAGTGCTTTAATGTTGCCTAGGTAACAACGAATTAACCTCCAAATTTTGAACAATCGTAAATACTCGTACACAAACAGAACTAATATTTGTTATGAAACGTACAATTCCTGTTGTTTGGAATTTTAATTTCGCATGAAGTATCCTCGTTTTCAATCATTTTATAATTCACGAAACAAACTTCTCGAATTTTAATCAATATAAATAGCAACGAAACAAGATTTGCTAACCGTTTCTTCGGCAGCGATTAATGCCACAGGTTACTTCGAAAAACTGATTTCAATTTACTTTTACATCCACATCACTGATGAGTAGACCTCGGATTTCTAAGCACAAATAATTCCCGAAATAATCATTCAATATGCATTTTAAAATTGTTAAAATAAGCATTAAAAAGCATTTATAAGCACAAATAAACGTTTATATGCAACAATAAGCATTTCTTATCCACCAATAAAAAATTGTGTTATTTACTTCCAGAGTGAAAGGCAATAATGGGTTTTAAAAATAAAAACAACAGTAAAGTAGTTCATGTATTTATTTATGGAACATATATATATATATATATATATATATATATATATATATATATATATATATATATATATATATATATATATTTAAATAAAATACAATGTGCCCTAATGTTCTAAAAGAAACATAAAACGATTAACCCCTAACAACTACGAGGTTTTTTTAACAACTAAACTCATAAAAAATTAATGGTAATCTGAAAAGCAATACGTAATTAATACTTTTTCTAAATTTTCTGAAGTAAAACTTCTTCGCTTTTCATTGAAAATTAATTTATGGGAGAAAATGATCTTTCAACCTCTACAAATGCAAATTTAAAAACTGCACTAGTTCCAAGGGAATATTACTGGGCGAATCAAAATTCCCTTCCCTGATAGTATTTTACCAATGACATCCAAAGTAACGTATCCAAGATTTTTATTAATAACGAAAGCAAATTTGCTTTTAACAATTTCCGCAGTTTTCCGTTTGAACTTTCTATTTCGGTTTTGAGAGTTCTTGCTATATTTAAACTATCATTAAGGAAAGATGGGAATTTTATAGTTTTTAATTGCTTCTGCAATGCATAAAAGTTGCTGGAGTATATACAATATCCTTATGCAAATTCTTGTCTTTCACAAGACGTTTTGCAGCTTTAAAGGAAATTGCGTTAGTTTCGTCAAAATCATTAATTAGTTCTGCTATATCGTTAAAATGGTTTGCATAAAAGTCTACTGCTTTTAACCAAGTACCCCATCTTGTAATAAGAGGTTCTGGGGTAATGTTAAATTGGGCAATTTAGATTTATAGTGAGCTACGCGCGTGGTGCTTTAAGAAATATTTTTTAATGATAGCAATGAAAGTATTAACGCTTGGATATGAATCCCTAATAGTTTCTGCTATTCGGTGAAGACCATGTGCTAGACACGTAACATGTACTAAGTTAGGGTAAAATGTTTTCAGTAATTTTCCTGCAGCTACCATGTAAGCTGCAGCATCTGTGTACATGAGTAAAACATTTTTGTCGTTAAACTCCGTGGGGAATAGAAATCTTAAGCAGGAATTCACAAAATAAGCTACCGTATTGCTATCCGTTTTTCTAAGACTTTAGAACATGCCAAATATGATCTTGTTGAATCGAATTTGCTTAATTTTCCTACTATAAAATTGGCAACGTAATTTCCTACGGCATCAGTAGTTTCGTCAAGTGAAAACCAAATTGGATGTCCTGATACGTCTTCTCGTATTTACTGTATGGCAGAATTATAGCAAACGTCCAGATAGTTTTTCTTAATGTTGATTCCGTGGGAATACTGCGATCACAATATTTTTCCAAAATGTTTTAAAATTGGATTTTCAACAGCTTCCCACGGGATATTTGCAGCGATTAAAGCACGACAGAAAAACCATTTCTTTTCTCAGTTGAATTGGTTAAAAATGTTTGTTTTCGAGCAACATTGGCCTGATGCAAAGATGTTTTAACGTGTTGTTGAATTTGATGTTTTTTGTTGCTTGATACCTTGAAAACACAAAAATGCATTATTATTTAATATTAAATTTATTTGTTTATTATTCGAACAAAACTTATGACCGAAATTATGTAATTAAAATTAAAATTGCGTTAGATACATACTTCTTTGTTGCAAACATTACAAAATATGACGTCACCATCAGATGAAAAGCAGTCGTCTTTTAACCACTGTTTAATTAGCACACTTTTTGGAAGTTTATCCTTTCCCATTTTTGTTTTTATAATAACCGAAAGTTATAGTTTAATTATCTAGTAATCAGTTGAATTTAATTAGAATTAACTTCATTTGCTGTTACAAAGTGCATTGAAGCAGCAACAGCAAGTAGTCACTACCGAATGTATATGAAAATTCAAACTGAGAATGTTTTTGAAGTAGAAGGATAGAAAACCACATGTTTTAGGGCTGCTTGACCATTCGACACCTACAAAGCACGAGGCGATCACGCGCTGTACACTTGTTTACGCTGCTGACTCTTGGTTTTGAATATACTTGAGTTGTAAACAAACATCTGTGTCTACTTAAAATACACAATTCTCGAAAATCTTAACAAGTAAGCCGTCGGCTTACGACATAGTTAATCTCTAGAGTGGTAGCTTATTGTATCTGTCGTGTTTATTTAAAAACTTTACAAAACGCATTGTTGAAGAGATTTGAAAATAGGCAAGCTTAAATTTTAAATATAAGTTCAAACGTAAAAATCCCCGAGCAGAAAATAAGCACAAATAAGCACGTTTTACATAAATAAGCACTTAAACACCTAAATAAGCAGAATAAGCATAAATAACTTTCGCTCAATTTCCATCAAATTGTCTGAAACGACTTTATTTTTATTTTCAAGGCAGTATACCTAATACCACAAATAAGCATTTGCTTAGAAATCCAAGGTCTACTGATGAGAAAGTATTTTCTTACAATTTTCGCATTGTGGTCCAGGTATAATAAACGCCTTAGAGCACTGCTCCGTTAAAAGACACTCGGCTTGGCCTCGTGCTTTTAAACCCGTCACGCTTTAAAGGCTTGCTTATACATTTGTATTATAATATACTATTATTAGCTTGAACGTTAAAAAGTGACCACTGATACCTATTCCAAAAATGTCCTTCCCATTAAAGTCACTAGGGAGAATGTAATTGAATGTGAGCAACTGCGTTAATAGTACTTCTGGTTCCACCTCCTCCACAATTAATTGTTTAGTCCTTATCATATAACTGTCTTTTGTTATAACTCGTATACATGATCGTATAATTTCCATTTAATAAAGTTACTTTATTGGAATTATGTAGAAATCTACAGAATTACATCGCCACCGTGTTACTTTAAACTTCTTTCTCATTTCCTCAAGCGGAGAAAGGGTTTCAATTTCGCCTAATCGGTTTTGTTCCATACACGAAATTTTCAATAGATAAATATATAATTTATCATATAAGGCAAACTTTAATTAAAAAACCACAAATCCTAGGGTTTGAGGGGGAAGGGGGAGCGCAACGTGTTTCATTCCCCCAAGGAGGAGGCTGGGCTGCTTGAGCTTTCCAAGCTCCTTTGTCTGTATTGTAGGATTAAGGATAGTTGCGGGCAGGATAGGAGTGGAAGTAACCGAGTTAGGGTTCTAAGAGAGAAGATACTGTTCCAACGTTCGACTAAATAACGGCACAAGGTGTGGACTGACCAGTCGGTATATGTGTATGTAGATGGTAGCGGGAATCGAACCGATTACCTCTCGAATGCTAACCAGGTCGTGTTAACACTAGATCGATTCCCAACGTACTGTTCACAATTGGATTGCTTAGTTTGCATTAATTTTAAATACGATACAATTTATTTAGTACTCTCAAAAATCATTTGTATTCACCAAAATTAACCCTATTGGCTTTAGGATAAATTTGAATAACTTCAAATATACAATTTTCTCTTTAACTAATCACTTCATGTTACCTATATATTGTACTTAATCATATTCTACATTTTAAAAAAATCTTATGCGTTTAAGTAGTCGTTCTCACCGAAACGTCCCCTTATTTAGTTTACGCTGACATTAAATGCTTTGTAAATTTTAAATGCCTTTACAGGTGAGCTAAAACGTGAATACAATTAAGTTAAGTTTATTTTATACTATCAAAATGTAATGAGTACTATTATGTTATTAACGCTATTAATGTATGAAATTTTTACCCTTTTTTCATCACACTGCGGGTTATATCAGGTTCTGTCGATTTACGTAAACCTCGAACGGTAATAGGTTCGATACCTATTACCGTCGGCTCGGTTTTCTTTATGAGATTTTTTCATACGCACGCAGAGTGATTATTCCTACTTAGGCTAATTCAGGAAAACCATTTTGCCCCTCAGAACCCTAGCTTGGTTACTTCCATACCTATCTTGACTGTTTCCGTCATCAATCCTATCATGCATGTTGGGGATCCATTATTGCGGGAAGAAACATTCAGGTAGTGTACTCTCCCCCATAGCAAAGGAATAAAAGATTTTAGTTTCTCCTATTCCTTGAAAACGCTGTCAGAACGAATCATTTAGATTTTTTCTTAAATGCTTAAATACGTTGATGATGATGTTTTCATAAACAGACATAGGTTTAAGATAAGATTTCAGTACACTCGCCCTGTGACAGATTAGTTTCAGTATCAGTATAGGCTTATTGTTAAGGTTTAAATACCTTAGCTACGATAATACAACTAGCTCAGATTCAATATGATGAGCGAGAGTTAGGTTCACTAAAATGAATACGCTTATGCTGGCAAAACATATGTATTTTCCCTTCTAAATAAATTAAAACAGTTCTTAACTAATTAGTAATTATGCACAATTGTTGGGTGCCTTTAAAAATAATACAATACAATGCTAAAATGACGGTTATAACCCTATGAATGAAAAAAAAGATTAAGCACTTAAGTTATTCGAACATTTACCAAAAATCAAGTTGTACGGACAGGTTTGTATATCAATAGTTCGATACCATTGTCAAGTTCTACAAAAGTCATATGTTGAAACACACAAACAATAGATTATTGTATTGCAATTATTGTGTTATATTGTAATATATATATATATATATATATATATATATATATATATATATATATATATATATATATATATATATATATACAGGGTCCTTTATTTCAGTTCTGTCTTTTGTAGTTTAGTTATTATTTAACTTAAAGTTTTAATATTTTGCACACTTCATCTGTGACCTAAGGAGCATTTTAGGAAAATGTAATTCATATACAGGGTGATCCAAAAAAGTGTCACGTCATAATGGCATATTTTTTTAAATGACATACCTTATATTTCTTTGCAGATTTAATTGACTTACATGATTGTCTACATAACCCTAAAATTGTATAAAAATCGGTTGGATAACATCGACAAAAAAAATAAAATGTTGAAAAGATCAGCTTTGCATCACAGGTTTTAAAAATGGTTAAAAATACAAATAGTGGCTCGTTTTCAAATAATAAGCCAGGAACACATTAAATAAGGTTTATCAATCAAGCCGACCAAATTTGGGGAATCTAAATTATACAGGGTGTTCAAAATTTACTGTCAAACTTTTGAGAATTTAAAAATCTTTTTCTTTCTTATTTTAAATACAGCACCCTGTATAATTTGCTGGCATTCGATGCAGAATTAGAAAACAAAACTTTTTTTAAAATATTCCCTATCAAAATTCCTAACGCATTAGAAGATATACGCCAAAAACTCGTTTTATCAACTATTTCATTAACAGTTTTAATAAAACAAAGATAAAGTGGCTATTAAATCAATCCAATGCCATGGGTGCTATTTTGACAAGTATTGCATGCCATTTGTTACTATTGTAAGATCTCGTTTAAAGTGGTTTGCTTCTAATTGTGCCTTTTATGATGAATTACAGCAGGGGAGAGCTTGTGGATATGATTTTCATATTGGGAGAGTCCCAAAAGGACTGTTTTTGGCGAGTCGTCTTTATGCAGAGCGTTATCCAGAA
Organism: Vesta saturnalis; assembly: GCA_036346205.1. Taxonomy (NCBI): domain Eukaryota; kingdom Metazoa; phylum Arthropoda; class Insecta; order Coleoptera; family Lampyridae; genus Vesta; species Vesta saturnalis. The sequence continues at coordinate 1,546,850 of JARFJB010001983.1, forward strand.
CGACGGCATCCGAACAAGCGTAATCTGCAGAATTTATTGGAGGATTGACGCAAACGGTAAAAGTAGAATAACTCAAACCAGTTCGAAATAAACGGGTTCGTACAGAAGTTAAGGAATTTGATGTGCTACTACAAGTTACGGAAAATCCGTCCATTAGTCAGAAGGTAGTGTGAAGGTAGTGTTCAACGTATTTTAAAAGACAATCGGTTCCATGCGTGTCACATTCAGTTTCACCAAGAACTTTTCTATGAAGACTTTGATAAACGTATGGAATTCTGTAATTGGGTACAGGATAAAATAAGGTTCAGTTTTGACTTTTTCGATAAGGAAGATATTCAGGCAGATCGATAGACAACATAGATGGTCTATTAATGTGTGGGGGGAATCATTGGAGGCCAGGTGATTGGTCCGCACTTTTTCAACGGCCATTTAAACGGGGACATGTATGTAGACTTTTTCCAAATCAGTTACCCCGTTTGTGTCAAAATTTACCGATAGAAATAAGAAATGCAATTTGGCTGAAACACGATGGAGCTCCAGCACATTACTCACTGCAAGTCAGGAACCATCTGGATAGATCCTTTACAAATTGCTGGATTGGAACAGGAGGGCCATGTAATTGGCCGCCACGATCACCGGACTTAACTAAGTTAGACTTTTTTTACCATGAAGTTCCAACCACCCCTGAAGACATGCAACAAAGAATACAAAATGCATTTCGAAAAATTGCACCTGTTGTATTAAGAAGAGTGGAAAGGTCTTTCAATACACGTCTTCGTTTGTGTTTAGAAGAAAACGGAAGACATATTGAACATAAGTTATAATAAAAAAAAAATTGTAGTAATTTTTTTATTAGTTTAGAAACCCATAATAAGTGTTTTTAATTACGTGTTTAGTTTAGTTTTGGTTGGTTCTTAAGTGTTGACAAATAAAAATAAATTAAAATAAAGTTATTTAAAGTTATTTTAAATTAAAATTGCTACAAATGGCATGCAATACTTGTCAAAATAGCCCTCATGATTTTTGTCTTATTAAAAGTGCTAATGAAATAGTTGATAAAACGAGTTTTTGACGTATATCTTTTAAAGCGTTAGGAATTCTGATAGACATATTTTAAAAAAGTTTTGTTTTCTAATTGCGCATCGAATGCCATCAAATTATACAGGGTGTTACATTTAAAATAAGAAAGGAAAAGATTTTTAAATTCTCAAAAGTTTGACAGTAAATTTTGAACACTCTATACAATTTAGATTCCCCAAATTTGGTCAGCTTGATTGTTAAACCTTACTTAATGTGTTCCTTGCTTTTATCTGAAAACAAGCCACTATTTGTATTTTTAACCATTTTTAAAGCCTGTGGCGTAAAGCTGATTTTTTTTAACATTTTATTTTTTTTGTCGATCTTGCCCAACCGATTTCTATACAATTTTAGAGTTATGTAGTCAATTAAATCTGCAAATATATAATTTATTTCATTTTAAAAATACGCAATTATGACGTCACACTTTTTTGGGCCACCCTGTATAGTCAATCACACTTTTCTAAAATGCTCCCTAGGTCACAGATAAAGTGTGCAAAATATTAAAACTTTAAGTTAAATAATAACTAAGCTACAAGAGACGGGAGCTGAAATGAAGGACCCTGTGTGTTATTATATATATATATATATATATATATATATATATATATATATATATATATATATATATATATATATATATATATATATATATATATAGTACAAAATGAATCAGTTATTAAGTACACACACAGTTTGAATAATAAATAATCAATATTTGAGTGCGAAATTAACCAAAACGTAACTAAAGAAATTTACATATGGTATAGTAACCTTAAACCTTGATTGTTCCGAATGTATTTAAAAATGAAAAATGCGTTAGTAATTTGCTCAATTTAATTTTTCTCTAAAACACATATAAGTATTGATAGTCTCATTTAATCACGATGTTAAGAAAACAACCGGCGAAACGTAACATTATGAAGAAAGTACACAAAAGTACATTACACAACTCAAATTTAAAAAATCTGGTTCTGATGACGGTTCGCAGACGGTCTCCTTCACACCATGACTGAACGCGATCCTCGATATTTTAAGTTGGTACCATTATCAGATAGAATGTAACTGAATTTATTGTATCCACAAAATACCAATTATGTAAGGTCTTGTTGTTTTTCAGTACAATTTTCGGTTATTATGAGATACATCTTTACCAATAAATATATAAAACGGTGTGATTAAATGATTGTTTTTATTTGTCAAAAACCAGATTATTTTTGTATTATAAGCAAAGATGTGAATATTGCTTTTTCGTTTCTAAAACTTTATTTCATATTACCGTTGTCCTGAATCATTTTATTCTCATAAGTAGAATCTGTTAAAACTGGGGAAAAGTGAGTCTTCAGTTCGTTAAATTTTAATGGCGAATTGAAGAAAATTATCTTTTTCGTGCTACATTGGGATATTTTAATTGAAAGGCTTTGGTAGAAGGATTGTATCACTGTTAGTTTTGTATTATATTGAATTATTTTTAAAGGCCCCCAACGATTTATTATAATAATATTAATTAGTAAAGAACTGTTTTAATTTATTTAAAAAAAAATACATTTGTTTATCAACATTAGCGAATTCCTTTTGGTAAAGCTGATTTTTTAACATTTTATTTTTTTGTCGATCTTGTCCAACCGATTTCTATACAATTTCAGAGTTATGTAGTCAATTAGATCTGCAAATATATAAGGTATTTCATTTTAAAAATACGCAATTATGACGTCACACTTTTTGGGCCACCCTGTATAGTCAATCACACTTTTCTAAAATGCTCCCTAGGTCACAGATAAAGTGTCCAAAATATTAAAACTTTAAGTTAAATAATAACTAAGCTACAAAAGACGGAGCTGAAATGAAGGACCCTGTGTGTGTATGTATATATATATATATATATATATATATATATATATATATATATATATATATTATATATATATATATATATATATATATATATATATATAATACAAAATGAATCAGTTATTAAGTACACACACAGTTTGAATCACAAATAATCAATATTTGAGTGCGAAATTAACCAAAACGTAACTAAAGAAATTTACATATGGTATAGTAACCTTAAACCTTGATTGTTCCGAATGTATTTAAAATGAAAATGCGTTAGTAATTTGCTCAATTTAATTTTCTCTAAAACACATATAAGTATTGATAGTCTCATTTATTCACGATGTTAAGAAAACAACCGGCGAAACGTAACATTATGAAGAAAGTACAAAGTACATTACACAACTTAAATTTAAAAATCTGGGTCTGATGACGGGTCGCAGATGGTCTCTTTCACACCATGATTGAACGCGATCCTCGATATTTTAAGTTGGTATCATTATCAGATAGAATGTAACTGAATTTATTGTATCCACAAAATACCAATTATGTAAGGTCTTGTTCTGTTTTTCAGTACAATTTTCGGTTGTTATGAGATACATCTTTACCAATAAATATATAAAACGGTGTGATTAAATGAATGAATTAAATGAATTTTTGTATTATATGCAAAGATGTGAATATTGCTTTTCGTTTCTAAAACTTTATTTCATATTAGAGTTGTCCTGAATCATTTTTATTCTCATGAGTAGAATTTATTAAAACTGGGGAAAAGTTTGGGATATTTTAATTGAAAGGCTTTGGTAGAAGGATTGTATCACTGTTAGTTTTGTATTATATTGAATTATTTTTAAAGGCCCCCAACGATTTATTATAATAATATTAATTAGTAAAGAACTGTTTTAATTTATTTAAAAAAAAATACATTTGTTTATCAACATTAGCGAATTCCTTTTGGTGAACCCACCTCTGGCTTGTCGTCCTAATATAAGTTAGTTGGGTACTGTAACACATGTTACTAAAAACGCAAACAATTTAATTTGGCCAAACGTTTTTTTTTTTGGTAAAAACTTGGACTATTTTTGAGATTTTGAACTTTTTATAGATCAAAATCCGGTCTAATATTTTTGATTTCAGTAGGCGAGTTATTTTAAGCATTTTTTTTTTCAAATTTGCATCAATTTAAATTACTTAAAAATATTATTTATTATTTAACATATATTTAATGACTTCACTCAAACTCTATAAATGAATCTTACCTTACAATTCTTAAAAAGTAATTGTATTAACACTATAAGATGAATAGAATGCCACAAAACTACTTAAAATTAATATTTGGTTAAAAACGTGCATAAATGGATGTTAGTTATTCAAAAATGCATTCAAATAATGACCTACTCAAAATTCTCTATGAAAATAATTTCATTTTTATAAAATAAATTTAAATTAGCTTAAATTTCAGGAGATTAGGTATATTAAATGGATTGAGGGGTTTCGAAGATGGATGAAAATAATTACTAGTTAACTTAAAAATGTTAAATTGAATCGCAAAAGTTTACAGAAGTAGGTGAAGTTTATCTCTCAACTAAGTTTAAAATTTTTCTGAATTAATTATAATTATTCATTTATTTCTATATTTATGTAAAATTAAAGTGAAAGTGATTAAATTCCAGAAACGCACCTGTTTTAGTATTTCAAATACACTTTGTTATACAATTAATCATACCGTAAATTTTCAAGTCAGCAGATTAGTTAGTAGTAAATAGATTAAAAATTCAATTAAATTAGAACTGACTCTTGTATTTTAATTATATTAATAGTTATTAATTATTATGTATATACTGTTATGATTTTGTTATCATTGAACATAGATTCGTTCAAATACCTTCCTTCACTAAATTATTATTTATGTTAAAAGTTCATATAAAATAGTTAATAAAATTACTGTTATTTACCTGATGTTAATTAAGTTTACCAATATCGCAGTTGATTTTTTAGATTTCATCTAATTTTAACAAAGCTGTTTAAACTGTTTTTATTTTGATGTTCCAATAAATAGTAGATAACGTGATTTATCTCAATTTATTAACACATGATATTTGTTACTGTGTTACTGCATTTGTTACACGATTTATATCATTAACTTGTTAGACTAAAGAAGAAAGAAGAGTTGATATACCGAGTATTACAAAGCAAGGAACCCTAATTTCATTCATATTTAAGTTCATTTGATTAAACGCTTAATAAAGAATGACAACTTGAACTATTTCATAAAAATCTTATTTTTTTTATTGGTACCCCATTTAACCTATTTAAACCACGCCTTCGCCTGTTTAAATCGAACTTTCAAAAACGCGCATTTTTTAAAATTACCATGGCAACATCAACAACTCAAGAAACGTGAAGTCTAAAGCTGCGAACCCACTTATCCCACGACACGCCACGTCACCCGACACGACGCGACGTTAGAAAACGTAAAGCGTTGTAAAGCCATAAATGTAGGTAAGTTTCAGTGCAACACGAACCCACTTGCCGATGCCATCCCATGTCACACCACCCAATGCGATACGACGTCGTCGACATCTATCAAATCGGATCTGCTCAACGTCCATGGAATAGCGTTGAAATCCCCTTTCTTCCCCGCGGCCCTTGCCCTTGCTGCCAGTGTTACCAAGTTGACTGTTTAAATTAAGTCGAATAGTTGTGGACTAATATAATATTACCCACGTTCGTGATAATTTTATCATATCCGACAAAATGCGTCTTTTATTAACCGCTCAAAGTACAGTAATATATTGCAAATAAGACACTGTAACTGGCATTGATTATACACACTGTATAATCAATGCTAACAGGTGATCATTATTGTCTTTATCTAAGGCGGTGGGACCCGACAGTAAATGTCAATTATTATTGCAGGTGCTCCTTGTTGTTAAATTAAAGTTTAGTTTTAACTTTTATCATTGACTTTAACACACACTCAATGTTTTTATTTAAGTTTATCAAGCTATGTAAGCAGTTTATAACATGCCTAAGATTATTCTGTGCTATATTTATTGTTACATTACTTAATACAAGTTGCACCCACTTTATTAATATAGTAGGTTTACTGCGTTGGAAAGTTGACGATTTCTAGCGGTTTTGAAACGTAGAGTTAGCAAGATTGTATCCTTCCAGGCTGGCAACACTGCTTGCTGCACGTATCCGTTCCAGTTTCTTAAATTACCAAGACCAGAATATGAGACATGAGGCCTGGGAAGAAATTGTGAAGGAAGGGAATACATCAGGTACAAAAAAAACAAAGTATTTTATTCAAATGGAAATATTAATTGTTTGGGTTATGACGCCTTCCCCTGCGAACATTATCGACCTGCCATGGTACACTACCCATTGACAAATTAAAATATTCCTTAAATTTTTCCCTGACATAAAAAGATCTTTGGGCAGAATTCATTCTTACAGGAGCAACGTCTAGTAAACAAGAATTTACTTTATTAAAAGAAGTTACGTCTGGGTGAATATCATTATTAGTACATAGCATATTGTGAAGACAGGAGCATGCCAATACTATCTTATCTACTAATTTTGGTTGAATTTCAAAATACTTCGTAAAAACTCTCCACCTGGCAGCCAAGATCCCGAAGGCATTTTCCACTACACGTCTTGCTCTCGACAACCTATAATTAAATATTTTCTTTTGTTCGTTTCCTGCGATTGAATTTCGACCATATGGGCGAAGTAAACGTGGTTTCAATGGGAACGCTTCGTCACCCACAATTACATAAGGCAAATTTTCTCCGTCTTGTGTCAATGGTGCATCTACTGGTATATTTAAGCATCCATTTTCCAAAGATTTTTCGAGAGTAGAGTTAGCAAAAATATTTACCTCACTGTTTCGACTATAGGATCCCACATCCACAGCTATAAATTTATAATTTGCATCTACAAGGGCCAATAGAACAATGGAATTGGTGCCCTTATAATTAAAATATGCAGAACCTCCATTAATGGGACAACGCATGTTTACATGTTTACCGTCGATTGCCCCAAAGCAATTAGGAAAATTCTAAATATTTTTGTATCTTTTAGCAACTTCATCCCAGTATTCTGCTGTGGGCGTTGGCATATCAATTGGACTCAATTCTTCCCATATAACCTTACAGACTTGCTCGAACAGAATTGAATCCCACTTTAAAATGAAATCCAATATACCCAAATGAATATCCTGTAGCTAAATATCTGAAAAATAACAGAAAATAATAAGGCACAAAAATCAAAGCATATTACATTATATTCTTATCACATACGCATTGCATTACTTCGTTTATAATGTACACGTTATTTTAGCATCTTCGGCAAAAGAATCTTGGACAAAACATAGAAATTGCTATATGAACGCACTTCTGATGTTTCATAATTATTACAGTACTGAATGTAATTTAGAGAAAATCGCTCAAGAAACAGTGGGTGCAGACCAAAATACTTCAAACGATGGAAACGAAGAAGATGACGAACCTGAAAGGAGTCACAGTGGTGAAGAAAACGAAGAAACCGTTTTTCAGTCTGAAGCACTACCTCAGTCATCCTCATCTCCACATAATAAAAGAAACGTGATAAGACGTTGCCATTTTCCAATGTCCAAAAAACCTATAAATAAAAAGCTGGCGCCAGCAGAGAAAATGGTTCATATAATGAAACAGAACGCCGAACTTCGTCGATCTAAAAATGGGAATAAACAAGTTGAGCTAGACGAATCAAACATGTTTTATTTGAGCATGTTGAAGCAAGCAAAACGATTGCCAGAATTAGATCAAGCAAGGATTAAATTGGAATTATGCAAATTAATTCAAGAAGCTGAAATTCATAAACTGCAATATCAAGCAAGTTTAGATATGCATTCACATTCTTCCAATAACTTTTTTAGTTCTGCAGTGTCTCTGTCCTATATTAATCCTTCTTCACACAGTCACGCTACACCTTGCCACACTCTAATCCTTCCACACCACTTGAGGAACTTCAGGATACATCCCAATATACAACTTTTCAACGGATTCTTGGAATAATCCGAGTCTTTATAATACTTAATTATTTATTAATTTTCTCCATGTTACCAAAAAGTATTGATGTAGGGTAGATAAAATTATTACTGAGTTTCGTTTTCTTATGTTATGTTTTGCATAATTATACAGTGTGGCGCGAAGAGTTTTGATTAAAAGTAATGGCGGATACAGTTATGTTAAAAATCTGAAATTACGAAGCTGTAGGTTTTGGATGACGCTGAGTTAAAATATAATATTGTCCTGAATGTGGCACTTCCGGTTATACCGGAAGTAGACGTCAACTTTGTTATTTTAAATGGAACCTAATATTTTTTATTTTATTTTCGAATTCTACATGAAAGTCTAGATAAAATTTGTGCACAATGTCCTATACTAAAAATGAAGTATTTTCGAGATATTTCCATTTTTTTTTAAATTTTGAAAAAATCCTAGTCCACATTGAATAACGATATCTACATTAATAACGAAGTTAGTGTCGTGAGATTGTAACCCGTTAACACCATATATCCATCTCATTGATATTTCATTCAGGGTGTTTTAAATTAATCGCCAACATGCACAACTTAAATCATTTATAAGTTGCTTACTTTAAATAGAACACCCTGTATTTTATTACATTTTCCGCTGTATTTTTTAAGCCAATTCGTTTGGTATCAGTATTCCTATACCTAAATCCAACCACTTTTGAGATATTTCAATTATCTTATTGTTAAAACATAGACAAAATTTACATATTTCAACATTAGAAGTAGGCCATTGTTTCCATTATTTAGAGTCAGTTTGGTTAAATTTTCATAATTTATTAATTTGAAAATAACCATATCTTGGGATTTCTAAAGTGTACTTTAAATTATAATTGTTGCGATAACATTAAATACATTGCTAGGTAATGTTTGTTATAAATTTTAGATTAGATAACTTACAATTTTTCAAAATTTGAAAAATGTAAACATTAAACAAACCTAAAGTTTGAAATTAAATGTTCTAAAATTAGACCATCTACATTCTAAACATTTATGAATACCTTATTACATTAAGTATGTCTTTAATTCAAAATGTCGAGTGTTATAAAATTAAAAGCAAATAAGAACGTCTTGATCTATTTCATTTAATTAACAGTTTGGAAATATATCCTGTTGTAATGTAACCAAATACCTAAATGTAAAGGATGCTTCAAATCAGGAAGACAAGTCAAAAACCTGACAACCAATTGGAATCACATCTAAAATCAAGCACATATGTCTTTGTAAAGATGCCTACATTAAGGATTTTCCTTGTCAAAAGTTATGGAGTGTGTCTATTTGCTAATACCAAGTGAAACGACTCATCATGTTTTCTTAAAGTATTGTAACCTGTCAAATTGTCATGTGTTTTCTAAGAATGTGCCAGCAATTCTTGTTACCATTTAAATTTTCTCATAAATGTTTTGCTTGATAAAGAGTTTTATCCATGTTCTTTTCATTGCACAAGATAACATTATAAACTCCGAAGTGATAAGCTTGGAAATCTTTAACGGTTCTCTAAATGTTTGGATTTTCATTAGCAAAAATAGTCCAATCTATTTGTCGATTTTCAAATTTATTTAACATTTTAAAGGAGCGTACAACTTAGATGGTTTCTTACAGTTACGACCAGTAATAACATTATTAATATCTGTAAGTGAATATTCATCCTCTTGTAAGGATTTTCTTAAATATTTATATTCATCATTCAAAATTCAGGGTCACAAATTCGTTTTGCTCGATCTACTAAAGATTTAATTACACTAATTTTTTGACGTGGATGGTGGTTGGATAATTTATGAAGGTATCTTCCATTAGTTTCTTTTTCCATGGTAAACTGAATACTAGGATGTATACCATTTATAAAAACCAAAAACTCATGCAGTGCTTCTTCTCCACGTCTCCAAATAACAAATGTGTCATCTACATATCTATACCAAACTGAAGGTTATTTAGGTGTATTTTGTAACGTTAATGTTTCAAATTTTTCCATGTAAAAATTAGCTATAACAGGACTAAGGGACTGCTCATTGCTACACCTTCAATCTGTTCATAAAATTTACTATTCCACTGAAAATAAGTTGTAGTAAGACTGTGCTGAAAAGAATGGTTATGTCCTTTGGAAAAGATGATCAATGTATTCAATAGTTTCTTTTAGAGGTACTTTTGTAAAAAGTGAAACGACATCAAAACTAACCATTATATCACCCTCTTCAATTTTGAAACTATGCATTTTTTCAACAAAGTCGGCAGAATTTTTAATGTAATGGGGTGTTTTTCCTATATGAGGTTGTAATAACAATGTAACATGTTTTGCAAGGTTATATGTAGGAGAACCAATTGCACTAACAATAGGCCTTAAAGGAATCTTAGGTTTATGAATTTTTGGTAAACCATATAGTTTTGGTGAAATAGCTTCAGAGTTAGATAGTTTCATTTTTATTTCTTCAGGAATAGATGATAATTTAATCAGCTCTTTAGTTTTTAAAAGAAACTTTTTTGTTGGATCTTTTGATATTTCATGAACAGATTGAAGGTGTAGCAATGGGTAGTCCCCTTAGTCCTGTTATAGCTAATTTTTATATGGAAAAATTTGAAACATTAACGTTACAAAATACACCTAAAAAACCTTCAGTTTGGTATAGATATGTAGATGACACATTTGTTATTTGGAGACATGGAGAAGAAGCACTGCATGAGTTTTTGGTTTTATAAATGGTATACATCCTAGTATTCAGTTTACCATGGAAAAGAAACTAATGGAAGTTTACCATTTCTTGACATATTAATATCTAAAATAATAATTCACTATCTTTTAAGGTTTACAGAAAGCCGACACACTGATAGATACCTTCATAAATTATTCAACCACCATCCACGTCAAAAAATTAGTGTAATTAAATCTTTAGTAGATCGAGCAAAACGAATTTGTGACCCTGAATTTTTGAATGATGAATATAAATATTAGATAATCTTAACAAAGATAAAATGTGATATTAACAACTTACGATATATAATAAATGTTAAAATTACACCTTCTATGCGTAAACATTTATGAAACCTTTCTTAATGTTGGTACTGCTTTAATTCCTTTATAGCTAATGTTACAAATTAAATTGAAAAATCCTAATCAATATCTATGTGACAGTTAGGAAATACTATTTTATTAAACCTACAAGACAAAATTAAGAGCAACATTTAGAGATCGAGCACTAAAGACCTGATTGGTCAATACCATTTATCATCTTCCGATGTGTATAAGTTATCTTGTTCAAGGCAAAAGTTATACAGTCCCACAAACGTGCTTTGATACAAGACGAAAGACATATGAGATTTTGTAGAAGTTGGTCAACCAGAGGTCTGTTGGCTGACCATGCCCTAAATAATGCTAATATCATGTACATTTAATTTCAATCATGAAATATTGTAATACTAAACCATTATTATGTTTGTATTGCAAACGTGAACTATTGAAATCAATATTTGAAATACACGTCCTGAATAATTTTCAATAGACAAGAATGGAATTAATCTCCGTTTAAATAGTGTCATTTGGCTAATCTTATAATTACATAACATAATGATACTTTGCCTATGATTTTATATCTTGGTTTTTAAACTTACAATTGGTACCTGTCTAGAAGTCCTATTGTAGTGTTTCCTAGACCTTGATAGACAAATGTTTACCAATTATTGTTAAATTCTAAATGCGATGATTGATCTCGTCGACATAAGTAGACTCTGCAAATTAAATGTGAGAATTGAGGCAAAATTACCAAAAAGAATTCGTTTTGCATTGTCGACTTGTTCATTGTTAATAATGTCTTAATTATTGACAAAGATATCTCTTTGTTAAGAATTTAACTGTTATTTTATTTGACCTGTAATGTTTGGATTTGGAATGCTTTCTACATTTTAAAATTGAAGTCGTTTCACAACTATTACACTACGTAATAACTCGATTAAATTTTGTTAAATGATTTATACTAGTAAATCTTCATTGCATTAGCTTTCGTCGAATAGAGACTGTTCAGAAATGTCAATCACTTGAGGCATAAGTTTAATATAATTTTAGACCTAGTTATCTTTACTAAAATTTTATAATTAAGTGTTTTATGTTTCCCAAACTAGTATAATACTAATAGCAGGCTTATGTTTATGTTTTAATTTCAGAATTTGACCAAAAATTGGTTATAACATCTTTAACAATTTTTAACAAACAGGTTACTACTGACGAAGATAACTATAAAGTGTTATCAAAACGTTTAGATTGGTATAATTTAAAGACACCATTAAAAATCCCAAAAAGATGAAGTATTTTATTAGGAATTGTTGTTTATTGTAAAGTTTAAATTTTCATTAATGTTTTATTTATGTGTTTAATTTTCAAAATTTAAAAATCGAAATTATCTCGAAAATACTTCATTTGGTATGACCTTTGAATTTTATCTATATTTCATGTAGAATTGAAAATAAAATAAAATATAGGTTCCGTTTAAAATATTACAAGTTGACGTCTACTTCGGTATAACCGGAAGTGCCACATTCAGAACTATATTGCAGGCTCATTCCATTAATACCTACAGCTTCGTAATTTCAGATTTGTAATCATAACTGTATCCGCCATTTAGAATTTACATCAACTGTTCAAGCACACTGTCATATGGTTCAAATTCTACTAGTAAACTTATAGTTTATGTATTCATATCACTAAACATTAATAGATTTCTTAACCACATGGACTTACTTTTTTGAACTTTAATTTTCTTGTAATAAATACAGAAATCAAATTGCTGTTTATTCAACCGAAAGTATATGTGATAACGGACTTCGGTTTCGCTTCAATTCGAGTTGTTTCACTAACGTATGAAAGACACCATATTTTTCACGTGTTTCCTCCAATTCTTGTTCCCATTCCTCCGAAGAACTACTAGCATACTCCCTTTCCATCTTACTGGGTTTACCAACCACCCCACTGCACTTAGAGGCAGCAAGTTTCAATTTTTTAAATGAATATTTTAAATGTACGTCGTGTGGCGTAGCGTGCTGTCTGATAAGTGAGTACACCTACCTGCAAAAAACGTCGTATGTCGTAAGACGTGGGATGTCGTCGCGTCGGGTGGCGTGGCATGGCATGGGAGAAGTGGGTTCGCAGCTTAAATGACAATTTTTTTATTATTGATCTGACTGGAGTACCTTGTAACGCCAAATAAAATATTACTAAAAATTCAAAACCTTTATTCAAACATTATTTAACACTTTTAATTTTATAAATGAAAATAAAAAGTACAGTTAGTATTGTTAGAGATATTAATTTTTATTTACATATTTTTTGTAGTAATAATACTAGTACTTATGATTTCAAGGTGCACCAATATAATAAAATAGCGTAAAATATTCGTGGATAACTGGGCGAAAAATCGCGCGTGTTTTAAAGACCTTTTTATCCACTTGTACTTTAATATACTATTCTAAGCCGATATTATAGCAAAGCCGAAAATTAAAATATTTATAAATTATACTTATAGTAAAACCAACAGTTCAGAATTATCGCTAATTACGAAAAGATCAAATAAAGATATGATAAGTATTGCATTCTGATTTAATACAATGTCATTACTTCTGATTAATTATTATCAATTTGCGTTTGATACTTTGTTAGATTTAGTGAAACAGCACATATTTATACAGTTTGTTCTAGGAAAACGTAAATGTCTGCATCAGAATTCGAACCTGGAACCGTTGCATTTGTGGTAAAGCGGGTAACCTAGTAAAAACAGATTTTTTTTGTCAAACTAAAGTGACGATAATGGATAATGAACAAACGTGAAGGTGGATCATATTTGAGTATGTTATCAAGAATAATCCTAATCTCTAAACTCTTTTTATTCCTACGGTCTCAATGCTGATCCCTACACTTTGATCAAATTCTTTTACTTGAAGGCAATAGCCTTCAAATCCATTTTTAAATACATATTTCTAATGTGATGGAGTTATCTCGCTGTTAATGACCAGTACTCACCTTGCCCAGTACTTATTAAAGATTCATGTACCTACTGATTGCAGACCCTGACGAGTGGATATTACATACCTACTCTATTGACAAGCCCAGTGTTTATGGGAGTTAAAAAAAAGAAACATTTATCTGGCTTAATATTGAATATAACGATCCAGACTTTGGGTAGATACAGTAAGCAAATTAAGCCATAAAATCCAAACTTAAGGTATTCCGTATTCATTCACCCAACTTCTTATCTAATACCTCGTAGTTCGCGAAGGTAAGCGTAGATGCACCAACTTCTTCACTATTATTGCAAGGTTCTGCTTATGCACCAACACTTTATATTATTTCGCCTACATTCCTATGTGCATCAACCACGAGCTACCTATGGTCCAATTTTGAGTTAAATTGTTCTATTCTATTTTATTCTTTCCTCAATTCTCCAACTGGGCAAAGTATTAGAAAATAACACATAATCCACATAAGACACTGTTTCACTATCCTAATCTGGTATACTAACAGAGTTATCACATGAACCTTATATTGTATAGAGTTCTCAAATTTCACACGTTCACATCCAACCCATTATCAATAAGGTTAAAACATTACAGGCAACATACACAAATCTCAGAACAGATGCCACACCACGCTATCTCACGATGAATTCCGACAGATGTCTTGGACAACTGTCGGAAGTTTAACTTTTCAACAATACATCTATTTTATTAGATTAAATCGCAAATCGTCAACCAATACACGATAACGTAATTTTCACGTTAATACCACATTAAATCAATCGTAGCTCAGGTCTCATGTGCGCCGCGAACAATATTTAAAATTTGCCCCCCACCCCCACAAATTTTTGATAATTACTTATTTTGTTGGAAGGCCATTTCTGAAACTTAGCTTTTGAATCAAACCTGCATAACTAATACGTGATTTACCCTATTTACCAGCCGTATATATTCAGCGCTATGAAACTAAAACTACACCCGACCCCCTGCAACATAGGTTTTACCTTCTATTTCATTGAAAAATTGTGTGCTGATCTTTATGGTTTTGAAGTTGTACAAAATTTCTATTAATTTAGATCTCATGTCATAGGTAAGGTAACCTCTATGGTTGTTTCTACGTTGGTGAATTATCTAAAAATGAAATTGTATATTATTAGAACGATTTACAAATTAATTCTGGAAGAATGCTTCTGGTATTCCTTTTTGAATTCCGCGCTTTTGGGAATATGGAATATGGAAACTGGTTGATCAGGTTATTTACTGTAAATCTATTCGTTAGTGTTCAAGTTAATAATTAATCGTGTCTAGATAAAATTAAACAATGAGTGAAGAATGGTTCAATGGTCTCGTACTTCATTCCCTCCTCAAATGGAAGGGCGGGCTCCTTCAGCCACAATCATGGATTCCCAGCATACATACATACATTACGTATATATGTATGGTAAGATTAAGGATGGGTGTGGTCAGGATAGGATCGGAAGGAACGGAGTTAGGGTTCTGAGGGGATAATACTACCCCAGCATTCACCTAAGTAGCTGCACATGGTGTGCATATACGCAGTGACCATGCAGCTACATGTGTATGAGGAAAAACCCCTGAAAAAAACTCATACAAGATGGACGGTAACGGGAATCGAACCCATTACCTCCCGAATGCCAAGCAGGTCGATCACCACTACTCTACCAGGTCGGTAACATGAGAGTGAAAATAACGTGAATTACAGATATTAGTGAAAGCTATTTTACTGCAATAGTTAATTCGCAGGAAGAAATAGATTCCTAATCACTGGTAACCGGGTATTAACAAAGTTAGTGATCTTTAATTATGGCCGAATGATGGTGTGTGAAAGTTAACGAAAACAAGGATAATAAATTTGGTTTATTTATGTTGCTATTGTTAATGGAGTATATGATACTCAAATGTATACACTGTATGTCATCTCGGTAGATTTTAAATTAATAACATTATTTTGATACACAATTAGGGTGACTGGAATTGCCGGTAAATTAAGCGGTAACGAGTATCAAACTAATATACTGATCTTATAGCCGTAGACACTATGTTTAGATTATTATAAGTTTTTGTTATGAACGAATAAGTTCAAAGGCAAATGTATAATTAAAAATTATTATTAATTTTATTAAATACATAAATAAAAAGTTTTCCTCGAGTAGGATTTGAACCTACGACCTGTACTTTGCTAGAGTATTAATAAAATTAATAATAATTTTTAATATGTATAGATATTTCCGCATCCAACTGTAATGATCCAGAATTCCTGATTGTGGTTATCGAAATTAGTTAAGAAGTTTATTCACTTTCGAGAACTGCTAGGTATGAGATAAGGCTGGGTCGTCAGCCAGCGATACTACCAGATCTCAATTTCGACGAATCCAGGATTGCCGCTGAAAGGTTTGATAAGGGCTTGATCTGGATCCAAACTGATTTTATTGCTGTAGGTATCACATTATTTATAGATATTTTCGCATACAACTGTAATGACCCAGAAATCATCCCTATAAAATAATTTCTATCAACCCTTATTTCTTATTTATTTCAGTAACAGTATTCCTGTTTTGTTTAAAAATGCTATCGGTTACGCATATTTTTTTACTACAATCCAGTCCCTATAAGTACTTCGTTCACTTCCTAAAGCAGTTCAACTGCGGTTTTATACCGACCATGTTATTTTAACTTTCATGACGAAATCTATCATTTTATCTGAGCAAATTTGCATGAATGGTTTATGGAAAAACTTCTTTTCCCACTAGGGTTTTGTCCTCGAAGGAGGAGAAATTGACGAAACCTGCATTTCTATTCCCTGAAGGTTTTCATTTTTTTCACCAACCAACTTAAGAGTTGGTTTCCTTAGCTATAAGGGGTTTTTCCTCTATACACTCTTCCCGTCAACTTATTCCTGCCTGAATTTTATTTAAACCCCAGTTTAAATGCCCAGAAATGATAACTTAACATCGCTCTTGTTACCACCACCATAATCTTTTTTTTATACTTTTCGAACGTATCTCCCCATCATCCCCGTATACGGAAGCATAACATTACCATTACTATTATGAAAATTTAAACTCTCACCATTATCACACATAATAAAACACTTATCTTTTTTGGGTTTTTTAATGGTGTAGGATTGATTCTATAGTTGGCTTTATACGTTTCTCAAACTGTTATATTAATAACAGACTGATGTTTATGTTTTAATTTTTCAGGTTTGACAAAATTGTTTTCAACATCTTTAACAATTTTAATAGGTATTACTTCTGACGAAGATAACTGTAAGTGTTATCGAAACGTTTAGATTGTATAATTTAAAATACACCATTAAAAAACCCAAAAAAGTTAAGCATTTTATTACCATTATTATTAATTATAAAACCTGTATCAATTTAGTAAATTGAATTACATTGATTGGTTTAACCTAATTTAACCAATATATTCATTTTATTCTTGTTAACGCTTATAAGTTAACTACCAGCAATTCCAGTCACCCACATTGTGTATCAAAATAATTTTGTCAAACTAAAATCTACCGAGATGACATATAGTGTATATTTGTGTACATTCACAACAGCAATATAAATAAACCATATTTATCATTCTTGTTTACTCTAACTTTCACACACCATCATTCGGCCATAATTAATGATCACTAGCTTTCTTAATACCCAGTGATTAGGAATCTATTTCCTCCTGCGAATTAACATTGCAATAAAATAGCTTTCACAAAACGAAAATACCAGTAGTTCACGTTATTTTTACTCATTATTTAATTTTATCTAGGCACGTTTAATTATTAACTTGAACACATAACTAAAGAATACATTGTGTCCACGGATTGAGTTCAATATAGGTACAAATGACCAAACATTTTGGAATTTCAAAAGGAATTGTTCACATTCAGCTCTGCTTCATTGGAAATGAATTTTCATCGTATTTTTAATTTTTTAATTTAAAGCTGCCTTGGTGGAGCAAAAACTATTTTCTTTGCAGGTAAAGTACCTTTTTTGTGTATCATAGAGCAAAATTTTATTAAGAAAAGCTGTTCAGAGTCGAAAAATAATAATGACTGCAAAATTTGAAAATAATCGGACAATTTCATGAAACCGTTATGTTTATTTATCATAACTACCATCGATTAGATCTAGGAATCTGTGCATACAACATTTCAAATAATACATTCATTTGTTTACAAATAATAATGATTGTCATTTATAGTCAATTTTCAATAATACATATTTCAAAGCGTCATTCTGTTACAATGATAAAATAAATAATTTATCTTGTAAAGTGCTATGATACTAGGGATGTTTCGTACAGGTACTCAACTATTCAATGAAAAATATCCAGATGTACACATAACGGTTAATGGAATAAAACAATTAATAAAGGAATTCGATGAGACGGCATCTGTTGAAGACAAAAAGAAAGCGTAAAAGGTATACCGTGAAGACGACAATGCAGCTTCTGCCTTTGCTATGCATTCATTATTCGAAAATCCCAGGTTGAGTTTACGAAGAAGAGCAGCGGAGGTTGGTTTTAGCAAAAGCCAGTAGAAGGGACACACCATCCCCTCCACTATTTGTGACGTCACAATCCCCGCCCACATGGATGGCGTAATTTGACCTTGACGGACACGTGGGGGCGTGGTTTGACATTGGGGCCTGGCATTGGTGTTGACCTTGGGCCTCACCTTGAAGTTGACCTTGAGGTTCAGAACCAAATCTACTTTTTAGTCAAGTTCAGAACCTAATCTACTCGGCGGTAAATTTTAATTTGTATTCCTAATGCCCTAATGCATGTAAGACATGAGTAGAAACTTGTGTTAGGGTCTCCGCCCCCTTATCGTGGCCCCCTTGGTTGTAAATAGTATTCTAATAAGGGGGCCCTAACACTATCTCGTAAGACCGATATAGGAACTTGTGTTAGGGACGGCGCCCCTTGTCGTGGCCCCCTTGGCGCGAAGTTTGAACTTGTTTGCGTGTTGCGTCATCTAGTGGTATATTCTTAAACTAGCGAATACTTTCTGTAATATAGATTGATCGTGACTCCACCTAGCTTTCTAGATTTCCCAGTTATGTAATCAGAATAACAATCAAGCAAACTTCAGCGAACAGTTCTAACATATCAGGGAAAACCCATTAATTAAGTGAAAGATAAATAAGTTGATGTTCATTTCCAATTTTGATAATGTGCTACATATTTTATATAAACCTTGTTTTGAGAAACTGTGGGGAATTTGAAATAGTATACGGTACCGGCATAGGAATTCTGAATCACATCAATATCAAACTAGTATCTTGTTTTCTGTATCTATCTTCATCTAGCTAAAACTAGTTTCATGCTAGAATCACACGTTGCAATCTTAATTAATTAAAAAACCAAAATACTAGAAAGTCTTTTTATTTATCAGATATCTCTGTCAAAAAAGGGGCTTAGATTTATAAACAAGACGTCCTAAGTCGTTAGTGAAAATGCTCAACCACCTAAATACTTATACAATACAATAACAAATATATCTAAACTTGAAATTAGATCCGAATAGCAAAATCTAATTCTCTCTCACACTTATTGAAATTTCCCATCTACCTGTCATGTCGCATTAATTATAGCATCGTTAGCGTGACCTTGCCTAAATGAATTTATAAAAACGGTTTTTATTTACAACATACTTTAAAATGATTTTCACCCTGAGATTGTAAGTCAACCTTCAACAGTATTTATATTGTGTATATATACAAAAAATACTTTAAAAATGAAATGAGTAATTAAGAGTTCGTTAGTATTATCATAGATATACATCCAATTTATAACTGTTATGGTTAATACACGATCTTAAATACGTGCTGAATACACAACCTTACCTATATGAATTTTTATAAAAACGATTTTTATTTACAACATACTTTAAAATGATTTTCACCTTGAGATTGTAAAAGTCAACCTTCAACAGTGTTTATAACGTGTATACATACAAAATTACTTTTAAAAATAAGTGAATAATTAAGAGCTCGTTGGCATTATAATAGATATACATCCAAATTTATAAATGTTATGGTTAATACACGATTTAAACAACGTGCTGGCTTTAGTAGATAGTGAGAAGCGAGAGAAACGAGAGAAACGAGAAAAACGAGAGAAACGAGATAAACGAGAGAAACGAGATAAACGAGAGAAACGAGAGAAACGAGAAAAACGAGAGAAACGAGAGAAACGAGAGAAACGAGGGAAACGAGAGAAACAAGAGAAGCGAGAGAAACGAGAGAAACGAGAGAAACGAGAGAAACGAGAGAAACGGGAGAAGCGAGAGACGCGAAAGAAACGAGGGAAGTGAGGGAAACGAGAGAAACGAGACAAACGAGAGAAACGAAAGAAACGGGAGAAACGGGAGAAACGGGAGAAACGGGAGAAGCGAGAGAAGCGAGCGAAGTGAGAGAAACGAGGGAAACGAGAGAAACGAGGGAAACGAGAGGAACGAGAGAAACGAGAGAAACGAGAGAAACGAGAGAAACGAGAGAAACGGGAGAAGCGAGAGACGCGAAAGAAACGAGGGAAACGAGGGAAGTGAGAGAAACGAGAGAAACGAGACAAACGAGAGAAACGAAAGAAACGGGAGAAACGGGAGAAGCGAGTGAAGTGAGAGAAACGAGGGAAACGAGGGAAACGAGGGAAACGAGGGAAACGAGAGAAACGAGAGAAACGAGAGAAACGAGAGAAACGAGAGAAACGAGAGAAACGAGAGGAACGAGAGAAACGAGAGGAACGAGAGAAACGAGAGAAACGAGAGAAACGAGAGAAACGAGAGAAACGAGAGAAATACGTTTACAATCTCAAGGTGAAATTTTGTATGTATACACAATATAAATACTGTTGAAGATTGACTTTCACAATCTCAAGCTGAAAATCATTTTAAAGTATGTTGTAAAATCCTTTTTATAAAACTTCATATAGGCAAGGTCGCGCATTCAGCACGTGTTTAAAATCGTGTATTAACCATAACTATTATAAATTGGATGTGTATCTATGACAATACCAACGAGCTCTTAATTACTCATTTTATTTTTAAAGTATTTTTTGTATGTATGCACAATATAAATCTGTTGAAGGTTGACTTACAATCTCAGGGTGAAAATCATTTTAAAGTAAAGTAAAGTTTTTATAAATTCATTTAGGCAAGGTCACGCTAACGATGCTATAATTAATGCGAAATGACTGGTAGATGGGAAATGACAATATGTGTGAGAGATAATTAGATTTTTGCTATTCGGATCTAATTTCAAGTTTAGCTATATTTTTTATTGTATTCCATAAGTATTTAGGTGGTTGAGCATTTTCAATAACGACTTAGGACGTTCAGTCTTGTTTATAAATCTAAGCCCCTTTTTGACAGAGATATCTGATAATTTAGTATTTTAGTTTTTTAACTAAGACTTCAACGTGTGATTCTAGCATGAAACTTGTTTTAGTTAGATGGAGATAGATACAGAAAACAAGATACTAGTTTGATATTGATGTGATTCAGAATTCCTATGCCGGTACCGTATACTATTTCAAATTCCACACAGTTTCTCAAAACAAAGTTTATACAAAATATGTAGCATATCATCAAAATTGGAAATGAACATCAGCTTGTTTATCTTTCACTTAATTAATGGCTTTTCCCTGATATGTTAGAACTGTTCGCGGAAGTTTGCTTGTTTGTTATTGTGATTACATAACTGGGAAATCTAGAAAGCTAGGTGGAGTCACGATCAATCTCTATTACAGAAGACATTCGCTAGTTTAAGGATACACCACTAGGTGCGACACAAACAAATTCAAATTTCGCGCAAATATATACCGCTAGGTGGAGCCACCTCTATTACAGAAAACATGCATTAGTCCACTAGATGGCGCCACAAACAAACAAATTTAAATTTCGCGCCAAGCGGCCACGACAAAAGACGCCGACGCTAACACAATTTCCTATACCTGTCTTATGAAATTTCTAGTCAAGGGGCCACGACAAGGGGGCGCAAACCCTAACACAAGTTCCTGCACCTGTCTGGCAGGTTAGCATTAGAGCCTCTTTATTAGAATGCAAGTTCAAATTTCCCACCGAGTAGATTAGGTTCTGAACTTGACCAAAAAGTAGATTTGGTTCTGAACTTGGCTACCCCAAGACCAACTCCAAGGTCAGACCAAGGTCAAATCCAATGCTAGGCCCCAAGGTTAAACCGAAGGGCGAACCACGCCCCCCATGGGGCCGTCAAGGTCAAATTACGTCCACGTGGGCAGGACTTGTGACGTCACAAAAAGTGGAGGAAGTGCTGTCTCCCTTTTACTAAAGTCACTTAAAGAATATATTCAAAGAAAACAAAATTATTTCCTTTACACTAAAATTTATTAACACCTTAAAAGCTTGTGATTATGACACTAGGCTTGATGTTGGTGCAAACATTGGTGAAAAAATTATGAATGACCGTTTTTTTTTTCACTACAATATTTTATTTTCCGATGAAGTAACGTTTACGACAAATGGAGTTGTTTAATCCCAACACTGTCGATATTGGGCCACGGACAATCCTCATTTCTTGATTCAATGTAAAAGCTAATTTTTTATAAAGGTAAATGTTTGGTGTGCTCTTCTACCAGGCAGAATAATTGAACCGTATTTTCTGGAGGAGTCATTGAACCAGGAAGTATATTTGGATTTGTGAGCCTAAAATGCAGTTTCAGCGTGATGGCTGTTCGTCACATTCGACTTTGCTAATAAGAGAATAGGTGGCTGAATATTTTCCGGAACCATGGATAGGACGGTATGGACCGATATTCTTTCCGCCCCGTTCTCCCGACTTAACAATTTTGGATTTTTTTTTATGGTGCTACCTAAAACGGAAAGTATACCAAGAAGATATGAACTACAATAATGAATATCTTAAATAAGCAATAGTTAATGACGTAAATGAAATCACCCGGACATGCTAAGAAATGTGTACAAAGAATTTCGAATAAGAGTGGAGATGTTTTGAAGTTGCTGGAGGCTACATCGAGTAGTTGTTCTTTTTACTATTTAATGTACGTTTTCTTTTTTTTTTAATTGTTTTTGTTATTGATTACAAATAGACGATACTGTTACATGACAAATATTGAAATGTTATTGATTAGATTTAAATAAGAAGAAGAACAATAATCTACTACTAAATTTCACAATAATGACAATCGGTATTGTTTGTAAACAAATGTGTTGTTTGAAATCTTGTATTCATATATTCCTATATTTAATCGATGATAGTTGTTTTAATAAATAGAAATTACGGTTTCATGAAATTATCCCGATTATTTTCAAATTTTGCAGTTATTATTTTTCGATTATGTACAGCTTTTCTTAATATAATTTTACTCTATGATACACAACATTGGTACTTTACCTACAAAGAAAATAATTTTTGCTCAACCACCAAGGCGGCTTTGAATTAAAAAAATTAAAAATATGAGGTAAATTCATTTCCAATACAGTGGGGCTGAATCTGAAAAAATCGTTTTAAAATTCCAAAATTTTTGGTTATTTACTCCTATAATGAACTCTGTGGACGTCTCCCACTTAAAACTCCCGGCGCCATATTTTCTCGACGACTGAAAAAGATTGAATTTCTGTAAAAGGAATTCACTATAATGTACAAATGACTTTAGTTATGAGTGACAATGGGCTTTCTCCTCATTGAGATATAGATGGCGTTGAGGTACAAGCAAATTAATCGATCCCAGGAACCTTGAAAATAGGTAAATGTGAAAGGGCACTTAATTCTAAGAATTTTTATTATTCGAAAAGTAAATAGTTTTCGAGATATTTTAATTTTAATATAATTTTGTTAATGACAAATATTGTCACAACTTTTTTAAATCAAATTTTAAACTATAGGTCCTTTAAGACATTATTCATAATAAAGTAGTCATTTTGATAATAAAATGAAAGAAAATATTATTTTGAGCATCTTTTCAAACGTTCATCTACAATTAATAATAATAAAGTTAATAAAGCAATTTCTTTCAACTAAAACAAAGGTGGTTGGAACTATTGTTTGGAAATGAAAGATTTTGACATTTATGTTTATTGTTTATTGTAAAAATTTATGTGGTGAGTTTATGTTTTATATTCGACTAAATTTGATTCTTTAAATTCGTTTATTATTTTAATCCATCAAAATGGTCATTCAGACTAATGAAGATAAACAAGTACAATATGATAATAGTATACGGTGAATGTCATTAAAATACAGCAAAGGCCACAGTTTTTACGGAGCGTGTTTTCCAGGAAGACCCAAACTAACCCCCAAAACTTTTGTAACTACGGTCGTTTCAAAAATCCGAAACGTACGCGAAGAAAAGATGTAAGAACTGATGAGAACGGTCAATAATAATCCCCATACGGCAGCTAGAGACTATGTAACATTTCTAAATCCCCTTGCAGGTAATGTTAAAGCAAAATAAATATTTCCCTTACAAAGTATGTCTAGTTCATCACTTAAAACCAGGTTATCATCAACGGTGAATGAATTTTTTTATCGTAATTTACTGTTAGGTTAGAGGAGCAGGACAATCTGTTAAATAGAATTATGTGGAGAGACGGAAACAGGTTTCACAATAATCGTACAATATCCAAACATAACTGAGATACTGGTCAGAGGAAAATCCTCGATGATTGAGACAAACATTTACTCGTTGGAGTAAATCTTTGGTATGGAATCGTCAATGGACACATCTCTTTCATGGCACGTTAAACGGACAGCGATATTTAGATTTTTTAAAAAATGTTTTGCCTCATTTATTAAATAATGTTCCAATTGAGTTACCTAATATTTGGTTTCAACAAGATGGCGCGCCACCGCATAATGCTGAAATTGTTAAAAATTATTTACATACATTTGCACAAAAAGGGGTTGGTACTGATAGTGTTGTCAGGTGTCATTAGACTTTTTGTGGGGTTATTTGAAAAGTATTGTTTACGAAGAGCCCATTGAAGATATGGCAAACCTTTATAACAAAATTTGAGCTTCCGTGGCAGCGATTAACATAGAGACGTTATTAAAAGTTTGTAGAACTGAACTCTTAAAGAGATATAATATGTGTGTTCAGAACGATGGAAACAACTTTGAACATTTAATCTCACTTTTTAGATGGAATCTCCGTTTGACTTCTTAAATAATTGTTCATTTGTTTGGGTTATGTAAAATAAAAATTAATTATCTGCCTAATTTTTATTAACTTTATTATTATTAATTGTAAATGTATTTGGAAAAATGCTCAAAATAATATTTTCTTTCATTCTTTATAAAAATGTACAGGGTATCCCATTGAAAATAAAACAGTAAGGTAATTTCCGGCCAAACCGAGAGTTTAAATAAATTTGTTTCATTACTATCTAAATGAGACTATTTTATATTGAAAAATGTCTTAAAGGACCTATCGTCTAAAATTTGCCTTAAAAAGTTGCGACAATATTTGTCTTTAAAAAAACTTATCTTAAAATTAAGATGTCTCGAAAACTATTGACTTTTCGAGAAATGTTCACATTAAAAAAAATCTTAGAATTAAGTGCCCTTCCACATTCGCCTATTTTCTAGGTTCCTGGGATCGATTCATTTGTTTGCATTTATATCTCAATGAAGGGAAGGCCGTTGTCACTCAAAACTAAAATCATTTATACATTATAGTGAACTCCTTTTACAGAAATCGAATATCTCTTTCGATCGTCGAGAAAATGGCGCCGAGAGTTTTGAATGGGGCACGCTGTATATTTACAGTAAGTAACCTCACCAACCAGTTATACCATATTCCCAAAAGCCCGTAATTCAAAAAGGATACCAGAACCATTCTTCCAAAAATAATTTGTAAATCGTTCTAACAATTTCTTTTTAGATAATACACCAACCTAGTACCAACGATATAAGTTGCCCTTACCTACGATATGAGATCGAAATTAATAATTTATTTCTTAATAGAAACTTTATACAGCTTCAAAAGCATAAAGGTTAGCGCACAATTTTGTAATGAAATAGATGGTAAAACCTATGTTGCAGGGGGTTGGATGTAGTTTCAGTTTCATAGCGTTTGAGGAATTGGGTAAATAACGTATTAGTTATGCAGGTTGGTTCCTGGCGACCTTAAAGTATCGTTATACTTTAGCTTTAGAATCATCGTCCACCGAGGGCTCACTAATGTGCGTTTGATTTACACTAGCTTTTCCTTCTAATATTAAGACATTTCCGTTAGAAAATTTTAATATAAAAAACACGTTTGGAGTGAATTCACGTTTCCTGAGAATGTTAATTTTTAGGCCCTTTGTGGATTTCAGGTTAAATTCTTGCCCATTAAATTTTACTATATGTTACTGTTATAGCAACCAATACATCTTGTTGATTGATTTTCTTTCACATCTGCACCTGAATCCACACTTCTCGTTTTTTTTTTAATTAAGCTTGACGCAATTATCTTTACATGATTTTACACGACTACAAAACCGACAGAGCTACTTGAGCACAATAAAAAAAGCCTACATGAATATTTAGTGATCTTTATTGCACAAACCGTTTTTGAAAAACCAATGGTTGTGCTGACTTAAGTTTAACACAGGCATATAAAAATAAAAACAAATGGAATAAACAAAAATAAATTGCGGATTCAAATTTATGGCTAATTAGTTGCTCTATTGTTTATTTTGTCGGTCGTCATTTAAGAAAACGCAATGGATGTGCTGAGTTAAGTCTAAACTCATCACAAGCACAAGAAAAAGATTTTTAATCAATTACGTATTCTTCTGGGACAAATTTTTGGCTAATAAGTTGCTCAATTATGAATTTTGTTGCTCGTCATTAAAAGGAAAATAGTTCCCGTACTGACTTTAAACTCAGCACAACCATATGGAAAAAAAATAAGATAAACGAAATTCAATTACGTATATTTATAGTGCAAATTTATAGCTCTATTGCGGATATTGTAGCTTGAATCACTAAAAATAAACCAATGACTGTGCATATATTATTGATATATTATCTATATATTTCTTGACTCTGTCTATACTTCTACTTCTTCCTTCCTTACAAGTCGAGGCAGTAGTCAAATAACTGTCCGGTAGTAGGGCGATACCGTTAGTATTGAATGCTACATAGTCCGGGGCACAACTTGGCCAGTAACCGGCCTGCTCGCTATGGTATTACTCAAGAGAACAATACAATTGTCTCGGATCGCCTGGGTACAAGGGGCGGTTAAGGTCGAAAAAGACAGGCCCCGTTGCTGACGACTGTGCAAGGAATGAATGGCGAGTCGGTACGTGGAATGTTATAGGTATGCATGGTAAACAATTTGAAATTGTGAATGTAATGTACGAAAGACACCTTAATATTCTGTGTGTGTCGGAGACAAAGCGCAAAGGAAAGGATGCTGTGGAGATGGAGGATGGCAGCGTAGCACTATGGTCAGGGGTTGAGACTGAAGTGCATGGCGCAAAAGGAGTTGGGGTGATCGTAAGTGAAAGAGCGAAAAGATGTGTTAAATAGTACGAATTGGTATCTCCTCGGGTAATATGGGTTAGAACGAAAGTGGAGTTTTGAAGAATTTTTCTTATTGCATGCTATGCACCGGTGAATGGAGAAAGAGACCAGGCGCGTGAAAACT
This sequence comes from Vesta saturnalis, assembly GCA_036346205.1. Lineage (NCBI taxonomy): Eukaryota > Metazoa > Arthropoda > Insecta > Coleoptera > Lampyridae > Vesta > Vesta saturnalis. The sequence goes on from JARFJB010001983.1 coordinate 1,574,505, forward strand.
TCTGGAATGAAGTAGAGAACGTGTTGAACGTATATAAGCCAAAGGAAAGAGTGATGATAGTGGGGGATATAAACGGATGGGTGGGTGTACGAGAGAACATACCGAACGTGTTCGAGGAAAGCTCTGAGACCAAAGAGTCAATGAGAATGGTGAACGCCTGGTGAACCTCTGTGTGCAGAGAAGCCTGTTTGTATTCTAGACGTGGGTTAAACGTAAAAATGTGCATATGTATACATGGCGAAAAAGGTGAATCCAAAAGTATGGTAGACTTGATAGAGTATGATGAACGGCTTACAAACCTGGTGAAAGACACAAAAGTAATGCGCGGGTCAGAGTGTGGATGGGACCACTTTTTGGTTATATCTAGAGTGTGTTTAGGGCAAAACTTAAGTATGACTGTGCAGACTTGAACCTAAACTCATCACACCCAAACAAAAAAAAACTGGAAAAACAAAACGGAACATACATATTATTTTGTGCTAATTTGTAGTTAATTAATTACTACATGTTTGCCTTAATTGTGTAGCTTCATCACAACAAACAAATTATTATTTAAAAATATGACTACATAAACACTAGAAAGTTAAATAACAGGCTGTGCTAATGTCCGTTCAAGAGTAAAAAATTATTACAGAATTTGTTGCTCACCCTATTCCGGTATCAATGTCTCTCACGAATTAGTTGCGACAAATATATGCATGTTTCAAATTTGTTTTTTATTTTTCTTGCAAGGAAAATGGGCTGAAAGAGTGGCTGTGCTAGTGAGTCCTAAAAAATAAAGTATCATTGCAGACCAATTCTGGTGCCATCGTCTTTCATAAATTAGTTGCTAGATATGTAAGTTAAATTTTTTGTTCATTGTTCTTAGAAAAAAACAGGCTGAGGTGGCTATGCTAGTGCGCTATATATGTAAAGCAACATTACAGAAATTGTTGCTCGGCCTATTCTGGTATCAACGTCTGTTACAAATTATTTGCTTTAACGATACGTAAGGTTCCAATTTGTTGTTTATTGTTTTTACAGACTGACAGTGACTGTGCTGAAACGCGCTCAAGTAACATTGCAAAATTTGCTGCTCGACCAATTCTAGTGCCAACGTCTCTCACGAATTAGTTGCTCCAAGGATATGCAAGTTTCGAATTTGTTGTTTATTTCTATTGCAAGAAACGGGCTGAGAGTGGTAGTGTGCGCTGAAGAGTAAGGTATCATTACAGAATTTGTTGCTCGACCAATTGTGGTACCAACGTCTCTCACGAATTAATTGCTCTAAAGATGCATATGTTTAAAATGTGTTGTTTATTGTTATTGAAAAAAAACTACCTGAAAGTGACTGTGTTAGTGCGCGATCAAGAGTAAAGCAACATTACATATTTTGTTGCTCGGCCTATTCCGGTACCATCGTCTCTCACGAATTAGTTGCTTCAACAATATGCAAGTTTCCAATTTGTTGTCGTAAAAAACATCTGAGAGTGATTGTGTTGGTACGCGCTCAAGAGTAAAGTAGCGTTACAGAATTTGTTACTCGTACCAACCTCTCTCACGAATTAGTTACTCCAAAGATATACAAGCTTCGAATTTGTTGTTTATTTTTATCGCAAAAAAAACGTATCGTATCGTTACAGAGTTGCTCGGCCAATTCCGGTACCAACGTGAAACGTTTTAATCCTTTGAAATCACATCAATTTTTCACGAAAACAATACTTTGCGGATAAGTAAGTAACAGGTGGCTTCTTTATTTATTAATCTCTTACACTCCAAAATGTTTTGAAAAATGTTCAATACTTTGTACAAATACAGTGAGTGCATGTCAATCCACAAGCACATTACTATTTTAAAATGTGTGTAATTACAATGAAGAATCTAATTACACTTTTAAACGGAAGAAAAGAAAAATAGGAACAAGCTTTTTTATTGCTTTTCAAAATAATCTCCTTTAACTTTTATACACTTATGCATGCGTTCAAACCAATCGTCGAAGCGTTTCTCCACCCTAAAGTTAGTATCTCCAAAACATGGATTTCAAAAGCTTCAGCGGCTTCTTTAGATGATGACAATCGCATTTTTTGTTCCGAAACTTGCATATCTTTGGAGCAACTAATTCGTGAGGGACGTTGGTACCGTAATTGACCGAGCAACAAATTCTATATTAATATTTAAAAGACTTATCTTTTTAGTTTTTTTTTATGATGTACTTTTATATTATGTTATACAAATCTAAGCATTTTGATAATACTTACAGTTATCTTCGTCAGTAGTAATACAATCTTTGAGAATTGTTTCAGACGTTGAAACAAATTTATGATAAGTATTTTAAGTACCTGTAATGATAAGTTACTCTTGAGCGCGAACTAGCACAACCAGTTTCTTTGCAATACAAATAAACAACAAATTTGAAACTTGCATATCTTTGGAGCAACTAGTGAGAGACCCTGGTACCAGTATTGGACGAGCAACAAATTCTGTAATAACTTTTTAATCTTGAGCACGCATTAGTACAGCCATCTTGTCAGCTTGTTATTTAACTTTAAGTTTAAGTTGTTATACTTTTCAATAATAATTTTGTTTGTCGTGATGAAACTATGCAATTACGGGAAGTCAATTGCAACTAATTAGTTACAAATTAGCCCTAATTAATATGTGGGTTACGTTTGTTTGTTTCAGTGTGGTGAGTTAGGTTCAAATCTACGCAGTAACTGATTTATTTTTTATGACAAGGGGAAATTCAATGGAGCTACAAATCTGTGCTATAAGTATATGTAACTGACTTTTGTTTATTCTATTTTTTTATATGTCTGTTCTGAGTCAGCACAGTAATTGTTTTCGTTTTAATGATGAGCGACAAAATTCGTAATTGAGCAACTAATTAGCCACTAATTTGTACTAGAAGAATAAGTAATTTATTTTTGTTTATTTTATTTTTCTTTATGCCTGTGTTCAGTGTAGACAACTCAGCACAGCCATTGTTCTTCAGTTACCTCGTATTGCTGCCGTTACATTCTGTTGAAGGCATGATTGGTCACTACACTCACTTTCGATCACAACGCACGATTACCGTGACTCACCGTTCCAACATAATCACCTCCGGTCCTTCAATCGCAAGGATGAAGCACGTTGTTTAACATGAGTCTTTTAGCTCTGAAATATCCCCCACCCATACCTTCAAGGCCAAAGTAACAGTATCAATCAGAAGTATCAATAACACAAAGCGCAGATAATAGAGGAGGGACACTAAATGAGAAAATCGAAGGGAACCTTGAAAAGTAAGCTAAATGAGGTACTACCATTTTTAAACATACTAATCTCAACAATAGTACTACGTACTTGCAACATACAGTGATGTATTAATTTTCTTATATATATATTATATATATATATATATATATATATCGATATAAAATCAAACGGTTATGTTAGCTGTTGTAATCAAAATAATGAAGTTAGCGCTTAGTGTTCAAACAACATGTGGCCGCTGTCATCAAGTTAGCAGTTGTGATAAGAAAGACAGTTGTGTTAAAAAAATAAAGTGGCTATTAATAGTTAAAGTAGGCACTGAAATCATCATGGGTGGTTGTAATGATCAGTTGACCGTTGTGACAGTTGTAACCAAAATAAGCCTTAATGATCAAGCGAACGTTATGATGAAAAGGCAAGTGACCGTTGCCATCTATCCGGCTTCTACGAAAGATCAAAAAACGGGTTTACGATACGTAAGCAGTTGTAATGCATAGACTATTATAATCAAATTGCCCGTTGTAATTAAAAATGCGAATGGCAATTGTGGTCAAGTGGGTTTTGTGATTAAAAAAGCCGATTACGGTAAATTAACCATTGTACTTAAATTAACTAGTAACCGTTATTAAAGTAACGAGTGGTTAACGTTACTAAACCGACCGCTGTGATAGGATTTAGTACTTGGGTTCAAGTCGTTGTGATGAAAGTTGTGTCTGTTTGGATAATAGGAGCAAGTGGATATTGAGACCATATTGACTATTATTATTGGAAAAAACAAGTTTCTGGATCCAATTGTTCGTTGCGATAAAAACAATAAGTGGTTTTTCCTATGAAGTTGTCTACGATTGAAAGAGGGAGACAGAATACGTTACAATTACACAAACGATGCAAACTGTTGTCGACGTCGATAGTTGGTATGGTTAAATGAACGAATGGTTACTGAGATCAAGTTAGCAGTTGCAATTAAAAGAATAAGTAAAAATTATTATCAAATTGACCGTTGTCACTCTTAAGACTTAACTGGCCACTGTGGTTATCAATAGAGAATTTATGTTGTGATGAAGTTGGATTTTTATAACTGATACAACGATAGATTGATGAGTGATTATTATGACCTAATTAACCGTTGTGATCGAGTTATCTGTTGTAATAAAAAAACGTGGTACTATTCCATTCTAAGTGGTCAGTGTGTATGTTTGATGTTATCACTGGCGGTTGTGGTCAATTTGGCCCTTGAGAGTGATGGTTGTGAGTTGGTCGTTAGGGTCAAAAGAGCAAAAGGTTGTTGTAATCTGTTGTTATGATCAAGTTGACCGTTGTAATCAAAGCTATTGTTATAAAGTTAATGAGATATAATGGTCAAACAATAAGTGGGGACTCGGGGACTCTTATTGACCGTATAATGTCACATAGTAAATAACAATCTTCTAACAACGCCATGTTTTTATTTATAAAGGAAATCCTTTTTGGACTGAATAACATACTTGTTTTCTACTTTAATGAACTGTACAGCTTTACATTACACCAGAGGCCGGCACTATTTGAAATAATAGTTACAGGTGAATAAAAAGTAAGAAAACGTGAAAACTGGATGAAGGTGGATTACAAATATTTACACCAAAACAACAGGAAATTATGAAAAGAACAGTTTTTGCGATTTGTAGTAATTGCAGCTGTCGTCTTCAGTAAAATAAAAATGTTTTAAATGTTAATCTCAAAGGAAATAAATACGTAATAATATACAATATCTCATACCAAGCTTATTCTTTTGCGCTTTCACACATCATTTAAAAATAAAGTTTATACATACTTTATATATAATACACGAAATTAGCACAAAAGGTAATTGAATATTTGGAACATGGATGTAGTGTATTCAGGGCTTCTAAGTTTGTCATATTTAAAATTTGGTTGATTAAACACTTGAATACGTGTACAGATTAATACTTGTCTATTTTGAAAAATACACGATTAATAAACTCTATTTTTGATATTTATAATATGAAAGAAAAAGTAAGTGTATAAATATATTTTTAACATCAGCGTCGCATCTGGTTGTATCGTTATACAATTCGTGTTTCTAGGTGGGTGGTTTATAACACCACAACCTAAAAACATTATGACAAAGTCGATTACTTGCTTGTGGCATTGGTCTGACACGTATAAATGACGGAAGCTCAACTTTTTATGAGTTTCATAAAATAAACCTATGTCATATATACACTATTAAAAATGTCATAACTTTGGATTTCTCTCCTAATAATTCTCTTTTCTTTAATGTACATTAAATTTTTCTTTAGTGTTTCATTTTCCCAAAAAAGCTGTATTTACGAACAATTTTTCCATAAAGTTTTTAGTAACACATTGAATATTTTGTATTATATCTTTACGAGAGCATCGTTTGTAAACAAACAATTCCGCAAAACCAGACTTCCAAAGGCGTGATATAAAATAAAAGACTAAATGATAAGTGTGCCATCGTTCACTTTTGAAGGCATCACCATAAGTATCGCAAGCATCCTAAACATGTTGATACTCTTTAATAGTATTCAAATTTGATTTCTATTGATTTCACATCCAACTGAATAAAAATGTTACAAGAAAAGAATATCATCGAATTATGACGAGAGCGCACTGCAAGATCCAAGTCTGCGTAAAGCAGTGTGGGGATTTGACATCCTGAGTCATGTAAAACAAAATCGTTAAAACGGGATGCAAATTACGGCAATGATCTTCTTCTTAAAGTTAGAATAGAATAGAATAATACGAATGGTGCAAAAGGATAGGTAGAAAGTATAAATGTAACCCAACTCAGAAGAAAAAGAAAGGTGAGAATTTTAATTAAGAAGAAATGGAAAAAAAGAGTTAAGAGGGAATTTAGTAATATGTAAAATGTACGATTTTAGGAAAAGAAAAGGCTCTAAGACAATGGTCTCAAAGTAAAAAAAGAGGGTAATCAAATTTATGGATGAGAAGAAATAACGAGGAAGCTATACGGACTCCTAGACAATATATGGCACAACTATTACGAGATCAACCATATATATATATATATATATATATATATATATATATATATATATATCTGTCTGTCTGTCTGTCTGTCTGTGTCTGTGTGTCTGTGTGTCTGTGTCTGTGTGTCTGTGTCTGTGTGTCTGTGTGTCTGTGTGTCTGTGGTGTGGTCTGTGGTCTGTGTGTTTGTGTGTTTGTGTGTTTGTGTGTGTGTGTGTGGTGTGTGTGTGTGTGTGTGTGTGTAAAAACAACTTATTAAAGGAGTTAATGGATGAGATCACTCAAACTTTGAAACCTTTGGAGCAGATGGGAAGCTTTAAAATATGAAGATTGGGCAAAGATCGTAAACGTTAACAGAAAGAAGAAGAAACAAAGGGCAAAAGTAGACCAGCACAAAGGCCGAAAATGGGAGAATCTTCGTCAAAGAATAGAATATTGCAATACTCCAAAATACCATTATCATAAGATTACAAACAATTCATGGAAAAAGAAAATCAAATGAAAGACAAAATAGACAGCAACAAATTGGGTAAAGAGTTGGAAAGATCATTAGCAATCCTGTCTTAATTAACCAAATTTGGAAGAAGAAACGAATAAGGGTAAGTACCTACGCCAACATTATTACCAAAATTGAAAAAATATTAAAAAGCAATCTAGAATTTGTCTCGATTGTTATACTGGCCTACCAACTCGAAAAAAATACATGATCTTCTGGATTTTTTTATGGGAAGAAAAATTGCAACAAACTTTATTAAATTAGAGGAAGTGTTGGACTTAGATTCCGATGATAATGACAGTAACTGGAAGAATTATTTAAAGAAAGTGCATCCAATACTGGTGAATAAAACAACTAACTAGGACAAATTTAGAAATAAAGGAGGAACTTGATACCTTGTAGTGGAAAACATTTTGTGACAATTATATAAACAGCAGCGTGGAAAAATACGCGAATAATGACCCTGAAAACAGCGGGCACTAACTACCCAGTTAAAGTAAGTAAAAAATTTGGTGAGAGAAAAAAGACAATAGAGAAGAAAATGGCAACAGTCGCGAGATAAAAAAAATTTTAAATGCAATTATGGCAATTCCCACTATAAGGAATCAAAATGGATTCGTGAAAAGAAAGCAAAAGCTGAAGCATTTGCTGATCATTTGGCAAACATACATACACCGCACGATGGACCCAATTTTCAATAGCCAGAGGCAAGAAAACAAGACATTGAGAGGATTGATTTGGTATCAACAACAGAAGTCGCTGAAAAAATAACCAACCTGTCTGCGAAAAAGGGACCAGGATACTATCTGATCACGTGAGATCCTGAAACAGCTATTATGTAAGGGTATTGTGGTACTTACGTATTTAGACTGGTGGAAGGTGGAAGAGGTCATCATAAAACCAGGTAAGCCAATAAATGACAACATCATATATACCGTGCATCAAGTCCACCGAATTTCTAATTTAATAGAAAAAGGTCCTGAAAGTAAATAGTATTACTCGGAATTTTTTGTCGACGTGGCCCAAGCCATTGACCGAGTATGGTACTAGGGTTTGAAACAGTATATAATCTGCTTCCTTTTCAGTCTATCTATCTCTATGTAATCAGCCCCAAACGTCCGCCTCCACCTCTTTTTTCCATGTTTCTCTATCCTGGGTGACCATCGCATCTGAGGTCTTCCTCTTTTTCTTTTGTGGGTCTATGGTCTCCACTGTATAATTATCTTATTCCAATCTATCGTCTTTTTGTCTTAAGGTATGTCCCGCGAATTTCCACTTCAACCTTTCTACTTGTGTGGAGACATCTTTTACTTTTGTTTTTTGCGTATCCAGGTGTTTCTTTTACGGTCACTTAGAATCTGCCTCTCCATAGATCTCTGTGTTGTAGCAATTTTTTCTATGTTGGCCTTCGTGAATGCCCAGTTTTGCTAACCGTGCCTGATGACACGGAGTATACATTGATCAAACACTTTGTTTTTAGATATTGTGGATATTTCTTATTCCGCAGGATGTATGGGAGTTTTCCAAAAGACGCCCATGCTAGTCTTCTTCTTCTCTTTATTTCCTCTGTTTGGTTTTCTTTATTTAGTTTTTCAAGCTATCCTAAGTATTTGTATTCTGTTATTTGTTCTATTTTTGTTTGTACTACTGTAATTATCACTTGCTCTTATTGGTTTAACATCGTTTTGGTTTTATTAAGATTCATCTTCAGGTTCTTCCTTTTCAGTATGCACAGGTATTGGAATCCTATTTATCCAGAATAATATCCAGAGTGAGACATGAGAATGAATATTCATTCTCAAAGAGATCAAAGCAGGTGCCCATCAAGGTAGTGTCCTTGGACCTACCTTATATTTGCTCTATACGGCTGACCTGACGGATAATGAAACCACTATAGCGATTTTTGCAGATGACGCCGTCATAGGTGTCGCTAAGGGGGAGGGCAGCTCGAGATTTTTTAAAGTTACATTCAGAAAAATGACCTACTGGAAAACTGTTGAACTCCTCCCAAGACATACAACTTTACGGAAGACGTGAAGCATTTAAAAGCAAAATTCAACTATTCATGGCTGGGAACGTACCTTCCATGGGTAGCGTATTCAGCACACCAAAGGGAGCTTTTTGTAAATACTGCACGCTATTTCCGCCAAATACTGTCTGTCAGAGGCGTGTTGAGGTCATTTGTAAATTCAAGGATGTTCATGAGTGGTGCAAAAAGCACATGGAAACACATTTCCACAAAGCAGCATTAGAATCCGCTAGATTATTTCTGGAAACAGATACTTCCAGGGTATCATCGAGGAAAACAAAAAAATTTATTACCTCCGTTATTTCCTGCATTATTTTTGCAGTTTCCATGACTTGACTTCGAGAGACAAACATCATGGCGAACGAATTCTGAAAGACATATAAATTGCGAATTGGTACGAGAGATGAGGTTTTGAAGAAACATATTGAACATGGAAGAAAGAACGCAAGCTATCGATCGGTTGATATTCAAAATCAAAGTATCAGCATGTGTGGGGATGTGCTCAAGGAAGATAAAAAAAGGAAAAAAGCAGTAGCATATAGTGTTTTAGTAACACGAAACAGCTGACGTTTCTCGAATTCAACTTTTATCTATAGGAGTGCGATACTTCTGTGAGGACATCAACAAAGTCAAAGAAGAAATTGTTGAGCCAAAAGGTCTGGATGCAAAATCGATAGCACAGACAATTGAAGAATTTTTGGAAAAGGAAGCTCTCGATCCGGAAAAATTTATTGGTCTAGGATTCGATGGTTGTTCCACGATGGCTGGAAAAGATGGTATACAAGCAATACTGCGCACAAAATATACAAGAGCTTTGTTCTTTCCTTGCAATATTTTCAAACTCTGCAAAACAGGGTGGAGTGAAAAACACTCAGCGTTTTTAAGAAGAATATTCCTGTCATTATGTAGGCTTTGGAAACCTTATCGCGGGTAGAAAATAGTGCCTTTCATCTTCATGCAGCTGCTTCCAAAGTTTCCTTTATTCCGTGTCTTACATTAATAGCCAAATACTCGGCATTGATTGAACCCATTGTAAACGTTGTACAGTCCATAGCAAGGGATGCGATCAAGATCTCGCAGCACCTTAAAAGACTTTTGCAATTACTGAAGAGCCACCGTGACAATCTAGAACAGACCACAGATGAAATATAAGCGACGCTGTTGAAACCGCAAAAAAAATTCGGACTAGAGGAGGATATGACATTAATGCAACCACTTCAGAATTTTGGAAGAGGCCATTACTCATACCGTATCTAGACTCTATAATTGGTTTTCTTGAAGTACGTTATCAAAATTACACCCCGCGCAGATGCAAAATATGTTCCTGATCAGCCTTAAGGGCAACTGTAAAATCTTTGACCAATTTCATAATTTACCAAATATAAAAAGTTAAATAGGACTGTGGCAACAAGTATGGCATGACAAAGTCAACCCAACTGAGTGGACAGTCATTGATGTCTTAAAAAAGGCAGAACCATTCTTTCCTGACACAGCGAAGGCTTTGTAAATTTTAATAACTCTAACGTGGATAACATGTACTGTAGAGCGATCCTTTAGTAGCCTACGACGAATTAAAACTTCACTCAGAAGTACAATGGGAGCAAGTTGTCTTAATGGATTATCCATGATGAGTCTGCACAAGAAGCTTATTATTATAATTGCCAGAATTATAAAAACAAGGTTTTGAACAAATTTTCAAAAAAACCCGAGAAGATTATGTTTACTTAAGTTTATAAACAAAAAAATATGTACCCATTGTATAGTATTAGCATATAGAATAAAGCTGTTATTTCATAGAATTTATTTCAGTTGCACTTTATTGCTTGCTTCTCGCGGGGGAAACAGTCACAGAAGCGGATCGGTAATAAAACGACTATTTGCGGTTAAGATTGACTAACCATTTTTTGTTTCATTTATGTTTACGCAGTACAGTTTTTTTTCTCGTCCTTCTGCCCCCCCCCCCCCCCGCGGCTCTAAAGCTGGTGGCGCCCTTAGACACCTTACGTTTGGAAATACAATATTACAACAAACTCCTGTGACAAAATTCACACATGAACACTGTTAAATGTTTATTAGAAACACTTTATTATTTTATTAAATTTATTAGTTTATATACAAAAAATAAGACGTACAAGTAACATTAACGCCTCGAAGTACATTTTTCAACTGTTGCTCACTTCGTATTCGAGACGATTAGCATCCCTAAATAAGGCAGGAAAGTCCACAAAAAAGGGGGTGCGCTTAATTCAAATGCACAAAATAACTAAATTGAACATTGTGGCTTAAAACTAACTATAATACAGTTTGCGGCAGCTAACAACCACAGAAATGGAGAAATAAGAACAGAAGTCCGTTCACATCAACTTCACTTATTGCAAAATAAAAAATACTCTACAAGTGCGTCTAAACAGCATAGCTCTCCCACAGGCTAATATTTAAAAATATTTGGCTATGACCTTGGACGATAAATTCAAGTGGAAAGAACACGTAAAAATAAAACGCTATTAGCTTGGACTATAGTTTCGCCAAATGCACTGGCTCCTGGGGAGACATTACAATATGTCGGTACATAACAAGTGCTCCAAGCAATATGAATTTACGGCATCCAACTCTGGGGTTGCGCGTGTGAAAGCAATGTTAAGATCATCCAGGCGTGGCAAAATAAAATACTGCGGTGCATGGTTAATGCTTCGTGGTATGTGAAAAATACAGATTTACATAGAAATCTTAAGATTCTCCCTTAATAGAGAGGAAATTCGACGCTTTGCAAGGAAACACGAAGTCCATCTTCGTCGTCATCCAAATGTCGAGGCAAATAATCTCTTGGAAAATGGTGATCGAAGGCGACGCTTGAAGAGAGAAACGCCTTTTGAATTGGTGTAGTGTGCGATATGTGCTTAACATCATTATAGTGCGCGATGTGTTAACTTAAAAAAAATTTGCAAAGTGACTTGTGAAGCCATTTAGCCCGATGCATGTAGGGTTTAACCAGGAAATTTAGAATAACAAGGTGGGATATGAAAAAACAGGATCAGGCACTCTTAAAGATTACCATAGTAAATTTTCCACGGCCCCCCAAATAGGATACCTGAAAAATCTTGGAAAAACTGGGAAAACACTGGAATTTTCCTAACCGAGTGGCCTGAGTTGGGTTCTTAGAGCTTATTTAATAACTTTTATACGCAGAATAGTGTTTTTTATAATACAACTAAGTTTCAAAGATGTGTTTTCCAACAATTTCGGGCACCCTGCAAAAAATTTCAAGAATTTTGCTGTTTTTTGACTCAAAATGCGAATTTTGACAAAACATTACGTATCTCATTTACACGTACAAATTATAAATGACCATATAAATCATTATTCTCAGTAAAAAGAACTAGTAAAAAAACCGTAAACCTCGGGTTGGCCCAGAAACAAGCTACAAAAGCACATAAATACCAAGTCCGAAAACTACTCTATTTATCCTGTTTTTCGTCTACGAGGCTAGATGTAGCCTAATTTAATGTTATTTTACTGTTCTTTTAAAAAAAATTCTCAACCAATAAACTTCGTTCCCTTCCTCAATCCGCCCTCCAACTTACCTACCCCTACGCCCCCCCCCCACCCCCAAACCCTATGTCTCCAACGCTGAATTTAATCAGAATGAAGGTAATTTTTCGGTAAATTTATTAAATTAGAAGATTTTAATTAGAAACCACTTTGGTTTTTATTCATTAAACAAAAAACACTATACAAGGCTAGGTTGATCATTCGGTTTTAATAAAATAAGATAAATATATTCATTGGAAGCATCGACGCGCCCGCGGTGGGTGCTCTTCAGGCTCGTCAATTAGTTCTGAAATTCAAAATTAGAGGTTAGAGCATACCTGTTTATTTTAAAACCGAAATAGTAATACCAGATATATTTAGAGTGCAAAAGTCCAAAAATCTCATTCATAAGTTTACAACTTACAGGCGTTCTTTTGTATCGAAAGTTAGAGTGAAGATTGTATGTAGAAAATTGTGTTCAGGGGAGACTTGTGTTAGACCGAAACACAATGTCAAGTGGTAACTGTTCAAGATGTTGGAGAATAGCATTAGGATTAGACCTGTTAACGCGGATGTTACAATAACGGGTCAGAAAGTGAGTACTTTCGATAAGTCACTTGGGCCCTGCCCTCCTGAACATACGAACGGGGCACGACTTTACCAACATAATATAACACTACATAACATTCACGTCATTTAAAACTCATCTTTCTTTCTTTTATGATACATTATACTACTTCAGTCAAGTTTTACGCGGCCTACCAGGCCCGGCTTTACCTCTAATCTCACCCGCATACATTTACTTCGTTAACCTTGCGATGTTCATTCTTACTTTTGTACCTATCCATCCTTGTCTTTTCCTCGTCACACTACTTCATTATGCACTCATCTTTTATCTTATCCATTCTCGTTTTACCACATGCGCTTCTCAAGAATCTCATACCCACGGCATTTCTTTCGTGCTTTTTTTGACATACCCATGTCTTACTTCCATACAGTACTAACAGGACAAACAAGCCATTATAGATTGCTCGTTTCGCAACTAGTTTCATTCTTTGGTTTCTCATAATCGTCCACGTACTTCCAATCACTTTCCTTCCGGCATTGACCCGTCGTCCAATCTCGCCATCCATTGTAGCATCTTCAGTAAACATTCTACCCAGATATACCAACTCGTTCACTTGTTCCACAATTTCATTTTGCAAAGTAAATGCTCTACTCTCCTTTTCACTTTCCCGATTGAACGCCACAATTTTAGCTTTGTTCACGTTTACCTTTAGGTCCATGCTCTCACAGACTGTATCAAACTTCCTCAGAGCAGTTTGTAGCTCATCCGCACTGTCACTTAATAAGACTGTGTCATCTGCATACACCAGAACTCGTGTATTTACGCACCAACCATTACACCATTTAGATTGGTACATGTTTGCCTAGCATATTTATGCATGTATATATAACGGTGACATCACACAACCTTGTCGCACTCCTTGCTCAATATTAAAGTATTCACTCACATCTCCTCTCACCCTAACACATGTCCGGCTATCGTTGTATTCTTTTTTTATTCCGTTTATTAGATCTTTAACCAGGTACACTGAGCAAACTTATTCCTCTGTAGTTCTTGCAATCACTCTTATTCCCCTTACCTTTATACAGTGGTACAATGATCGCGCTCTTCCAATCACTCAGCACTTTTCCACACTTAAGCTATACATTGAAAAATTCACACAATCTTCGTATAAGCTTTGCACTGTAGCATTTCACCAGCGATTTCATCTACGCCTGCTGCTTTACCGGTTTTCAACCTTTCCATCGTTTTCTCTACTTCATTTATCCCAATATCCTTCTCGGCTTCATTGATCATTCCTTCTACATTCTACTTATTTAACCCCTCACGTTTATTTTCCCTGTAGTGTACAACTTTCCAAAATATTCTTGCCAGAATTTCCTCACTTCACTATTTCGTTGCTCGTATTCATTCCTCCTGCAGCGTTCTGTTTTGGACCACGTTTTGTATTTTTGACCCACTTCCAGAAGAGTTTTTTGAATCCCTCATAATCATTCTGCATTTTTCCTCCTTCCACAGCCATCACTTCCTCTTTACGTATTCTCACTGCCTCCTTCGCTTCTTTGTTTCTCAATCTGTACACCTCATACAATCGCCTTTTCTCAGTCTCATTTTTGCAGCAATTATTGGCATGTACGTATCTTTTTGTGTTACATAATGCTTTTTTACTGATTCATTCCACCAAGCACATTTTTTCTATCTACCTTCAGTCGCTCTTCCACATATCTGCTCGGCACAATTGACAACACAGTTTTTCAAGCTTATCCATGCACTTCAAATGTTAGTGTCTTTTATTTGTTCGTTCCACACTGTTTAATTCACTTTCAACTCTTCACTCACAGCATCTGCGTATTTCATTCTCGCACCATTATTTACTAGTTTGTCTACCCTAATTCTGGACGTTCGCACTACGCTTGCTTTCCTTCTCCAAACCCACTTTTGCCCTAAACACACTCTCTGTCGATGCAACCAAAAAGTAGTCCGATCCACACTCCTATCCGCGCATTACTTGTGTGTCTTTCACCAGGTTTATCGTACACTATCAAGTCAATCATACTTTTAGATTCGCCTCTTTGCCATGTATACATATGCACATTTTATGTTTAAACCAGTATTAGATACAAACAGGCTTATCTCCACACATATGTTCACCAGGCGTTCTCCATTCTCATTGACTCCTTGGTCTCCGAACTTTCCTAGAACGCGTTCAATATGTTCTCTATGTATACCCACCCATCCATTCATATCTCCCAATATTCCCACTCTTTCATTTGGCTTACATACGTTCAACATTCCAGAAGCGTTTACACTCTTGGTCTCTTTCTCCATTCACCGGTGCATAGCATGCAATAAGATACATTTTTCGAAACTTCACTTTCATGCTAATCTACATTACCCGGGGGGATACCAATTCGTACCGTTTAACACATCACTACGCTCTTTCACATACGATCACTCCAACTCCTTTTGCGCCATGCAGTCTCGACTCCTGACCATAGTGCTAGGCTGCCATCCTTTCCTTTGCGTCGCCAATACACACAGAATATCAAGCTAACTTTAGTACATTGCATTCACAATTTCAAATTCTTTACCATGCATACCTCTAATATTCCACGTACCGACTCGCCATTTATTCCCTGCAAAGTCGTCAACAGGCAGGATTTTACCGCCGGTATTTATTACCCTAGAAACCACAGCCATCTTTTCTTTTAATTTTGGACTTTCAATCCGATAGGAAAACAGTGGGGCCGAGGGAAAGAATAGGACGAGAAAAGACTAGGGATAAGGAAAAGGTGACCGTTAGCCCTTACCGAGGTCAGAAAATCGTAGACCCAATATTATGTAGCCCATGGTAAGGGCGGTGGTACCTCCCCGGCTGCCACGGACTACACAGTACACATGCCTCGCACATTAAAAGCCTATTTTTCGCCTAAATGAACTGGGTTAATTGGACGAACAGTAATAGTTAAGATTTAAGCGAGCCAAATTAATGGTTGGTTAATCAAACAAGACTAGATTTAATATAAAACAGAAAAAAAAAACTGTGAGGCACACTTTTGCCGTAACTAATCAAAAACGCATAATACAAGATGTACCACAATTATTTCATGTTCATTCTGTTTCGAAAATAAACATTACGTGTTTATCAACGAAATTATTGTTGCAAATGAAGTCGATATAAAGAAAAAGTCATTCATATGATCTATTATTGCGCGAAACAGGGCAGACAACATAGGAATCGTATTTTAATGTAATTTAGTTAATTATAGAAAGTTTTGCCATACATTCTTTTGTTAGCTCGATATTTGTCTAATAGTTATTTTTGGATATTTAAGTTGAAGGGAGCATAGAACATATTATATTTAATTCCAGATTAAGTAACCCCTTTAACATCTAATCCGGAAATTGTTATATCCGTTTTAAATCCATTCTTATGCGGTCTTGTATTAGGAAGCCTCACATTTTTTTTATCTTCATACATTTTTTTACGTTACAGCAACCTTATATCGCAACTAGAGGGTCCCTCGTGTCACACATGTCATTTGCGGGGGTGTTCGTTTGCGTGACATCTCGCTTGTGAGGCATTCGCATATATTTGTCAGGATATAAAATACGCTATAAATTTTACAAAGCTTTACGAATTTTTTTCCAACTCTCTCTTATATTCTATCACACTTTAAAAAAAAACCACAAAACTTAAATGTTGTATAAAATAAAACGAGGTGGTTTTTCTAATCTATGTTTTCAATATATCTTTCTACGAGCAAATAAATGATGTCGTCAATCGTCTGTTAAGCTTGGTCGAAGGGTTTTAACGGAAACAAGGGTTTCTTGAGGACAAAGGGTTTGTTGGGGACCACCCCTGCAGGACAAATACGGCTTCACCGGACCCCTTTCAACTTCTAAGGGTCTCGCTGTGTGTGTGTAGTGTGTGGCTCAAGCAATTAGTAGCAACATATTGAATTCTTTATCAATAAATAAAATGCAAGATGGCATCTTGAGTGACACCTCCAATCTTTTAATTTAAATACAAAAACGCTTTGCGACATTGACAAATACACTAATTTACAAACAATAGTGGAATGACAATTGCACTTATATGGTTGAAATTGTACGAAGAAGGATGGGTGGGTCATAAATTATATGTTATGCATCATTCAAACGTTTCTGGCGTTCGCGTATGATGCGCTTTATTTTAATATCGTTAAATTCGCTTTGCGCTTCCGGGTATGAAATAACCACAAAGGAAATAACGTAATCTGGCCTCGTGTAGGTTATCATTTTGCAATTCAACACGATATGGTTTTTTTCTTATTTCGTTACTATTAACAATCAAAATTAATTGTTATCTGCTGCGCATTCCCTTAAAAAAATTGGCAATTTCTTTTAGTACGTGATCATGTGAATAACACTATGTTGGCTTTGTGTGATGGCTCGCGTGTGACCGCCGAGGGGGCATCAGTGGGCGATTGTAACTTAATGGATGGTTGGGGGCTTGGGGCCAGCAAGGGGAACGTATTTAGGACCGCTGCCGGGTGCGGCAAGGCTCGGCGCGGGTGGGGCCCCCTTGACAACTGCGTGGGGTGCAGATACTAATGCTAATGGGTGTACACAGGGCCGTATTTTGTTATTTTAATTTCACGAACGTTACTACTTGAAACAACATTCTTTACATTCCTCCACTCTGATTTAACACCAATCTCTCCCATAATTCTAACACATTCATTACAATAACCACAATACACGAATACGGATCAAGCTCTTCTAAATCTGACTCTGTTCTCAACTTGAGCTGACTCACTGTACCTCTCACAGCGGGGGTGGCTTTTTCTAGTCTCAAATAGTAAAAGGTACCCTTACCCTCCATATCGTATTCCTGTGCGCTTCTCCGCCTAAAGGCAAAAACGTATACGGTGCTGAAATATAAAATGAATATATTCCCTTATGCTGCAGGGAAGCGATATACTGAAGTTGTAAATTAGGGTTGTTTTTTCTTAATTCTCTAATAGAGACTGTTATAAAGGCATATGTTCGTAATTCTTATCTATTTATATAAAGACAGGAAGCTATTTGTGAAAGAAATGTTAAATTATTCATCTTCTAACGACTCGTACCTAATCATTAAATTTAATTTCTAGGTTTCTAGTCCGATCAATAATAAATTTGAAGATTACACATAATGATTCGTTTAATGGTAGAAACATCGTTTTTTTTTTAGTTTCACTGAGCAATTACACAATATTAATAATGTATTAACAATCTTGTTGAATTATCGATCATAATCTGATAATTACCACTCAAGAATAGAGATATTATTACCTAACGTTTATTGACTGGTTATTTTTCAATCAAAATAAAAAGTATTAAGTTACTTTATGCAAAATAGTTTAATAGGCACACAAGCATCGTTTATGTAAGCTTAATGGAAATACGTTCTATAACGGTATTCGATAGTAAAAACACTCACTCGGGTTTTTCTTATGCAAGCTTTAAAAATTAATTGATTAATGGTAAGGTAAGAGTAATGTTTAAGTTAAAAGTTGTGTGTGGTTCTCACCCTAGTGGTTGTTTTAAACCACTGCTTTCGTGTAATTTTATTGAATTTTTATTACTATTTTTTAATTAATGTTATATAAGAAAAAGAAGGGCACATTCCTTGGGTCAAAATTTGATTTTATGCTTCTAATCTTGCGCGTATGAAAAATAGAAGATTAAAATATGTCGATTAACCCGTTTTAACCCGAGTTTGCATCTTTTTATACAACGTGCCCAAGATATGTATGAACAGCATGGGGATCTGGAAAACGGTAAGAAATACGAAGGCGGTTAAATTAGAGAAAAGTTGTATAATTTAAGACATGTTTACATGTAGTTTGCAAAAGTTCATTATTGTTTCCGAAATTTAATTCTTTCATTTATTTTAAAAAATTTTGAAAAACCAAAGGTACTTCTTCATTGTCATTTTTTAAATTCTGTTAGACGGCGTTTTCAAATTTTATTCTACGTTTCGTCTCCGAGAAACCATCATCAACTTTATTTTTTATATCACCGCAACCAACGAAACACCCTGTATTAGAGAGTATTTTTATTACGAATTTTACCATGTATTACACATTATGGTTTTGAAGCTAATTTTTAAGAAAAATTCAGATTAATACTAGTATTTGATAATATTTTTTTATGTACCTCCAAATTTAACAACTCCAATCTTTTAAACCTATTTAATTAAAGTTAAATAATTACAATAACTGTTGAAATAGGTTGCCATTATTTTCTAGACACAGGTACGCTCTCTTTGCTGAAGAATTTAAAACACGGTCTAGCATTTCTGACGAAATTGTATTAACTGCTGCCATAACCGATACTAGCAACTGCGCTTCATTTTCAAAACTCCCATCATACACTTGGTTTTTCCGGTAACCCCACAGAAAAAATCCAACGGACTTAAATCGGGTGATCGGGTTGTCCAAGCTACTGCACTGTAAACTCCAATCCATTTTCCTGTAAACCGCAATGACAGATAGTCCTGTACATTTCTGGAATTATGTGCTGGGGCACCATTTTGTTGAAACCAACAGTTGTTGTTAACAAGTGCCAAGGCATTTTCCAAATCGGTCGTTAGCAGACATCGTTCGGCTTGTTGTGCTAAATAAAAGGTCCTATTATTCTTCGTCTCAATATGCCCATCCCATGCTTTCTTCAGATTCGCAAAAACCTGCTCGCCGCTCCTGATCAGCTGGTATTCTTATTTAAAATAAATTGTGCTGAAGAATTAGCTATAACAGTACGATGTTCAATTTGTCTTGTCGATATTTCAGGGTTTTCAACAACTTTGAAAACGACATCTACTAAAATTCAAAAAGTGACAATGACCTTTGGTTTTTAAAAAGCTTTTAAAATAAATGAAGGAATTACGAAAAAAAAAACAAAAATCGTACTTTGTTTTAAATCTCGGAAACAATACACAATAATGAACTATTGCAAACTACTTGTAAACGTACCCTAAATTATACAACTTTTCTCTAATTTAACCGCCTTCGTATCTCTTACCGTCCTTACCTTGGGCACGCTGTATACCGTTATATGCCCGATTTTTCTAAAATTGTACCACTGTGTTGAGTTTTCCTTTTTATAGTATAATTACCATAACTTACAACAAGATTTAGCCGACATGCGGTTTACCATGTATAATACGGTCTACCATACAGCAACTGATATACTGGATAGGTAGGACAAAAAGGAAAAGGCAACGTGTTTCGTTCCCTTCGTAAAGGGAAGGCGAGCTGCTTGAGCTTTCCAAACTACTTCAGCCACAGGATCAAATTACAACATACTTACATACAGTGCAGTCAGGATGGGATCGAAGGAAGGAGTTAGGGTTCTGAGGGGGGAAGATACTACCCCAACATTCACCTAAATAGCCGCACATGATGTTCGTATACGAGTGATTGTTCCGCTATATGTGTATGCGGAAAACTCCCTGAAAAACTTCATGCAGTGTGGACAGTAACGGGAATCGAACTCAATACCTCACGAATGCTAAGCAGCACTATCGGTTAGATAGGAAAAGTAAGTGGTTAATAGTACATAATAGCTTAAGAATAGTTCAATTGAAGCATTTATACATTTACATCTCTAATGTTATTAAAAAACGTTAGGACTAACGTTAGGTGTATGGTGATTATTCAGAAATTTGGATGTTTCTTCGATTTAATTGGAAGGCAATAATAGCTTATAGTATAACAGCACACAAAATGCTGCTCAAAGATTTTATAAAATTGTTATGTCGACTGAAGAAGATGCAGCAGCATTTTTATTACGAGAGAATGGATTATTAACAAATGTTCAAGATTTAGCGTCGTGTGATCTATGTGGTTCAGAAATGCAAGAAAATTGGAGAAGATTTCGCGGTGGTGAATACAGACCAGGTTTCGTTGAATGGCAGATCACAAGATCAGTCAGATATGGAAATAATTTTTCCATTACACAGACCTCAATGGAAAATGAACTGCAAGTTAACTTTGAGTGGAATATTAGAATTAATATTCTTCTTCATTTTGGATATTGCTCTAGAAACAGCAATAAAATTAACGGCAAAAGAAATAGAAACTGTGTGCGATTGGTATAGCTTATGTAGAGAAGTGTGTTCCTCAGCTGTGTCTGATAATCGCCGTGGTCAGCTTCAAAGTACTGTAAAATACCCTATTCAAATTGACAAAGCTATATTTGAGAACAGAAGAAAATATAACAGGGGCAGAATGTTAAATTGAGATCAGCCATCAGAGTTAGAAGGAAGCGATGCTGAAGTGGAAAACTTCTTGTCGAAATTTAAGAAAATCTGATTTTGTCGCAGTTGGATTGTCTGACAATACTATTTACTACTTAATCTAGACAAAAGGCACCAATATTTTTTTGATCTGATACTGATTCTGTGTTAGTGATGTATTGGTCCATGCGATCCACCCCGCCCATATACTTATTCTACTGGGCAATTTGCAAAAGGTTGGGACACATGTATTTTATTCCTTTCGGTCGCTATTCGTCTGTTTACATCTCTGATTAGAAACAGTGGATTACATAAAGTAATTCTCAGGACAGATTGATTGTCGTTCCAAGAAATTATAGTAATATCGGTTAAGTAATTGTGTCTCAAGCAGTCTTTTGTAGTTTGGACTTTGGATTTCGCTGGACACCTTTCTGTCCTATTTGGACAACATATTTACCAACCTTACGGAAGAAAATATCTGTCCCCGTATATTTTAAAAGGCACGTCCTTAGGAAGTTTTGTCAATAAACTCTTAAGAACTGCCTAAACCTAGTTCCATATAGACTCGATTATTTTGTTCACCTTGATATCGAATGAACTGATTAAGGTAACCGGACGGATCACACACATCTCTATTACAAAAAAGCTCAAAACATGCAATATGATCTGAGAATACCATTTGTGCTTCCTTTGATGAGATAAAATCACGAAAAATTGAGCCAAGGTCTCATTTGGTCCACTGTTGTTCTATACTTGCATTTTTTTCGCCAAGTCAGAAAGCGGCAAATAGTCTTCGGGATTCCACGTCTCATCGGGTAGTACGGGATCTTAATAATTCTCACCAAAACGTAAAATTTCCCCCATTAATTGTGCGAATTCTTCCAACAGCTTCTGCGTGTAGCTGATGCCCCGCTTAAGTAATTTCCTTGGGCCAGTGGCGTCTCCTCATCATCTGAGTCCTCTTCTGAGACAGCACCTTCAGCGGACGGTGTTATGTACACCGCCCAAAAGTCTTCATCTTCAACAACATCCAATAATTTTTGTATTAAAATTCACAAAAGACGCCTAAATTTAGATAAAAGATAAAGAACAAAAAAGACTTTTGGTCCATCTTCACCTCTTTATTTTTTTTTTTTTTTTATGATTGTGGACCTGGACAGGCTAAATAAGGCCTATCGTGCTAAAGCACTCAGGAACACTTAGGAGGATGGATAGAGGGATAATGAATTGCCAATAGATGCCTATGAACAGCTACCTTAAATCTTCTCATATCATAAGTGAGAGGAAAACAGGAACTAGGGAGATCATTCCAGAGTTTAGAAGCCGTGTAGAAAAATGTGGATTGCGCCCGTTTGGTACGACAAGTGGAGATTTGTACTGCATACTGATGATGTGAATGAGCGAACCGAGTGTTTCTCGCAAAGATAGCCGGAGATGGTATCTAAGAATGTAATTCACCAGCACAATAGCCGTTGTAATAACGATAATACAAAGAAAGAACTGAAACCATGCTTCTATGCTCAAGGGACTGTATGTGAGAAGTTAAGGACGGGTCATTTATAAGCCTAAGCGTTCTCTTTTGAATACGATCAACGATATCGAGAGCGTATTGGGGAGCACTAACCCAAAGGTGAGAATTATATTCCAGATGAGGCCGAATTTGGGCCTTATACAGCAGAAGGAGTTGTCGAGAGGTAAAGTACTGCTTAGATCTGTACAAAAAGCCTATTTTACGAGCAGCTGTTTTGGTAGCTGACAGAAGATGGTCAACCCATGAGAGATTTGAAGATACAGTCATTCCCAACAGAGTAATAGAGTCTGAAAACTTAAGAACTGAGCCATTCATAGTTACAACAGGAAATGATCGATCTTTTTTGGCGGACATAAGGCAACACAGAGTTTTGTTAGCATTAAATTTAACTAGATTATTGCTTTCCCATTCGAGAATACGTTGAATGTCTTTGTTGATTGAATTTGCCATTTCAGCTCTAATTGCTTGATTTGACATAGAAGGTGGATTATCACTATGAGTAGACTGAGATGAACTACAGTGAAGAGTGCTATCGTCAGCAAAGCAATGGATGGGGTTAGTAGTTGAAGAAATAAGGTCGTTTATGTACAGCAGAAAAAGTGTAGGCGCTATAACGGATCCCTGTGGTACGCCCGCGTTAATGCTAACTTCTTTTGAAAAAAAGCCATCAACTACGACACGTATTCGTCTTTTATCAAGGAAACTGTAAACCCAGTTGATGAGCGTATCATTTAACCCAAACGAGGTGAGCTTGGCAAGTAAACACTTATGCCAAACTTGGTCAAATGCCTTTGAGATATCTAAAGCGACTACAACTGTTTCACCGGACTGCTCTACTGTATTGTTCCAAACTTGGGTCACATATGAAAGAAGATCGCCTGTTGAACGACTTTGCCTAAACCCATATTGGTGGACACTAAGGAGTACTATTTTCGTCTCTTTCTACAATCTCAGTCCAACCTGCTAAAAATATATTAAAAAAGAAAACTTTCACGCCTATTGGAACACGAAAACAAATACACCTCTAATGTCAATAAAAAAATAGTGACAAAAAATTTAGACTACCTAAAATAAAATAAACATAATTAACATTTATTTATAACTCTTATCTTAAATATATGTTACAATAAGCATTTTACACCTACCTATGCGAACCCATTTTGTTTGTTTTTAAAGAATTCACAAACAAACCGCGATGTTCTTTAAAGTAGGCTGTAAATTCGCTTACGATACAATTTAGATCACGGCCAGACGTATGCTGAACAGACTTAAATGTCAATCGGGTCGGCGAACGATTCGATCTTGGAAGGGGAAAACCGAAGCGTCACTCAGAACTTCATTCCGTTGTTAATGCACGTATGTTGGGAATCCATGACTGTCGCTGATGGAGCTTGGAAAGCTCAAACCACCCGCCCGTTCCGTTAGAGAGGGAATGAAACACGTTTCCTTTTCCTTTTTTGGAGCTTGTAGGATTTATTTCGTACTACACAACTCCAACTATATTTAGTAATACCATAATGTCCAATGTAAACAAAATCCCTTACACACTTACCCACTGTGTGAGTGACAAAGCTGAACTCGTAAACATTACGCAAATAAAAGTTTCTTCTTTTTTATACTATTTGTGGTCCTGAACTGCCTAACTTTAGCCTCAGGCACTCAGGAACACTAAGGAGGATGGATAGGGGGGTATTTAATTGCAAAGAGATGCTTATGAACCGGTATTTTAAATTTTTCATATCTCAAGTAAGGGGAAAACAGTAACTAAGAACATCATTCCATAGTTTAGAAGTCGTGTAGAAGAAGTGGATTGTGCCCGTTTTGTATAAGTTGAGATTGGTATTGCATATTCATGATGTGAATGAGCAAACCGAATATTCCTACCAAAAGTGGCCCAAGACGGTATCCAAGAATGTAACTCAGCAGCACAATAGCCATTGTAATACCGATAGTACAAAGAAAGAATTGAAACGGTTCTTCTATTCTCAAAGGACTGTATGTCAGATGTTAAGGACGGGTAATTTATAAACCTAGCCGCTCTTATTTGAATACGATCAACGATATCGAGAGCATATAGATGAGCACAAACCCAGAGGTGAGAATTTTATTCTATGTGAGGTCAAATTTGGGGCTTCTAAACTCTAATGCTTAATCGAGGAATCTAAAGATACATTCAACTCCTGCATCAAAATCACCAATAAAAACTTTTCCAAAACATATTTCCCTTCTTTAACGACTGATAAAGGGACAGTGTAGTGTACAACTCCAAATCAAAAGCAGATCTATTTGCCTAGAATTTTTCACTAATTCTAATCTTCATCCGCTTGCCAAATTTCTTCTACCGAAAATACTAACAGTACTATGTAATATGAAAAATCAGTCCCTTAACCTATCTTGACATGAAGACCACTAGTGGCGCTGATAGATACCGACCGGTTTCCTACAAATGTAGCCTCTCGATCTAGTCCCCACTTTTATACTTATGATATCGGTATCCTATCAAGATATGTATTATATATCTGTATATCTCTGTTTTCAGTGTTAAGTAGAACTGCATTAATTTTGACCTTATTAAGCTCCTCGAAGATGTTTAATGGCTTCACATAAGGTAGATCTAAAGGTGTCATCCTTACCTACGTTACCCACATCTGAAACAGTTCCACGGGAAGCCTCACATTGTTGCCATAAACGTATATGAGGGTTCAAACAGGTATGGCACAAACATCCAGTCTACAGTCTACCTTTCAAACTACGTGTATCGACGCCAAATTTTCTATTAAATCGAAAAGTCTGTGTCATAGTCGATGGACATTCCAGCAACACACTCACAACTAATTCACGAGTCCTTCGGAGATCGGTGTAGGTATCCATTGTATTTCTCCCATACACAAGCAATTTGCTCTTTCCACCTACAGTCATTCATACAACATTTACTTCCGAACTGTATGAATGGCCTTTAGCATTTTGAGGACCCTATCAGAAGATTATGAAGCAATCTCCGTTGTATTTAGGACTGCCAACATCAAGGCATGTCAATTTTCGTATGAATGACGAAATAATCGATAAAAGCCTAAAGTAAGATATCGGTTGGCATACGCTAATTTCACCTCTGACATCATCACCCGCTAAAAAACTAGCCTCTCCTACCACGTTCATTTAACTTGACAATCGACATGAGAAATTGCAGACCCATTAACGATTATGGCGTCACAAAAAGTGTGTTATCGTAGTCTTTTGGGTGATCTCGTTTTGTTATACCCCCACTTCGCCTTTATATCCCGAATCAACAAATTACCACTTTACTCAGACAACCACTATTTTCAGTACTGTGCCTCTACGCATACGTGACGTGTCTGAAACAAAAAGAAGAAGAAAATGGAAAGGTTCTTATAAATATAATTACGTCTGAAACATTCCACCACCAAGATACAAACTGCTAGTTTCCTTAAAATAATAGAACTGGCGTGATGAATGGCACCAGTAAATTCATACATTTGTAAACCAGCCATTTAATGTAATTTTGCAAATTTAGAATGACTCGCAGTTACGTATATTATATTTAAACAGTGAGTATAAATGTATTAGGTGTTTTAATCCATTTTAAGAAATATGTGTAATATTTTATTTAATTTCGGTTAAATTATATTGATATGCCTTTAAATTAATCTGGAATGGTATAGACAATATAACTCTAAAATCGGTTAAATTTGTGCGAGAAAAGAGATAAAAGAACGGTTTGTATACTGCATTATGAACGAAGATAGGAGAATAGAAAGAGACTGGAAACTGGGAATAATGTTAAAAAAACATTAATGAGTATATAGTGATTATCGATTTAATTTATCCCAAATAGTATTGGATATAATAGTGAACACACTGAGAAATAGAAATGAAAATGCAAAAAAAGGATCTTAGTACGGTTTCAAGAGAAGGAAAGGTTCATTGAATTAGAGAAGACATTTGATAGAGTGAGGAATGGTAAAGTAACTCAAACAATGGAGATACCAGGTGATTTTTCAACGAAGGCCCTGCATTTAAATGGTATATTGACGTATCATTTATTGTGTAATATCGGTGACTTTATCGCTTCACACCTCAGATATTAGAAGATGACACTGTGTCCTTCGGTCCATTAACTTAATTAAATCAAATTACTACATTTGCTCATAGAGTACCTGTTAGTGAGATCGTCAGTGTTGTTCTTTATTCGAAATTATACACTTACCATTGTTCTTTATGATTTTGGGACTTTTTGTTTTTAGTTTTCATATTCCAAGTTTCATAAGTCGTTGTTCTGATAGATACATAAACTTGGTCAAAGTTGTACGAATAATATCGTAACTTGAAGGTTTCGGATTTTTATGTAGGTGTATTAGCTTACCTTAACCGTGTTCTTTTGGTTGTTTTGCCAGAATCTCGGTCCAATCAGCTATTCTTTTGCGTTTTACAAATTGTTTGTTATATTTATTCATCTAAATGTGTAATAATGATTCCTTAGTTCCTTCAGTGATGTTGCGCCATACTTTTCGCTTTCGTGTTTCACCAAATTTGCTGCAGCTCTTCTAACGTTACTGGACCCAACAGTGCCCCAATTAATTACAAGCACAGTACGTTTTCAGTTTTTGAGAAACATAAGATTTAAATTCGCTGTTGTGCAATTTATTATAAATAATAAATACTGCAAGAAAAAAAACTTTAACCCCCACTTTTCTTCAGTTTTTCGGATTCACTGATTCTAAAACTACAAAAGATCATCATTCTTTAGTTTTTTGCATGAATGTTCGATAAATTTGGGCGAATCGAGTTAAAAACCAGCGAACCAATTGGGTTGGAACTTAGCTTGGATAACTAAATTTGGACAGAAATCATCCCACAAACATTGGAAATTTTGCGCCCATATAAATGTAGTCTAATTATTTCTTTTTTCATTTCTTATTAAACTCATTCAATTTAGATCATGTTACAATCAGTACTTTATTGTTATTTAGCTGTTTTCCTATAAAAAAAAGAGATACGTTAATTCGTCATGCAAAACCATAAAAAGATTTCACTTATTACGCCACATAATGAAAACAATTAAGAACAACATTTTTTAGAAATTGATAAGAAATTTGGAGGCGTTCAATTACCATCGATGGCACATTCTTATGATCGTTTTACATATTATATTTAACATCGACAAGACCTATATAAACATATTAAAAAATTTATTACGTAACACTGGAGTACAATTTTTGAACAATTAATTAACTAATTACATAAAATTAAACCTACTTAATAATTTAGTAAAAGAATTTCAATAATTGCTTTTAAATTTTTTATATACTGCTGTGTTGTTTAACTTTAATCCATCTTTATCAACATCTTATTGCTCAGATCGCAACTACGTGGGTTGATTATCACTAATATTCTCTATTTAAGGATCCAGTTGAAAACTGGAAACGATGAAAAATGGATTTCTATATTGAAATAGTCAAAAGGTAGACGATTATTCAATTTTTATATTTTTAATATCTTTAATAATATTTGTTTCAGAGTCTGGACCTTTATTTGACATTATTTAGATTTTTTTTTAAGTTTTACCTAGGTTCCTTTAATTATTTATTATTATTTTGAAAGTAAAGCAGTTATGATTATTTAGAAATATTTGTTTTGCACTAATTCATTATTTAAAGCTTTCATTAAAAATTCAAAAAAAGATTTTTAGGGTTTTTAATAAAGTAAGCAAAACGACAGTGATTAATTATGCGAATTGAAAAGACGCTTTGATTTCATGATCATTTGTAACTGGAATTGCCACGAAATGATTATGATTATAATAATAATAATTAATTATTATTATTATTATTATTATTATTATTATTAATTATTATTATTATTATAACAAATAACATTTTACGAACAGACCTCTGCATGCGCATTAACTGCTTTATACATCGCGAAAAGGAATATTTTAATGGGCACCTACTTTGCATTCACCTTAACTAACCTATCATTTTTAAATTTTCCACTTATTCTACAAAAGAACCCATTAGTATAGAGTTTCTGTGTATTAAAGGGACTGCTTGGTTTTGTGTGCCAAGCTATGTTACTTGATAACACCTGTTCGAGACTGTGGAATTTTCCCAAACTACGTGACTATAACAACCTTTGAGCATTTAGTTAGGCCTGGTTAGAACAACGCCCTTCCTAAAACATTTTTTCAATTTTTTTAAATGCTCCATTCCGAAACTGGATGTTATGTGTTAAGCCTGTGTTACATTCGATATCCTCCTACCACCTTTGGCCATGCGAAAAGTAACTGAAATACATAACACTTTAACAATTCTTGAGCTTCATACTTCAATACCAAGTATAATTAATGTGTATCACCATGAACGTATAGCATCGCTTTTTACCCACGCACTCCTTGATTTCAGCTCATAATGTTGATATCTTATGAAAATAATACCCTTTATTAATAAAGGTTTAAGAGAGCCCAGGAGGTAAATGCCCATGTGTCACCCATTTTTTATAAATATTAAATATTGCATAACAACGAAGCTTACTGTTTTAAGGAATTTTCTGCTCTATCTATTTATCAATCCGAAACCAAACGCCATGATTCACGAACATAAAGCTATTTTTTTCAACAGCGGTCGATCTAACACATTTTAAGATTTACGCTAATTCTTCTACGGTCTACGGTCACTTGAATGAATTTTGTTACTACTGGATGGATTTGATTTTATTCAAATAATTCGCTGCTTCGCCGCTTGATTGGAGTTTCTGATGGATTTATTCTACCGATTTCCGTTTTGTTGAAATAATTCGATTTAATTAGAATTTCAATCAATTACTTTTCTGATTTAAGCTTTTGTATAGTTATCTAATTATGCACCATTTTTAAATTAAATTGTGCATCCCAACAGTAAATAGGTGGTAGCAAAAATTTTATAAACACGGCTAACTTCACGGAGCCGCAAACTTTTTCATAAATCATTATTTTCTTATTCAGTAATTAGTCGCCAATTTGTGGCAGCTAAAATAAAATTTTGGAACTCTATTGGAAATAAATTATTAAAAAAATTACTAACTTCACAGTTGTGCATAAATCAGCTAAAATAAAATTTTGTGCATACATAAGAAATAAGTTATTCCATTATGCGCCATTTTACGCCGTTATAATAAAATTTTGCGCTCTTATAGGAAAGAAAATATTGTAAAATTACATTGACACTTGTGCATACATCATTTTTTTCATGCAGTATGTGGGTGCCAACTATGTGCTGTTTTGCGTCGCTAAAATATAATTTTGCACCCCATATCAAATATGTTATTGAAAAAATTATCTTGCCAAAAACAAAAAAAAACAAGTTGGGAGCAAGTAGTAACACCAGAAAACATTTAAAACTGCAAATTAAACTGAAATATTTGCAAATGTATTGAATACATTTAAAAGTACACATAAAGTGTAATATTATTTGCAGGGGTTTCCAACAGTTTCTATTATGCCTTTTTTTATCAAATTTACATCGATGCTGTTAACTTCACAACCACGAATTTTGGAATAAATCATTGCTTTCTTATGCCGTAATTAGGCAGCCATCATGCGCTGTTTGTACTGTTAAAGGTAAATTTTTCACCGCTATAGGACACCAGGTATTGTAAAAATTACATCGATATGGTCAACCTCATAACGACGAATTTCTGAATAAATTATTTTTTTCTTTTCTTATGCAGTAATTAGCTGTCGGCTATTTTATTATTAATTATACCGGCACGGCTAACTTCACGTAGCCCTTAACTTTTCCTTACGCAGTAATTATGCGCCAATTATGCGCGGTTAAAATAAAATTTTGTGCTTTTAAGAAATAAGTTATTGCAAAGATTGCATCGACAAGGCTAACTTCACAGCAGTGAGTTCATGAATAAACCAATCTTTCCTTGAACGGTAATTATGGGTGCATTACGCTCGGTTAAAATTAAGTTTTGGGCCCCTATAAGAAATAAGTTATCGTAAAAATTTCATCCACACGGCTAACTTTACCGAGCAGTGAACTTCTTCCTAAATCAATTTTTTGTTATGCTTTAATGGATTTATTTAGGCATGTTTTGGTTTACATGTTTATTTGATTAATTATTATTCAATGTTTTTGATTGTGGATATATTCTACATTATTCTTACTTATCTTAACCTTAAGTCTTATAAATGACTTATTTTCAAGCTACCTATCTACATTTTACATTGATAAGGTTGCTTATTTACTACGACGCAGTAATTAGACATCATTATGCGCTGCCTTGCACAAAATGGTCCATGATTAGCTTCTAATTAACCGCATTTCTGCATAAGTTTACGACTGTGAAGTTCGCCCAGTCGATATCGTTTTTACAGTAACTTGTTTTCTGTAGGAGTGCAAAATTTAATATCAACGACGCAACGCGCCGCATAATGAGTGTCTAATTATCGCGTCACAAAAGATTAGTTTATTCAGAAGTCTATCAAGTTAGCCTTCGTGATGTGATTTTGGCAATAATATATTTTCCTTTGGTGCGAGAATTCTTTTAGAGGCGCAAACGCCGTAATTACTAAATAGGAGAAAAATTGTGTATGTCGAAGAGCACGGATGTGAAGTTAGCCGTGTTAATGTAATTTCTACAATAACTTGTTTCCTATACGGGCGCAAAAAATTGAGCTTTAACAACTGAAAACGGAGCACAAGATGTGCCTAAATATGGCGCAAGAAAAGATTAATTTATATAGAAGGATATGAAATTAGCCTTGTCGATGTAACCTTTGCAATAAATTATTTCCTGTGGGGGCGCAAAACAGCGCATAATTGGCGGCTAATTACTGCATAAAAAAATGATTAATGCTGAAGTATACGGTTGTGAAATTAACCCTGCCAGTGTAATTCTACAATAACTGCTTTCCTATAAGTGCGCAAAATTTTATTTTAACCGCACAAAATGGCGCGTAATTGGTGCTTAATTACTAAATAAGAAAATGATTTATGAAAATGTTTGTCTCTCCGTGAAGTTAGTCGTGTTCATAAAACCACCAGTTGAAATGTGGTTCACTCGAAGCGTATAAAGAGCCTACAATTGAGTAACTTATATAAGTTGTGTTATCATTCGTAATTAGTATCGAATACTTGTGGATAGAGTTCCCAGCAAAGGGTGTGTATATGGACGGGTACCCTTATGTAAAACTGGCATATAAAGCCAATAATGTCAATCAATATTTGTACATCCATGTGGCACTGTTAATGCTTGTACCTCCAAAGATCACTTACATAATTATATTAATAACCAATTATTATATTGATTAATTGTAAGAAGAATGATTTATTGCTGAACTTTTAGTTAAGATTGTCTAAAAGCACTCAAATATGAGTTCGTGTTTATCTTTTAATGCAGGAAGTCTTTGTTAGCTTGCCAAAAACGTATTTAGCAAGGTTTTTGTTAATTATTAATTTTGTTTGTGGAGATTTTGATTTAAAATATTTATGAAAATAATTCATCAAAAGCGCAAGTTTTTCGAAATTGTAAGATCGAAAAAATACGGAATTCACCTAACTAAGATGGATCATTATAGTATCGAGATAGAAGCTTTAGATAACATGAGAAATCTAAATTACGCGTCGATCAATGTCTTCGTCTTGGGTTGATTTTTCCGAACCCAAGAAGAACTAAATGTAATACAAAATTTTCGTCATTTACACTTTGCAATTTAATTGATTGTGTTTGTTATAAAATTGCATTTGAATCAAAGGTCATCTTCCGCTTCTTTTCACTTTTTAAGAGTCATTAATGGATGATAAACAAGTGAGTCATGTTTAAGCAGTATGGTTAATATGTAATAAAGAAAGATGGAAAGTGTCCAAGTTGTTACTGCCAGTGCAACGGTTTGAACGGACATAAGGGTTATCTTTTGGGTTGAGGTCGCTTTAGGATTTCTTTCTTTTGACATTCGTATTTGAGGGGTTCAGGGGACCGTCGCGACGTAAGTAGGGATAGACGTAAGCGTCGAAGGGGGCAAAGAGAGAGTTGGGTATCTCAGGAGGGGAAATCTCGTTCAGTCGCATTCTACTCGTGTTAATGTGTAGTTGCGTTCATTTTCATACAAATTTTCCGATCTCTAGCAGCATTATTGTTTTTGTTTTCTTTTACAAAGTTTTCACTGTCGTTTTATGCTTAAAAGTGCTTGCTAAAATTGAGTTGCAATTCTTTAATTTCAAGATAATGTGAGAGTTTATCCGTAAAGTGTGAAAAATCGGAAAAAATTCGTTAAACGAGTTTAAAAAATTTTCATGTTTGACAGGACCGCTTGATGACGTCATTATCCTAACCTGCATTAACAATTGATATAGTTAGTTGG
This sequence comes from Vesta saturnalis, assembly GCA_036346205.1. Lineage (NCBI taxonomy): Eukaryota > Metazoa > Arthropoda > Insecta > Coleoptera > Lampyridae > Vesta > Vesta saturnalis. The sequence goes on from JARFJB010001983.1 coordinate 1,607,529, forward strand.
CCATGGTCGCGTACAAGGATATCTAGATTTGTAATATTTTGATAATTAAGCAACGTGTTTAACGTTGTGAACGGCAACAATGTCTGCAAAACGTAAATCGTCAACTGTAATACAGCACCATAAGGTAAGGGCTTCTATACTATAACAACCCCTTACAGTCGAAACCCGCATAATCTTTTTATTAAAATTGATTAGCCATTAAGAGGAAAACAAGTACATAAATACGTCTTATATCTAAAAGCAAAGTTTATGTTTAATTCCCGAAACTTTATAAATTTTAAATAGACCTTCGACTTCTTCATCAGTTATTGAGTAGGTGCATTACAGTATTAAATGGAAATCTCTGTATTTGAAAAATTGATAATATTCAAAAAGTTTTGCGCGCGCTAATGTGATGACGTCATAGTGTTTAAATTATCAATGAATTTTTTATTATTTAAGGTTAATGGCATCGCAATGAAAAATAAGTTTTAATTATTCTCCTTTAGTTTACCGGAAACTCTTATCGCAATATACAAAATACAGCCAGTCTAATTTTATCAACATTTACATTCTGTTCGTTATCTTTATATAATTAGGAGTTTTTAAACTCTTATTTGTGAATGAAAGAGGTAAAGAGAAGGGGTAATGTATTATACGTTCTTGTTTGTATAGTAAAATTGGGTAATATGTATATCGTGACACTTACATTTTCCACCCCTTTTGTTCTTTGTTACAACTACCTATTTATACGTGTTTAAATATATTTTCTGAATTAAAGCAAGACTGGAAACTTTGAATGTTATCAAAAGTCGCTGGGAACAGTTAATTATTGATATAGTAATTATTATTACTTATAGCAAGGGCAGCAAGAAGTATACCATTAATTAAAACTTTTAAAGATGTTTATGTACTTTAATTTTGACATATTTTTGAGTTCTAGCACTGTTGTATCTCACCAATTCAAAAGAGGCAGTAAGTATTTATAATTTTAATATTCCTGTGGCGCTGGTAATTCCCTCGTTAATCACGTAACTATAAAAAAAAAATAAAGTTTTCCTTTGATCTTTTCACGCCGAAATCCTTTTTGAAGGAAAATTAATAACTTCAGTTACTCAAGAAAACATTTAGCTCCTTCCACTGTTACAAAACCGAGCAATATTATGAAATTTTTTGGGCCAAATAATTATATGTTTATCTGATAAAAAATTAAAAACTCATTAAAGGTGCAGTGTAATTTCCACCTTATAATTTTTTTGAGCTAATTTAAATACTGTGGGATTAGAGCTTGTCGCCTTCTCATCTACTGAAATACTGAAATATTTATGTTAATCAATAAAGCAATTTATTGTATTTAAATCCCAAATAACTGGCTCACCCCTCGCCACCATTGCAAAAGCAGATGTTGATGTAATTACTAATTAATATTTGTATAAACAACACAGGCCCTGACTTTGGTGCCCTACCCCCCACCATCTAACCCAAAATAAAATAATCTAACCTTCACTTTTCTCAAGTTCTCATTTTTTAAGTATAATTATGAGACAATTTCAATATTTATATTCCAATACACTTAAATATTTTAGTCGATCAATAACATTTTTTATTGGCATTTTATTTAATTTGATAACGAAAAACGCTAATGTGTCGCCTGACCCTTTATACAAATTTAATTAAAATAAACTACGAAAATGTAACCTTTCACAATTATTACACATAATGAAAATACTTAGCTTTTGGGTTTTTAAAATTTTTTTTTATTTATATTTTACATAAATGTGTACGTTTTGTTACAATTGCAGTAATCGTCTTCACTAATGGTGATAACTTTAAAAATCATTTATGAAAAGATGAAAACTCAAACGCAAAAAATTTTAATAAAGAATAACTAGATCCTTAATAATTCCAATATTATTAAACTGCCTTGAAGATGACAAATCAGAACTCCATCTAACGGTCGAAAGCAAACCGTGAAAATTGTCATAAACAATGAGCAAATCTAACAAAAAATAGTTTTTTGTTAATAATTGTAATTGTTATTTTACATTGAAAACACATTGTAGTACGTTTAATGTGATTTTTAATATTAATTTCAACTACAGATGTAAAATTATTATAGTACTGTGATAGCTTAACGTATAATTGGTAAAGCACTTATTTCAAGATCTAGGAAAAAACAGCATGAAACCTAGACATACCAATAGCTAAAATTAAAATTACGATCATTGTGCCTTTTTAATTATAAGATGACAAACCCTATTTAAACGGAGATATTCTTCTTGCTTCTATTAGGATGTTTATATATGTCAATAGCTTCACGTCGTGAATAATGAGTTTGCCTTGACAATATTTCCATATTATCAAATTGAATGTCACGATCTAAATTATTTAAAGCATGCTCAGTTACCGCAGATTTCTCTGGTTTACCAAATCTACAAAATCTCATATGTTCTTTACGTCTTGTATTAAAGCTACGTTTTGTTGCTCCAATGTATATTTTTCCACAGGAACATGATAACTTATGCACTCTGGAAGAAAATAATGGATTTTAAACATCTTTAGGTGACCTTAAATGTTTTTTTAATTTTTCTTGTAGGGTTAAAAACAGTCCTAATTCCATAATTAATTAGCATTTTGTTACATTAATTATAAAAGGAAGAAAAGCAGTACCAACATTAAGCACTAGTTTTTCTTTATGGTTATGTTTACAGATGTAATAATAAAATCACTACAAACTAATGGATATTCACTTAAATATATTAGCTTTGTCAAAAATTCAGGATCACAAATTCGTTTTGCTCGATTCGCTAAAGATTTAATTATACCAATTTTTTGAAACGGATGGTTATTTGATAGTCTATGAACGTATGTATCAGTGTGTGTCGGCTTTCAGTTTTATACATTAGTATGTTAAAAAATGGTAAACTTTCAGCTTCCTTTTCCATAGTAAACTGGATATTTGGGTGAATACCATTTATAAAAACTAAAAATTCATGTAGTGTTTTTTTTCTCCATCTCTTCAACAAATGTGTCATCTACATATCTGTACCAAACTAAAGGATTCTTAAGTACATTTTGTAAAGCTGTTTCAAATTTTTACATGTAAAATACAATAGGACTAAGAGAGGCCTACCCATTGCTACACCATCTAGCTGTTCATAAAATTTATTATTCCAATAAAAATAAGTCGTAAGACAGTGCTGAAAAATAATTGTTTTATCCTTTGAAAAAATATGACCAGTTTTTTGTAGAGGGATGTTTGTAAAAAGTGAAACAATAAAACCATATGGTCTACCAAAAATCCATAAACCCAATGTTCCTTTAAGGCCTACTGGTAGTGTAATTTGTTACCCTACATATAATCTTGCAAAACATCTGACATTTTATTACAACTTCATATTGGTAAAACACCCTATTACATTAAAAATATTAGAGTTCCAAATACACCTAAAAAACCTTTAGTTTCGATATGTAGATGATACATTTGTTATTTGGAAAGATGTACGTGAAGCACTACATACATTTTTAAGTTTTTTAAATTGTTACGTCCCCAAGCATCCAGTTTACCATGGAGAAGTTTACCATTTCTTGCCATACTAATATCTAAAACTAAGAATTTAAGGTTTACCCAAAGCCGACGCACTCTTATCCACCATACACGTCAAATATTCGTGCAATTAAATCTTTAGTGGATCGAGAAAAAAAAATTCATGTTCATCAATTTTTGAAAGATGAATATAAATATTTAACAAAATCACTGCAGGCTAATGAATATTTATAGATAAAACCATGAAGAAAAACGTGCTTAATGTTGGTACCTACTGCTTTTCTTCCTTGTATAACTAATGTTACAAATATAATTGGAATTAATCCTAATTAATCATGATATTAGGACTGTTTTTAAACCTACAAGAAAAATTAAAAAAACATTTAAAGCCACCTAAAAATGTTTCAAACCCATTGTCATCTTCCGGAGTGTATAGTTATCTTGTTCTTGTGGAAAAGTATACATTGGAACCATAAAACGTAACTTCGATACAAGGCGTAAAGAACATATGGGATTTTGTAGATTAGGTAAACCAGAGAAGCTTGCAGAGGCTGAGCATACTTTAAATAAATTTAATCATGATATTCAATTTGATAATATGGATATTGACAAACTATTGACATATGTATATATTTATATAGAGCGCTGATCCGACCGCTCGGTAATAGCATTTTACGTGTAAAATCACACTTATGCAATTTCCTGCTCCCCTAATTGGTTTAGAGCAAAAACATAAGAGATCAAAGTTGTTCAGAATTAAAAATGCTATATAACAGATCAGTTTTTTATTCTCAAAATAGTACTAGACAAAAGAAAACGAAGAATTCAATTAATAATTAAAAAAAAAACGTGATTGCATGATATTAAAACAAAACTTTCAAGTTTTGACGTTTTTAATACTACAGAAAACAAGTTAACAAATCATTAAATGGTAATAGATCTGGTGAAGGAGCTGACCCATTCACCAGTCCGCCTTGCCCAATCCAGGTATTTGGATAGCAGTGACGTCTCTTGTAAAATGCGCAGGACAACCATCCTGTTGAAACCATACCACATTTTCTCCTGCGACAGCATCTATGGCCGGGCCAATCTCCGTTTGAAACAGCTCAAGGTATTTTCCGCCGTTTAAGTGTCCATCAATGAAGAAGGGACCTATAATATTAGATCCGTATATTCCTAACCATACGTTGACTGACTGTGGATATTGGGAATGATTATCGATCATCAAATGAGGGTTATCCGTATCCCAATACCGATAATTTTGCACATTTGGCTCTCCATTAATGGTGAAGGTCGTTTCGTCAGAAAAACAAATATTGTTGATGAAATACCTATCTACATTGGCCATTTCCATTACTGTTTCGCAGAAAACCATTCTGGAATACCTGTCTGGTTCAAAAATCTCTTGGTGGTTTCAGAACTTGTACGATTTAAATTTGTTCTTCTTTAAAATTTTGAAGGCGATTGTATTGTGCAAATTTAAATCCTTACCAATTTGCCGTATACTAATGCGGGGATTAGCAACGGCAGCCGGAATAACGTTTATGTCGTTCACATTATCTTGCACAATTTCTTCTTCGTCGGCTACTTTTAAAGTACGCTTTAAACAAGGTTTACACAGGTTTACACGGATACATATTTTTCTTGGTTTGAAATCACGTTCTGAATTGTTGAAATGGCTAGTAAGGGCCGATCGGAATATAAACCAGCAAACAAATTTCGAACTTATAATATGTTATTGGTATCCTTTTTTGGCGTTTTTTAAAAATATCGGTGAATGTACGGGGTGTTCCATATCTTATGGACAACAACTAACTGTCTTATTTTATATGGAACACCCTATATGTTTTTTGAAATCCAGAACGAGCTTCAAAATTTTGAGTCAAAGGTATGTGTCGCACCCTATCCTAAACCCTGAGGTATCGGAGATATTTAACATAATAAGAGAAAAATTACAGGTGGAAAAGGTGGACTCAGCCTTGTAACTTTTTCGTATGGTATATCTGAATTTAATTTTTGGCGCAGCGTACAACATAGAGTGGTTTAATTGCTGCAATTAAAATAGAATAGAAAATAATATACCAAGTGTTTTCCATGCCACATTTAGCTAATTTTAAACTGTATTTTTTATGCCCAGTTATGTAAAATTATTATATTTCTTCTGGTATAGCCAGTGGAGGGGTTAAAGTTAGCAGTTTTTGACATATTTGCAATTTTTTTGTCAGCAAACGTGCAAGAATTTTGCTTAAAAATTGCATATGCAATCTGCCTTCTACTTAAAAAATTAAAAACTGCTTTTAATTTAAAATGAACTATAACATATTGTTAAATAACGAAAACAAATTTTCAATAACTTTAATAACAATAAATTAAATTAAAAATTAATTTCTCAATAGTGATCAACATTCCGTCGATTATTTGGTGTGCATAACTCTATATTTTCTCTAAATGACCGCTTCACATTTTCCAACATTTCCAGTGTAATTGGTCGAAAATATTGTCGTATTTTGGTTTTTAAATCTTCTATATTTTCTGAAATTTCTTGCTAACAAGATTTTTAATATGTCCCCAAGGCCAAGTGACTGGACCACCCCGTCCAATCCATTTGATAGGATATAAGTTATCCAATAATCGGCGAACAATTCATTATAATGTGGCGGAGCCCCATCTTGCATAAACCACATGCGCCTGATTACATCCAATGGCACGTTTTCTAGTAAATCAAGTAGATTGTTTTGTAACAAATGTAAATACCTTTCTCCATTCAGATTTCCTTCGAAGAAATAAGGACCAATTATTTATTCACCAACAATACCTGGCCATACATTGACCGAAAAACGATGCAGTGCGAATAATTTGCAACGTATAAAAATGAACAAATAAAGTTTATAAGTAGGTATTAGTTATTGATGTAAAATTAGAAATTATGAGTTATTTTCACGGCGGGTAGTACTCTTTGCTTTTTGTGGGGACTAATTTCGAAAAAAGTATGCTCCAAATAGCAAAATAGGTTTTCTCATTTCAAAACGTGATTATAGGAAGAAAAAATATGGCACTCTTTGGTCTTTGTGGGGACTAATTTCTAGTGCAATTATGAGCAATGTTGGAGGTCAGTCGCGTTAATTGGATTGAGCTTAAAAGTTCCGATTGCGATTGTGAATATAATTACAACTTCCGATGTATTAATGTTTGTGATCGTAGGTGATCATGACTGATTTTGATTGTCATTGTAGTTGTGACTCCGATTATGACCATGATTGTGGTTGCAATGGCATGGCGACTATGACTGTGATATTGCATATATTGATCGTGACTGATTATAATGTTATTGCTATTGATTGCGATTGTGATGTGACCCATTGTGGCTGTGATTGTGGTTGTGATTGCGATTGAAACTATGATTATGAGTGATAGTGATTGATTGTGATGGCGTGTGTTTGTGGTGAGTGGTCAGGGCTGATTGGGATTGTTTTCCGAATGTGATTGATTATGATTGTCATTATAATTTGTATTGTGGTTGTGGTTACGATTGAAACTGTGACTGTGATTATCATAGTGGCTGATAAGTGACTGTGAAGCTCATTGCGATAGTGATCGTGATTGTGATTGTTATTGAGATTGCGATTGTGTTTGATTGTATCTGTAATTGTGATTGTGGTTGTCACTGTGGTTGTGATTGTGAGTCATTGTGACAGTGGTTATGATTACGATTGAAATTATGATTGTGATTGTCATGGACGATGATAGTGAGTATGATTGGTATTGTGATCGTAATTATGATTGAGATTGTGATATTGATTGTTATTGTGATTGATTTGATTGTGGTTTATTGTGGTTGTGTTTGTGAGAGTGATTGTTATTGTGATTGCGATTGTGACTAATTGTGATTGTGATGGCGATTACGACTATTATTGTGATTGTCATTGTAGGTGGTAGTGACTGTGATTTTGATAGTGATCGTGATTGTGATTATGATTGAGATTGAGATGGTGATTGATGGTAACTGTATTTATAATTGTGGTTGAGATTGTTATTGTGGATGCGATTGTGAGTGATTGTTTGTTGTGGTGGCGATTGCGACTATTATTGTGATTATCATTGTGACTGCGATTGTGATAGTGATCGTGATTGTGATTATGATTGAGATTGAGATGGTGATTTATAATAACTGTAATTATAATTGTGGTTGAGATTGTTATTGTGGATGCTATTGTGTGTGATTGTTACTATAGTTGCGATTGTTTGTTGTGATGGCGATTGCGACTATTATTGTGATTATCATTGTGACTGCGATTGTGGTAGTGATCGTGATTGTGATTATGATTGAGATTGAGATGGTGATTGATAGTAACTGTAATTATAATTGTGATTGAGATTGTTATTGTGGATGCGATTGTGTGTGATTGTTACTATAGTTGTGATTGTTTGCTGTGATGGCGATTGCGACATTATTGTGATTCACTGTGATTGTCGTTATGATTACGGTTGAAATTATGATTGTGATTGTCACTGCGAGTGATAGTGACGGTGATTGTTATTGCGGTTGTGATTGTTATTATGACTGTGCCCTTGATTGTGATTCTGATTACGATTGTACTATATTTATGATTATAATTGAGATTATGACTATGTTAACGATTACGGTTATTACGGTCATTGTGATTGTAATGGTGATTATGGTTCTGGTTCCAAATGCGATTGTAAGTATGACTGCTGTTGTGGCTATGATTTTGATTGGTATTGGGATCATAAGTGATTGCGTTTGCGACTATAAGTGTGATTATAGTTGAGATTGTGATTGCTGCTGTGATTAATTATGATTGTGGTTGTACTTATGATTATGATGACGACGGTGATCGTGACTATGATCATGACCGATTGTAATTGATTATTACAACGATCGTATTTATTGTTATTACTGATTGTAGACAATAGAAATTACTTGATGCATTCCGGTTTTTTAAATTTAAATATTATTTCGCCTAATCAAAGGTGTGTTAGAGCACGAAAATGCTTCAAAGCTCTATTATCTCCAATAATTAATTTTTAAATAAGTAAATATTAAATAATTATTATTAACAGAAGCGCACACACAATTAGATGAATTAGTATTAAAAATTAAGTTATGTTATTTGTAATTGCTTAAAGTACACAAAGAAGAAAATATTTATAAATTCGTCGCATAGTCGTAATAAAAATTTATTATTCATTACATTCTTGAATGAAAATATTTACGTATTGATTTTCCTGTTTCTGTACACAATTTGAGTTTATGAGGACATTAAGTGGGTGTGACATTTACATGCAACATATCATTTTCTTCATTTAAATAATATATGTAAGACGCAGCATGTGCATAATTACTATTTTGAAAATGGTCGTTGAAATTATGCACGGATGTTCAGAATACCCACAATGTTTTAATTGCAGTGTACATAAGCAAAAAATTTGGTTTTAAAACGGCTTTTAAGTATGTTTTTCACTACAATTCGAAATATAGGTAGAAAATAGAACGACTTTCTAAACTCTTGGGTAATAAGGCACATATGAAAATGCAAACTTTCACGATTATCACTCATAATTAAAATAGGGAACGTATTTGAAAATTAAGATCAAATTATAAAATATATATATATATATATATATATATATATATATATATATATATATCAGGTGCATGAATAGAATCACTAAAATAAGAAAGTTCCTATGAACTCAACACCTTCGTTTAAAGATATAGATTTAATTATTTTGTTTTTCTTAATATCTTCTTACAATGATGTAATAAGTGACAAATTTTTATACACTTTTTATCACGCAGAATTCAAATATGACCTTAGTTCTTATTACTGAAGAGTAATCATATTACAAGCCCCAGCAAATTATTTTCAAACTCTTCAAAATTTCCTTACCACTCAAGAAAAGTGAGCTAGCTTGCCAACTAAGTCCACTCTTGCAACAATGTCCAATGAAACATCTTCTAATGTGTTCAGGTTATTGCCTTTTCAACAGTGCGACGAGTTCTGGAAACTCACTATTAAGTTTTTAAACAGACATCTTCACCTACCCTTTCATCCAAAACGCCTATGCACGTCAATAAATGTTCAACATTAAACCTGTCCTAAAGGATATCATTCTCGATAGATACGTTGAGCTTTGGAGAAATTTGACCGAACTTTTCGGTCAATAGTGCTCCGTAAACCGTTGGTCCTAGCGACCTTTCTGAAGAAGTAATGGAAAACAAATTTCCAGTCGAACTTGGTTATACAGCTATAAGTTAAAAGTTAGATCATTCAAACAAGATGGAAACCTGTATGTGCGCCTCTATCAGTATATAATAATATAGGTCATATTTGAATATATATATATATAAAATTATCGTCCGCTTATTATCATTGTAAAAGATATTAAAAGAAAAAAAAATTAATAAACTTCAACACATCTTTTAAACGAAGGTTGAAACCTAAGTTCATAGAACTTTTTCTTAATTTAGTGTCTCTAGTGGCACTATGCATGGCACTTTTTCTATCTCCAGATATATATATATATTGTATATATATATATATAAATAAGTTGATTGAATAGATTCAATAAACTTATCTTCTTCATTATCAGTCAGATTCTTTATATATATATATATATATATATATATATATATATATATATATATATATATTTTATATTAGTGCAAACATAGGTAAATTTTTATGAATTTCTTTCTCCTCCCAAGAAGAACGTCAGAACAAAGGCTCGATCGTGAAGCTCATCTAAATTATCTATTTTCATTGGATTTTGTCCGCACTTAACCGTATCTTTGTCTACAAGTTCCTCGTCTCATTCAGAATCTTCAGATTCTGCATATTCTATACCATCAGTCAGATTCTGACTCTAGATTTTCTTTTTTTAGTTTTCTTTTTTTTAATAACTTCTCAGTCTTTGCCACTTACCGCTTTTAGTGCAATTTTAATTTGTTTCTTTTCTCTTTCTCCTGTAGTTTTTTCTTGTTGACATGAATCGGAAATTATAATTGATAGTATCTTTTGCTTCCTTTTCGTTTTATTTGTTGAGGGTGCCTTACTTGATGGCCAAATCAACGCCCTTTTAAAAGGTGATGGCACATATTGTCCTGGTTCTTTACTTATGTGTATATTAAGTGCTGTCCTAACAACTTTAACTTTGGTGATGAACTTTTTACTTGGTGTTACATGGATTGTTGAGACAGGAATTTTTTCTAATGTATTAGACACATTTTCTTTTTCCACTATGTCTTCCTCGCTATTTTCATTTGATACAGATTCTAAAGTAATTTTTTCTCCTAGATTTTCATCGTTTTCACTATCTGTTACTTTCTCGGACTTGATCTTTCGCAAATGTTGTTTTCCGAGGCTCTGTTACATTTAGATTTTGTCCAAATTTGAAAGAGAGATGTCTTCAATTCCATCTACCTTTTGTACGTTTTCTGCAGCATCAATTTGTTGACGTTCTTCGGGCTGGTTTTCCACTCCACTGAGTTTTATTTTAAAATAACCCACTACATTCGGGTTCCAATCCACATTTTTGAAAACCATTTATTTTTGCAATATCTGAAGTAATTTCTTCCTCTAAAACTTTTTTCAACAATGGTGGAAAATTATGTTTTTTAAAGTTCGCCATATTTTTTCCAGGCTCCATTTCAAAACTCTGTCTTTTCAGGTGCACTTTTAAAAATTTAAATATTGTAACATCAATAGTGTGTAGAGTTTGGAAAAAGTGCAATAAGAATTATGCCTTTTTCAGCACGAAAAGTACTTAGCGGTAATGTGACATGGGATGAATATCCATCAAAAATAAAATAACCGGCAAAGGTATTTTGCGTATTCTTAGAGAGCCCAATTTCCCATTGCTTTGGTATAGTCTTTGCCAAAAGTACCGGAACTCTAACACAACCAAAGAATACCATTGAAGGTCCCATGTTTCCTGCCGCGTTAAAGGTTACCGAAACAGTGAGGCAGCTCTTTTCATCATTACTAGCTGCTTGGTATACAGACTTTAGATTTAATACAAAAGCAGTTTCATCCGCATTGTAGACTCTAACAGGATCCTGAAGGATGTCAGAATAATGTGCTTCTGACAGGTAGTCATTGTGAACCAGTTCCTGATTTGTACCTCTGTTACGTTCCTACTGCTACTGGTAAGGCTTTGGAAAACTTTGCGAAATCTCTAGGTGCCCTTTAAAAACCACTTTTTCTGAATTGTGCGATTGTGCGATTTTTTCCTGCTAGCAGTTTATTTAATTATTTAATTTACTGCCACACAAAATCAACAACTTCTAGTTATTGGAAACTTTCTTCTTGCCATTGATAATATCAAATATTATTGTATATCGTAGCTTGGTCCATTATTTTTTTTGCAATGGGATTCTTTCATATTAATGTGTAAATCAAAGTAATTCTCGGTACTTTGTGTATACTGGCTGAGGTTGAGATAGGCATTCCGTTTCGACAACCTGCCAGGGCCGTCTCTATTTGTTCATGGTTGTATTTTAATATTTTATTCCACATTGTTTAATTCAAATCTAAAAAAAGCAGCTGTCACCTACGGGAACCTTAGATAACTCAAAAAGAGAACCTTATATCGTTCGAAAGAGAATAAAATTTTGTATCAATGGATTGAAAAAACACACAGGGTGTTTAAAATGAAAAAAACGACTTATGAAGGTTTGTATTTAACTAAACTCGGCATTCAATTTCCACCACCCGTATGAAATTAAACCGCTTTGAAAGTATAGATGGGATCCAGCTAGTCATCTTGTGTCTATTACCGCTCTATCTTTCGTACTCTAAAATACTTCATGAAAGTCCACCTAAAACGTTACGTAGAATCTAAAATTGCAGTAATATACTATCTAATTAAAATAACGAAGATGACGTCAACTTCCGGTATAACCGGAAGTGGTACCATTATTTTACTTGAGTAGCACTTGCCCTAAAACACCTGCTCAAATTTTCAAAATTCCAATCGAAGTAGTCACGGAATGTGCCCTCACACTGTATACGGCGCATACGGTACCATGACTATTTTGTTTTTTGAAGTTAAATAACGCTTTCATACGGTAAATTGCAAAATTCGTGAGCAGGGGTATCGAATGTGGTCAACGTGGTTGTAGTTGCTGTTACTTTTAATTTTTTTGAAAAAAAAATCTTAAAAACGGTTAGTTATATGGATAGAGAAACTTGTAGAATGTCCAACTAAACCGTTACGAAGAATCCAAAATGGCCATAATATAGAGGGTGTCACATTTTCTCGGGCTGTCACAGTGAGACAGCTTGTGTACGGCGCGGGATTTGCACGAACCGGTGCCTGAGTATTTTATTTTTTGAACCTTTCATAGAGTAAATTGCAAAATTTGTGAACAGGAGTATCGAATTTGCTCAAAGTTGCTGTTTTTTTTTAATTAAAAAAAGAACACATATCTTAAAAACTGTAGTGTTATGAATAGGGAAACTTGATGAAAGTCCACTTACAACGTTGTGTAGAATCCATAATTGTAATAATATACAGGGTGTTTCATTTAAATCAACTAAGTTGACACCAACTTCCGGTATAACCGGTAGTGGTACGTGGACACCATTATTTTCCTTAAATAGGGTATGCTCGAAAACATTGTTGACCAAATTTGCAAAATTTCAATAGAAGTAGTCACTGAAATATTTCTAATGGACCGTCACCGTGATACATCTTCTAAACGGCGATACTATGAGTATCTTATTTTTCGAAGTAAATTAACGCTTTCATAGAGTAAACTGCAAAATTAGTGATCGAATTTGGTCAATGTGGTTGTAGTTGCTGTTTCTTTTAATTTTTTAAAAAAAGAATAAATATCTTAAAATCGGTTAATTTCATGAATAGGGAAACTAGATGAAAGTCCACTTAAAACGTTACGTAGAATCTAAAATTTCAATAATATACAGGGTGTTCTCATTAAAATAACGAGTTGACGTCAACTTCGGTATAAGCGAAAGTGATACGTGGACACCATTATTTTACTTGAGTAGCACATGCCCTAAAACACTTGCTCAAATTTTCAAAATTACAATCGAAGAACTGAAAGAATTCTAATGGGCCGTTACCATGACATACTCTATGTATGGCGCAGTTTGCACGCACCGGTAACATGAGTATTTTGTTTTTTGAAGTTAATTAACGCTTTCATAGGGTAAATTGCAAAATTTTGGTCGACGTGGTTGTAGTTGCTGTTACTTTAAAATTTTTTGAAAGAAAAATATATATCTTAAAAACGGTTAGTTATATGAATAGGGAAACTTGTAGAAAGTCCACCTAAACCGTTACGTACAATCTAAAATGGCCATAATGTACAGGGTGCTCCATTTAAAATAACGAAGATGACGTGAACTTTCGGTATAACCCTAAGTGGTACGTGAAACCGTTTCTTTACTTGAATAGGGCATGTCCGAAAAAACGGTTGACCACATTTCAAAATTCCAATCGAAGTAGTCTCTAAAATAATTCTCATGGGCCGTCACCGTAAGACACCCTGTGGGGTTTGCACGAATCGGTTCCTGAGTATTTTATTTTTAAGTCAAGTAACGCTTTCATAGGGTAAATTGCAATAGGGGTATAGAATTTGGTCAACGTGGTTGTAGTTGCTGTTTCTTTTTGAAAAAAGAATAAATATCTTAAGATCGGTGAATTTCATGAATAGGGAAACTTGATGAAAGTCCACTTAAAACGTTATGTATAACCTAAAATTGCAATAATATGCAGGGTGTTCTAATTAAAATAACGAGTATACGTCAACTTCCGGGATAACCGGAAGTGATGCGTGGACACCATTATTTTACTTGAGTAGCACATGCCCTAAAACACTTGCTCAAATTTTCAAAATTGCCATCGAAGTAGTCACTGAAAGAATTCTAATGGGCCGTTACCGTGAGACACTCTGTATATGGCGCAGTTTGCAGGCACCGGTAACATGAGTATTTTGTTTTTTGATGTTAAATAACACTTTCATAGGGTAAATTGTAAAATTCATGAACTTTGGTCGACGTGGTTGTAGTTACCGTTACTTTTAATTTTTTTGAAAGAAAAATAAATATCTTAAAAACGGTTAGTTATATAAATAGGGAAACTTGTAGAAAGTCCACCTAAACCGTCACGTAGAAACCAACATGGCCATAATGTACAGGGTGCTCCATTTAAAATAACGAAGATGACGTGAACTTCCGGTATAACCCTAAGTGGTACGTGAACACCGTTTCTTTACTTGAATAGGGCATGTCCGAAAAAACGGTTGACCACATTTCAAATTCTAATCGAAGTAGTCTCTAAAATAATTCTCATGGGCCGTCCCGTAAGACACCCTATGGGGTTTGCACGAACCGGTTCCTTGAGTATTTTATTTTTTGAAGTCAAGTCACGCTTTCATAGGGTAAATTGCAAAATTCGTGAACAAGATTATCGAATTTGGTTAAAGGTTTTTTTTAATTCTTTTGAAAACAAAATATCTTAAAAACAGTTTGAGAAAACTTGATGAAAACCCACCTAAAACGTTACGTAGAATCCAAAATTGCATAACATACAGGCTGTTCCATTAGAAATAACAAAGGCGACGTCAATTTCCGGTATAACTGGAAGTAGTACGTGGACACCATTATTTAATTTGAGTATAGTATGTCCTAAAACACCGTTGCCCATATTTTCAAAATTCCAATCGAAGTAGTCTCTGAAATAATGGGCTATCACCGTAAGACACCTTGTATACAGCGCGGGGTTGCAAGAACCGGCCCATGAGTCAAGTAACGCTTTCATAGAGTAAATTGCAAACTCGTGGGGGTTTGGCCAATGTTGTTGTAGTGTGCGACATTTTGGAAATAAATACCGTCTATAAATTTAAAATTATGGCATCCGGTAATGTTTGTGTTTGAAAAACGTAAAATAAATGCATCCCAGTAAATCACGCAAAAATGCCGTTTTGCCAAACACATTAAAGTGACTAAAAAATTAATATGTGCGAGATATATATAAACAAACATAAATATCGAATGCATGCAGCTTGCAATATTATGTAAAATAGTAACAACTTGCAAAAGCTATGATACTGGTCTAGACGACCTTGATTCATGTACTAGCTCAGATATATAACATTCCTATTAACAGTTTCATGAAATATTTAATTATTTTAGATATTTATTTAGATGTATGATCATCCTAATTAAAATTCCCATTTATGACTTGCATTTACCAATTGCAATGTTAATTATATCCATAAATAATTATGTTACGTAATCATTTTTTGCAATTAAGTACATTTTTTTTACTCTTCAGTAAATGAATTGGATAAGTTTCAATGTTGTTATATTGATCTTATGGATTTTGGTGCACTTGTGTTAAGTATTTCAAAATTATAAATTGCACAGATAAGGATGTGTTTATTTTTATTAGATAATAACTAATCGCGATTTTGGAGGTTATCGCTTTGTATTAAACATAGACATTGTTTCCCATTGTATGATTCGTGGAAAATGCAACTTATTATCATGAAATAGATAGAATGTAGACCTTGAATAAATAAAAAGAAAGGTTTCTATTTTATTGAGATGTCACAAAAGCATTTCATGACAATTTTGATAAAACAGTTATCGTGCAATTGAAGTGTGAATTGTGCAATCTGATTCTGGTGTATAGTGTACGCCTCCTTTAGAGAACGTCTTTTAAAACTGAATGGCATCTGGTATATCTGGTTCTACAACAGCCCTGGATGATACACATTTTTATAACTGCGAGACTTTGAGACTTTTCCAATCTGACAAATTCAAGATTTCTCACGTAATATATGTAGTTACATAAAAGATAACGTGCTTGATATTTTCCTTATATCAAACTGGTAAACAAACACAAGTTTATAGATTAACTTTTAATTAAAGGAAATCCAAGATTAAAACTCACTCTAAAAGTATCTTTAGTTGGAAACGTTACATAAAGCTTTAAAAAATAACAAAAGCATTTGCGCATTTAAACATGGATAGAAATCAACAGGTGTATTGATGTAATACAAACAAGAGCAAACTCTACAGCAAAAAAAATATGCAAAACTTGAATTCGCACAAATTAAACTATGCCAATCTGCATTAATTGATATTGAATACCCACTCTATTATTAAACCAATTTGTATTTTGAACAATTTTTTTTCTAATATTGTTAATGGAAATAAATGTACTAGTCTTTTTATATTTGAATTTGTGGTAAGAGAGAGAAAATGCAAAATAAAATTTCATGGGTTTTGTTACGGAAATTGAACTTTGAAAACTCTCTTTAGGTTCTAGTTTTTTACGTCATTTGAAAAGGTTTTCTATAATCGTATGACGGATATTTATTGATTTAATTTTTGGATTCGCGTATTTTAATAGGAAATGATTCTCAGCTTTCAAAAATGTCCTAAAGCTGTGTATACAGCTCCAATCAAGTAAGTCCTTGCGTTCTCCCTTCGAAAAAATGTCATGCGCCTATCTATACATTAACACTAATCAACATGTCTTATTGTGCTCAACGCTCGCTCTAGTGGTTATGTCGCTTCGGACAAAAAGATGGTTTGTGAGTGTGCGCGTGTGTATGGGTGTGCGTGCGGATGTGGGTGTGGTGTGCGTATGTGTGGGTGTGTGATTTGCACGTTCGTTATATGTATTTTCATAACTTCCGGGTCCATGATCTCGTGAATTAATATGATTCATATAAGAACCTTCGTTGATTCAGCTCTGATTTGCCATCTTTAGGTCACAAATAATCTTGTTCTTCTTCGCGTTATTCGAATTGAACTGATGTCTGCAGTGCCTTCCTTGACAATTATACCTCCGCCCACTTTCACTCTCTGTACCTATGCTGTTTGTTTTTTTTCCGTTTTGCTGGTTTTTCTGTTGATTCCATGAGAGATTTATTGTGTGTTGTTAGTTGACGGTTTTTGTATAATACCAATTTCCATGTATTGGCCAGTCTCTGCGCGCCGTCTCAAGTGTTCAGGGCACTCATGCTATCCTTCTGGTCTCATCGAAGTTGTGTGTGATGTCCATTGAATATGTTGTGCTAAAAAGAGGTTGTGGTTTTTTCCTTTAGTGCCAATTGATGTTTTTCCTGTCTAGTCATGACCCGTCTCTTTGTTTGGCTTATGCACATTCGGTCAATTTTGGTTCTTGGGTTAGGCAATATTGTTACGATCTTTTCATGTGTCTTAAATATCGTTTTGGTATTGTGCTTTTACAGAATTCTGCTAATCCGGTGTGTTGTTTGTTAGGGGCGACAATGGCAGTAGAATCTGAAGTAATTGATAAGAGAAGGGGTGTCGGTAGCTCAGTGGTAGAAGGGGCCAGCCTGCTATTTATAATGTGGTTTATAAGCGCCAGGTATAATAATAATATGTTTATCGTATATATAATATAGGTGTAAAATTTAAAAAATGGTGTAAATAAATGTTTTAAACGTTCTTAATACCAATTGTTAAAATAACTAGAGATACATACCATTCACTAAAAGATAATGCCGTTGGCTGAGTAGGTAAATTAAATAGGGCTGGTTCATGCTTTTTGATTTGCTTAATAACCACAAATTCCTGCCTAGATATTTTCACTTAACATCAATATAGTAACTTCTATGCAACAATAATAAAAATTATCTCGGACGCCAAGTGATTTTTTTATTATGCTCGGAATAACTAAACCGAGTACACAATAAAAAATTCACCAAAATGTCAAAATAAAAAAATATACAAACTTACAAACTATGTTTATTAAGCATTTAAATTTGGTATTATGTAAAATAAATCTTAAAAATAGCCTTATACTCAGAAATCATTAGAGCAGGCTTTCCCAACCTTTATTTCGCCGAGCCTCCTCGGACCAAAAATTATATTTTCATGCCCCCCTTAAGTATAAACAAAAATAAGAAACACTTTTTTATCAATTAATTTATTTAAGTTTTAAAGTAATTTTTGAACAAATAAAAAAAACTTCAAGTAATTTTAAAACAAATAAATAAAAACTTTTAAAGAACTAATGAGATACTTGAGCTTGCATGCTCTGTACCAGTTGGTCGATTCTGGGTTCAGTCTTTGCTAGAGCTATAGTTAAATCGCTATCGACGGCAAGGCGATTTCGATGTTTAGTTTTTATTAAAACTGGAGCTGAAAAACCTGTCTCACATAAATAAGTTGATGAAAATGGAATCAGTATTTTCAAAGCAAGAGAAGCAACGTTCGGATTAATAAGGAATCGTTTGATCCAAAATTTCTCTAATGTCAAGAGATGAAAGTCATCTTTCATGGTCGAGTCAGCCTTCATTTCTAGAAATTCTTCCTGAACTTCTTCAGGCAATTGTAAGACGTCGACAACAAATGGGTTTCTGGTCATGTGCCATATTGGTGACTAGAAATTGATATCTTGATAGTATCGATGAAATTCGTTTTCCAACACTTGTAAATCAGTTTCTATTTCAGATTTCAAATCTTTATTTAGTTTTTGATAATTGATTGCTTCAGATAGCCGTGAAAAGGGAAATACATTTTCAGCAGATACCTTCTTTTTCCAAAGTTGAAGCTTTGATATGAAACCTTGAATATGGTCATGGTTACTAATCAAAGTGCCATTTCTGCCCTGAAGTTTCAAGTTTAGCTGGTTCAGGGCTTCAAATATATCAGCCAAATAGGCGAGCTTCCACTGAAATGTTTCATCTTTGAATAGTTGCATAAAATGATTATTTTCTTTGAATTCAAGAAAGAGGATGACCTCTTCTCTTAATTCATAAAGGCGAGCTAACATGTTGCCTTTTGATAACCAGCGCACCTCTGTATGAAATAGGAGGACCTTGTGATCAGAATCGAGATCCTTACAAAGTAATGTAAATAAGCGACTGTTCAATGCACTACTCTTGTTGTAATTTATGATCTTTATAGCCGAGTTCAAAATCTGGCACAAATTCTGTGGCAAATTTTTTGAGGCCAAAGCTTGCCGATGAATGGCACAATGTGTACTAACTAATAGGGGATTCTTTTCCTTGAGTTTTTGAGCCAAGCCTGATCGTACACCTATCATTGCAGGGGCGGCGTCTGTGCAGAGTCCAATCAGTTTATTCCAATCCAAGTCATTTCTTTCCATGAAGTCCG
The DNA here is from genome assembly GCA_036346205.1 of Vesta saturnalis. Classification (NCBI taxonomy): domain Eukaryota; kingdom Metazoa; phylum Arthropoda; class Insecta; order Coleoptera; family Lampyridae; genus Vesta; species Vesta saturnalis. The sequence goes on from JARFJB010001983.1 coordinate 1,627,203, forward strand.
ATATTGCATTGAATATGTCTTCAGAGTTAGTGCCTGCTGATAATGATTGGGAATGGAAAATCTCTTCAACAATGTGCTCTCCCCGGACATACAAATAATTTTTTAAACACATTTATACACGAACGAGCTTATAAATAAAAATAATTACCTACCTACATCTAGGTACTATTTTGGGACATAAATAATTACAGATTTAAAAATAAGTAAGTACCTAATTGACAACTAAACCAGCATAATTTAGTTAGGTACAAACTTAAAACTAAATTTTACGAGCCTTTTGTTTTTAGTAAGTACTTAGGTTGAAAAAATAAGAAATAGCGGGCAAAGTTTAATACTAAAAAACTTACCTTTTATTATATTAGATTTTAGATTTAGGAAATAAAACAAACTCACACTTAAATAATCTCATTTAACAGATTTGAAACGCAACTTGGATTTTTATTCGAACGAACTATTGACAGAAGCGAGTACGGCACACAATTGTTTTACGAGTGAGTGTTAGATGGAAGAATGAAAGCGGGAAGGTGGGGCGGGTGTGTGCGTCATTCGTCGTGTTGTTACTTGTCGAAATTTGTATAGTAGCGATTTAATTCGGAACAGTTAATTTAACTACTCGTTAAATAGATTTTTTTTCGGTAATGTAAACATACTTATTGCGTCCCCGCTGACATTTCTCTACGCCCCCAAGGGGGGCGTGCCCCCTTGATTGGGAAGTCCTGCATTAGAGTATAAATACCTGTTCTAAAAATTTATGTACAACTTTTTGAGAACCTCTGGTATCAAAAGGAATGCGGAAATGTAAACCATAGATGATGTAATCTTCGTATCAATGTTGCGCAATATATTGTGTTTTCAATGTTTTACGTTATAAAGTATACCAAAGTTGAAATTACTTCTTACAAATTTATATTCCTTGAAATTTGAGTAATCCAAAGTTTACTGCATTCGCATGAAGGTTCAAATAAAAGGAGTGATCTAAATTTAGATCTGAATTAAATGCAACATGCAATCATAAAATGAAATCACGCAAAAATAGCAACGTATAAGTACCTACAAGTGTGCTTAAAAGTGTAAATCAAAGTGCCTGCAAAAAGCAAATGTTTCAGATTTTAATATAATACGAGTTAAGGTGTCTTACCATTAAATCAATGGCACTTTTCACAAAATTTAGGTGGAAACCAAAGATGGCTTCCTGCTCAAACAGCGTACATTAAGCAATACTAAAAAGGACGCTCATTCCATCAGGTGATGTCGCGTTGCGCGGAAATATGTGCAGAAATTTAATTCCACGATATGGAAGTATAAACCTTTAAGAAAATACGCAACTTAAGTTACACCAAATTCCAAATTAAGTTGCCTCTCACAACGTATAAATCATTAATAACCAAAAACCCTTTTTTCTTATATTTTACAACTAAATGAACGAAGAACGTAAAAGATTCGTTACATATTAATTTTGTAAGTAGGATAGTTCGTAATACATTAGCCAAAACAGGGGACAGTCATAATTTAAAATGCGCCAGTTTATTTCTAATCGAAAATATCGGGATGTAAGCACATAAATGCGAGTATTCCAAGACAAAATTCAAAACAAACAAAAAACTTGCTTACCTTTACATCGCATAAACCAGGTAAATTGGCAACAAAAGCCTTGGACCCGTGCTTCCTGTAAAGCTTCAAAAATATCCCCACGTAAACAAATGTAAACTACACGCTCAAAGACCAGGTGATAGGTTATCAACCTCGTTTGCTCGTATTTTGTTTTACATTAAATCCTATCAGTGGAATTCTCTCTTATAAATTATTATGTTAAAAGCTTTCATCAAAATAAAAAAATAAATAAAGGTTCTCGCTGTAAGGTCGTGTAAATAAAAAATTACCATAAAAAAATAAACAGATCAGCAACATGAACCATATCAAAATATTTTATCTTCTAAATTTATGTGATTCGTAAATAATGATAACGCTGTGAGGTAGGGCAAAAATTACATGTAAAATGGTAATAACACATTTAGAATTCTGTAATACGCTATCTATATTGTAATAATAATAATAATAATAATAATAATAAAAAAAAATCGGAGTATCTGTACAAATGTTTTAAATGTTAAATGTAAACATCGGAAAGGAGCTTGCAAAGTTCAGAATTCCAAAATGAATTAACTTTATACCTTAACCTTAATTGTCTATATATTGAATTGGAATTGGGTAAACTTTACAATAACATAAAGTTCAAAAGCAGAATGAATGTGCTATTTGTAATCGATACGATCGCCTGACGGCCTCTATTTATAATACTAAAAACAAAGAAAGCGGATTGACCGAAAAATACCAATATACCTTCCATCTCTTTCGATACGGTACGGTATTGCAGAATTGAAAGCTTTATATCGTCAACTCAACTAAATGTTTCGTTTAACTTAAATTTGCAATGTTAACAGTGAAAAATTGAAACCAGATCAACGTGACTTAGTGTTTGCTTCACTTGAGTTTATCTACACATTATTAATTTATCTACATAACGTTGTTCGACTTTAACATACACAATTTTTTTATAGCAACTAATTGTCTAATAAATTAGCTAGTACCTCAAGCTGTGGGTACTTTAAGACGCATTAAAACAAACGGAAACCGGAGTTGCTTACTCGATACACAAAAATTTACCAAAACAATAATAAGAAGGTATAATCCGCAAAAGCGCACTTTTACTCCCAAAAGAAAGTAGATAAGCTTAGATCTCGTGATTAATGTTTTGACTACAGCCTGTAGTTGTGCTGCGTGATGATGGACTCAGCATTAAAGTACCTATTGGTGTAGGTTTTCTATACGTACGTACTATAAGTACCTTACATACGTAAAAAATTTCGGACCACTTCATAAACGTAATTAAAAAGGAAACACTCAACCAAGGCGATCTATTAGTTAATTTCGATGTCGTATCATTATTTATCAACTTGCCGATAAAGGACACAATCGACATATTTAATGTAAAGTATGTAGCGTCCCCCACGTACCCTTTCTTGAAAAGTGTAATTTGAACTTATTTGCAAGAATGCAAATTCAAGAAACAAAACAATCGCTAAGTGATTGATCTTGACTTTCTGACGATAATGTTACTATTACTCAAATTAATTGCTTGTCTTACATGGACTTTCCTAACAATACTTAAAAGGTTAGAATTTATTTGCAAGTCTGATATTTAATTTTCGCAAACCTCAAATTTAATCAAACGAAGTGACCGTCTAGTGGTAGGTGCGCTGTGCTATTTGAATTAGATAGGTAATTAGATTAGATAAGTGCTGCATCATGAGGGGCAGGTAAACAATGAAACTACTCAAATTAAAATTAACGAGCTTTGCGCAATGGTGGTTCAGCCCGTTAATATACTATTGTGGGAAAGAACCACCAATAAAACCCACTTTATTCATAAATAAGTAATTGCACAAGTTCATTAATAAATCAAATAATACAACAAATGAACAACATTAAATCAGGTTAAAGTGCGTACAAAATTATAACATTAAGAGAAAAATAAATAAAAATCAGTTTAGTTACACATAAACACTATAAAAAAACAATGTAGTCACACCCACAATTGTGTCATAAATAATCAGAAAACAAATCGTAATACCAAATATGTAGCCCTTTAAAACCAATCATGCCGGGGTTTAAGTAAATAAGCATACAAAACAATAAGGCAAATTACGGTACATATAAAATACAACAGTAAAATTGTACAGGTGATAATAAGGTAAAGGCAAGGACAAAAGAAAATAGTAATTTACACTTACACAATTGTTTAGTAACTATTAAAGCGTAAAATACATCGGTACAGTTACAATAAATTACATATAAAGAGAAATTAGTTCGCAAGCAAACAAATCTATTTAACAAACTGACAAAAAAAAACTCATTAAAACAAAGCGTGGCCGATATATTAGTTTGAGTGCGTTAGAAAAATACAGCGCCCCTTTCTCAGATTACAGATTCATCTATACAAGAATAAAAACAATCAAAATAAAATTCGAAGTGTTTAATGGTTATCTGGACCCGGGAGTGTGTACCACTTGGCAATTGCCTTTTACAGTAAATAACCAGCGGTATCATGTACCCGTTCACCAGCCCACCTCTATACAAATATAAACATAAACAACAATGCTAATTCATACAAATATAAGAGTGAGGGAGCCCTGTACTATCTTTTATTACAGCAGATTTCAGCATAATGAGCCCGCATGCGAATAAAATAAGATACCTTTACAAGGCAGTGCTCGATTTTTAATAGTTTATACAGGCTTGTAGAATCATGTGCTGCCCGCCTTAATTTATATAATAATACCTACTTATATTTAATTGATCGCAGACACAAATCGTTAACATACGCGGATTAACTTTAAAAAGGGTGACTGTTATTAATAGATTAATATTTGAAAAACACATTAAAGCTAACACCCGAAAGAAAAGACAAATTATCGTTGGCTAATTCAAAACAAAATGTACACGCAAGAGATATTTTAAAGACAAACTGTTTACAATGGAGGTATTTAATTAACCCTATCGATATGGCTCCGTCGACACTCTAACTCTTAACTACCTTTACTACCGGAATCAACCACCATTTTTCACAAGTAACAAAAAGCAAAAAATTATTACGTTGGAACAGTTTCATATTAATTATTGAACGGAATCTTAATTTTAAAAATTTCGTCCGTAACAAGCGCTACATCTAGGTCTCAAGTTTGCACGTACCAAACAAAGACGTCTTTAATTGCAGTGTGTACCGACGTAATTAATTTCTAACTAGTGACATTTTTACATCAAGAATGTGCGCATAAGAATTTCCTTTGATTCGTTACGCCCCTTCAACAAAGGCAGTTCGAGCGAATATCTATTTCTATTCTAACATGTGTTGTTTTTTCCAACCCTTACTCAAATATCAATTGCATAAAATACAGAAAATAAAATATCCAAAAAACATTATCAAATTACGACTTAATATATAAAAAATATATCAAACCCCCTTAACCCTTCTATCGCGGTAACAATTGCGATTTGAACCTGTTTATTATAATAATAAAATTTTCGCGGTGCGCTACCTATAAGTACCATCCGCAACAAAACATCCTCAGCCTGGAACTATGCGTAAAAACACTTTGTTCATCTATGGAAGCAGGAGGTATAGACAAACGGAAGGAGCATTGATGGGTTCCTCGCTATTGGCAATTCTAGCCAATTTGTTTATGAACGATTTGTAAGAACGAGTAATACACACGGCTGGTCACAAACCAAAGTAATGGTTAAAATATGTAGGCGACACTTTTATAATCTGGACACACGGACGAGAAGAACTAGATCGATTTCTACATTTAAATGGAGTTCACGAAAAAATAAAATTTGTAATGGAAATAGAAGGCAATGGAACACTGCCGTTTTTAGACGTGTTGATCTCCAAAAAGGGAGAACAATTAGGACACACATCAACAGGTACCTGGGTACTCAATCGCATAATCACCCAGCACAACTACAGGCCTTGGCCAAAACGACTGGCAGACCATCAAAACATGAAAGAAGAAATTAAAAACACTATAAAGTCAGCTTTACTATAAAACGTATTAACCAAAAAACATATCCGACAGGCGAAGAAGAAAAAGCATGAAATAGAAGAGGAACAAACAAGTAAAGTATTCTTACCATACGTAAAGGGAATAACATACCACATTAGCAGAATTCTGATATAGATACAATATCTAAACGATGTTTAAGAAGCAATATTGGTTAACCCAAAAACCAAAATCAACCTAGAAGATCAAGGTATATACTAAATTAGTAGTAGAAGTGGGGCGCTATCACTTTTGCCCTTGAACATGTCTGGGAAAAACCCACTAATTAGCTATAGACCACGCCCGCTTCTATCTGATTGGCCGTGCGCGCGCATCCAGCTCCAGGCCGATCGTTCTGATTGAAGGACCTAATGGCAGACCACGCCGCGTAGGTTTCTAATGGTCCAGGCTGTGTTCTGGTTGGAGGCCTAAGGCGCTGTGTTCTGATTGGAGATTAGGTTACGCCCCCCTTTCAGCTCATTGGTCGTGCGCGCGCATTCGTTATGGCGGGAAATTTGAAAATCAGGGGGCCCTCATACTATCTTATAAGACTCCGAACTGGTGTTAGGGTCTTCGCCCCTTGTCGAGGTCCCCATATTTTCAAATTTCCCGCCTTACCGAATGCGCACGCATGAACAATCAGCTGAAAGGGAGCGTAACCTAATCTCCCATCAGAACACAGTGCCTTAGGCCTCCAATCAGAACACAGCCTGGGCGGAGTCTAAGGACCAATCAGAAACCAGCGGGACAAGTCCTGCCATTAGGTCCTCCAATCAGAACGATTGGCCTGGGGCTGGATGCGCGCGCGCGGCCAATCAGAAGCAGGCGTGGTCTAGCCTTATGACCACTGGCGTGGCCTGTCGCTAATTAGTGGGTTTTTCCCAGACACGTTCAAGGTTAAAAGTGAAAGCGCAAGTGCCTGCTTCTACTAACATATGACGGGTTGTAATTGTTCAAGGTGTTGGTGAACAGTTAAGATTAAACCGCGGATCTTAGAATAATGGTTCACAAAGTGAGAACTTTCGATGACTGAGGCCTACTCCGACATCTTAACGGGGCAGGGTTTTATGTTATGTGAATTTTTCACTCTAGGAACTACAGTCATCTTTTTGTTAATTCTGGACTTTCAATCCGATAGAAAGATTACAATGCGGAAGAGAGGAAGAATAGAATGAGATGGAATAGGTTTGATTCAACTTTACACAATCGCCTTCCGATGATCTAGGAAATTGACGCTACAGAAGAAACCAAACTGGCTGGAACACATCATTTGTGCGACAAATATTATGTTATGATGGAAATAAATGATGTACGTATCAAAAAGACTAATGTAACTGTTATTTCGTTTATACCCAAGTTCCTTCCGTAGGTGTAGCATAACGTTACAATTTTCACCTGAACTGGTGTTATCTGCAGGGGCTGCTGAAGCAGCATCAATCCCATGTTTTTACATAATCCGTCTATGTAACCGTTACGTATGAATCTCACACGCCTACTTCGCCTTCTAGTTACTGTTCAAAGTCTCGACTTATCGAGATGAAGGGTAGTCTTTTCGTATACTTATAATTTGTGTAAATGATAAATATGTATTGGAATTATTTATTTTGAGGTTAGAAACGATGTGTCTTAACATAACTGGACTTACAGATTATAAAACGGTATAGTAATCTATCGGCATAAGTATGGTGTTTGCTGTGTTCCCATAAGCCACATGTTGCACTTGCAGGTTTGGACGGTGTATAATTAAACAATGAAATAATCGAAAGAAGGAATGTCATAAACATGCTGTGGTTGTTTGAAGGTAAATCTGGCTTCCATCCCTTGTGATTCTGACCGAAGAGTTTATGTGCATCAATCAAACATCTCACAGTACAGACCTTCATCAAAATTCAACCCTCTTTAAATACTTTATTGACGAAAACCTCAACATGAAAATAAAATGAAATACACAGAAATAATTTAATCAGTTGATATATATTTTTTGTCGCACGATTTGCATAAAATACTCTGTAATCACGTGCTTTAACTTCCAAATTTATCCGTGTTCTCTTCTGGTTTTAATTTCCGCAAACGATATGCATCAAATATATAGACATTTAATTAATTTTCAGTTAATAAACACTTTAAAAACGCAAGCCTATAAACAGGTCATTCATGTTTAATTAACACGTATACAATCGAAACCGTCGTATAGCCTTTTTTTTTATTACGCTCAAGGTTACAACTGAATAAATTATAGAAATTATGTAAATTTCCGAAATTAAATTTGTAAATTTAAAATTGAAAGTATATAAACACTCTTAAACTACAAGAATCAAAGATTGAACTTGCGGTTAACGCATTTTAATTGTTTCTGAGTGATAATGGGAGTTTAGGGTGTCTCTTGTTAGTTTGGAATGGGGTAAAGGTTATGTAAGGTGGGTGGTGTGTTTGGTGCAGGCATGTGACATGTACCGCATGTATGTGTAATGCAGTGGGTGAATAATGAGGGAGCGGGTAACCCTGGGGCCAACGGGGACAACACTGTATGTGCGTGCACCTGCCTCGTGCCACCCCGATCGATATCATGAACTGGCCGCCCCCTTTACTAACACAGTTTTACGCCCCTACCCCTAAATATGCCACCCGTTTTACTATCTACACACGCTACTATCACAATCGTCCCACTAAATAAAATATAACATCCCTTTTATATAGAATTGCTTAGGGTTTAGCTTAGATTGAATCGTTAATTGAAAATGTTCAAAATTCATAAAGTGTAAGTAAATAAAACATAAATTTGACAAGTAAAGCGAGAAAAATATGGATTTCGCCACCAAAATTAGCATATTTTTATTTTACATTTATGTTACACATGTTTATGCAGTATCAGTTCACATCTACATACGTATGTGTATGTATACATCGAAAGGGTTTATATATGCTAAAAATCCTCTATTTTTAGGTGCGGTTTGAGGGGGCGATAGGCATTGCGGTCTGGTGCATTGCCCACACTTCAATACCTTTTAAACAATGCCCATTTTAAATCATAAAGATTTGCGGTGACGCGACTTGAAAACTCGAAGGCGGATTTTTTACTTCATATAGGTAGAAAAAAAAACAAGATTTCTACTTATACCCACATCAATTTTCTTTATCATAAAGTAATCTTAACGGACAGATGTACGTGATCGATCTTTTTTTTAATATACCTGAGTGAAAAGAATGACATCTAGAAAAAGAAACGATTATGATGGTGATGTGTCTACATTTTTTCTGATTCCTTAAAAAAAAAGAAAACGGGGGAATCTAATGCTTATTGAATTATTAATATTGCCTATAAATAATTGCTATTCAGAAGTTCAGTCAAGCCTAAATTTCGTTTAAGCTTGCGTAATGATTAAATCTTGTTTGTCCTTATAAAGTACTGTTATTAAATAAATGGCTCCGTGTATGGACGATTAAATATGATGCGACTTTGAGTGGTACAGCGTCACTTTTAATCGCGTTTACATATGACAGACCACAAAAATTAGATATTTAAAAAACAAATATTAACAAGATGTCTCGCCTAAATCTCATCTTAAGTGATGTAATCACAATAAGAGTTGATTGTGTTCTTTACCAACTTTTTTTGAACATTTGAACAATGCATAAAGTTAGTATGTGAAAGCATAATTATAAACCGGTTCACTGCTCACTAATCGTTTACAAATGTATAATATAGACAGTGACATTGTGTGAACGCTTTTCGGCTTTAATAATAAAGTGAAATAAACAATTAACTGAGCGACTTTGATATACCCTCATAAACAGACCATTTTGCTTTTAAGATTACTGTTAAGCTACCATCATTTCACAACTTTTTTGAAAGATGTACAGAGTAATTGTACAGATTGAACAGATGTACGCTTTCATAATATTTAATAGAAGCAACGTTGCATAAAGATAACAGGGCAAAAAAATGTAATTAAAAAAAATTAGAGAAATATCCCCACCTCATTCTCCATACTGAATTTATCAAAAATGTAAATGCTATAATTGTTAAGTACTTATGAACACGATAAGTTGGCGTCGATTAAATCCATAAATTTTAAAAGTGAAGGTAAGTGAGAATATTGAATTTCTATTTATAAATCTAGTTCACAAGAATTAATAAGATTTTGTACTAATGAATGTTGATTGTTTCATCTCAAGATGTAGATACAACAGTATGAACATTTCCTAAATATAGCATAAAGCTGGTCCCACCACCATTGCGTAATACCTACTGAAAATTTATTACTACAGTGGAACCTGGATATAACCAAGCTGAAGCGGATTAGAAAATATTAGTTATACCAAGTAATTCGTTACAATCAAGTTTGTTATATAGGGTGTTTCAAAAAACGCTACGCTAATTTCTAGGGTAAATAGATTAAAAAATAACGTTAGTTTGGTTAATAAACATGTGCCGGAAAAGGAAAGGAAAAGGCCACGTATTTTATTCCCTCCCGAAGGGGGAGGGCGGGCTGCTCGAGCTTTCCAAACTCCTTCAGCCACAATCATGGATTCCCAAAAATCGTTTTTTTTTATTATCTCTGAAACAGTTTAAGATCCCTAAATAAAATTTAGACCACAAATAAGTACCTTTAATTAGGTCATAAAAGATAGTGTTGACAAATTTTTAATATTTCGTATAGGAGCGGCGCTAAAAGGGGGGGTGCCACTTATTTTGCTCCCAAACTTTTTTTCATTGGGATATTTTTAATTTTTTGGGCGAAAATAGTATTTTTTAAACAATTTGCCACAAAAATGATACTGGTTTTAGATGTTTTAGCAACTAATGCTGATCGAATGAATAAATTATTTTAAAATGAAACAATTAATAATTTTTATGCGCGAGAACGAGTTACCTCAGGGAATAATGATTGTTTCAGAAACAACTATGAGGTAAAAATATTGAAAATTATTTTAAACTTAAAAATGTTTTAATTGTATAACATTAACACAGAACAGACAAAGGAAACAATTAAAAAGAACACAACGAATAACACAAAACAAACAGAAAAAAAAATTGAATAAGTAGGTACGGGTTTTTACATTAAATGTTCGAAATACATAATCGTTAACGTTTTTCTAGTGAAAACATAATCCTTCGGAGTGGCTGTGGTTCTTGGATTAACATTCTTAAATTATTTTCAACTCTCACTTGAAGTTCTTCAACATCCAAGGGACTTAGATCGAAGAACCTTGGTGGCCAGTGGATAGGAGCATCAGCACCTCGACCAATCCAACTCTTTGGAAAATGTTCGTTGAGCCATCTTCCAGCTTGTCTACTGAAATGAGGTGGAGCACCATACTTCTTCGTAGATCAAGAGGCAAATCTTCTAATAGCGGAAAAAAAACAAAAACTCATAGTAAACACCACCATTTAAATTTCCATCAAAAATATGGTATGCATCGAGACGATTGCCTATTGAAGCAGCCCATACTTAAAATTATGTTGATAATGCATTACACGTTTAACCTTTGGATTTTCCTCTGTCCAGAAGTGACTGTTTTCACTATTAAGCACACCTTGTCTAGTAAAAGTTAATTCATCGGTGAAAAGAATATTTTGTAAATAATCAGAGTTCTATCTCATTCTTTTTGTAATAATCCCCAAAAGTCTCTTCTCAAAAAAAGGCAATAATTCTTGTACTTGCCTGTAGTGAAACTGGAGCAATAATTGTTCCTTTAATACACAATGTACACTAGAAATATTTCCGTTACCTGCTCTTGCCACATTTCTTACACGTATCGTAGGATCCGCAACAACTAGATTGAAAATATTTTCTTCTGTTTGAGAAATTCTTGCCACTCGTGGTCTACCATATTTAGCTTCTTTGGTTTAAAGGTTCCAGTCTCACGGCAACGCCTCACTAACGGAATACTTCTTGGAAATGTTTCCGCATATCTTCTTTTCGCTACTTTAGCATTTCAATCACATTCCCCTAATGTTAACAATATATCGGTATAGTGACGATAAGTGTACATATTCATTTTCAAAGTTTTTAAAAGCGTTATTACTTGTTAAACAAACCAAAACCATCAACAACAATGTGTCAAACTAATCTGTCAAACAAAAGTCTGCAGTCTAAGTCTACTTAATTCAAGTAAATCAAATTAACTGAATATTTATTTTATTTTCTTATTTTGGGTAAAACATGTTATAACCTCAAATAACTCCAAAACCAGTAATTTTGTTGACTTTCAACAAAAGTACCTTTTTTTTGTGACAAATTGTTTAAAAATTATAATTTTTGCCAAAAAAATTAATAATATCCCCATAAAAAAAGTTTGGGAGCCAAATTAATGGCACCCCCTTTAGCGACGCTCCTGTACAAAATATTAACAATTTGTCAACGCTATCTTTTATGACCTAATCAAAGGTATTTGTGATCTAAATTTCATTTAGATATCTTAAACCGTTTCAGAGATAATAAAAAAAAAGGATTTTTGGGGCCACTTTTACAGGGCCGTATCTTCTTAAGGAGGTATTTTCGGGCACATGTTTATTCATCAAACTAAAGTTATTTTGTAATATTCTATTTAACCTAGAAATTAGCGGAACGTTTTTTGAAACACCCATTATAGAGATTACGTTGGTCTAAGATTAGTTTTAACAAGGTAAGCAAACTTGTTTATTAACATCACCATTACGAACTCTTCTACTTACCCTGTTATATCGAATGATTTCCACTAGTAGTAAAACACCTTCCAACCTACATATACGTATGTAGGTTGGAAGGTTATGCAATTGACTTTTCTGTTCATTAACGCGAAATCGACTGATTGGCTCCTTTTACCATGTTTGAAAGTTTCGTGCGGATCGGCCATGATGTCTGTGCGAGCATGCGTACGTGCGTGTGTCTGTAGGTGTGGGTGCGGGGGACAGGAAGGGAGGTGTGTGGTGGGGTGTGACTGCGTACGTGTGCGCGTATGGTAATATCCACGCGAAAACGAAAACATGTACGTATTTAAAATTTTGTATTTAAACTTGTTTTCATTTCTCCTGGAGTTGATTAGATTTTGGGAGAAATTCAGCGGCAGTTTCTAAAACAGCGATATATTTCAAAGGTATAAAAATATCAATATATAGACCTTAATTATATAAATTAATTATATTCTATGCATTAGGAAAAATGAAATAGATTGAATATGCTTAAACTGTATTATAGATATTTTGGGCTTTGGAATTTTTTTTTCAAGTTAGCGTCTAGATCTCTATTAAGCTTTATCTGACATGATATTTTAAACGTCCATCTGACATAGATTATTGTTTTCTGGTTTTATTATAAACGTTTTAAAAAAGGTCGCATAATTATCCTAAAAAATTATTATTAAAATTATTTCATTTCTTTCAATCTCCACTTTGTGGGTTCGAAGATTGTGTGTTGTTGCCACCGGATGTATTAGTTAGCTAGCGTCTTTTATCGTTTGTAACCATGGAAACGAGAAAAAACAGATTTCAACAAACTATCGCATTAATTAGTGTTAGTTTTTGAACAATGTCTAACATGTGTGCGAATAGCCCTAATAATTTTTGTTACATTTGCGGTGAAATTACACTAAAGCACAAAATAACAACTATAATTACAAAAGAGTATGAAAAATATTTTTTGGGATCTAGGCAGAAACTGCATACCAGAAATTACATGTGTTAATTGTGTGGTACGTTTTAAGAAATTGAATAAAAGGCGAAAATAGATTATTGCCATTTAGGTTTCCAATGATTTGATGAGAATCCTTACGTCATTTCGTCAATTGTTTTTTTTTCAATATCTGAAGAATGATTAATTTTATAAGAAAATGTGTGGACATATTTTTTAAAGAAAGTTTGATTTTACATCGCTTCTTTGTAAAGGTTCTTAATATAAAACGAAATAAGTGTAAAAATGAAATAAATCTGATTGTAAATGCTTAAACTGTACCTATTATTTATATTTATATAGATTTGTGATAATTTTATTATGTTAACTTATTTTCCATATCAATGTGTTGCAGTTGTTGCCTTTTCAATTTTGTTAAACCACAATTTACTTGGTAGATAAATAATTTCCAAATGGGGGGTTAGCGTAACACAAGAGTGAAGTACGTGTAATCAATTAATTGCTACTCACTTTACTTCTCATATTATTTACTTTAAGGTTCGCATTTAAAAATTTATTGCTCAACAATTTACATAGTAAATAAATAATTTCCAAATGGGAAGGGATGCTAGCGTAACACATGAGTGAAGTATCTGTAATCAATTAATTATTAATTACTATATTAATGCTAAATTACTTTTAACGTTTGTATTTTGAAATTTAGTGCTCAACAATTTACATAGTAAATAATAACACAAGAGTGAAGTACGTGTAATCAATTAATCTCATATTATTTGATTTTAACATATGCATTTCCAAATTAATTGCTCAACAATTCACTTAGTAAATAAAAAATTCCCAAACAGGGGTGCTATCGTAACAAGGGTGAAGTACGTGTAAGTAATTAATTGCTAATGACTAATTTATGTTAAATTACTTGTAATATTATTTGCTTTTAACATTTACATTTTGAAATTTATTTAATTAAAAAATAAAACAAAAAGCTTACAGAAATAGACAAAAACATTCACGTCCCATTTTCCGTATTGAATTTATCAAAAATGTAAATGCTAATTGGTATGTACTGATGAAGACGATAAGCTGGCTTTGATTAAATCCATAAATTTTTAAGGTGAAGGTAAGTGAGAATATGGAATTTCTACTTATAAATCTGATTCACAAGAATTAATACATTTTTTTTAAATGAATGTTGATTGTTTCGTCTCAAGCATACAACAGTATACAAATTTTGTAGATATACCTATCTTAAGCTGGATCCACCACCATTGCGACAATGATTGACACCTATTGAAAAATTTAGTGTTATTTTGCCGCAGACTGATTTTTTTTGCTCAAACCGTTTAACAGGAAATCGTGATCAAAGTGGGGAAGATCAGCTTAACGTTAAGCTATCCGCCATACGAGAAAAATATATAGAGTGCACGAATCACAAGTACGTCGGAATTTGTTGCTCTAAGATAGCGTGAAAACATTTTGTTAAAGTGACCTTATTTGAAAAGCCGCGAATGTAGCTCATACAAGGTGCAGTCACGGGATAAAATTTAGCAGAAATGTTTCGGAATTTAATAATCCTAATTTAACCATCCCAATACCAGGTCAATTTTAAACCATCAAATACCAGATGGGGCGATTTCTCGCTCTAGCATCTTTTTTTTTACAGACAGAATATATTTGATCGGTAACATTCTAATTAATAGCACTAATGTTTTAAACATAATTAATAAAATTTCACAATTTTTTATACAAGTATTTATTTCTCAACGCGTTTCAATACATGTATTATTATCAACAGAAAATATCAAGTAATTATGGTGGTAAACCATATTAAGGTAAAACAGCAAATCTGATGTAAATTATATTTCTATATTTATAAAATCACCTGTTTGTTCATGAAAGGTACTACCATCGCGCTCGAAATGTTAATTGGGTTAGTAGACCTATTTCCACAGTTTTGTTCGCTTTTTAACGCGACGTTTCGGAAGCGAACTCTGTTTCGGTCATCACGTTAGATGTTAATTTGGTTAGTCGGCCTATTTCCACAGTAATTGAGTAAAGGTACCAAGTTCGAATCTAAGAGTAGTCAAGTGCTTGAGAAGAAAAATCCGGCTCAAGTGCCAAAAACAGTCCTTGTCAGGACAGCCTGATGACGGAAGCAGAGTCCGCTTCCGAAAGGTCGCGTTAAAAAGCGAACAAAACTATGGAAATAGGCCGACTAACCCAATTAACATATGAAACCATAGTTACAAAAACAATTACAATAAAAATACATTTTAGGCAATAAAAGCTTTATTCTCATATAAAATAGAAATGACATAATATCAAAATTGTTTCTCACGTTCTAATTTATATCAAAGCAATACAAGTTTTCACAAGCCTCATACCTTAATGTCGTGTTGGTTGCTTTCCTCCGTGCAACTTACCTTCCTCGCTCTTCTCCTATTTTTGCGGCTGTACATCGTCTACTGCCTGCAAGGTCAACGTCCCTAAGCTTTTGCTCATTTTCCATTGGGACTGCTGTTCAGAAGTGGAATTCGACGACGAAATGGTGACAATTCACAAGATACGCGGTGATGTCAAGCCAAAGAATGTAGTCGAGTATAATACACATAAAAGCTTCTGTGATTTATCAGTGAAGAGGTATGTAACGTCCTCCAGGTACCCTATCTTGAAAAGCGTAATTTGAACTTATTTGCAAATTCAAGAACCAAACAATCACAATGTGATTTATCTTGACTTGCCTGACAATAATGTCACTATTACTCAAATTAATAGTCTGATATTTAATTACTCGCAAACCTCAAATCTGATTAAACGAAGTGGCCGTCTAGTGGTAGGTACGTTGTGATATCTAAATTAGATAGGCTGGATGAGGTAAGTGTTGCATCATGAGGGGCAGGAAAAAATGAAACTACTCAAATTAAAATCAACGAGCGTTGCGCAGCGGTGGTTCAGCCCGTTAAAGTACTATTGTGGGAAAGAACCACCAATAAATATTTATTCATAAATAAGTAATTGCACAAGTACATCTATAAATCAAATTAAAAAAAAAAACAAAGAACACCATTAAATCAGGTTAAAGTGCGTACAAAATTATAACCTTAAGAGGAAATGAATAAAAAGCAGTTTAGTTACGTAGAAACACAATAATAAAAAAAACACGTGTAGTCACACGCACAATTGGGTCATAAATAATGAAATAAAAATCATAATAAAAATCGTAATACCAAACATGTGGCCCTTTAAAGCCGGTCTTTAAGTACATAAGCACATAAATCAATAAAGCAAATTACGGTACATATAAAATATATCAACAGTAAAATTGCACAGGTGATAATAAGGTAAAGGCAAGTACAAAAGAAAACAGACAAGGAATTTACACCGTACCCAATTGTTTAGTGACCACCAAAGCACAAAATACATAAATCAAATTACAATAAAGCACATACAAAGAGAAATCATCTTGCAGGCAACTAATTTTACTTAAACAAACTGACAAAAAAAATCATTAAAACAAAGCCTTACAAGGGTAAGTTATAAATAGATCACAACATCGTGACCGCTGTATAAGTTTGAAGACGTTAGAAAAATAGTGTGCTGTTTTCTCAGGTTACACATTCATCTATACAACAATGAAAACAATAAAAATAAAATTCGAGTTGTTGAATGGTTATCTGATCTCGGGAGTGTGTACACGCTTGGTAATTGCCTTTTACAATTAGTAACCAAAGCGGTATCATGTACCCGTTCATAAGCCCACCTCTACACAAATATAAATGTAAACAACAAGCAACAATACTAATTCGCGCAAATACCTGAGTGAGAGGGCCCTGTACTGTCTTTTGTTTTAGCAGATTTCACCTTAATGAGTCCGCGTACGAATAAGATAACTTTGCAAGGCAATGTTTTCATTTATATAAAAATACCTACTTACCTACTTCATTTAATTGATCACAGACACAAATCATTAACCTACGCGGTTTAACTTCAAGAAGGGTGACTGTTATTGATAGATTAATATTTGAAAAACACGCACGAAATAATGTTTTAAAGACAAACTGTTTACAATGGGACTTTCTAATTAACCAAAAATCGATCTGGCTCGATTGACACTCTGTAACTAACTTTTCCCCCGATTTCAAACCTAACTAAATTTACTCCCGAAATCAACCCCCATTTTTCAAAGGTAATATAAAAGCAAGAAACATAAATTTCTGTTGGTACCGTTTCATATTAATTATTGCACGACATCTTAATTTTAAAAATATGCATTCGTTCGTAACAAACCCTACATTTACGTCTCGGGTTTCAATGTATCAAACAAAGATCCCCTTGGATTTGCGCTCTGTTCAGCTGTAATTAATCATTAGATCAATGAGATTTTTTACATCAAGAGCGCGCATAAAAAAATTCCAGTGATTCACTACGCCCCTTCAGTAAAGCATTTGCAAGCGTGCATCTGCTACTCACACCCCACATGTGTTTTACAACCTTAAACAAATATTCGTTACAAAGAATCCCACATTCCTTACATAAAAATATATAAATAAAATATTTTGAAAACATTAGCAAATTACGACGTATTATCAAGATATTAAAAATCCACTTATTATCTTTTCTATCGTGGTAACAATGGCGATTTGACAAACGTTTATTACAATAATAAAATTTTCGTGGTCCGCTACCTACGGATATAATTCGCCTGTACGTAAAGGAATAAAATGGTATAGAATGGTGGGCCATGATATGCCCCAAAAGGCCCCGAATTACTTATTTCTTAAATTTGGTAATCGTCATCTTCTCGTTGGCAATATTTTGAGCGTTTTTAAGTGCTGTACCGGTCAAGAGTTTCATCTACAATTTTCTATACCATTTTATTCCTTTACGTAAAGACGAATTATACCTCTTCATTGATACATCAATGAAGCTTTTATGTTTATTACACTCGACTACATTCTTTGACTTGACAACATCACCGAATCTCTTGTGGATTGTCACTATTTCGTCGTCGATTTTGGTACTAACCACCATTCCACTTTTGAACAGCGATGCCTGAATTACTTTCTGCGGCTGCATTTTCGCCTACTTTTAGTTTCTGGGAAATAACATGTTTTGGACTATACTTGCGCTTTATGCGCAGTGCACCAATCATTTTTCGGTGTATGAGTTCATGTGCAAGCGTGCTGAGGGTAATAGATGTTTATGGCAAGTGCTGGTCCTTTGTCAAGTAGCACATCCATGAGCTTCATCACTACATTTGTTGGTGCGCTGCTACCTTCGACATGTTCGTTGAAATCGTCTGTACAACCACGTTCCAGGCAAAGTTTGATCCCAAACTTATGTCTTTTGTTGGCAATATACTGTTGGAATTATAGCTGCCGTTGAAAAGGCACTAAAGTTTCGGTTAGAACGAAAGGAGCCTTGAATTTATGTTTCAGTCTGCTAATCAGTGGAGCGATGTTTTGCAAACGGGCATCGGTTGTGACTGAATTGTCGTTGAAATGAAGCGTTATTCATAATAATCGTTTGATTTCGGCAACGTCAGTTTTGTGCCACGTGGTAATACGTGCGTTTTTTTTTCTTATGATACTGCAGGGCGTAACGATTTTTCTTCTACCTAACTATTCACAAAAATCCAAACCGTGTACAAAATACGCGTATAAATAGCAGGTTTGTTGTAGAAACTGTCGTATACTTGCGCATTGAACCCTGAGGAATTGTTGTTCTCAAATGTGTATTTCTGTAAATTTTCGTCGTTGACACGTCCCCAGGCATTACCTTCATTCACTGCATTGGGCACCATTGAACCGTTGTCTAAAATTTCCTCTTCAATGTTTTCAAAATATTGGACAATGACGGATTTTACAGCTTTATCTACATGTTCCTCGAAATTCACATTTCCCTGTTTTTTTTTTTACTGGTGGATGGTACAGCATGTCCTACCGATTCTATATTTTCGGCCGCGCATTTTTCTTTTAGATTACGTTCTGGAGCACCCAATTCCTATTCACTATCACTACAATCAGACGGTTGGCATTGGTCCGAAAAATACGTGTCGCTAAACAAAGACTCAACCGAATGTTCTCTCGACAGAAATTCTTACCAATATTTTTCAAACTTGTCTTGTTCTTGCTCTTACGACTGCATTGTATCGCTCTACATGACAAGAAACAGCGTCAGTGAGGTGTGCTTTCGCAAGTTAGATTTGCTTATTCGTGTCGCGAACGGGAATTGTCCAGGCGCGACGCCACTTGGGACTCACAAAAGCTTGCTGGTGGTGGCTAGGAAATTCCAACCTGGACTCACTTTCTAAAACATTAATTTTTGTGCCAAAAGTCTCTAATGAGGGCGCACAATTTTCATTTGAAAGTTATTTGATAAGAAAAACTAATCGTATGTTAATGATTGCAGTACTTAAATATTAGCTGAAATTTATTTCTTTTGCGGAATTTGATATTTAATTGGTGTGTTAAGTTTTTAGCTGTGAATACTTTTACCATTTTGAAATTAAAGTGCTATACAACTTTGGACTTACATTATAATTTGATTAAAGTTTGTTAAATTTGATTATGACCTTTTTCATTGTTAGCCTTCGTCCGTTAGAGGGTGTTCTCGTTGGTCATTTTTCAAGGCGATTTAATAATATTTAATCTTCTTACCTAATGTTCGCTAAACTAATATTAGTTTCCGTAATTGCCTTTTTTATATACGCTCCCTAGCTATTATAACAGGCTTATCGTTTCATTTTCAGATTTCATACAATTGTTTGACATCGTAATTATCATTTACTGAAGACGATAGCTGTAATTATTATCAAATCGTGAGACTTAGCATTTTCGTCATAATTATATTAATAATTGCTTAACACGAACCATAAATTTTATTTTTAAAAATGATTATAGTTATGTATAATTAATTAAATGGCATGACACCCAATTTTTCACACCATTAACGATGCAAAAAAAATGTATAACCATATACTTTTAACTAATTAATTTAAAGAACTATAATTAACAGTATAAAAAATCATCACACATTTCTAGCACGTTAATGAAGACTACAAAGAAATAAAATGTAATTACATTTTTAGAGAATTGTGAAGTGATTTCAATTATAATTGTGATTTTCATTACAATTATTTTATAATGCAAACAAAAACGCATTTGATTTTTGTTTGTACCTACCATGAATTTAAACGCCCTCAAATTAATGTTGATGTACCGAATATCAATTACCGTAATATTCAATTAATTATTAAATTAAACACACTGTCGAATTCGATTAATTCCATTTTAATTTTTGGTATAATTGTAACTAAAAAAAATTTATTACGAGCATTACAGCACTCATGAGGGTTTTGTATTACATACGTTATGTAATACAATATAACGCATGTCTAAAACAAGTTGTAAACTGTATGTACGTGGTAATAATGATTTGACCGTAACTGATGAGCTGTGTGAACAAGATACTTAATCTGCATATAAAATGAAACGTTATCGTGGTTTTATTTAATCGTATAATATTCATTATTAGTTGCATTTTCTTTTTTAGAAAAAAAAAGTAAAATAGAACGCCACTGTATCAAGTTCAAGTTGTGGAATTCAAATACGCCAATGCCAACGGCGAAATGTTGTTATTCCTGATTAAACTAAGATTGTCGGTGTCTTTAATACGCCACCTTAGTCCTCATTAATAAAAGCGTATACATATTTAATAAGCACTAATTTAAACTTAGAACTGAATGGTTTGTGCAATACCCCTTTGTTATCGACAATTCATCGATTGCTTTTTTCTATTATTTTCCTTATGATGCGCAGCATAGTTTACAACCTAGAGGGGGGGGGGGGAGTAATTAAAAATTAAAAATTCATCATTGAAATTTCCACCGTAGATAGAATATACATGTACGCATAAATCAATGTTGTATTGTATATAACGTACGTAACACACAAATTTCCGGTTTTACAAATTAAATACAAGGTGAAAGGCCATTCTCATTTATCATTTAAAAATTTATGGCTTGAATTGAAAAATGCATCGTATCTTATGCCTAAATGTTCTTTCAGCCTTATATAGCTACTGGCAATTTTGTTTTATTGTTTAAATGCAACTTGTATATACATCATTACATTAATATCCTATTATGTAATAATTTTTTACATATGTATACATGGTGCATTTTATGCATTATGGATTACTGCAAACTGGTCTTTATTTGGGTTTAATTACGCCATAAATTGATTTGCCGCATTTTTTTTAGATTTATTACTCCTCTCATTCACATGAAACGTTTGATACTTGTAATAGTATTTGGATTTTATACTGACCAAAAAATTTTTATTGTTTATGTTCTACCTATACCAAGGCTTTATCAATAACATCTTATCAAATTGTAAAATTTAGAAATAAAAATGTTACTCTGCATAAAAAACATTAGGGAGGAAATTTTTCTCCGTTACCAAAACGTTACATTACACACATTTTTGAATATTTAAATAAAAGATTAAACAAATTAATTAGAAATAATTGAGAAAAGTAAAAAAAACAATGCTTCTAAGGTATTCATTACATTTAAAACGGAAAAATACCCGTGTCAATTTTTTTCCGCGTCGTATACGTTTTTTTTTTCTACATCTTATACAGGGTGTTTCTTAATAACATGCTAATATTTAAGGTTATTTTTCAGTCCATTTTGAGAAAAAAACTTCATATGAACATGTGTCATAAAGTTCTTAAATTTTTATCTACAGGTTGCTGAAGTTTTTAGAAAAAAGACTGGTATGACCGTATATATTTTGGTGAAACATAGTCATCTTCTATGCATCAAAAATAATTTTCTTCTGTACAACATAACTTTTTATTTTTATCAGGACGTTCGTGTCGAATTTGCACTGAATCATTGTGATATGCCACTACTTTTTCTCAAAGAAATACTCATTCCTTTAGAGCATTTTTCAAGGATTAAAAGGTATCTAGTATGTAAGTAGCTGATTTTGTTAAGTAACCATAAACAGTTTTGACAGTTGTCTACCTAGTCTAGTTGTCACGTATTTAAGTCATTAAAATTAACAATGTTATTAAAAAACATGGTCCATTTTACGAATTCTGAGTTTGCAGGTATTCATTACATGTATGGGTTGGCTGATGGTAACGCACTGGAAGCCAGGTGGTTGGTTGAAGTAGAAATATTCCGGTTGCATGAACATTTTCAAACATTCATTTTAGTAATAAATCGACTGTGGTTTATGCACGATGGGGCGGCAGCTCACTTCAGTGCTCTGGCGCACGAATATTTAAACTGAAATTGCAATAATCGGTGGATAGGTTGCGGAGGACCACAGGTAAGACCACCGAGGTCGCCGGACCTCAATAGTTTAGATTATTTCCTGTGGGATCATCTTAAAACATTGGTTTACAGCACACCAGTTCATACCAAAGAGCAGTAGGGAAATCGCACCATAGTTTCTTGCAAAACTATTAAACACAGTCCCGGCATTTTCCAGAGTACATGAGTCCACGAGAAAAAGAACAGAGGCTGCATATTTGCAGGAGGTGGGCACTTTCAACACCTGATTTAACTTATTTCTTTGTGCGTTCAGGGTAATTTGGTGTTAGCATTCCGAAATGTATTTAGATTACTTCAATTTCATAACGTGACAATGGTCACGTGGCGGAAACATTAAAAAATCAAATTTAATTGTAGAACTGTAATTATTTATAAATTACTGTTAGCTTTACTACATGTTTTGTTAATAATGGAGAGTGAAGACGAACCTATAGGGTTAATTTCTACTTAATTTAACATTTTTACAAAACCTCAACAACGAAATTAAATTTGTAAAACACGAGAAGAAAGTGTTTTTTCTTCTCTAGTTGTATAAATTAATAATATATGTGGCACCTGATATAAACGTGGAATCTGTGTAAAATGAGATTTTCCTATTTCAATGTTACAATAAGGATTCTGTCCAACTGATTTTGCTAAAAAAATACAACTGATGATTCGCTGTATTTGGCAGTATCTGTTGTCCTAATGCAGATTTTCTAATTGCCATCACTTCTGTTTTGTCTAAAATCATGGAAAAAGCCATCAATCAGCAACTGCTCTCTTTCCTTGAAACTAATAAACTCGTTAGTGACCACCAACATGGGTTTAGGCAGAGTCGCTCAACAGGTGATTTTCTTTCATATGTGACCCAAGTTTGGAACAATACATTAGAACAATTCGGTGAAACAGTTGTAGTCACCTTAGATATCTCAAAAGCATTTGACCAAGTTTGGCATTAGTGTTTACTTGACAAACTCACCTCGTTTGGGTTAAACGATACGCTCATCAATTGGATTTCTAGTTTTCTTGATAAAAACGTATGGTAGTTGATGGCTTTTTTTCAAAAGAAGTTGGCGTTAAAGCGGGCGTGCCACAGGGATCAGCTATAGCGCCTACACTTTTTCTGCTATACATAAATGATCTTTCTTCAACGAATAACCCGATCCATTGCTTTGCTGACGACAGCACTCGTAGTTTATCTCAGTCTACTCATATTGGCAATCCTCCTTCTGTCTCAAATCAAAACATTGAAGCTGAAATGGCAATTTCAAGCCTCAAAGACATTTAACGTCTCCACGAATGGGGAAGCAATCATCTAGTTAAATTTAATGCTAATAAAATTCAATGTTGCCTTGTGTCTGCCAAAAAAGGTCGATCATTTCCTGTTGTAAGTATGAATGGCTCAGTTCTTAAGTTTTCAAACTTTTATGTTGTGAATTACTGTATCTTCAAATCTGTCATAACTTGGCCATCTTTTGTCAGCTACCAAAGCAGCTGCTCGTAAAATAGACTTTTTGTACAGATCTAAGCAGTACTTTACCTCCCGACAACTCTTTCTGCTGTATAAGGCCAAAACTGGACCTCATCTAGAATATAATTCTCACCTGTGCTATGGTGCTCTCCAATATGCTCTCGATATCGTTGATGGTATTCAAAAAAGAGCAATTAGGCAGATAAATGACTCGTTCTTATCTTCTGGCATAGTTTCTTGAGCATAGAAGAACCCTTTCAGTTCATTTTTGTGTTATCGGTATTACAATGGTTGTTGCGCTGCTGAATTACATTATTTGATACTATCTCGGGCCACCTTTGCTAGGAATACTCCGTTCGCTCATTCACATCATCAGTATGCAGTAGAAGTCTCGACTTGTCGTACCAAATGGGAGCAATCCACTTTCTTCGACACGGCTTCTAAACTCTGGAATGATCTCCCTAATTCCTGTTTTTCTCTCAATTATGATATGAAAAAATTTAAGGTAGCCATTCATAGTCACCTCTTGGCAATTCAATGCCCCCTATCCGTTTTCTTAAGTGTTTCTGAGTGTTTTGGCACGGTAGGTCAAACTTAGTCTGTTCAAGTCCACAATTTAAAAAAAAATGGATTCACCACTCGTGCCACAGGATACTCATTTTATATGTTCATCGTAACACTTGTTTTTAATACCGTAAGCGGGGGTGGCTTTGAGACACGTTTTGGGATTTTTTCGTGTAAACCGGATAAAAATGATCCAATCTCACATATATTCACTAAATATATAGCTAGACTCTTTGTTTGTGTAATCATGACCTTGTGACAGTTTGATTTTTCACTTAAAACTAGTATGGAGATAAAACACAATGTAACTCAACCAAACTTTATTCTAACACCAGAATCCAGTAAAAAAACTATAAAAATGAATTTTAAATTTCAAAAAATTGCTTTACAAAAACATTTCGGGCGTTGCAGTTTAACAACTTAACGCAATCTAACCTGACTAATCTACACCACTTGAAATAAACTTATTTGTTTGGGAGGGTTTGTACTGTACAACACTTCTTCTGCGTCATAAAAAATTGCACCAGGCTTTGATGGCCATTTCCATCTCTTGTGAGATCGCTGCATAACCACAATCCTTTTTCTCAATTACCTGTACAAATCACCCTTAAAGTTGGCATAATCTTCAATTGAAAAGTTTTATTATTCTTTCCAGCTGGAAACGACTCTTGTGATCTTCATAGACTTCGGACAGCTGTAAAAAGCACGTAAAAAGTCCAGATGAATTTCATAGAAATCCTGTACAGAAAACGTGTCACTAACGTCAGCATCACCATCGACGTAATTCTTCTTTCTTTTTGGCTGCTTCGTTGTCTGTTCTTCGGTGGATTTACTTGTGCAGGTCTTCCTCATTTCGTTGTTTTCCGCATTGACAACATCCTAATTTCTTGCTTCTCTTGGCTTTGTCTCATCTCGCCTTCTTTTATTTAACTCGTCACAAAATGATTCTCCAATTTTTTATGTCACCTAAAGTTGTGCCTAGCTAGCTTTAGGAACCCTCGACAAAGCTGTTGTTTGTTTAAAGGAACAATTTCTGTTTTGTGAAAACCAGATTTCATATTTTGTCCGTGTTCGGTTCTATTGCTGCCATTAGCTTTGGGAGGCCAGTAAATTTGTCTTTGTGAATAGATGAGCATCTGCTTCGTGAATAAGTCATCTTACACGAAGAAAGTATTTCTCTCCAATGGATTTTCATAGGCCGAAAGAAATACCACATCAAGTGGTTGGAGCAAGTCAGTTGTATTTGGCGGAAGGGCTATTTTATTTCAATTTCCTCACATTGTCGTGACACCTCCAGATTGACGTGAGAGCTAAATCATCTCCTATTAATACGTTCACGCCCTCTTGTTTCTGCAAAATAGGCAACTTGGGAGAAATGAACCAATCTTCAAAAACCTGGTGCTAGATTTCCTGCGACATTCCGGCAAAACGGCAAAGATGTACAAATCTGATGAGTTTCGAATTTGCTCTGCATATTTGCATCCTCACCGTGTGATATACTTTTTGTTTTCGGGATCATCGACGAGATTTGTCTCGTCATAGGTCCAAATTTCTTCAGGAGGTGCACGAGCAGTCTCCTGATCAAGGTTTCAAAAGAAATCATTAACTATTTCTTCATCAGTTGAAGCCCTTGAGTAGGTAATATGACATCTTTATGACGTTTCATAAAATATTCAACCCAATCTTTACCTCTCAAAATGATTTTGAAAAACAGGTACTTTTCGCCCTGTTCTATCCAGGTAGCTCTTAGCAATGCAGTGATGATCACAACAGACAATTTCAAAACCGTATGTAGACATGAAAACGGCATATACGGCAAAATCTTATTTTTTCATCATCTGTAAAAAACTCGCTGACCACCAGATGTTTTCATTGGTACTGGTGTAAGTAGAACATTCCGGGCCTCTTTTGTCTTCAGCCACAGTGTGTTTTTATGGATGTTGTAATTGAAAAGAAATGATAAAATAATACTGTGCATAATAATAAAAATATATAGTCGTAATATTCACATCCATGAGTATTTTACTGACCTGTCGGAAGCTTTTCTGAGTGGTAGTTTTTTGTCCAAAACTTCTTTGACGGCTTCTGCCGGGGTTTGTTCAGTATAGTTTTGGAAAGAACGGGCTCTAACGTTTCTTTATATAATAATAATAATTATTGCTTTTAGTGACAGCGGAGATCACCTATTGGCTGATTTGAATCCCAACCCTGCCATTACCAATTATACACTTACATAATTTTTGTGCACTATATATCTAAAAACATAAAAAAAAAAATTGGAAGCACCGATAACCTAGCGGAGTAAAGTCACTTCGATAGGTTGCAAGGATGACTCCAGTAACAGTATTTACAACAACATTTAATAGAATTACATTTTAACAATATTAGAATTTAAGTATTCTTTAAGTTTCGGTTTGAAACAACTTATACTTAAAATTTTAAGAGATTCAGGCAACAACAGCTGCATTCGAGAATGAACCAGTATAAATGGGAGTGCGGTGAAAATGTACATGCAGGACTTGTTTATTTCTGGTATTCTTGGCGTGGTGTTCAACACGGTAACATTGCAAGGTAACATATTTTTAAATTGGTAAATAGATCTTAATTTTGCGTAAGCTTTTTGAAAAATACTATTAACATGAAGATTAAAGTTAAGGTTACTATCAAGTATTAGTCCTAGGCTTTTACAATCGAATTTAAGATCTAAAAAGTCACTACCTAATCTTATCCAATTAGAAAAAAGATGTTTACCTTGCATAGTTGAGTATTAGTCCCAATTAACATTATATTTGATTTAGACGGGTTTTGCATTAGGGCATTATCTTGAGACCATTTCACTGTTACCTAAATGGGAATTTATATAATTAACGGCATCCAGTGCAGAATCTGCATCGTACAATTAGTTATCGTCGGCAAAAGAATGACAATTAAAACTTTTTAAACACTCACACAAGTCGGCCATTATAAATTAAATAGAATGGAACCCAATATCGAGCCTTGAGGAACGCCTTGAGTTACCAACAAAGAATCTGAAAGATGGTCAGATGGTCCATATTATTTAGTTTATCAGATTGATTGGAATTTTATTACAAACTACTTTAATTACTAGTTCCGGAAATTTTCCCGCATGAGCGCTTTGCTTGCTGCACAACCGGATTTAGCGCAAATGCGGAAATTTTTTTTCCGAAAGAGTTAGGTACAATTTTTTTTATAACGAGTAACGTTAAAATAAAAAATATATAAATAACGTTATTTATTTATTTTTGTAATGATGGGTACGTGATAAATTGATAAATCTGCGACTACCTACTAGATTTTTAAAACTGAAATCGTGGTTCTTAAATTTTATTAAACTTGTTAAAATGAACGACAGCGAAGAAAACATTTGTACAAGGGCTCCAGTAGTTTTTAATAATTGCACTTTTTCTTCCACTTCTCCTGAAAAATCATTTGATTAATAAGTACACATTTGCATAACTAAAAGTAGTATAAGTTTACATTTTTGTATAATCCTTGTAATTCTTTTCAATAATAAACATTTTTGTTGTTTGATTGTATGTTGTTCCAGACCAAATATTTTTGATCATATTTTAATGATGAAAGTTAAAACTAGTTATGCTTCTGACGGAATTACCTCATTGGTATTAATTAACTGCATTTGCATGTTGATTATGCCACTGTATATCCTTTTTAACGTGGCCTTAGAGCAAGGAGAGTTTCTTCAGGCTTGGAAAATAATGTTTATAATGCCTAATTTGGTTGAGGTTGAGAATTTTCGAGGTGTAAGCATTCAGTCATTTATATCAAGGATATAAGATCCCCTTATTACTAAACAGTTAAGTTGGCAATGTCAGAATCTTGTAGGCGAGCAACAGCATGATTTTACTAAAGGTAAATACAATCACTAATTTATTGATAAATCAAAATTATTTTCAAAAGGATTTTGAAAATACATGCCTACTTGATTTTTATAGCGACTTTTTAAAAGCCTTTAACTCAGTATGTCGTAATCTATTAATCAACAAGTTGTTTCATGTTGGGTTTGATGAAAATCTGGTGAAATAAGTGAATTCAGTATGTTCGAATTAAGAATTTTATACTTAAATCCACAGTGGTAAGCTGTGGTATGCCACAAGGTTCTCATTTAGGGCCAGTATTGTTTAATCTCTTTATTAATGGCATTACTGCAATCAAGTCTTATTATTCACAAATGGCTTAAGCATTACTTAGATTACAAATCTGAGTTATGAAACAAATTGGGTTCGTGAGAGACTCGACATTAAGTAAACAATATAACACATTTCATGAAACTTTTGAATGATATTATCCTACTATCAGAGGTTAATTTTGACGTAAGCAGAAGAATCAGACTTAGGTGTTACTTTAATATGTTTTATTTTTGTATTATGTATAATTAAACCTTTAATAAATCATATTATTATTAAACAAGTAATTATGTTATCTGAAACCATTCCTCTGTTGATTTACTGCCTTGATTACTATGCATTAAAATGCTAATAAAATCAATTTTTTTGTCAACCTCGGTGTCCTGTTAGGTTGCTATCCTAAATTCCGTGCATCAACAACGTTCATTCACGCTAAAATTGTCTCGTTAGCAGTTTTAATTATATCCGTTTTTGGGATAACAGTGTGTGGACCGAAGAACTAGAGTAACAAACTTTAGAGAATTGGTCAGCTTAGGAAAAACGAAAGAAACCGCTTAGGCGTGGTTAGAAGTAAGAGCACAGCTAATATTTTTGTAGAGCTTATGTTTGCCCAGAAGGTGTACTGGATAATTAGGACATAATTGAATATAGTTATAAAATGTATAACTTTCAGTTTCTAATTAACGCTTATATTTACACATCTCGTCGGTCTATATATCCTTCTCGTTCTAACACATTCCATTTGAGTAAGGTGACCGGCTAGGTCTTCTCCTTCATTCACCAAAGCTACTAGCATAGTGTTAGCTTGATTTGGCAAAAAACTTCATTTTTCCGTTCTATTAATGGTTGCTTTAATGCATTTGATAGAACCATGTCTACCATTGAAGATTTTTCAGATCCCACTTACAGCACTCATTTATGAAATGTAGAAGCTTGTGAGTGGAGAAACCATAACCAAACTTCAAAAAATTATTTTGAAAAGTATTAAGAATCAATGTGGGAGATTTTTCTTGAGTTAGAAAGTAACTCTATAACGGTTTGAACATTTTTAATATTCTTGCTATGGAAGGTAACAACGCTAACTATTTGGTTTTACTGTATCCCAACAGTTTTTGGTATTCAACATTAATAAACTCACAACATTCTTTTAGTTGTTCAACTCGAACTGTATTAATGTAGAAATAACCATAGATTTTCACAATAATGGCTTCGATGTCAATAGGCAAGCAGTCAGCTGATGTTTGAATACAGTTATGAAGGATATGAGTAGCACAGTTCACCACAACTAAAGGTCTTTTAAATAACTGCTGAACCTTATGAAAGACGTTAATTTGGCTACGTATTGCTGCTCTTCCAAAATTGCAAATTAATGTTGTCAGCACACATTTCCATTACTTTTGTTGTTGATTCGTATTTGTCAACCGTTTTAAAAATATCTTCGGATATATTGTCTGAAATTTCACGTGGAAGATCTTGAACTCCCAGAAGTTTTACTGAAACGCTCTTGTTTTTCGTAAAATATCTTACGAGTATAGGACAAATTTTTACACTTTCGTGATTTGAACAATGGATGTAGATTGTTACAAAATTGACCGTTCCAAAATCATTTTGTATGGAGCTTAACGATTATGTTTGTAAAATGGTACACACAATACTTTCAGATTTGGTTCTAGCACATGGAAATTTTTGTTAGAAGCAACTTTTTATTAGCTTACTAGTGCAATCCATAGAATGAAAGGACTGATTGTTGATCACATTGTGGTATAACCATGTACTTTCAATCGCAGTTAGCTTTTATTCTTCATTTCCAAATGTGTAATTACAATACAATAATACTTTGCTATTATTACTTTTTATGCTTAAGTGTCAATATGTGTTGAACAATATCCGCCTTTCCACCATGTACAAGTGAAAACTTATCCTTAAGTAACGAACTATTTATACTATATTTATTTACACGAACCGGTATATTTATTTTTGACACGTACAAGGCAAATTCTTTTCACGCTAGACTTGATACTTAACACTGCCTCATAAGCGGCATCGGACGCTATTTATTTAAGTCGGCAAAAGTGCTAGAGTAGTCTCGTCAATTGTAGAACTTGTTATGTTATCCAATTGTCTTTTATCTGAAGGGTACTTTCTAGACCTTGATTAGTTCCGTCTAAACTATGTAACGTCAGAAACGGGACAAAACAAGGACTTTTTTGTGAATACGAAACATTTACGTAGTTTAGTAAAATTACATATACGAAGTGATGTGTTTAAAAATGCTAAACTTATTTTAGTAAATAATTATAAGATTTGTTTTTGTAAATTTTATCCTTTTTCTAAAAAAACTCTTGAAGTAAATTAGCAATTTGAAATTTGGCACAATTATTATGATTACTTCTAAGATCTGTTTCTCATTCTACTGCTAACATCTCTTTAATTTTGTTAGGGAATGTAGGAAAAGGGCAAAACTTAAGCATGTTTTGATAGCACTTTGTGAAATTTTTTTGGTTTGCCCTGCAAGAGCTAGGGATTTACCAATATACAGTTTGAATTCAAACAAGTCCATGATCTTCGCCTGGATAGCAGTCTTGACGGTATTCATTCCACGAATTGGTAATTGCTTAATCGACAAAATGCTAAAAAACTCTAACCAGCCATCTTTTTCGCATACAGATCCGATAATAAGATATTCGTCTATCGCAATGGTCCACTCCCCCCCATCGAACGGTTGTAACTAGTTATGGAATTTGGACAAGAATGTATTTTGAATTTTTCTTATCCCATCCGCGTATGTCTGTTACTGGTGCTGATCTTGATGGTGTTGACGACATTGTAACCGATCTGTTGTCCATCCATTTGAGAATCGTCGTTTTTTTGTCATTCATTGAAGGAACTAGACCTTCCGAGAGCAGCTCTTTATTTTTTTTAATTTGATCTCTAAAACCCCAAGGAATCCGATTGTTCATAATTGTTGCTATTCCTAATATTTGTTTAGTCAGTAGAGGATCAAATAGATTGTCTGGCGTGAAATAACGATCAGAATATTATGTGCCCTGGCGACAAATCCGCTGACAGTAACTTTATTACCGTTCCACCAATTCGTAATTCTTTATTGGTCAAACCCTCTGGCCAAGCCCTTGCACCTTGATAAATAAAAAAAGTAGTTCTAATTCTGAAGGTGTAGTCTAAACGAAATTTTGAAACCTACAGAAGTGGTTTGTTTTCAACGTACTCTTTAGATTTGTGGTACCCGTAAATGTGATCCTTTGTTCATCGATGCACAGTTCTTTGCTTCTCGGTAAAGTAACACAGCTTGTACCAACGGCGTTGGTGATAGGTTGAACTCTCCATAGCCGATTTGATTTTTTTACGTCTCAATTTAAAAATTGGATCTCTTGGTCATTGAGTAATGATAGGTATTTCAATTCCTTTCATACAGTACAATTGCAATCATGGTCGTCCAAATGCCCATTAGAATATGTATTCCTGTCAATATTCGATATTCTCTTGCTATCGACTTTAGCGGTTTCTTTTCATGCAGTTGCATGGCACGAATATTGCTTTGTTCTGACACATTTTCCCAAAACTCATGTGGGAAATATTCCAAAAATAGTTCAGTGGTATCGAATACTCATGTTGACATTGTAGCTGCCATTCTGGATCAAGGTAAACCTTTCCCCGATTTTCAAAACACCCCATTTCCATTCCGTTCTTTCATTCAATTTTTCATTTGGGAAAAATATCAGAAAAAGTAGCTCACATATTACAAACGAATAAGTAGCTTTCAAACATGACACCAATGCTCATAAACATTATTATAAATCCAAAAATTCAACTTACGATATTTTGAAGTCGGGTATTTATAAATTGAGCTGCATAATTTGTAAATCTGTGTTTATTGGATAAATACTTAAGGAACTTTGATCTTAGAACACATTAGACATTACAAATATAAACACACAGACAAATCAAATTATGATAAACATTTAATAGTAAATAATCACCTTATGACTTCACAAAACAACATTAATTCATAATCGTAAATGAATTCGTTGGTTAATTATATAAAAGTATGATTAACACATGAAAGGTTCAAATCGATTTATTTCGAAAACGGTGCGTCGTAGCGACTTCAGACAAAGGTATTATTCTTTTATGAAAAAATCGAAGTTTTTTAAATTTTATGTTAAAATTTCGAAATTTTGAAAAACAAAAAACTTATGAATAATAATGTCCAATGCCCCCCCAAACGAGCCGCTTATGAGTAGAACTAAAAAATCATGTTCACGCCATACGATTGGGCATATTCCACTAAATAAATGTACAGAACGCTATCATTTAAAGGGAAACTATTTTGAAGATATTTGAATTAAACCGATGTTAGAGCGCCATCTTCCAAGAGCTCCAGCTCTCTTAGGAAGTATTTTTGTATTAAGGTAATTTACGTTAAATCAACACAAAATCAGCTCTAGAATCTGCAGTTTTCTTTTGTGAAAAGAGCTTGTGGACACCCTGTATATTATATATATATATATATATATATATATATATATATATATATATATATATATATATATATATATATATATATATATATATATATATATGTATATGTATATGTATACATAGTGTCCCTAAAGCCGATTTAACTAAACTTGTCTTAGCCCAAAAATTGATAATAACGAAGCTACAAGTGTCAAAGTTGATAAAATAAATCACATTTTCTTTCATATCTTTCGACTGCTTTGAGCTAATTTTATAAAGTTGTGGGAGTCTGTTGGGATGAGAAATTCAAATTTATCATCGATTTCGATGTATGTTCTAGAGGGCGCTACAAGCGACCATTAGGACATGTTTAAACCGCTACAACTTTTTTGTCCTACACTGTAGGCCCTTTTAGTATGGAATAGTAATTTTCCCTACCTTTTCTGCTTAGAGCACTGGTTTCCGAGAAAACGCATCTAAAGCTCATGCAAATTATCCAAAAGTATCAAAATAACTTATTTTACTATCCTATTTTTTTCCTCAATAACAATTAGTTTTAATTGATTCCAATTAATTTTGGATCTTTTTTCTCTCGTGAAAAATTTGTATAAGATGAACGGTTTAGCCACGAAAAAATATTTTCTAATACCTTGCACATTTGCGCAAGCGCTTTTACTTAGGTAAAAAACTTTAGTCGCCTTTGCTTTTTAGTTACCATATCGACAGTTGAATTTATTTATCAAACGTTAGTTTTTTTCTGTCGCTTTTCGATTGATAAAGATCTATAATTATGGCTCACAGTTACACTAATTCTGAAATGGTGGATATGCTTTTAGTCTATGGACTTTGCCTTTGCAACGTCGAACAAGTGTACGAATTTAAAGGGAAAAATATACACTTTTGCTAATATCGAAAGACGTCTCCGCGAAAATGGCAAGTTTCAACCAAGCCGTGTAGATTCTGGACGCAGACGAACCCATAAGGACGGTGGAAATAGAAGAAGAGACTTTGGACGCTGTTGAAGTAAATCCAAAGACGTGTAGGATTGCAATGGGGAATTTCAAAGTCATCAGTTCATAGAGTTTTCAAGAACAATTATTGCACGCCTTTCATATTCGAAAAGTTCAAGACATATTGCCCATGGATCCTGATCAACGTCTAGCTTTCTGTCGATTCATAGAAGAACCGAAAATCCAAATTTTACTAAAAAAATTTTGTTCACGGACTACTACTTTTACTAGTCGCGGTTTTTTCAATGTTCATAATGAACATGTTTATGCTGTTGAAAACCCTGATTAAAGAGTATCTCATTATCAGCATCAATTTCAAGTAAATATCTGGGCTGGAATTGTAGACACTTTTATTATTGGTCCCTTTGTACTGCCAAATCGGCTGAATGGAGATAGGTACTTGAAGTTTTTAATACAAAATTTACCTATTTTATTGGAAGATTTGCCCTTACTCCTTCGTCGTGACCTTTGGTTTATGCATGATGACGCACCTCCTCATTTTACTTTAAATATAAGACAACACCTAATGGGGTATATCAACAGCGCTGGATTGGAAGAGGAGGTGACGTACCTGTGACACTGCGATTTTTTTTCTGGGGTGCCTTGAAATCAAAAGTTTATGCATCCCCTGTTAATACGCAAGAAGAATTGTTGGCAACAATAATTCATGAAGCCAATTTATTGAAGAATAGTCCTGAAGTATTGTCCATAGTACAATGTAATTTTTTCATGCAGGAAAATGGTGGAAATTTTGAACATTTGTTGAATTAGTAAATGAAATACCTTCCAGAAAAGTTCATCAATTGCACTTGTTAAAACATAATTTACATAACAATTTTATTTTTTTAATTTTTATTTAGCTTTTGCTTGATAATAATGCAATTTAATTTTGTTCTTCATATTGTTAATTATTGTTTTTGTTTTTTCTTCAATAATTATTGTTCTTGAAAAATTTCATTCTTCTTCATTTTTTTCAATAAATCGGCTTCATGAATTACTCTTATTATTATTAATTATTATTATACTTTTGGATAATTTGCATGCATCGTGAGCTTTAGATGCGTTTTTCTCGGAAATCGGTGCTCTTCGTTAATATCAAGAAGGTATACTTTTTTAAGCAGAAAAAGTAGAGAAAACTATTATTCCATACTAAAAGGGTCTAGAATGTAGCACAAACAAGTTGTAGCGGTTTAAACATGTCCTAATGGTTGCTTGTAGCGCCCTCTAGGAA
Source organism: Vesta saturnalis (assembly GCA_036346205.1). Taxonomy (NCBI): domain Eukaryota; kingdom Metazoa; phylum Arthropoda; class Insecta; order Coleoptera; family Lampyridae; genus Vesta; species Vesta saturnalis. The sequence goes on from JARFJB010001983.1 coordinate 1,662,665, forward strand.
TTACACCGAAATCCCAAGAAAATATAAGAAATTTTATAAAATTAGCTCAAAACAGTCGAATGATATGAAAGAAAATGTGATTTATTTTTTCAACTTTAACACCCTGTAACTTATATTCACGTAAGTAATCTTTATTATCCTTTTGGCTATGCAATTTAGGGACACCCTGTATATATATATATATATATATATATAGAAATTCGGTTAAATGGGGAAAGAGTTGCAGTTTTCTAACCCCAAGTTAACGACAGTTTCAGTTGTTGGAAAAAGTTCATGGCTTACTAGTTATTTCAAAAAAACAAAAATTTTGCATTTTACTTAATTCTAAATAACTCTGTTATTATCGATTTGCGAAAAAAAATGTAGAGGAAAAAATGATAGGGTTTTATATATATATATATATATATATATATATATATATATATATATATATATATATATATATATATCTACTGACGTCGCCACTTTTGTTATTCCAAAGTTATGATATAAACTTTTGTTTTTTTAATGGAAGGTATAGTAGGCTGTGCCTTTATCAGATGCGCATTTTTTTAAGCTTTGTAACGATATCAGACATGATGTATTTATTTTTAAAAATAACAAAGTTATAACGATTTTATTATTGATTTACAGTTGGCCATGGAAAAAATGAATTAATTATTATGGTTTTTGGCAGTTTTACACCCTTGCCATAATAAATACAGTTTTATTTTTCATTTCAAACTTTGATGAGCGAAAACAAGTTTAGTGATTTTTCTTTTAAATGTTGTAGAATCGTTATTATTAGGAATACAACAAAATAAGGAATAAAAATTTTAGACATTTAAATGCGTAACATGTTATACATACTAATTTCCTGCTCGCTTGAGTTAGAACAAACTTAGATTTTTTTAAGTAGCAGTAATAGTTGGCTTTGACATTTTTAAAAAGAACAAATTTTTCTCTTTGTAACGATACAGGACTATTGTATTATTGAGAGTAGTATACGCAGGATGTACCATGGAAAAACATTTTATCCGGTTAAGTTAATTGCTCAGTTTATTATAATATAACATTTCACCTAAAAATTAGGGCCTCAAATAGAACAAGAACGCAAAGAAACTAGGAATTATTAAGTTTAAATTTCGACTTCGAAGTAATTGCATGTAAAAAAATTAATCTATCTCAGCAAATGCTCAAAATATCCATCATTATTATTTACACACAAGCGGCATCTTCTCACAATGAAATTTACAGCTTTCCGTATTTTTCTATCATCTAAATTGCGAAAGGCATGTATCACAGCATCACGTAGTTTTTCTTTTGTCGCATAAGTTCGCTGATAAACCAAATCTTTTAGAGGACCAAAAAGAATTTGGAAACAGTTGGTTTAGGTACTCTCAGTTGCAGTTGGTTGTGCGGCGAAGCACCGTCATGTTGAAACCAGCCTAAATTACGCCTTGTTTCCATAGATATCCAACATATCTTGATATTCATTTTGTAGAAACTCAAGATAACGCTGGACTGTCAAATTTTCGTCGTAAACGAAAAGTCCAAGAATTCGCGATCCAATAATTCCACACCAAATTTTCTTTTAGGCCGTCTTTCACGAAGTATCCTAGGATTTTCCTGCATCCACAAATGTCCATTGCGCCTATTGAACATACCGTAGTTAGTAGATTTGGTTTCGTCAGTCCACAAAATTTTATTTTGAAACTCTTAACGCAATTCTTGCAGCTTGATCTTCTGGATGCAGTTCTGTCCTACTGATAGGTGATATGTGTGAAATGTTTGTTTCTTCAAAATTCTCATGACTGTGGTTTGCGACACACCAACTTCAGCTGAAATTTGTCGGGTCGAAGTAGAAAGATTCTGATTAACGTAGGCCAATGCATTTATTTGGATATCCTCGTTAATGATGTTTTCATCCCTCCTTGGTTTCGAAAAGGAACCAAACTGCCTCAGATTTCTGTATAAATTGTTGAACGTCGGTAGAGATGGTTGCGCCGATTTTCATATAATTGTTGGTACCGTTCAGCAGCAAGAATACTGTTTTTATTACACACTATAAAACATTCCAACATATTAAGTTTGTCACGATTAGAAAACATCTTTAATTTAATTTACGAAGTTACAAAACTGCCAAATTTCAACTAAAACATGAGCACCAGCACTTTGTTTATTTTTTTTCATGGCACTCTCACGAAAATTCCTGTATAGCGTTTATTCATCAAAGTAAATGTAGAAAACCTTACATCGTTATAAAGACAAAAATTTGTTCTTTTTAATCAAACCCAACTATTACTGCTAAACTCAAGCGAGCAGGAAATTAGTATGTACAACATGTTACGCATGAAAATGTCTAAAATTTTTATTCGTGTCATTTTGTTGTATTTCTAATAATAACCATTCTACAACATTTAAAAGAAAAATCACTAAACTTGTTTTCGCTCATCAAAGTTTCAAATGAAGAAAAAAACTGTATTTATTATGGCAAGGGTGTAAAACTGCCAAAATCCAAATCAATAATAATCAATAATAAAATCGTTATAACTTTGTTATTTTTAAAAATAAATACATCATGTCTGATATCGTTACAAAGCTTAAAAAATGCGCATCTAAGAAAGGCACAGCCTACTTACTATACCTTCCATTAAAAAAAACAGAAGTTTATATCATAACATAGCAAGAGATAGAACAAAAGTGGCGACGCCAGTAGGTAAAGCATAAAAAACGCTACCATTTTTCCTCTACATTTTTTTTCTCAAATCGATAATAACAGAGTTGTTTAGAATTAAGTAAAATGCAAAATTTTAGTTTTTTTTTAATATTTAGTAAGCCGTGAACTTTTTCCAACAACTGAAAGTGTCGTTAATTTAGGTTTTCCCTATTTAACCGAATTATTTATCTCTTGTAGTTTCCGAGATGCCAATGCTTAAAATGAAAAAAAAACCTCACCCTGTATATATACAGGGTGTCCCCCCAATAGTGCGTATTCGGTCAATAGCTCTAAAATGTCAGTTTTTAGTTAACTTTGCAAATATCTCAAAAACTATAAGATTTAGCTTGTAAGTAATTCTTATAAAAAGATGTAAAATTGTAAGTAGAATCGAAAAATAAAATAATATATAGGGTGTTCTATTTAAAAATCAAAAGTTCTATATTGTACCACTTTTATATTACACCCTGTAGGAACCAAACTATTTTTAGATTATGCAGCTTATAAAAATAGACAACTTTCGTATTTAAACTTATCTTCTAAGTTTAATAGCTAAGGAGCTATCGACCGAATACGCACTATTGGGTCACCCTGTATATATATATATATATATATATATATATATATATATATATATATATATATATATATATATATATATAAACATTGAACATTTTTGGATTTTAATATTTATGCATTTCTTAACTATCAAAAAAATTTCCAGTGTAATTTCGCCTAGGGTGCCCAGCAAGAGAAAAATTTCTGAAGAATAGTAACGTTTCGTAATAACAACATTTGATTGACCATAAAATAAAGGCGTGAAATTTTCCCTATTTCCGGTAATTTTTTCGAGTTCACGAATGTTTTGAAATTATCCTGAGTCGAAGACAACGGATAATTTTCTCACATTTATTTACTGAAGCATAGTTAATACGAGTGTCGTATTATCTCACTCACCTCTGAAAAAAGATTTTTTAATACATTTTCAAAAACACTTAAATGTAATTAATAATAAAAAGACATTTAGAAAGAAAAAAAAAACAATAAAAGTTGTTTTACTTGTTTAATTATTATTTGCGCAAACGGTAAACAATAAATCCTATTTTCATTTTTAAAGCAATATATCAAGCCCATCCCATGTGTCATTATTTAGACGTAAATATTTCCACTTATTAGTGTCGCGTAGGGTACCCTGGTAGGGTACCCTGGAGGATGAATATTTCCGGAAATATTTTGGGTTTCCATGGGAAACAAACAAAAAACAAATCTCTGATTGGCTTAAGAATGGCGTTGTGAAATTTTCAAAGAAATCTGCATGGCACAATTTTTCTATAATATAAAAATCGATGTGCTTATAAATTGCACAATTAAGTACACTAACTTTTTTTATGAAAAATAAAGACTGAGCTATCTCCATACATATTAGACTTTATCCCGTTGATCTAATTCAATTAAATTTTAGTGTAATTAAGCGTTTTGAACAAATATATTTTTAGTAATTGGTATTCTATGTCGCTGAGGACGATGGGCATACAGATGCTAATTACACCATTTCCTTGTGTTCAATAAAAAATTGTAAAAATAAAAATAAATTGAATGAGCACTCTTTTTCTTTACTTCTATCAACATATAGAATATAAAGTATTCATTTAAAGCAGGCTCTCAATGATGCATAAAGGAAGCAATAAAATCATGATTGTAAAGATTGGTATTGAGTAAATGCAAACTAATCTATTTATGTGGCCATATCCTCATGCTTCAAATGAAACGAAGCTAAACTGACAGTGTGCATTTTACTTGCACATCCTGATGTCCACATCTTATGTCTGGCATAGTGTCCATTGACCCTCGCTTGCAAAATAATCCGCAATCTCAACATATCACGCATGTCAAGCTATCTATTCCAATTTACTTTTAATAATCTCATTTCATGCTACTTGTAACGGTGAGCGTAATTTTTAATTTAATCGGGTATATGCGAATCGAAAATGCATTATTGAATCAAACAGGTGTTTGAAGAAGTAATATTTAATGGAAGTTCGTGACTTTATATATACGAGTATATACACAAGACGTCTCTGAAACGGAAGTTTTCACCGGAAAGCACGAAAGACACATTTTTAACTTATCTTAAATTTATGCATTTCCCTGTTTTTTTAATATAAGGATCAAAACCTTCATTGAATTACTTTCATCATTCATCTAATTTGTTACGCAAACTTCGCGTGTTTGTGTTTATCCCCATAAAGTCAGGCAGATGGCGCTTAAATCCGGCAAGTTCTTATATTCAATTTTGTTGTATTATGAAAACGTAAAAAAGTTTCTATTACCGTATATATAAGCTTGGATGACTATTAAAAAAATGTCGTAATAATGCTTAAGAACAAAATTATGAGAAAGTCTTGCTTTGAAGTAAATAGATGCCGTTTCTCAATAGATCGTTATTTTACTTCTTATTGACAATAATAGCATCAGAAGGTTCGTAATTGAAAAATCGCAATTTCTAGTTATGTAAGCGGTTCTTTTTTTGTAATTTTACAAGCGGTATGCCTAGAAGATAATTGAGAAACACAGTGTAATAGGCATTCATGAGCGGTATATACAGCATTACATGTTTCGCCTTTTGTGTCTTTTTTAGAGTGGCTATACATACCGCATTGCTTGAAGCTTTACACTAAAGTTTCTGCAACGTGCACTTTTATTACCAAGTTATGTGTCTTCCGTCTAGCCGGTATTTGCCATCCTGCACTTTGCGATATCCGTTACTATGGATTTTTATACCTAACGTAACGTACATTTTTTATGGTTAACAATTATGTAGGTAGGAACTGCAGTTGCCCGTGACACTTGCAATAGTTAATAACGTTAAACAGTTCTTTTTATTTGATTATTATTTGACAATATGTAATTAATAAAATTTTTACAAATGTCTACTGTACGCATAATATCTGCTGTTTTGTTTTCTCTTATTTCCGATTTTCATCCTAACCCTTTTCTCTCCTATTATACTGAATTTGGAGTTTTAAAATTGAGTAATACTGTTGGATTTTTTAGTATTTTCACTAAATCTGTAATTGGTGCGTCTTAGTTGCAAATGTTGTTCATATAGCATTTGACAACTTTACGTCGATATTCTGTGATTGAATTTAGTACATTTGTGGAATTTTGCCTCGTCCGTAGAGGGTGTTCTGGAATGCCACTTTCAATAATATTTAATTCATAAATTATCTAGCTATTAATCGTTATTAGAATAAAATGACATTCAATAGTATAATGCACAAACGTTCCCCAACTGATTGACGAACTTTATACAGTGTTAATAGGTACCATTATACAACACCGAAAATTAAAGGACACGATATTTTAATAATGTGGGTAATCGCTATACAGATTGTGTGTAATATAATTGTCAAAATAAACAAAAATAACATTAACATGACATTAACGTACAGGGTGATTTATAATAGGTGTACAAAACTTTGATTGACATCGTGTTCGGGAAATGATTTTAAGAAAAAAATGTTATATGAAGATAGGTCGTATTTTGTTTATTTATCAGATTTAAATCTCGGCAACAATAGCGCGTGTTTACCACTCAATGGTTTGAACATCTGTTACAGACAATATTTTTCTTTCATAGTCATTTACTTTTCTTGTTATCCATTTTTAAAGTTTTAATTGTACTTTATAATTAAGTAAAATTTCAAACGTGTAGTTCTGTAAATAAACAAAATACGACCTATCGTCATATAACATTTTTTTTCTTAAAATGACTTTCCGAACACGATGTCAAAGTTTTGTACACCTATTATAAATCACCCGGTATATGGAATGGAATGCATGTATTTAAGAATGGTTTCGGTGTTGTAAGAATACTACTCAGATTCTGAGAGTTTTGGTTTTTTGAAGAAAAAAATTGGGCTTACTACTTCGTTTATTTACGAAATGCCGTTTTTTGTAAAAACAATGAGTGATGCAGACAAACTAATTTCGGCCCATTATACAGCAAAACTAAAACATTCTCGAACAGAATTTGCCGTTGCCTTTTTTTAACGAAAGCATCTTTGTTTTACAAAACAATGCGAAAATTGAAAAACTGATTTAGGCACATTAAACCACATTCCAGCACAACTTGTGTATAATCGATAAAAAATTGGTCCTTCGAGTCTCGGATATAAAGAATAACCACAACAAGAATCAGTTTAGAGAAGCTTATTAGTTACTTCGAAAATTAAAATTTGGAACGTCGGAAAAGTTCCCCGTTAAATATTACGCAAATATATATGGATATGGATTTGGATTCACTCAAATCTGCCCGCACAAATGCTAAAGCAAAAATCACTCGCATACAAAACTGGTGTCTCGCAAACGAAGAAACAGGAAAACGTGAAGCAATTTAAATCTCGTGAAGAAGGATTATTAGAAGCATATATGACAGCTGTCAAGACGAAATTGAACAAATTATGAGTAAAGAGGAAGGAGTGGATCATGAAGATCGATTATTTATTGAACAAAAACATTATGATACACTTGCTATGTTAAGAACGTGTATAAAACGATTAGTCACATCTTCTTCTGCACCATCAACACCTCAACCCGTTGTGATGCAGCAAGCTTCGAATCAAACAATGGTTATAAGGAATAAAATAGGGCAATTATGAGCAATTGTTGAGGCTGATGGCACGCTTTACTCTTTGTGGGGACTAATTTCTAGTGAAATTATGAGCAATTTATGCGTCCAATCGGGTTAATTGTACCAGGCTTAAATATTCCGATTGCAGTTGTGAATATAATTGCAACTTCTGGTGTAATAATACTTGTCATCGTAGGTAATCATGACTGCGGTTGTGATGACGATGGCAATTATTATCTATTGTGATTATCCTTTTGATTGCGATTGTAACTTATTGTGACTGTGGTTGTGGTTACGATTCAAACTATGATTGTGATTGTCATTGTGGGTAATAATGACTGATTATTGTTGCGATTGTGACTGTTATTGTGATTATGGTTGTGATGGCGTTGACGACTATTGTAACTGTCGTTATGATTGCGATTGTGATTTATTGCAACTGTGGTTGTAGTTACGATTGAAACTATGATTATGATTGGAATTAAGTGATCGCGACTGTAATTATGATTATAATTGAAGTTGTGATTGCGAAAAGTATCAACTTTAGGTATAGGAAACCCAATATAAAATCGAAATAGAATGTATTTCTCTATCTGAATCACTTACCAAGTACAGGATTTGGCTTTGGCCAATCGAAATCTTAAGTTATTGTACCACCCTGCACAACGCAATTTAGCTTTTAATTTTTTCGGATGACAATAGCTGATCTTGACAAACGTTAGACAAAATGTGTTTGATTAATCTGTCACAGTGTGACCGCTGCAGATTTCATTCGTTGTGTTTGCATACGTCATATTCATAAAAATCGATAAACTTTGTAGCGGCTGATCCTTATTAAAAACAGACAAAACATTACCAGATAGGCAATTGATGACAGAATAATAATATTTAAAAATATTCAGGGTGTTCAATTTAAAATATGTATCTTGCATACTGGTATCCGAAAATGCAACACCCTGTAGAATTATAAATATTTAACCACGGAGTTTTATGAGAAAACTGGATATATTTTTTGATTTTTGTTGCAGGGAAAGTGGTAGGTCCATTAAGGCTACATTTTTAAAATAATTTCAAATATACAGGATGCTTAAAAAAGCGGCATATCAAAGTTATGTTTTTTTAAACAGAATGCCGTATATTTGATCACATTTTTGAATTAAGTATGAAAAATAAGATAGATTTTCGTTAGGGTTCCCTATACCTAAATATAGAGCGTTTTGAATTATTTTGATTTTTCTTAAATTACAAGGTTTTGGAAAAAAATTAATTGTCACCAAACGATACTAATTTTGTCAAAATTGCTTCAGAATTTCGAAAATAGACTGTTTCGTTGTTTTATTTGGCTGTTTAATTGCGATAAATACTATACTGGGTGTTCAGATTTTTTCGGTTGTATTAGCAACATATTCAAACTATAATATCTTCCTTATCTCAAATGGAATACCCTGTATATTTTAGAACTGTTATGCGACCTGCTAAATGATCTTCCAAAAAGTGCTAAGGTATTCTATACCTAAACCTTCACGTTTCAAAGTTATTCAACAATATTTAACAATATCACGAATATATTAAATAATATTACCTACCTAACGTAACAGAACAAAAAGCTCGAAATGACTGCCATCTTTTTCAATGCAGAGTGCGGAGTAATTCTCTTTTCAAGCGAGCATCTTATATTTTGCAACATAACAGGAGTGACGGTTCTAAATGCATTTTTAATTCGGTCTATCATGTCTTCTGCAGTAGTAGGAGGAGTAGCATACACCAGATTTTATATATAGATAAAAAGAAATCCATCGGAGTGAGGTCTGGAGATCTAGGAGGCCAGTTAATTGGCCCACCTCTTCCGATCCATTTGTTATGAAATTTTCGGTCTAAATCTTCCCTTACACGTCGTGAAAAATGTGTAGCAGCACCAACTATTTGTAACCATATTTTTGTCTGATGTGTAATGGAATATTTTCTAAAAGTAGCCTAAAGTCGTTTTTTAAAAAGTTTAAGAATTTGCGACCATTTAAAGTGCCGCCGAAGAAATATGAACCAATAACTTCATCACCAATTGTTGCACCATACATATTAATACTCAATCAATTCTGGTGATGTGTTGTATGCAATAAATGTTTATTTTCAGTATCATAATAATGGTAGTTATGACGATTAACATGACCATTATTATGAAACTTTGCCTCATCGGTAAACAACACGTATTGATCTAAATTTTCTTCACCGATTTTTTCGAGAATTGTTAAACAATAAGCAATGTGCCTTTCAAAACCTGTTCCATACAAATTTTGATGAAGTTGAATATAATATGGGTGGTATTTGTGTTTCCTTAAAATTCTGGAGACACGTGATTGCCTAATGCCTGTTTCTACCTCAATTATTCTAGTACTGGTATTTGGATTATCAACCACGGAACCTAATACAAAAAATTCGTTATCTTCATTATTCGTAACCATCTTTATTTTTTCCTGTTTTGGGTAAGCGACATTTCCTGTCCTACGAAACGTTTGCAACAATCTCTCTTTTTTATTTGGATGAATGCGGTTGGGGTACCTTGCTGCGTAAACTCTTGAAGCTAATAAACAATTTCCATAACATTCGTCAATAGTTAAAATTATATCATTTTTTCCTGCTTCGAATAAACCATTTCATCTTAAAATAATTATTTGATATTCACCACACAGTGCAAATAATTAATACCCAATTATATTGACATACTGTTAATTAATAATATTTGTCATTTTGACAATACCACTCTAGATTAGAATTCACCTTGGTAGCATCGTTTTTTTTTTGTCATTACAATATACATATTTTCATAAGTAATATTTTAATTCAAAATTACTGAATACTAACTTGAAATATGTGTATCCATACACACAAAAGAAGAAGTATCTTTGCTAAATACTCGATTCAAAAAATGATTGACAAAAAAATTATTTGTAAAAACATATACGTCCTGTAAGTCCCATAAAAAAACTTAAAATTTCAAAAGTACCTCAATAACTTTCAAACTGGAAGGTTTTGGTATAGGATACCTTAGTACTTTTTGGAAGATTATTTAACTGGTCACATGACAGATCTAAAATATACAGCCAGTATAGTATTTTACGCTATTAAATTGCCAAATAAATCAAAGAAATAGTCTATTTTCGAAATCCTGAAGCAATTTTGACAAAATTAGTTCCGTTTGGTAACAATTAATTTTTTACAAAACCTTACAATTTAAGAAAATCAAAATAAATTAAAACGCTCTGTATTTAGGTATAGGGAACCCTAACGAAAGTCTATCTTATTTTTCATACTTAATTCAAAAATATGATAAAATATAGGGCATTCCATTAAAAAAACATAACTTTGATATGCCACTCTTTTTTTGAAGTATCCTGTATATTTGAAATTATTTAAAAAGTGTAGCCTTAATGGACCTACACAAAGTCCCTGCAAAAAAATTAAAAAAAATATCTAGTTTTCTCATAAAACTCCGTCGCGTCCGTCGTGACACCCTGTATAATATATATATATATATATATATATATATATATATATATATATACTTATTTGATTTCGTAGTAACACGGCAGGTCGAACAAGTGAAAAATAATTTAGAATACAATTTTAAACGAAATAATGAAGTGCATTACAAAAACAATAATTGACCTACCATTGGATTTTACAGAAACAAATGGATACTTGAATGTATTTAAAAATACGTTACGTATTAAATTTATCTTCTATCTATCTTCTCAATTTTGGATGTATTCTTTTCATCAAGACTTAAAGCAACTTCCTAGGAAATCAAAATAATAATTTTTGCATATTTGTTTATGCGAATTCGCTTAGGAAAAAATAGGACATTTTTAGCTAATAACACATTACAATAGAGAGAGCCTTGTAAATCAAAAGATACTGTATTCGTTAGAACTTTGAATGTGAAAAATGTTTAAACAGGAGCATTTTAAACGATGGGTACTTGCGCGTCTATTCAACAATGTTAGGAAAGATGGAAGCAGCAAGGCAGCAGATCGTTCTCAGAAAAAAAACTAAGCGCGATAATTGAAATCAGCCTGCACAAAAAAAAAATATTTCTCGGATTCTAATCGACGAACATTTTTCTTTTTTTAATTCTAAGGTACAACACAATAATAAAATTTAACATACTTATATTGCAAAATAAGTATAAGGAAAGTGCCGAACGATTATGGTAAGTATGTGTTTTTATGTTATACTATCATGATCTCTATTCTCATCGTTTATCCTTTATTTATTATTTATTCATTGTTTATTTATCGTAGGAACATTATAGAATTAAATAAAAATTACCAATCGACAATTGAAGGATAGCTAACAAATGAAAAGAGATACAAAACAATTGATGTCACAGTAGGTATCCTTTCAAATAAGTTTTTATCCTTTCTTTTGTATACTTTACCTATAATTTGCTCGAAATTTGGCCACACCGGAAATTAAAACTCATAACTTTTGGTCCATTGAATCATCATTAATACTTACCTAATAAGTTATAAACGATTTTTAAAAACAGCGATTTAGTGTATTTTTTTGCATATTTTTTTTATTTATTAAGCAACTTTCATTTAGCAAGTTTAATTTTCTAGGCTTTTTAATTTCCCTGAAGACCACAATTGTGTAAATTTAAAAGATTTTACGTTATAAACGAAAAAGTGATTTTCTCGTATTTTATTGTTTATTTAAAAATATTAGCAACAAAAATCGATGAAATACTTATCTTTTTTGGGTTTTTTTAATGGTGTATTTGTATATTTAAATTATACAAACTAAACGTTTCGATAACACTTGCAGTTATCTTTCAAAAATTGTTAAAGATGTTGAAACAATTTTGTGAAATTTGAAAAATTGAAAACAAACATAATCCTGCTATTAATCTAACAGTTTGATAAACGTATAAAGCTAACTATGGAGTATAATATTAGTAAAGAATAACTAAATTATTAATAAAGTAAATATTGTTAAACTGCTTTGAAGATGACAAATCAGAACACCCTGTAACGGTCGAAGGCTAACGGTGAAAAATGTCATAACCAAAGAACAAATTTAACAAAATTTAATCAAATTATGATGTAAGTGTAAAGTTGTGAAACACTTTAATTTGAAATGGATAAAAGCATTCACAAATAGAAACATGACAACAATTAAAATAATCCAGTTAAATCTAACAAACAAATTGCTTTGTTAATAAATGCAAGTGTTATTTAACAATGTAAAGCATAATGTAGTACGTTTTATGTCATTTTTAATTTTAATTTCAACTACTTATATTAAATTATAGTGCTGTGACAATTTAACACATGATGGGTAAAGCATTTACTTGAAGGTCTACGAACAAATACAGCAAAAAACCTAGACGTACCAAAAGCTAACATTGAAATTAAAATTAAGACGTACCATTATGCCTTTTTTTTAATTATAATATGCCAAAACCTATTTAAATGGAGATTTCCTTCTTGTCTATTAACATTATTAGGGTGTTTGTATATCTCAATAGCTTCACGTTGTAAACGAACATAATGAGTTTGTCTTGACAATATTTCCATATTATCAAATTGAATGTCATGATTTAAATTATTTAAACCATGCTCAGGTACCGCAGATTTCTTTAGTTTACCAAATCTACAAAATCTCATATATTCTTTACATCTTGTATTAAAGCTACGTTTTGTGGTTCCAATGTATATTTTTCAACAGGAACATGATAACATACACTCCGGAAGAAATAAAGGATTTGAAACATCTTTAGGTGACCTTAAATGTTTTTTTAATTTTTCTTGTAGGTTTAAAAACAGTCTTAGGATTTTTTCAATTCTATCTGTAACATTAGTTATAAAGAAAAGCAGTACCCACATTAAGGACGAAAGAAATTCTTTATGGTTATGTCTAGCAGGTGTAATATCAGTAAGTGAATATCTATTATCTTGGAATGATTTTGTGAAATATTTATATTAATCTTTCAAAAATTCAGGATCATAAATTCGTTTTGCTCGATCCACTAAAGATTTAATTACACCAATTTTTTGACGTGGATGGTGGTTTGATAATTTATGAAGGCATGTATCAGTGTGTGTCGGCTTTCTGTGAACCTTAAAAGAATTATTATTTTTAGATATTAATGTCAAAAAATGGTAAACTTCTATTAGTTTATTTTTCCATAGTAAACTGGATGCTAGGATGCATGTCATCTATAAAAACCAAAATCTCATGTCGTGCTTCTTCTCCTTGTCTCCAAATAACAAATGTGTCATCTAACATATCAATACCAAACTAAAGGTTTTTTAGGTGTATTTTGAAACGCTAATATTGCAAATTTTTCCATGTAGAAATTAGCTATAACAGGACCCACTGCTACACCATCAATCTGTTCATAGAATTTATTATTCCACTAAAAATAAGTCGTAATAAGACAGTGCTGAAAAAGAATGGTTATATCCTTTGGAAAAATATGATTAATGTATTCAACAATTTCTTTTAAAGGGACTTTTGAAAAAAGTGGAACAACATCAGTACTAACCTATATATCACCCTAGCACCCAGTATACCATGGAAAAAGAAACTAATGGAAGTTTACCATTTCTTGACATATTAATATTTAAAAATAATGACTCACTATCTTTTAAGGTTTACGAAAGCCGACACACACTGATAAATGCCTTTATAAATTGTCAAACCATCTTCGTCAAAAAATTGGTGTAACTAAATCTTTAGCGGATCGAGCAAGACGAAATTGTGAAGGATGAATATAAATGTTTAACAAAATCCTTACTAGGTAATGGATATTCACTTACTTATATTAATAATGTTATTACATCTGCTAGACATGACCATAAATAAAAACCAGTTCTTAATGTTGGTACTGTTTTTCTGCCTTTTATAACTAATGTTGCAGGTGGATTTAAAAGAATTCTAATTAATTATGGCATTAGGATTGTTTTTAAACCTACAAGAAATATTAAAGAACATTTAATTTCCGGAGTGTATAAGTTATCTTGTTCATATGGTATCTTATAATTTAAAAAAAGGCATAATGGTACGTCTTAATTTTAGGTTTAGCTTTTGGTATGTCTAGGTTTTTTTGCTGTATTTTTTCCTAGACCTTGAAGTAAATGTTAAATTGCCAGAAAACTACAATTTAACATAAGTAGTTGAAATTAAAATTAAAAATTACTTAAAACATTATGCTTTTCACTGTGGAATAACACTTGCACTTATTGACAAAGCTATTTCTTTGTTAGATTTAACTGGATTGTTTTAATTGTTGTCATGTTTCTATTTGTGAATGCTTTTATCAATTTCAAATTAAAGTTTTTCTTCACTTTACACTTACATCGTATCTTGATTCAATTTTGTTAAATGTACTCTTTGATTTGACATTTTTTACTGTTAGCTTTCGACCATTAGAGGGTTTTCTAATTTGTCATCTTCAAGGCAGTTTAACAATATTTAACTTATTAAGGATCTAGTCATTCTTTATTAAAATTGTATTCCATAGTTGGCTTTATACGTTTATCAAACTGTTATATTAATGGCAGACAAGTTTATATTTTCAATTTTTCAAATTTCACAAAATTGTTTCAACATGTTTAACAATTTTGAAAGATAATATTACTACTGACCAAGATAAGTGTTATCGAAACGTTTAATTTCTATAACTTAAATATACAAATACACCATTAAAAAATCCAAAAAAGATAAGTATTTTAATATGTGTAATAATGGTGAAAGTTTACATTTTCATAAAAATCCATGAATTTTTAGATGCGTTTCAACAGTTAAACCCGTCTACACCCTTAACTCGACATTAGTCGCTAGGTTAAAAATCCCATCGTTAGTCGCGTGTGAGATTTTCTCTCACGAATAAAATTTTAAGAAATAAAACGCTGTTCTTTTTAAAGATTAGTTTTAATTGCAAATTTAACCTTATGAACAGTTGTAAAACATGATATTTTCAATGTTTATAAATCTTCATCAGATCCCATCTCTGAGGTACAGATTCGGCAAGAAAAAATTGTGTGTCGCTGACAAGATCTACATACTTTCTTGACTTTTCTGTTTCGACGAGGACAGAAGTTACAAAAACTTTCATTGACATTTTCAGGTTCTCTTACTGCTTCTAGTGGTAGTTTTGCTATTTTTGTAATAGAAGTTCGTAAGCTGTATGGTAAGTTTGTAATTTTGGACCGGCTTATTAGGTGAGGCTTTATTAGCGAAAGTATCTCTTTCAAATATACACGTCTAGGCGGAATGGGGTCGTCGATGTTATTTGCCTTATATATTATAAAGCTGTTGATGCCACCAATGTTTAGCATTGAAAAATATATCGCCAATGGCCATCTACAGCTTATTCTTGCAACCGAGTATAACGCTTTCATTTCGTCAACCACGTCGACTGCACCTTTAGTTAAGTTGTAAAAACTTATTATTTCGGGCTTTACTTGGTCTTCTGTCTCTTCATCTATGACATCGCCGTTATGCATGGTAGACAAAAGAAGTACATTTTTTTCCAAGGGACGTATGAAACCAATACAGACTTTTTTGGAAAAGCAAACATACTACTCAGAAATGGTCGTTCCTTGATATTTGATAATTCAAGGGGAATTTCTTTCTTATTTCTTCTCAACGTTCCAACAATGGTGATGTTGTGTTTAACTTTTAGATCTATAGCCAGTGGAACTGAAGTAAAATAATTGTCCATCGTGATGTTCCTACCGGTATTGAGAATTGGCTCTATAATCTTTTTCACTACTCTAGAAGCGGTATTTTCCACTTTATATTGACCTTCGGGCTGTTTCCTGCGTAAATTTCTAGATTAGAGGTATAAAATGATCTGGAATCGATCAGAGCGCATATTTTAATGCCGTATTTTGCCGGCTTGTTAGCAATATATTACCGAAATTTACAGCGATCTTTAAATGTCTCAAGCATCTCATCCACAGTTCCATATTCACTAATTGTATAATGCGATTTACAAAGCTGAACAAAACCATCAAACTGTTTTCTAATAGGGGCCAAATTATCCGACGCATTGCGAACATCAAATCGTAGAGCACTTAGTAGTGTATAAAATCTTCTCTGACTCATTGTTGCCCGAAAACATCCAGGAGTTGTTCCGTCGTTTAGCCAAAGTTCAGAAATATTGACATGGTTCCTTTTTTTGATACCCGCTAGATATAAAAGACCAATGAGAGCACTTAGTTCATAAAAATTAGTTTCAACACAATCTCTTTCACGGCTAAAGTTATTGCGCTTTATTTGAAGGTATTTATTAGTGCAATCGACCACTTCTTGAATCGATGAATCAGGAAAGAAAAGTTTCCAACATTCAAGCGGCGTTTTTGCATTACGTGCTAAGCCTTTTATACCAGACAAATGTATTACCAGATTATGGCTTCATGTACGACCTCTAATAATGGGGTTATGCTTCAACCATTTCGTCACTTTATCTTTGCCAACGTAAATGAAAGCATTTTGGAAAAAAGTATCATTAGTGTTTTCATCCATTAATTCACCACTTTCCTTAAAACTTTCTTGTTCTTGAATGCCTTCATCGCCCTCATTTTCATCGCAATCGGTTTGGTCAGTATCTGTATCGTGTAGGCTGTGTTCGCTTTCTGCGTCACTTTCTGATTCGTCACATCTCCCTTTGTCATCTTCAAGAGGTTGAATATCTTCCTTTGGATCTGAAAATAATTTATTCTTTAGTCTTTAGCTCAAAAATAAAAGATCAAGCACGAATTGGAACTGAAGTTGTTCCATGTCGTAGATTTTTTTTTATGTTGAGCCTAAAACAAATAATAGTAGATTATATCATTAGGATTAAAAGTGTCACTTTTTGTGCCTAACAATTCTTTTCATTGACGAGGCGAAGCGCAGCGTAGTCGAGCTAATGAACAGAATTGTGTCACAAAAAGTCACTTTAATCCGAATAATACATACTATTTTTTCTGCGACCGAAAGAAGTAAATAAAATTACTAAATAAAATTAATAAATAAAATCAACTATTAGAATTTTTTACAATTTTTGTGTCCATTTCATAATTTATTTACTTTGTAATGTTGTTTTAAATAAAAATTAAAATTAAAAAAGTCAATGCTTATCTCTGTTCTTCTCCTGTTCAAACTTTAAAAGTGCAAGGTCTACAAGTATTTTTCCACGACTCATTTCACTTCACTAATCAAAAACAACAACCGAGAGTCTATAAAAACTACTCCAAAATTATTACACGTTTTGCCGCGCAATGAGAGAAACTTTCACACACAGTGCAACTCCTTCTACTAAACTCTGCACAATATTAATGCGACGCGATTGGCTTACACTCATTATGCCAGTAAAGGGAGTGGGAGTACCTAGTAAAGTACCTATAGTGTGAGTCACACCGAGAATGCAGTGTGGCGGGGTATAGGCAATGTATTTGTAATGGGAAGCCGGCACACTGTGTTGCCGGTTGTCCGATGGCTGTGACAGGGTCGGCTCTGAAGTTATTATACAGTGCCGCCAAAAAGTTGGACACAAATGAAACACTTTTTTATTTTTTGCGAACGATACGTAAGAGTAAACTGCCCTTATTCTTGAAAAAATCGGAAAATTTTTGTGCACAATGACTTTTTTTTTTAAACATTCCTCCAACTTTGAAAGCTGCATATAATGTTATTTGAGGGAATGAGAATTCGCCATCGTTCTCTTTAAGTACCCTAGGTAGATTGATTAAAGATATTGGTTTTGAATATATGAAGCGTGATCGTAAAAGCATAATGTTAGAGCGAAACGACATCATTAATTGGAGGCACAGATATTTAAGAGCCATCAAAAACTATCGCCAAGAAAATTGCAACATTATCTACTTAGATGAGGCTTGGGTCAACGTGGGTCAAACGGTGAACTATGCATGGTGTGATAATACCATAACAAATCGTAGAGATGCTTTTATAAAGGGTTTAACCACAGGCCTCAAAGCACCTACACAAAAAGGTCCACGTTTCGTTATTCTTCATGCAGGATATGAAGGTAGATTTTTATTTGGCGCCGCACGTGTTTTCTTGGCAAAGAAAAACGATGGCGATTATCACGACGAAATAAACGCCGACTATTTTTAGCAATGGTTTGAAGAGTCGCTGATTCCTGCCTTACCCAAAAACGGACGGAAAAACGTTGTTGTTATGGATAACGCTTCGTATCATTCGCGTAAATTTAGTTTTCCAACTACTTCATGAAACAAATACCAAATTAAAGATTGGCTGCTCCTGACGACTCCTATTTAAAATCTGAGCTGCTTGAAGTTGTCAACGCATATAGAGACCAATACGACAAGTATAAAATTGAAGAAATAGTTGCAAAATACGACGTAACTGTTTTGCGATTACCACCATACCATTGTGAGCTTAACCCGATCGAGATGGTGTGGAATCAGATTAAGTACTATATTGCAACAAAGAACTCCGATTTCAAGACTTTTATTGATAAATGAAGAATTGGGACATGTCACTGCACAAAATTGGAGTAATTGCGTTGCACATGTCAGAGAAAAAAACGGAAAAAGAAATGTGGGCAGCTGATAACCTCCAAAACAACGTGGATGAACTCATAATAAGTGTAAATATTAGCGACAGTTCTGAGAATGAGATTTCAGACCTCGATGATGACTGTATCGATGACGTGCAGGTGTAAATAGTGTAAAAAGTGTAAATATTTTATTTGTTTATAAATGTACAATTAATTCTCTGTTTAGTTTTTCTTATATTAACTTTGCCTGAAATAATTCTTTTGTACTTTTGAAATTTATTGTTTATTATTATTAATTATTGAAAACATAGTAAACGTCGGGTGTAAATAGTGTAAAATGTGTAAATATTTTATTTGTTTATAAATGTACAATTAATTCTCTGTTTATTTTTTCTTAAATTAACTTTGCCTGAAATAATTCTTTTGTAATTTTGAAATTTATTGTTTATTATTATTAATCATTGAAAACATTTAAACAAAGGCGAAGGTATAAACATCATCAAACTTCCAACAAGTTTTTAGACAATCTGTGAGAGCGGCGAAATTTGCCTGAGACTGGACTTGAGGTTTAACCGATTCCAGCATAACGACAACTGGCAACGGTGTGCTCCATAAGACTCCACACTGCATTCTCAGTGTGACTTTCACTATAGAAGGACACGGGTCAATATCGTGTTGAAAAAATTTATACCAATTAAAATAAAAGTGTGAGAGAAAAACTCATATAACGACTAATGCCGGGTTAATAGAAAAAAGCATATCTTGACTTAATAAAATACTTATCTTTTTTGTGGTTTTTTAATGGTGTATTTTAAATTATACAATCTAAACGTTTCGATAACACTTACAGTTATCTTCGTCAGTAGTAATATTTGTTAAAAATTGTTAAACAATTTTGTCAAAGTTGAAAAATTAAAACATAAACATCATCCTGCTATTAATATAACAGTTTGAGAAACGTATAAAGCCAACTATAAAATTAAGTTTTAGTAAAGAATAACTAGGTCATTAAAAATTAAATATTGTTAAACTGCCTTAAAGATGACAAATCAGAACACTCTCTACGGCGAAAGCTAACAATGAAATTTATCAGCCAAAAAAACACATTTAACAAAATTTAATCGAGTTATGATGTAAGTGTAAAGTTGTGAAAAACTTCCATTTGAAAATGATAGAAGCATTCACAAATCCAAACATCACATCAAATAAAATAACCCAGTTAAATCTAACAAAGAGATATCTTTATCAATAAGTGGAAGTGTTATTAACAATGAAAAGCATAATGCAGAACGTTTTTTGTAATTTTTAGTTTCAATTTCAACTACTTATGTTAAATTATAGTGCTGTGGTAATTTAACATAATTAAAAAAATTTTAAACATTAGCGTTACAAAATACACCTAAAAAACCTTCAGTTTGGTATAGATATGTAGATGACAAATTTATTATTTGGAGACATGGAGAAGAAGCACTGCATGAGTTTTTGGTTTTTATAAATGGTATACATCCTAGTATTCAGTTTACCATGGAAAAAGAACCTAATGGAAGTTTACCATTTCTTGACGTATTAATATCTAAAAATAATAATTCACTATCTTTGAAGGTTTACAGAAAGCCGACACATACTGATAGATACCTTCATAAATTATCCAACCACCATCTACGTCAAAAAATTAGTGTAATTAAATCTTTAGTAGATCGAGCAAAACGAATTTGTGACCCTGAATTTTTGAAGGATGAATATAAATATTTAAGAAAATCCTTACAAGATAATGGATATTCACTTACAGAAATTAATAATGTTATTACACCTTCTAGGCGTAACCTTAAAGAAAAACCAGTTCTTAACGTTGGTACTGCTTTTCTTACTTTTATAGCTAATGTTACAAATAAAATTGAAAAAATCCTAATTAAATATGGCATTAGGACTATTTTTAAACCTACAGGAAAAATTAAAGAACATTTAAGATCACCTAAAGATGTGCCAAACCTTTTATCATCTTCCAGAGTGTATAAGTTATCTTGTTCACGTGGAAAAGTATACATCGGAACCACAAAACGTAGCTTTGATACAAGACGCAAAGAACATATGAGATTCTGTAGATTAGGTCAACCAGAGAGGTCTGTTGTGGCTGACCATGCCCTGAATAATCTAAACCATGACATTCAATTTGACAATATGGAAATATTGTCAAGACAAACCCATTATTATGTTCGTTTACAACGTGAAGCTATTGAAATATACAGGGTGTATTTTAAAATCACCGACAAACGAAAACTAGAGATTCTATGATTCAAAATAAGACAAAAATGATCATAAACGCTTTTCCGAAAATGATTCCTAACCTAGATACAGGTTGATTAAAAAATAATTTTTTTAAGATTCCTCAAAAACTACAAAAGATATTACACTGAGATTTGGTACACCTAAATGTCTAATTAAGTACAATTAATCAGGTGAGTTTGAGCCAACTGGCTCCATCCAGTGGCGTAGAATATGTTAAGTTAATTACTTTAAGTAAAAAAAAAACGCACGTCCCTGCTTTTTTTGAAGAAATATTTTTTTGTTAAATTCAACGTTTAATTCTGCAAATAAAATCATACTTAATATTTTTTCGATTCGGCACCCGTTTTTGAAATATTTTGCATTAACATAAACGACTACATTATTCAGTAATAACCAAATTAAATAAATCAGAGATTGCTTTGCATGACAGTTACGTATCTTATGTTTGCTAAAATAGTTGCATTTAGGCGTGTTTTGTAATTCATTGTTTGTGTCTAATTACTGTGAAAAAATGAATTATTCCAAACGAGGACTGGTCGATATGCATTTATGTTATGGTAATACTAATTGCAATGCTCGACTTTATGAACAAAGATTTCCAAATAGAAGACATCCACATCATACTACGTTTAGAACCGTTCATCGTAACTTGTTAGAGTATGGAAGTTTAAAAGGAAAGAAAAATCCGGACGAAATGCTCGTGTACCAGTTGAAATTGAGGAACAAATTGTAGATAGAGTTTATGAAAATTCATCAATAAGTACGCGTAAGTTAAGTTTAGAATCTGGTGTGTCGCATAGCAAGTCTTGGAAAGTTTTACGAGAACAAAATTTACATCCATTTCACCTACAAAAAGTGCACGCATTATTGCCTGCTGACCATTCTCGTCGGATGAATTTTTGCGAATGGTTTTTAAATAAAAATGCTGAAGATGTACAATTTGTTACAAACTTATTGACCACTGATGAGTGTATTTTTTCCCGAAATGCATAATTCCCACAAATGGTTAGATGAAAATCAGCATCCAACTGTAGTTACAGCTCACCAACATAGATTAAGCGAAAATATTTGGATCGGTATACTAGACGATCGCCTAATCGGACCTATCCGTTTTCCTCAAAGACTTACTGGCGAATTCTATTTGATTTGCCAGAATTGTTTGACGACGTACCCTTAGATGTTAGAATGAACATGTATTTCATGCGTGATGGTGCACCACTACATTCTACACGAAACGTCAGAGAATTTTTAAATGCATGGTTCCCTGTACGCTGGATTGGATTGGCCAGATTTAAACCCATTGGATTTTTTTGTGTGGGGGTATCTGAAAACTCGTGTCTATTCTGTTCAAATTGATAATAGAGACTTTGGAATCGCATACAGATGGAATGCGATGAGATTAGGGCTATGCCACAAATTTCTCAACGTGTTAGGTTTCATTTGCTAAGAAGAATACAAGTTTGCATTAAAAAGGAAGGAGGACGTTTTGAACAATATGTATAAAAATAATTATTACTTTGTTTTTTATTCCTTCAATATCTCTTTAATAATGTACCTAATAGTTAACTGCGTTATTTTTTTGTAAAATAAAACAAATTTTGATTTTTATTGAATAATGTGGTCATTTATGTTAATGCAAAATATTTCAGAAACGGGGTGCCGAATCGAAAAAATACTAAGTATGATTTTATTTGCAGAATTAAATGTTGAATCTATCAAAAGAATATTTTTTCAAAAAAACCAGGGGCTTGTTTTTTTTTACTTAAACTGATTAACTTATAATATTCTACGCCACTGGATGGAGTCAGTTGACTCAAACTCACCTGATTAATTGTATTTAATTAGATATTTAAGTGTAATATCTTTCGTAGTTTTTAAGGAATCTTAAAAAAAACCTTAAAAAAAGTATTTTTTAATCAACCTGTATCTCGGTTAGGAAGCATTTTCGGAAAAGCGTTTATGATCATTTTTGTCTTATTTTGAATTATAGAATCTCCAGTTTTCGTTTGTCGGTGATTTTAAAATACATACTGTATAAACACCCTAATAACTTTAATAGACAAGAAAATCTCCGTTTAAAGAGGTTTTGGCATCTTATAATTAAAAAAAAGCATAATGATACGTCTTAATTTTGATTTTAATTTTAACTTTTGATGTCTAGGTTTTTTACTGTGTTTTTCCTAGACCTTGAAGCAAATGCTTTACCAATTATAATATGTTAAATTACCACAGCACTATAATTTAACATAAGTAGTTGTAATTAAATTAAAATTAAAAATTACAAAAAACGTTCTGCATTATGTTTTTCATTGTTAATAACACTTCCACTTATTGATAAAGATATCTCTTTGTTAGATTTAACTGGGTTATTTTATTTGATGTGATGTTTGGATTTGTGAATGTTTTTATCATTTTCAAATTGAAGTTTTTCACAACTTTACACTTACATCATAACTCGATTAAATTTTGTTAAATGTGTTTTTCTTGGCTGACAAATTTCATTGTTAGCTTTCGCCGTAGAGAGTGTTCTGAATTGTCATCTTTAAGGCAGTTTAACAATATTTAATTTTTAATGACCTAGTTTCTCTTTACTAAAATTTAATTTTATAGTTGGGTTTATACGTTTCTCAAACTGTTATATTAATAGCAGGCTGATGTTAATGTTTTAATTTTTCAACTTTGACAAAATTGTTTACAACATCTTTAACAATTATTAACAAATATTACTACTGACAAAGATAACTGTAAGTGTTATCGAAACGTTTAGATTGTATAATTTAAAATACACCATTAAAAAACCCCAAAAAAGATAAGTATTTTATTATGAGTGATAATGGTGAAAGTTTACATTTTCATATATCTTGACTTGTTTACTATTGATTCTTGCATAAATAAACAGTTAACTCTGCAGAAAATAATTCAGTTATCTGCTTCTGTTCTTTGATTTGGTAAAATGATGTAAAATATGACCAAATGATCAAATTATCATGTACGTGTAAAATACACACTACTCTGTTACTAATATCTAGATTTATTAGAAATTGTTTTTAATTAAGCAAATAGTAGTGTACGTAATTGTATTGCTATTTGAAGGCTAAGGTTAGCTTGAATGCAACATGACTGTTTTTAGGTCATACCAAAATATGTGAAAGCAAAATATTGCGCCTATTCCATTTTAGAGAGATTACCAATAGTATTATGACCTATATGTGCTCATCATCCTCCAAATGACCTTAGTGCCATTTGGATTCAATTTGTATGTTTTTTTTTATAAAAAAGATTGTATTTATAAATAAACAAATAATAATATTATCTTGTCGTGGATTTAGGTGCATACAGGAATAAACAATCACAATTTTAACCACTTCCGCATGGTGTTTTATCTTTACACCATAAATCGTTAAAACTGATTAACAGTATTTAACCGTTCAAACACTTTGTGAATCTTACCTTACGTAGACTATCGAATTATGGCAATGAAAAAAATTTCTACACTTGGTAAACAAAATAATTATTATACACTGGTGAAGAAAACATTCATTGTTATCTGATGGATAATTATTAATTACTGTAGGAGCGTGTTTATAATCTTTATATATGCAAAAATAATGTAGGGTACGCAGGATGCGCTTTGCAATAATGCGTATAATTAATAACGCAATTTAAGGGATGCGATATCTATTATAACGTTACGTTAGTTCAGCAAACGACAAGAACGTAGCATCAAACAATTTTATTTAAATGAATATTAAAAAAAAATGAATTCAAGTAGCTGCTAATTTAAAATTATAATTACATTATTGTATCCTGTATTTATAAGCGAGTACTTTCAAGTTAAACAACTCCAAGCGTAACGGCGACGGCTTTACTGTTGCTTTAATTTTATTACACAAACTCAAAATGAGCAGGTTACAACTATTTTGTACTTCTTTGTAATTTAATTTAAAATAAAAGATTTATTTTTATTTACAGGAAAACTTGGCAACGCCAGAGCCATCGGACGCAACGAATGAGGAAGATCATTTTAGTGGTATGTTAACTACATATTTATAATTATGAATAATAACGATTTTCACGACTGTTACATTCAACACCTGTTTTAATAACCCATCATTTTATTATTAGTCATTCATTAACGTGTTTTATTATTTTTTAATTGGGCATACCTTGTGTCTTAATTAATTTCAATTTAGTCATTTAAAAAGCTACCAAATTTACTCGCTTATATTATGAATGGTAATTGTAGCAGGGTTGGTACAAATTAATCAAGTTTGTCACTCCAGGCAGTAACATTTAGAAAATTAAACAACAAAATTATTAATTATAATGGATAAGAATTTGCTTTATTTACAAAATATTTAGTACTTCTGTTTCACATAATCAATAAGAGTACGTATTCAATATTTAATTGAAAAAGCTGTAAAATGGGTTTACGATCAATCAATCTATTATCCCACCACATAAAATAAAGTCCTTCAAACGCTCAAAAGCCATTACTTCTTGTCTGGAGCTAAAAAAAATTGCCATGACAAAATTGGTAAAGTTTGTTCTAGTGATCCACTATTGAAGGAAATAAAAAATATAACAATCTTAATATTTTAATAGCGCTGCACGTTTTTCGTGCTGAAGAATGCAGTTTTAACACAACAGTATTTCTTTGTCAATTTACCCTTCAGCTATTGATGTTGACTTTTAACAACTGCTATATTTCCACCTGTATCTGTTAGCAAAGTGGCAGAAGAACGTCTGGAACAGCGTCTTTATGTAAAGAAGAAGGTTGGCGCATTTTAGGATAACCAATAATTTTAGAGAACGAGTTTGTATTATTTCAGTAGGTGCAGGAGAGCATTAATTATTTTGGCATTGTTATCTCACAGAAGCATACATTTTCTGCGGTAATTTTACAAATTCTGTTCTTTAACACGTTCATATGAATTAGAATATTAATATAGTGGTAGTTCATAATGTAAACGTTGCCAATGAATTATTTGTTTTGTAAAATAATAATTATAATTTATTGCTTTACGAACATACTTATTACACTGTACAACAGTGAAAATGTTTCTGAATTAAAAATAGCTACCTAATTTATAATATTACATCATGAAGCCCCAATATGGTAGTAAAATATTATTTCTCGTTTCCAAGAAATATTTCTTCTTTTAAAAAGAAGAATAAAAAACCATAATAACCAGATTTTTTAGTTGGCTGCCCTCTTTTATCGTTTGTAACCATGGCAATTATGAAAATGTCAACTTTCACCATGGTTACACATATTTAAAATACTTAGCTTTTTTTGAGTTTTTTAATGGTGCATTTTTGGATTTATGTTTACACAAATCTAAACGTTTCAATAACACACAGTTATGGTCCTCAGTAGTAATAAAATCTAATGGAATCTAATTTTAGTAAAGAATAACTAGATCCTTAATAAATTAAATATTGTTAAACTGCCTTGAAGATGACAATTCAGAACACCCTCTAACGCCCAAAGGCTAGCAGTAAAAAATTTCAATTTAACCAAATTTAATCATATTATGATGTAAGCGTGAAGTTGGGAAAAACTTTAATTTGAAATTGATAAAAGCATTCACAAATAGAAACTTGATTTCAATTAAAAATCCAATGAAATCTAACAAAGAAATAGCTTTCTTAATAAATGTCGATATGTATCCATCATTTTATCAAGATTCGCCAATAAATTTCAAATTTCTAAATTATTTGTTAGTTCCCAACATTTTGAATGGGGGTATAGATTCTCGTAATGGGATGCAATAACGCAGTAATGATGGGAGAAACTTTTGTCGTTTACGTAATTTAAAGGTTTAAGAATTTTTTTTATATTTTCTAAGGCGCAAATGAAGTTTGTGTTGTAGATCGTAGTAAAGATGGAAGCTTAAAAAGGAGAATGTGATTTACATTTTGGTATCGATATTTAGGGAAACCCTCTTACTAGAGTTTGAAAGGAAACATTCGTTAGTGTATTTGTAAATAAGTCTGGTTGTGTAGAAATAAATCTCGTATTTTAATTTGGTTAAATCAAGTTGGAATTGCGTTATATAAGAAGATTGAATTAAATAATGTGTTCAGATATTACATTATAAGGTACATATTTTGTGAAAGTTCTAGTTAGACGCCAGATAGGCACCATTCCGATTGATAAGAGGTTAAATATCCAATTGTCAGATAAGATTTCGAGTAGAAACAGGCTTGCTGACAAAGCAATAATTAGGCTTCGTATATGCGCGGAGTCATATATTTAAGTTTTTGGGCAAATTGGAGTGGAGGTGGTTGGAAAACCAATGTGGCCGAAAGTAAAGTTTTTATGTTGGCAGTAGTAGTACAGGCGTAGGAGCGTATAGTTTTACGGTGGCGTAGTTATCGCGAAACGACGTTGATCAAGGCTCATGTAGACCGAATTTTCGAAAAAGGGTGTTTTTCCCGTAAGCCAAAATCCAAAAAGGGATCATATAAGTGTTCAACCTTCACGAGACCCATTTATCGTTGTGTGTAGTGAATCCTTTAGGATAGTTATCCAGAACAGCACTGAGTATTAAGGACCTAGTGCTCTCGCTTTCCTCTAGAGAAGATTTCGCTTGTTTTGCGAAAATATACAACGTTCGTTTCAAAATTACAAACATTAAGTAGTTCACAGTGCGCCACGTATTCAAATGACCTGCTGCTAAACAAATAAGACCTTTTTTTTGTAACTTAAAGTCATAAGAATTAATCAGAACTTGAACATTATAGTTGTGTGAAGCACGCAACTGCTGTAAATAATTCCGCTTGAGCAGTATAGTTAAAGACATTAAAACCAAGTGAACGAATTACGTGTCAATGTGAACATTTACGTACACGATCCATTGAGAGTCGAACAACAACGCGAGCAAAAGGCAGCCGTATGATGTCACAAGCGTCCCCAGCATCAACAGTACCGTCCAGATTCTGTGTAACAAAAGGGGCTTCATGATGTTATTTTGGTATAAAAATTTCTTTTTTGGATTCACTTTTGAGTATTTTATCGTTTAAATTACAAGGCAAGTGCTTTCATACCGAGAATCGTCCAAATTTATTTGCAGTGTTTGTTAATGTATAGACGAACGTTTATATCGAAATTACTATAGGTTTATTAAAGGCAGTTTTGCAACTTCTAACTAGAATCGCCGCCAAATTTAGATAAGCTCTTTGACGTTTATTTTATAACCAACATTGTCTCCGGTTTCTTTGTTCGTGTATTATTATTATTTACTTCATGTACATTATATTTATTTAGGTTATTGGGCTTGTGTTTTTTTATTATGTGTACCTTCGGTTACACAGCATCTGAGGATAAGCAATTTTCATATTTATTCTTTAATTTGCTCATTAAAGTTTACTTTGAATGAAACATTCACGGCCGAAAGTTTTCAAAAGATTATGTACACAGTTAAAACGTTTATTATTATTATTATTATTATTATATTACTCTATTTTTGTTTGTCGAGGTGAAATTATTTTACACATTGAGATTTCGGGATTAACGTAACTTGACTAGAGATTAGTGTTTGTTTATCAAAGAAGAAGTTGATTTTTGCGGTACGGTATTATTTTATTTAAGCGTGCAAATATTTGTTTTGAAGCCTTTCAGGTTGGCGAAAGATCTGTTGATCGCCTGTGGAAATTACGTATAGGTAAGCAAGTTATTTGGGTATTTTGAGCGAGCTGAGAACTATCATAATTAGGCATTTGGTCCCCTATTGTGACATTTCAAATATCCTGGCGCCCATTTCCGGTTTTATGACGATTTCAACCCCAATTTTGACTTATGTCTGGTATACTATCCTTCGATGTAAAACCTAGTTAACATCTAACTCACACCCGACCACTGGCTAGTCGTGCAAAAGCCAAGTTTATCTGTTATCTCGTTTTACTGCCAGTTTATACCGTAACAATGTAAGTGTTATTTTACAGTGGAAACACAATGTAGTACGTTGAATATAATTTTTAATTTTAGTTTTAATTTCAAAATATAATTAGTAAAGAATTTACTTCAAGGTCTAGGAAAAAACAGAAAACCTAGACATACTAAAAATTGAAATTAAAATTAAGGCGTACCATTGTGTTTTTTTTACATTATAAGATGCCAAGACATATTTAAACGGAGATTTTCTTAATGCCTATTGAAGTTATTAGGATGTTTATATAACTCAATAGCTTCACGTTGTAAACACACATGAGTTTGTCTTGACCATATTTCCATGTTATCGAATTGAATGACATGATTTAAATTATTTAAAGTATGCTCAGCTGCCGCAGATTTCTGTGGTTGACCTAATCTACAAAATCTCGTATATTTTTAAGTCTTGTATCCAAACTACGTTTTGTGGTTCCGATGTGCACCATTCCACATCAACAAGATAACTTATACACTCCGGAAGATGACAATGGGTTTGAAACATGTATAGGTAACCTTAGATGTTCTTTAATTTTGCTTGTAGGTTTAAAAACAACTGTTCTGATGTCATGATTACTTAGCATTTTGTCAATTTTATCTGTAACATTAGTTATAAAAGGAAGAAAACCAGCACCCACACTAAGCACTGGTTTTTCTTTATGGTTAGATCTAACATGTAATAATTTATATTCATCTTTCAAAAATTCAGGGTCACAAATTCGTTTTGCTCGATCCATTAAAGATTTAATTACCTTTTCAAGATATTGAAAATTCTATTAAATCGTTACCTTTTGATGCTGCGAATGAAGTTAAATATAAAACTGTTAACATATTACATTAGGCAAAACCTCTATAGAGCGACTTATCCTTTCGTTAGCGCCGTGCCTTATTTGATGTTAAACATAATGACAATATAATATTACAATCAGATAAAAACAATGCAACTACTACATTCAATATGAACGATTATAACATTAAAGTAGAGTAACTGTTGGAACCCCAGAACTACCAAAAGATTCTACAGAAAAGTTTCTTTTGAAAACTAAAGAGCTTATTAAATTATCATCTATTCCTGAAGAAATAAAAAAGAAACTAACTGTACGGTCTATCAACAAAACATAAACGTAATGTTCCTTTAAGGTTTATTGTTAGTGTGATTAGTTTTCCCTCGTACAATATTGCAAAACATCTCGCATTACTATTACAACCTCATATAAGTAAAATATCTCATTATATTAAAAATTCTGCCGACTTCATTGAAAAAATACATAAATAAATTAAAGAGGATGACATAATGGTCAGTTTTGATGTTGTTTCACTCTTTGCAATGTCCTTCTAAAAGAAACCATTCAACATATAGATCATATTTTGCACTATCGACTACTACTTCGAATTATTTTCAGTGGAATAATAAATTCTAAGAACAGCTTGATGGTGTAGCAATGGTAACCCTCTTAGTCCTGTTATAGCTAATTTTTACATGGAATGATTTGAAGCATTAACCTTTTATAAATGGTATACATTCCAGCATCCATGGAAAAGGAAACTACTGGTAGTATACCATTTCTTGACATATTATCTAAAAATAATAATTCACTATCTTTTAAAGTTTATAGAAAGCCTACACATACTGATAGATACTTTCATAATTTATCAAATCACCATCCACGTCAAAGAGTGGTGTAAATAAATCTCTAGTAGGCCGAGCAAAACGAATCTGTGATCCTGAATTTTGAAAAGTGAATATAAATATTTAACAAAATCCTTACAAGCTAATGTATATTCACTTAATGATATTAATAATGCTATTACCTCGGCTAGACATAACCATAAAGGAAAACCAGTGCTTAAGGTTGGTACTGCTTTTCTTCCTTTTCTAACTAATGTTACAGATAGAATTGAAAAACTCCTAATTAATCATGGCATACGTACTGTTTTTAAATTTACATGCAAAGTTAAACACGATCTAAGGTCATCTAAAACTGTTTCAAACCCATTATCATCTTCCGAAGTGTATAAGTTATCCTTTTCATGTGAAAAAGTATACATTGGCACCATAAAACGTTACTTTGATACAAGCAGATTTTGTAGGTTAGGGCAGTTCTCTCGGAGCGCTATAGGCTTTTGGTAAATTTATCTTGCTTGTTTTTAGAAATATTCTCCTGATTTCGCACCAATACATAGCTAACATTATTATTTATGTCGTGCAGGAGCTACTTTTTTTGATTTATTTTAAATAAAACATAAAAAAATAGAAAAATTGATTTTTTATAAACCCAAATTTCAACTCCTACATGACATGGGTGGTAATGTTCTTATATTTTTACTTATCGTTTACATTAAGTAAACGATAAATTGTGGTTCATCACTGAAAACTCTGGGAGGATTGTGAAATGCATGTACACGACATGGGCGGAGTTTTCCAAACGCAACAGAGGTAGCCTTGGAAACCGATTCTTGAAACATCTGTCAAGATGTTTGAAGTATAGTGCAACTGATTTTTTTGTACATGGCGTACATTTTATGATAGCTAAGCAACTTCAAACAAATGTTAAATTTCCAGTAGTATATTATAATAAGTGGCTAAATTCTTGCGATAGTCCTGTGGATTTATTGAAATGCAAATTCTTGTTGCATCTTCGCAATACAGAGTGGTATTATCTAGCAACACGATTGACTAAATGTTTCAATAAAAGTATTATAAAAATAAATCAGCTAGGAGAATTTTTTTATATTATTTCACAGACAAAATTAAGAAGATAGAACAACAGTCACATAAACTGATTGGACTTTAAAATTTATTATCAATTTTATTAAATACATAAATAAAAAGTTTACCTCGAGTAGGATTTGAACCTACGACCTGTACTTTGCTAGAGTACCGCGCTAAGTTATAATAATTTGATTGGACTTTGTTCGGTTTATTATTGGCGGGTTTGTTTCCAAAGCCGACACAAACTTTTACGTTTGAGTGAAAACGTCATATTTGACAAATTAATCCGACTGGCATATCAATTTGAATTTTTTAATTAGATGTCCCTCAGTTATATAAATTAAAATAACCACATGCTGTCCACTTATTTACCAGATTTTTTAGGTTCAAGCTCAATAGTATTGTCATTACTAACAATAGTAAAGAACTCTATATAGGACGTACATCGAATTTAGAAAAAAAAAGAAGAAAACTATAAATAGAATGAGTAAAATATAAAACAGCAAGAATGTGAAGCAGTCGTTTTGTGCTTAGTCTATAACGATTACTTAAAAAAAAAGAAAGTTCATGATAAAATAATATTTTTTTAAATAATACTGGAAGCATATCATTCATATAAAATTTTTTTTATTTGACCATAATCGTTTCACAAAATTCTTTATTTTTTCTATCTAAAATACACGTACTAAACATTTGTTGCACAAAAATGCCAAAATATTCACCGATAAACCGGATATAGATTCGTTTCTAAAAGTTAACCCAAATGTTGCCGGTCCATGAGTGTATTTGAAATATGCCTGTCAATTTAGTTGAAAGTGCTTCAACCAATTTTAGGTCTTCTGCATGTCGTAAATTAAGGCGGTTGCTTGACAAACATTCGACTTATATTTTGCTCTTTTCTACAACGTAAAACAATGGTTACATTAGAGTGATAACGTGTGTCTTGTAACAATGCAGACTTTAAAAATAGTGAACCGCCGACTTGAAATCTGAAGTTGTCCCGAGTGATAAAACACCCTTAAGGCAACTAGAGAAATCTGTGGTAGCTGAAATAATTTAGATCGTGGCATTCAATTTGATAATATGCAAATATTGACAAACCCATTATTATGTTCTTTACAACTTGAAGCTTTTGAGATATACATATAAACACCATAATAACCCCAAAGAAGAAAATCTTCGTTTAAATATGCTTTGGCATTTTATTATTAAAAAAACGCAAATGCTACGGTCTTGATTTAGTTTTAGCTTTTGGTACATTTAGATTTTTTGCTCTTTTTCCAAGACCTTATTATATGTTAAATTATCATAACATGATAACTGAACATATGTAGTTGAAATTATAATTAAAAATTGTATTAAACGTACTACATTCTATTTTCACTGTAAAATAGCACTTACATTTATTAACAAAGCTATTTCTTTGTTAGATTTGACTGGATTTTTAATTGATGCCACGTTTCTATTAGTGTATGCTTTTACCAATTTCACACTTTTACACTTACATCATAATTTAATTAAATGTTGTTAAATTATGACATTTTTCGCTGTTAGCCTTCGAGCGTTAGAGAGTGTTCTGATTTATCATCTTCAAGGCAGTTTAACAATATTTAATTTATATTTATTAAAGTCAAAATTTCATGAACTGTAAAATTTTAACATTTAGATTGTAGTATCATCTTGGTAACACAGTTCAATTTAAAACCAGGAAAGTCACAAAAACATAGTTGTAAGTTGTACTAAACAACTGTGTTTACTTTATTTTGACGTACTTTTCGGGAATATAACCGCGGCTATATAATAAACATTGGAACGGGTCACCTAAAACGAAAAAGTACACATTAGCCTTTAAAGAAAAATATAGTATTTCGTGGTAAACTTTAGTAACAGTGCTTAACTTTAACCACCAACGGAATAAAGAAATCATTTTGATTTGTTTGTTCAACGTTGCTATCCGTAAAAACGGGATAACTATCAACCCCCATGTTAATAAATGAAAAAGAAACTATTAAAATTTAACCAATTTACTAAAACGTGTCTGTATTAAAAAAGTTGAACAAAAAAAATCAAAATGATTTCTTTATTTCGTTGCATGTGGTGAAATTGAAGCACTGTTACTAAGTTTACCGTGAAATATTATATTTTTCTTTAAACGCAAATGTGTACTTTTTCGTTTTAGATGACCTGTTCCAATGTTTGTTATACAGGGTGGGCCACCACCAACGGGACGTTCTTTTGTATCTAGGCAATACGTTTCTTCAAATTTATTTTTCAGGAGGGTTTTATGTATATCAGTAGTGGCCACATTTTAAAATTATTTTCGTACATACTGGGTGTTCCAGAAAAGCGTGGCTTATCAAACTTATGTTTTTTTAATGAAACATCCTGTATTTTCGTTCAATTTTGGATAGTACTGTAAAAATAAGGTGCACTTTAATAAATGATCCCTATAGGTAAATATTACAGTTTTTTTTGTTATTCAACATTTTCTTAAATTTAATGTATTTATTTATGAGATAAAAGAAATATTCGAATATTTATCATCACTTTTATTCTTAACACTCAGGTAAATTGAAAGTTATTAACTAAAAACATAAAAACGGCAAAATATTTTTTTTAATGCTCGTAATGTCTGCCATCTGCCTGTATACAACAATTAATTCTATTTTCAAAAGATCTTATTTTATTTAACATTTCCGGTGTTATAGTGTTGAATGCATTAGAAATTCTTATTTTCATATCCTCGGGAGTAGTGGGGACCGTTAGACTTACTATAAGTTGAACAATCCCCCATATACTGAAACCCATTGGAGTAACATTTGGAGACCTAGGTGGCCAATTACAAGGACCACCTATTTCTAAATTTTCTGTTCAGATACTCTCTGACAGGTCGGGCAAAATGAGCGGGTGCTCCATCCAACTGGAGCCACATTTTCTTCATATATTTAATGGAACATGCTCATAGAGTATCAAAAAATCATGTTTTAAGAAATTCAAAAATTTTCTTCCATGTATGTGACCATCGAAGAAGTATGGTCCAATCACATAATCGCCTAATATTCCTGCCCAAACGTATACAGTCCATCGGAGTTGGCGATCAACAGTACGAAATAGATGTTTGTTTTCAGTAATAGTGGTAATTACGCCTATTTACTATACCATCACTCTGAATAGTGCATTCATCTGTAAATTTCACGAATTTAGAAAAATCAGGATCTCTACCAGCCTTATCCAAAGCCCATAAGCAAAAGTTTAAACGCAGATTATAGTCTCTTTCAGACAAATGTTGATGTATCTGAATATGATATGGATAATATCCATTTTTTTAAGTATCCTACGGCCACTTGTTCGACTGATACCCGTTTCATTCGAAAATTTTGTAGTACTTGTATGAGGGTCATCAGTAACAAACTCATTTTCATTATTCCCAGTAACCTGTTTTGTTTTATTCACCTTCTGATATGCAACTGACCCAGTAGCACGAAATGTATTCAACAACCTTTCAAAAATGTCTTTTCTTGGATGTTCTCCGTCGGGGTACTTCTGAACATTCAATCTAGAAGCCAGAAAACAATTTTCTAAACATTCCCCAAGGCATAGTTTCATATCAATTCTTTCTTGTAATCCGTATTTCTTTTTAAACTATTATATTAACAATTTAACAATAAATAAAATTATTGTGCACAATAAGTTAGAGACTTTAAAAAAATAGCTTTTAATCGTATTGTGTCTAAAGACAGCAACCTACTAGATTAGTTTAAATTTTTTGTTGTAAGGGGTTAACATTAAATTTAAGAAATGACAGAAAGCAACGTACTAGATTAAATTTTAAATTTTTGTTGTATTATACGGGATTTTACATTAAATGTAAGAAAATGTTGAATAACAAAAAAACTGTAATATTTAGGTATAGGAAACCCATATACCAAATGATAGAGAATGTCTTTTTCAATAATGTAGATTAATAAAATACAGGGTGTTACAGTTAAAATTACCAAGATAATGTGATTTGAATGTAATTATTTTACAACTGAAAATTTTGAACACCCTGTAAGGAATTAAGAATCATTTGCTATAGCGATTCAAAGGGTAACAACTTTAATATTACAACTAGAATTTTGTCATTCTAATTTAATTGATTCGGTCAGTATGATTTTTTTCGAAAACCTATTATTTCATAAAATTCAAAATATCTCAAAAACTGTAATATTTACATATAGGGATCATTTATTAAAGTGCACCTTATTTTGACAGTACTATCCAAAATTGAACGAAAATACAGGGTGTTCCATTAAAAACAACATAAGTTTGATAAGCCACGCTTTTTTGGAGCACCCAGTATGTACGAAAATAATTTTAAAATGTGGCCACTACTGTTATACATAACCCCCCTGAAAAATAAATTTGAAAAAACCTATTGCCTAGATACAAAAGACCGTCCCGTTGGTGGTAGCCCGCCCTGTATACGTTTTAATGTTCTGAGGAAGGGAATAATAGCCGTTGTTATATTCCCGAAACATACATCAGAATAAAATAAAGACAGTTGCTTATTATAACTTACAATTGTGTTTTTTCGACTTTCCTGGTTTTAAATCCAATTGTGTTACCGTGATGATACTACAATCTAAATGTTTAATTTATTAAGGATCTAGCTATTCTTTACTAAAATTAGATTCCTGTTGACTTTATGGGTTTATCAAACCGTTATACTAATAGCAGGCTTATGTTTGCGTTTTCAATTTTCATATTTCATAAAATTGTTTCAACATTTTAAACATTTCAAAAAAATTTTATTACTGTTGAGGGCGATAACTGTAAGTGTTATCGAAAAGTTTAGATTTATGTAAACATAAATACAAAACTCTATTAAATAAATAAATTTAAAAAACTAGCATTTTAAATATGTCGCATCAGTTACTGTTCGTTTCTGAAAAATGTTTTCCATGTGCCTCAATAGCCCTAATAATGCTAATAACGTGGTGCCCAGAAGCTGTGGACCAGTAGTTGCGTGTGCTAATTGTGTGGTGTGTTTCAAAAGTTGGATAAAAGGTGTAAAAGATCATTCCCAGTCAGTCTTACTATGATTTGGCGAGAATCCTTACGTCGTCTAGATGATTGTTATTTTTACTCTATACCAACACTAAAAAATGACATTACACGGAAAAAGAAGAAATTAATTATATATCCTGACAATTCGTCTTCATCATTTCCATTTTAACGTAATAAAGATGTTCCGGCTCCTGCACCTCTATTAGAATATGTTTTGAAAGAACTCGAAGAAGGAATAGAAAAAGAACCATAGGAAGAAGAGCAAACAGAAGTGGAAGAAAAGGTCTCCTCTGACAGAGACCTTACCGGTTGGGAATGGTCGCAGGAAATTCATAATATTACCCAAGAAGAAGTCAACGATCTTGTTAGAGATATAGAATTGCCAAAGGCCAAGGCCGAAATCTTAGGTTCAAGATTAAGACAATAGAATGTCAAAGAAAATGTCAAAATAACATTTAGCGATCACCAAGAAAAATTAGTACCCTTTATTGATTTTCGAGATACTTTAGTGCATGTAAAAGTATTGATCGGCTTTTGGTGGATTTAACGTCAATCTTATTCCAAATGAATGGAAATTGTTTATACGTGTGAGAGCTATCAACAAATGAAACTGTTGCTAGAAGATATCAACTATGAACAGTAAAATGGATCTAAAAGTTGTTGTTCTCCTACCTGGAACACAGTTGGGGTATACCAAATTTTGCTGCTTTCTTTGCGAGTGTAAAACCATTACTATATGGCCTTCTCAACAAACATTTTTGGAGAAAAAATGTACAAAATTAGGCTTTACTAAAAATATTGTTAAATGTACACTACAAAACCTGAGTTTCTTCTTTGAAAAAAAATTTCTAAATTAAGTGACGCAAAAATGAAAGTCGACATTTTTACTGAGCTTGACATCGAGTGTTACTCCGTAATGAAGAGTTCGACATATATGTGCGTCAAGAAAAGCGACGAAAAGCATCATAATTTTTTTCTAATTACAGCCACAAAAATTATTTTATAGTTATCTTCATATTTCTGTAAGCAGCGATCAAGCATTTTTATCTCAAAAACATTGCAAAAATTTAAATTTGTTGTTCAGTGTTATTGGCGGGGAAGGTTGATAGAATTAACCAAATATGTGGTCCACGAGATTAACACAGTCATTGAAAGCACAAATGACCAAAACGGTGTAATGCTTTATACTTTGCATTAGCGAAACCGGTCGTCTCTAAGAAACGTCCCTGTATTATTGAAGACATCAAAGACCGGACTGGAGCCACTCACTAGTGCTTGATTAGTACTTCTTGGTGATTTATACCTTGCATAAGCGAAATCGGTTGTTTCTATGCAATCAATGTTTCGTTGTGCGCTGCTAACATTATAGTAATAATAGTTTCTTGGAAACAACGGTTTTGCTGATGCACTACCGACTAACACTAACGATTGGTACCGATCCGGCTGTTAATACTTTCAATAATGGTGCGACCGTTGGTATCGATTTCTTGGGAATCAGCATACGGGATATATAATACTTAAAACTACTAACAATCGGTCCAGTCGTTAGTGCTTTCAATAATGGTCACACAAGAAGGGATTGATGTTTTGGAAACGGGCCCTTCTTCTGATGTAAGATATAAAGCGCTTAGAAGCACTAACGATTCCCACCGGTCATTTGATTAATGCATTCATTAGTAATAGTACGTTATCGCCGGACGAGGGTATAGCCATATTTTGGAAACAACCGATTAGCTGATGCAAGGTTTAAAGCACTAACCATTCGCACCCCTCTAACCGTAAATGCTTTCAATAACCGTGCTTACTTCACGCAACTTCAAATATGTCGTATGATGAAAACCTAGTTAATATATTTAAAAAAATACGAAATTTGTTGTGTGGACAGCTTACACGTATGGCTGCAAATAGAACAAAATAGTATTCTTTCAGATAGTGGGTCGAAAGAGGGTGCTGCAATCAACACTTCAAAACATCATCCTTAATATCACTTCCGTTCTCTAATAAAAGTGCACATTCGTTTACAGTTTAGATTTAACATTAAACTTTTTTACTGTGACAACAATTCTTCCAAGAAGCACAGTGTGATAATTAAAATAATACGAAAATGACAAACATTGTTATAAACCGTTTCGTATAAAATAAATAATAAGTACAAAGAATTAATTGCGATTATAGTTTAGATATTAGAAACAAGGCTTGGAACTCTTTAAACTCTTTAAAACACTTTAGGATTGTTTCGAATTCCATCAACTAAAAATTCTTTGATGTAGCTCCTTCACTGTGTTCGATACATGCACTACACTCTTTAAGTGTCCCCATAGAAAAGAAATGTTCGAGGTAAGGTCTGGCGAACGTGCATACCAATTCAAAGGTGCACCGCTTTCTCGACCAACCCATTATCTTTGATAGCACTGCCTCACAGCGAATGAAATATGAGCAATCGCTCCATCGTGCATATACTACACTATTCCACGTATAACTAATGTTACCTCCTCCAAAAGAATAGGGAGCTCTTTATTTAAAAATCTTAGGTATTCAGCTGCTCCAAGTCAACGAAGTCTCTGAAAAGACACTGTATCTTTAAACAAAATATTGGACAATTGAAATTCTGACTTCTTGAAATGGAGGTAAACTGCTGACAGAAAGTTACCCTGTTTTGATAGCAGTTCGGTAGCTCTGGTTGGACTCTCAGCTACTGTTCTAAGTATATCTTTTCAAGTACTACAGTTCTAACACGCCCTTTTTAAAGTACCCCCACGAAGGACGTGAATTTTGTCAGTTCACGCAGTCGTCTTTCCGCCGCCCAAAAAGTTTTCTGTGTGGGAAATCGGGTGATCCTAAAGCCTCTGGTGGTACATTCTTGCTGTTTTTGCAGATACTTCTGAGTATTTCTGAAGTAATTTCACGAAGTGCGACCAAAATTAGATGACGCATGCCATCCGGAGTAGTTGATACTTTTACATAAAGTTTACTTTTTATTAACCTGATGAATCCTTCACATCTAATCCAGCGGTCAGGAAAATAAACATTCAAAAGTTGACGAACATCAATCTAGTGGGGCGAAGAACCACCGTGTTAAAACCACATCTCCCGACAAGTCATCAAAAGGAAATTTTTCCACAGTTCGTGGAAATTGTTCTGAAGAATCTGGCGGTAATCTTACATATCGAAAGCTGGTCCCGAAAGAATGGACCTACGATATAACAAAACTGTCAAAGCCTACTGCAGCTTTCATAACCCGGTTTTCTGAGCAAAAAAATTTCGGGAAGGTGGTCTCTACTAAAAGATCAGAAAATTGCGAATAACTCCTGAACTGCTACAGATAGACCCTCTGGTTTAAAAAGTTCCATTAAAAAAAAATTAAGTTGGCCTGATTGAATAATTCAAAAATTAAATATCTATACCTAGTGGATTTTTACTTCATCATGGTAGTTTTGTAACGATTTTTTTAGAATCAATGGAATGATGAAAATCCTATCTGTCTATTTGATAGTTACGGTCATATTTGAAATTCTATAAGACACCGAAAATGCAATTTTTTTTCGAAAACTTGGAATACTTAAATTTAGCAGGCAATCCAAACATGTATTAATATACAGGGTGTTGTATTGAAATGACAAAGTGTGTATTTTATTTAGTCCGCCATATTTGAAGATAATTTTACAATGCCGAAAACTAGATTCGTTGCAATGTTTTTTTTGAAATGTCAAAAATAAAACATATTACACCCTGTATATGCGTTTAACACAATTTTTCCACAACGGCACTAAAAGATGTATGATTCTGTTCACCAGATGCTCTAAAAAGTTTTTCTTGAAGAGTTAATCAAAGGTCCAGATGAATATGTTGATCTCAAACCAAGTATGTGAGCTCTCCAACTTAAGTGTATATTTGATGTGTTCAAGTAGAAATTAGTGACAAATGTATAATTAGAGTAAGTATTAAAAATGATAATACAACATTGGAACTTGACACAGGAGGGCCACTATGATCAATATCATTAAATGATTACAAAGGATTGAGTTTGACAAGCAGAATTTTGAATCTAAACATCTGTCACTGCCTCAGTGTTGGAATGGTTAGAGTACGTGTTACCCGAGCGGCGCGAGTTCAAGCCTAACTGAGACAGCTACTTTTCTAAAACCGGAGAAAAACCATAAATACTTCTTCTCAAATAGGAAGTAAAACTGTAGGTCCATGGTAATGCGATGTTTTGACACGTCACTAAAGGCAAAGTTCCAGTGACGTATAGCGCTAATAACTGTTAGTAGTTAATACCTGACATTTCCGTTTGTATCTAGATGTCGGTCCACATGTACAATATATAAACATCTGTATGACCACGTATAGAGGAGGAGCCTACGTGAAATACAGTTATGATGGTTAGACATTCGTTGGTAAATTATATATCATCGATTGAAAAGTATATCCAATTTTTGATAGAAGTTGGTTACAAGAAATTAAATTAGGTGAAGCTAAAGCTATTGAATTCGAATGTTTATGTAATATCAATGAATTATTTAATCAATACACTCATGGAAGAAAAATTAGTCTGCATTGCCAATTAAAAGACACAATTACAAATATTGGAAAACTTTTCTTTTCTCGTGAAACAAATACGTATTCCTTAAACTTTAACGAGTAGAGAGAATCTAAAAGAAAGTAACTTGACGTTAAATAAGAAGTCTTTTTTTAACAGAGAATTGGCTACCTTGGACAAAAATGTGATCCATAAGAATCAAGGTAAGGTCAAATCAATTCTTGGTATATTGTCACCAAGGCATGTTAGTGGACTGCTAACTTTTGTGGGAATGACCAATTATTATAAAATATTATTCCTAAACCAGCTACACTAGTTAGTCCATTAAATAAATTGCTGAAGAAACCTTTTTGGTACAAATGGACTGTCGAGTGTGAGAAAAGTTTCAATGATGTCAAAAAAAATCATCACTTGTGAACAGGCACTACCACACCGATGTACTTAAGCCATTGAATTCAGGCACTGATGCACCACCAAACTGTTTGGCAGCAGTGTTATCCCATAGTTTGCCGTACGGCTCGGATAAACCCATTACTTTGCTCCACGACCTTTAACGGAAAGCGAGAAAGGACAACCCAGAAAACTTAAATTATTTTTAATAAAAAAAAAACTAAGAACGATTTCCAATATAAACAACTTCTTAATAATTT
Source organism: Vesta saturnalis (assembly GCA_036346205.1). Taxonomy (NCBI): domain Eukaryota; kingdom Metazoa; phylum Arthropoda; class Insecta; order Coleoptera; family Lampyridae; genus Vesta; species Vesta saturnalis. The sequence goes on from JARFJB010001983.1 coordinate 1,704,700, forward strand.
GAACATTGGAAGAAGTGCGGTGCATTAATGTATCATAAAATGGTCGTCATGATACCTAGTTCATTAAAAAATTACGTCTTAGCAGAACTACACTCGGGTCATCTAGGTATTTTAAAACAGAAATTACTTGTATGAGTCTATTGGAAAAGTATGGACAAAGATATTGAAGTTTTGGTTCAAGCATGTAAATCATGCAGACTACAACAAAACTATCCGGAGAGTCCACATCACTAGGAAGATTTTATATATTGACATCGTGGGACCAATTGACGGATCATACATATTATTTGTATTAGTGGATGTACAGGGTGGCCAACTAAGAATGCGAGGTACTGTATCTGGGAAACTATCCATCGTAGAGGCTTGCGCAATACAAAAACCTGGAAAATATTTTCAAGTTTCTGAAATGACCGCTAGGGGCGTAACTGCAATCTTGAATCTAAAAAGTGATGTTTCTGTGAATTCTGCTATATTAACCTAATAAAAAAATAACTGATCTTTAAAGTCGTCGAGAATAATCTAAACTTTTTTTGTTTGGCACTTTTTGACGTATCTATAAAAATAAAGCGGTGGGGGGGGGGGTATTCAAAGGTTTCCTTAAATCACCCCCCGTATCTTCGAAACGGCTAATCCGATTTTAACAAACTTGGGTGCGTTGAAATGAGCTATTCTTGGGCTACAAATGTTATAATGTTTGAAGTTTTGTTAGTTTCACATGTCGTCGCTAGAGGGCTTTATTCGACATTCCAACAGAAACGGTTAATTTTCGCAAAAAAATTAAGTGCATTGGTAAGACTTTTTTTCATGAACAAGTAGTTAACGGATGCCCAAACAAGCTCGCGAAAACTGCATCTCGATATCTTGTTCCTAACCTAAAATATCGGCCAAAGAAAACTTTATACCAAAATTCCTTAAATTTTTATTTTTTTTAACTATAGTTTTCAGGAATTGTTTCTATTATGTAAGTTGTGGCCCTAAAAAGGGCCGATTTATAGGAGGAAGGTTTTTAATGCGGGATAAACCAGCGGCTTAGTCTACTGACGGCGCATACTTCAGTTCCGAATTCGAATCCCGGTTGCAGCATGGACGTTTTGCACGTGTTTAATGAGTTATGTGAAAGAGTAGCCTTTTACTAAGCTTCGTCCACTCAAAATGAAGGAAATAAAATAAATATTTAATATTTACCTTTATCGATTTCTCAATATACAATTTTCCAGGTCCTACTCTCTTACATATTATTTTTTATGACGGTAAGTGAAGGACTATGTCTACAACGAACACCATAGTTTAAAACATTAAATGAGAGTAAGAAATGTCTTTACAACTGTTACAGCAGAAATCGTAGAAGAGTGAGTAGGATTGGAAGGTGTGTAGAATAAAAATGTTGCAATTTTGAACTCTTTGTAAACTGTTGCTAATGAAGAATAATTCTTAAATAAATTTAAATGCATTTACCGTAACTGTGTAGAACCTACTACATATATTCCAATGCTGTACATGATCTTAAAGTTCGACTGGCTCGTAAAATTGCATAAAAAATACGACTTTTAAAAAAAAATGATACATCTTTTTATAATGAACGTAATCATGTCAGTTTTCATTTTCATCTTAATTTCGTATATTTGTGAATCGTCGAATCTTTATTGTAATGGTCCAAAACGCTGAACTTGAGCAAAACGCCGACTACCATTTCGTTCATTCTGCCGTATTTTACAGTTGGGCCATTATGCCGACAACGACCAAAACGTCGAATGGGATTAAGACATTCCTCCGGATGCCCAAAACGCCGAAACTATATGTTAAAAGTTCAAAATGCCGAACTCGACTATAACGTCGATGACCACTTCACCGACTGCGCCCATTTCGCCGAATTTGAGTATTGAACCATTACGCCGGATGTGATCAAAACGTTGACTACGATTTTACCGAATGCGCCCATTATGCCGAATTTTAATTTTACATACACTACATACACTACATACACTACACACACTACACACACTACACACACTACACACACTACATACACTACATACACTACATACACTACATACACTACGTACACTACGTACACTACGTACACTACATACACTACATACACTACATACACTACATACACTACATACACTACATACGCTACAAACGCTACATACGCTACATACGCTACATACGCTACATACGCTACATACGCTACATACGCTACATACGCTACATACACTACATACACTACATACACTACATACACTACACATACTACATACACTACATACACTACATACACTACATACACTACACTACATACACTACATACACTACATACACTACATACACTACATACACTACATACACTACATACACTACATACACTACATACACTACATACACTACATACACTACATACACTACATACACTACATACACTACATACACTACATACACTACATCACACTACACTACACTACACTACACTACATACACTACATACACTACATACACTACATATACATACACTACATACACTACATACACTACATACACTACATACACTACATACACTACATACACTACATACACTACATACACTACATACACTACATACACTACATACACTACATACACTACATACACTACATACACTACATACACTACATACACTACATACACTACATACACTACATACACTACATACACTACACTACACATACACATACACTCACACACTACATACACTACATACACTCACATCACACACTACACTACATACACTGCATACACTGCATACACTGCATACACTGCATACACTGCATACACTGCATACACTGCATACACTGCATACACTGCATACACTGCATACACTGCATACACTGCATACACTGCATACACTACATACACTGACATACACTACAACACTACATACACTACTACACACATACACTACATACACTACATACACTACATCACACTACACTACTACACTACTAACACTACATACACTACATACACCTACACTACACTACATACACTACATACACTACACTACACACTACATACACTCACACTATACTACTTACAGTACTACCCCACATGCCCACTACGCCACGTGCGCCACGTTCGCCACGTACGCCACGTACCCCACGTACGTCACGGACGCCATGTACGCCACGTACGCCACGTACACCACGTACACTACACACCATACACTACACACACTACACACTACACACACTACACACACTTACACACACTACACACACTTCACACACTACACACATTACACACACTACACGCACTACACACGCTACACGTTACTCACGCTACACACGCTACATACACCATATACGCCACATATGCTACATACGTTACACACGCTACATATGCTACATACGCTACATATGCTACATACGCTACATATACTACATACGATGCACTCCCTACACACGCTATATGCGCTACACGCGCTACACACGATACATACGTATATACACTACCTACACTACGTACACTGCGTGCACTACGTACATTATATGCACCACGTACACTACGTGTACTACGTACACTACTTACACTACTTACACTACTTACACTACTTACACTAATTACACTACTTACACTACTTACACTACTTACACTATACTTACACTACTTTCTTCACTACTTACTACTTACTACTTTCTTACACTACTTACACTACTTACACTACTTACACTACTTACACTACTTACACTACTTACACTACTTACACTACTTACACTACTTACACTACTTACACTACTTACACTACTTACACTACTTACACTACTTACACTACTTACACTACTTACACTACTTACACTACTTACACTACTTACACTACTTACACTACTTACACTACTTACACTACTTACACTACTTACACTACTTACACTACTTACACTACTTACACTACTTATACTTACACTTCACTATTACACTACTTACACTACTTACACTACTTACACTACTTACACTACTTACACTACTTACACTACTTACACTACTTAAACTACTTGCGCTACTTGCGCTACTTGCGCTACTTGCGCTACTTGCGCTACTTGCGCTACTTGCGCTACTTGCACTACTTGCACTACTTGCACTACTTGCACTACTTGCACTACTTGCACTACTTGCACTACTTCCACTACTTCCACTACTTCCACTACTTACACTACTTACACTACTTACACTACTTACACTACTTACACTACTTGCACTACTTACACTACTTACACTACTTACACTACTTACACTACTTACACTACTTACACCACATTGACATGTGGGAAATCGTTATTATTTGTTAAAAGATTGTCGATGCATCTATATCTGATCTTTTCTGATTTATCTTCATTCGACATCAAAACGCTTACGCCTTCTATTTTTTTATTCTTACTACGCTCGTATTATTTTGTACATCCATTTTTGACCTTTTTTCTATTGATTTGTTTGATTATTTATATATTTCCACTTCTCGCATTACGAACTTCCTTAATGAACTCAACGAAACGTGCTCTTGCTCTTAAGTGGAACTTTATTTTTGTGTTTGGATATCTTATTCGCTCGTTCATGTTTTTGATCGAGTTGAAATACGACGCTGGAATTTTCACAGTATATTCTTTATTGCCAAAAAAGCATTCGATTGCTAGCCAGATTCGATAAACATCGAAGATATAGGCAAAAATGCCTCCAAGCATGCTCATCATTATCTTGGCAACAATACAAGGTACAAATAAACTTTATTAGAAACAGTTGTAGAGTTCCGTTTTCCGTAAAACTCCAATAAAAGGAAAAATCTAAAAAACATATCTATGGAGACGTTTATTATTCGTTGAGGTCGCTGTAAAAGCGCTAAATTTTCTGCCTCTTGGGTGGGCAAAATATATATATATATATATATATATATATATATATATATATATATATATATATATATATATTATATGACCAAAAGACAATTTCATCGGCGTTGGGGAAAATGGATTTACTCGACGACTAAAACCTAAATTCTGTAGCCTATGAGTATTTGTCAGATTTTGAGCTGAATTTTGCCTAAAATCTATATTTATTCATCAATTTTGTTTGGGTCGCCGCAAAATACATTTTCTCGATGGTCAAGAGGTAAATGCTGTAGCTCGTGAGTGATGGTCATCTTTTTCGCCGAATGTTGCCCAAAGCTACATTTACACACCAATTGATTTTGCCGATAGCTTATCGGTGTTGATTAGCGGATTCCCAGAATTCACGTTTATGTGAGCGTGTGTGCGCGCGCGTGCTTGCGAATGTTTCTGGGTGTGTGGGTGGTTGCGTGGATGTGTGGGCGGGGGAGTCGGAGGGTGTGAGGGCAAGTGTGTTTGGGTGTGTGAGGGGGTGCGTGCGTGCCTGCACCCGTTTGTGCGCGTGCGTGTGTGTGTAAATTTTATGGAACTAATTAATCCCTAAAGTACCTTTTGTGTACATGTCGAAAATTCGGGATAGAACTGAAGATTTACAGAAATCTGTACTTTCGCTGCTCAGAACTTTTATACAAAGCGGCAAATGTACAGATTTTAAAGAAAAATTAGGAACCCGGTGGAAACACTTAGTATAAATTCGAATCTCACACTAGATCAGTCGGGGATCTATGCCTAAAAGGGTTCCAGCTTGGTTTATGCACTAGTATAGGTAGTGGATTTACTGAGTCGTTCCGACCTTATTGAAATGAGAATCAGTCTCACTCCATCTTGTGCTGATGATTTGAAGGTGCCTATTTTCTGTTAAGATTCACAGTTGCGCAAAAAATGTGCTGTAGCTCCAGATATAATTTAAAATTTAAAAAATCTAATTGCGGTTTCTTTCTTCACACTTTTTGTCGTATACTAACCATCAAATTTACAACTACTTCAAGCAAAAAAAAGTTCAGGCAATCTATTTTTAAATTCCTAATTTAAATTTACCGATGAAATTCCCTGAAATGCGCTTGCCAAATTTAGAAATCGCAAAAATATTTAAAAAATTCAAATTTTGGCGCCATTTTTCTTTGGTAAGGAAGCGTTTTAGGACAACAGTTCATAGGACAAGTTCCCATTATTTTTACGTGTTCTATTGATTCCTGAAGTTACCAAGATTAAACATGAATCACCCTGTATATTTAAAACTTAACATTTGAAAAAACACAAGTTTTAAAGATTTTTTATTATACACTGGCGGTGGAAACAGAGCTAAAACTTTGTGAAGTTTATGAACCACACAAGAACAAAAACGTTCGGGAAACCATACCAGCAGTTAGTATTGTCTATATACTGCCCTCTATGAGAGACAAATTGAAACTCGGTTGAATTGACCTTTTATTACAGTCGAACAAATATGAGAAGTCCAGCAACTATGTGTCCAAGTACTGTCGCGTTTTTAATAATTTGTTGTAAGCGTAAACACGAATCAATTAAAAATACCAGTTCCCCTCATAACGGGGAACTCTGACCTAGGCACGATGTCTCTTGACCTTATACATTCTTTTCTTAATGCAGTATGACAGGAATAATTTTGGCTACTTAAGATCTTTTCGAATCCTCCATTCCTTGGTGCTTAATATGCACATATTTTTTATTTCTTATTCATGTGTTTTAATTATTTTATATGATATAAAGTATGCATACATTAGTTTGTTAATCCGTTAAGGGTATGGTTACCAACTCATCAAGAGTTAATAATTAATTGAACAAAATTAATCTAATTATTAGATAATTTATTAACACGATATTGCTAGACGTTTAATAGCGTTGCTATTAACTGCTAATTGAACTACATTCAATAATGAAGATTGAAATAAATTATATACACCAACGTTACCTGTAATTCTTTGAATAATTAATTTACGCTCGAAATGTGTTTTTGCAAATTTTTTTGCTACTGCCTGGATTGTAATATAATGTATGGGTGACGATCCTGCTATAATGACTGAATGAATGTAAAAATTTTAACCCCCCTAAAAAAACTTATTAAAACCAACCCTGCTAATAATGCGTGGCATGATTGGCTGTGCAGGGACTGGGGCTATGAAAGACACCGACAAGCTCAAGTTGATGCTCTTGGCATGGAACTACCACACCCAGGCTCAAGGTAACAATTTTTTTGTTTAATTGGCTTTTATAAGTATTTTTAGTTTTGGTTTCCTTCATATTTATTTCACATCGTATCAAACACTTCATCATCAATATTGCCTAGATAATCACGTAATTCATAATTTTAAAACTTACGCAATGTTTAGGTGCTCGTAATGGTAGTGGAGAGTTAACCGATTTAACATCAATACCAGGGGGAGAAGAAATGGCCGGGTTATGGGCGCAATATCATTCAGCTTTAGGTTTATCAAAAGGCAAAGCTACACCACCAGTTCCAAGAGATCAATCTGTAAGTAATCCTTGATTAAACATATCGATCGTAATTTACAAATAGATTGTTTAAAAAAGACCTTGCATACACTTTAATAGGCAATCACGTCTTTATTGATTGCTAAACATTAAAACATATTAGGAATGTACTCATAACTTCCTTAACTAGATCGCCATTGTCTAATAAAATGTTGCTATTTAGAGTCCAGTAAATGCCGATACAGGGTCAGCGCATGATGAGACAAGCTCCAGTGGAAACAAAGAAGACGAAGATGATGACGATGACGAAAGTGACGACAAAATTGATACACAAACGCACGACCCTGAGAGACTTAAAGCGTTCAATGTTAGTTTATGACACCTTATTTATTCTACAGCTTACTATTTTACATTTCAGATGTTCGTAAGACTGTTTGTAGATGAAAATTTAGATAGAATGGTACCGATAAGTAAACAACCTAAAGAAAAAATTCAAGCTATTATTGATTCGTGTACAAGGCAATTCCCCGAATTCGCCGAACGCGCACGGAAGCGAATTCGAACTTACTTAAAATCGTGTAGGAGGAATAAACGAGCGAGGGATCCAAATTCACCTTGGGATTCTGTAATTAACACTTAACTAAATTGAAGGAAATTCTGTATTTGTTTTATTTACAGACACGTCCAACACCTGCACATTTAACATCAGTACAAGCTGAGCAAATTTTAGCAAGTGCTTGTGAAAATGAAAGTCATAATGCCAAAAGAATGCGGTTGGGACTTGAACCGGTCAGTCAACCAATGCCTCTACTTCCAGGCGCTACTGTAAGTGTTATTTGTTAAAGTTACTGATTATATATTCATATTTGGAATTTTAAAGGCAACAGATACAACAGCACCTATGAGTAGAAGTATAGATTTACCAGGGAATACACCTGTTAAGTTAGAAGTCGATACATCTTCTAGCGTTTTTCCTTCTTCAACTACTCCATCTACTACAACTAATTCAATTTCTAAAGGATTGTCGCTAACACCTGATATTAAACCTACGGGACTTAGGTAAGTCACTTGAAAGGCGTTGACGCTACTAATTTTCAGAATTTTTGTTCAGCAAAGGATGATTTTTCACGAGCATTGACGTTTTCTAGGTTACGTTCAGGTATAAAATTTACAGTTAATGCTCAATATTTTATGTTTATGCTATTATACAATGTTTTAAAATTATCGTTTCACATTATTGCTTTTTTATAGACATTTATTACACGAAGATGTAAGAGCTATTAGTGATAACATAATCGAAGAGTTGATATTTTGCGATGCACAATATTGCTGATAATTTTTATATTTTATTCAAAACAATTATTTTGGTTTTAATTAAAAAACCATTAAAAGATGAGAAAGTGTTTTAATATGTATGAAAACGAGTGTAGTTATAGAGTAATTTCGGAATATCCTTATATAAGGCGAGAACGCACCTTCTGACGGTACCCGTACGTGAGGCTTCATGAGCTTTAGTACTAGTCGGAACTACTTTTCACGGACAGATAGTTTTTCAAAAATTGCTTCCAATACGGCGTCAAGCTCTAAGGTAGGTGAGGTTTATCGATTCTCTTATTATTTTTCATCGCCCCCATTTTGTTATGCGAGACGAGGAAACCCGTTTTGCATATGCAGCAGATAAATCGAGATAAGGCGCCTTAAGGAAGGAATAGTGCTGTTTAGATTTCGTATAGTTGCACGGAGAAACCTCGCAGAACCACCTTAATCCATTCGTGGGCGCCCGCAGAATTTTGTACAATGAGGGGCAAGGGGTGTTCGAACATATGTATTAACTCTCAAGCTACAAAATTTGTGAACTAATCATAAAAACACTCCTCTATATTGAGAAAATCTAGCATTAACCTTCATCTTATGCGTCCTATAGATATAATTATTGGCAGTTAACAACAGCTGAAGCCTTCAAGGTTCCATGCCAAATCGATCAACAACTCTACTTGAGAAATTTTTGTCCATTCAATGCGATGTCATCTGACATCGCAGAACGCCACTACGTCTAGACACGGGGCATTGAGCTGAAACTGTATTCATTGGTGAATATCGTCGCAGCCTGCGCTTGTGCAATTTTTATAGTCATACGCACCGATGGATATAATGCGAATCCAAAACTACACTGGCGCATTCCGTTAAAAAAACATGTTTTAGATTCGGGCTGATGTCTTAACAGTATACCATTAACAAACGCCAGGAGTCATAGTCGGTCATACTTAATTATCGCAAATTTTGTTACAATCAATACCGAAAAGTCACGTTAATGTCCATTTGAAGTATTAAATTGTTCATCGATTGCACGAAGAAGAGAACCCAAATATAGGATATAAAGTTGCTATTGGATTGTATCGATCGTTCTTTGGCTAAGGCAATTTGACATCTTCAGACATTGACATCAGGTGTGGTGGATGCGGTGGTCGTGAAAGGTACAAATCCAAAAAATTCCTTCTTGGCTACATTAGACATCTCACAAAATTATTGGTCACTCATTGAAATCTGATTGTTGCTTGAATGGCTTTCGTCAGGCAAATCCAACACACTGGTTAACTTCTTTAACAGTCTTCTTTTCTCTTGTTACTGCTGCGCTACACTCTACTCCATTCTCAGAACGATGCGTTGTGTACTTCGTGTTACTTGTTGCTTGCAACAAATGTTTGTCATTATCCATAGTCCAGCATAGCCTGAAAATTCGAACATTTGACAATTTCACCTCGAATCGCTATATCATGGATGCCACACAAAAACATCGCTTTTACAGTTGGTGCCAGTTTCTTTCAGTTTTCATCTACGAGCATCTACATTGATCGACATGTCCACTCGCTGTTGAGATAAAGCTGCACGCACTTTTTGACGATTGCAGATGGCACATTCAACGTTGAAATCATTGCAGCGCGTACATGGCGAAACAATAGACATTCTTTACATGCGCATTCTACAAAACGTGCCTTTGAGCATACAGGAGGAGGTTAGCCATGGATAATTTTGAAGCTATTGTCGCCGAAATGCATGAACACCAGATCTGACATCTTTTTTTAAATGCGTAATATTCTCCAGACCAGTTGTGTAGGACTCCGACAGAGTATTCAGTTTGACTGAATCCAATAGTGCTTTATGCAACATCGAGTTCTTGTGGTGTTGCCTCAATCTGTAATTCTTCTTTTCTAGCCGAAAGTTCATTCCTGGAAGTTCTTTCGACGGGATGATTATCTACGGAAGTTGTAGTGGTGGAAGGCGGATGTACAGCTTCAGCATGCTGCTCATCCTTTCATTTGCAAAAGATTCGTACATCCATTACAGTTGATGTTTGAAACGGTATCTACCAAACAGAAGACTAACATAAACAGATAGGTAGACAGAAACTGCAGTCACGCTTCATAAAAACACGCACGGCAGTCACCTCGCGTAAACGACCTAGAGAAACGCGTTGATTGAATACAGTCGGTTTAACACAATCACTCGTGACTCAGTTTCTTTTCACAGGTAAAGGGTGAACATAAAAATACGTGCGAGCGTATTCACGCTGCATTCTATCTTTATGCAATGCCTCAAAAATTTCGATCATCACATTGCTGTTTCAATGAAATTATTTATGTGCATGTATAAGAGAAAAATCTAAAAAATTACATTTTCTGTACCTGAAAGATTACTGAGCGGTAATACCCGGGTATAGACTATAGAGTGTACCTTAGAGCACATAATTTCTCTCTCTCCCCCCCCTCTCTCTCCCCCCCCCTCTCTCTCTTTCTCTTCGAAGATTAATTTTTTATCTTGTCAGTCAGAAATCCGGGGGTGGGGTATATATCTAGATTTGCCACAATGTGCTGGCGCCTATAAACCTTCTTTTTTAAAGTGATTTTATTTGTTTACTTAAATTAACAGAATAAACAAACCAAAAAAAAAAAATCTAAACTTATTGTATTGACTTGTTTAATAATTAAATTGATAATTTTTGCAAATTGGGATACAAATAGTTATAAAAGTAATCGTTAACAAAATGCGTTAATCTTATTTTCCATCTAGCAGATCATTTCAAGTCTGCATCCAATTGAAATGGAGCGTTGTACCGATAAAGGAATTCAGTATAGCGATTGCATTTTCTTTGGTGACTGGACCAAACTCTTCAGCTGGCAAAAATCTTTATCTTTAAATTTATCTGGATTGAAGGGACAAACTCTAGTGATCTAAAGCCAGCAGTCCATTTTTCCATTGCTGTCTTTGTTGAAACTGGAAGTTAGTTATTCTCTCGTGTGGACGTGCTCTGAGATGTAATTCACTTGAGTGGGATAAAAATGTCAGATCGAGAGGTTGTAGCCTATGGGATGTGTGCCTAGGTATTAAAGTAATGGGATGAACATGGTATTTAAAGTGTTTAACCACTCATAAAACAGCTCATTGTTTATCCAGTCATTATAGGAGCAGTGATATATTTCACCTACCGGACCATTCTTGTGAAGTTAAGCATTTATATGCTTCGTGGACAAGATGAACATTGGTGTACTGTATTGCACCGGTCTTTCCTCTTTCCAAAGAAATCGCAGAACCTATTTGTTCCTGTTTTTCGGACCCAAAATTCTTGAAGGTCTTTCTATCGCTGTTGTGCCAGTCGCATGAACGTTGTACATGCCTGAAAATTTAACACTTAAGCAGTATTGGAATAAAATCGCTTGACCTCGGTTTTGTTAAAGGTGGTTATTCCATTGATACTTGTGCCCTCCGGTTTTCTTAGACTTACTTCTTGCTTTTTCTTAAGAACAGGCCTACCTAGCCTTTTTCAGCAAGTTGTCTCTTTTCAAAGATTGTGTCTAATTTCTTTTATCTCAGCATGTTTATACATCAATTTACTTGTCTTAACTCTCCAATAGTAATACCATAAAACATTTTAGCCCACTCTAAGATGTGTTTAGTTATCTCTTTCTCCTGTTCTGCGGCAAGGAAAGGCTTTAGTCCCACTTTAGATATTGATCTCAGTTTCAATCTTTATTTTGTACCGAAGCGTCGTCTCAAGGATGTAGAAACTAGTGCTATTTGAGACTCTTCTGAAAAATTTTCGAACATATGTTCTAGGCATCTGCAATCAACATTAGGTATAACTAGACTTGTTATCCTTGTGGTAAGGAAGACAATGATAGACTTTGGGTAATTTTACGCTGCGTAAAATTACCTTCATTTTGTGTCCAGTATGACACCAAACGATAGTAACTATTTAAATGTTATAAAAATATAAGTAAAACTATTATATTCAAGATCAAATTAACAGGCAAATTACCAGTAAATATCACGTTTTAATTTGATAATATAAGGAAAGTCGTATATAAAAGATTAACGCTTACCATGGTATAGTTTGCACGGCTTTTTTATACGAACCTACGTATACTTTCTATGATGTCTTGAAATAAATTTTAGGCACGCGCAAGAACCTCTGTTCCCTTAAGCCGGTACATTATGTTAGACATTTTGACTTGCGCCATCACATAGAAAGCGGTTACATTTGAATCGATTCTGCGTAAAGATCCCCCGGTCTCCCCTAGCGATTCTGTACCCACCCGGTAGGTTTCCCTGGCAAAAATACGGATCAACCGTAATGTGTAAAAAATAATAATTAGTATTACAACGGATCTTCACGTATCGCATGTGGATTTTTGTTAGCCTACACATGGTTATTATAGACGAATATATCGGGTCGAACTGGTACAAACGGCATTAGAACACCGCACAGCTAAATATCCTCAAAGGCCAACTGGCTCGTCGTTGAGGCCGTGAGTTTTACTAATAATGTTAGTTACGTTCAATTAAACAAAACCTTAAAAAGAATATTATACCTAAATCAGCACGTTGCCAACAGCGGCCAACGTAGAAAGTTCAATAACAAATAAACTTAAGTAATTAAATGACTAAATAATTTCGCAAATTTTAATAATATTTCAAAATAATTTAGTAGTCGCTACTAAATCCAGTGACGCAGACTCTATATCAACCATCTGGTCATTAATTTGCAAACAACCAATATTCAAATTTATTACAGACCAATTTAAAATATAGCACTTAAAAGTTTTAACCTACATAATATTACAGGATAAAGGGTGTAGAATAAGTACACAATGCCTAGGGCTGCCCTAGGTCTTTCCCGTCGAAACGATCGAATCTCTTCTCTACGTAAATGGAAATTTACGCTTCCACCCACCAAGAGTATTCTTCCCAATATTCATAAATTTTAATTCAAAAGCTGATTTGATAACTTTTGCCGTCGCCAGAGCTTCATATAGTTTCTTGGAGCCATAAGTACTATTTCAATTAAGCACAACAGTTTCTCACCCAACTGTCACCCGATAACCATCGCAAATTTATTAAATCAACCCTCTGTTTATTTAAAATGTTTAAAAAAGCCGTTCACGATTATTTTTGCCTTAAGTGATACCACTGCATCGGGGAAAACTACACCAAAAAAATGAAAGTGTAGCTTGCGAACTCTTCATAAAAATACGACAAAGGCAATCGCACTACGATTCTACAACACGTTCTTCAGGTTCACACGACATTAGGTGGTTTACATCACTCATAAACGCTCTACTATCGGGTACGCACGCTTTACTCGACTCCAGAGTGGACGCTTACTGCACATTCGCTAGTTTTTCCCAATTCGCCATATACCAATTCAAGAATCCTAGCCAAACCCTTTACTAAAAATACATTCAATCAGTTCGCGCGGTAAAAACGAGAAAATTTGTCAATGTAGATCAAATTTGCTGATTGTAATAAACCATTAAATTTGAATTTTGTGCAACAATGAACTGAATTACAAATTTTATGGTTATATGTAGACAAGAGGTGTTGACAAAGTTCGGTGAAATGTTCCAAAAACAGACAAAGCAGAAGAATCTCTTTTTAAAATAGTCACCATTTATGATAATGCACTTTTGGCAACATTGCTGCTTTTAGCTGAATATTAAGATATACCTTGACCTACAAAGTAACTGTTTTTGATAGACAGTGTGGACACAATACATATATGTTTTTAATTGATGTGTTCAAAATGTAGGTTACAGTCAAAATAATTTTGGTCTAATTTTCTGTTTCAGTGTATCAAATGCAGGTCTGTCAACCACTCCCTTAAATGGTTTGGGTATATCTACAACTCAAGGCACAGCACCCACAGCAATGTATCGGCCAAACTTCTCGCAAGCATTTCAAAGAGCAGGTCCCTATCCACTATTTCCAGGCCAACCGTTTAATACAGGAGGTGGGATATTAACTAATGGTGGGTAGTATTGCAAAGAGATTGATCTAATGATTACTTAATGATTTTTAGGACCTACAGATTTAAGTATGAAACAAAAACCATTATTAAATCACAAATTGAGTACGGGAGAAATGGCAGCAGTGCGACAATTAATAACAGGGTATCGTGAATCGGCTGCTTTTCTTCTTAGATCGGCTGATGAGTTAGAGCAACTGTTATTGCAACAGCAATAATTGTGTTACATGAATTGGCAAATGAGTGCTTTTAAAGAACGTGTGACTGTATGTGATCCTTAGACATTTATATTAAAGAAGAGAACTGCTGTGTATGACTATGTACCTGGCTTTTATATTATTATGTTGTACATCGAATAGCTTGATGTAATTTTTTTATCTTCTTGATTAATTATTTAAAAAAATGAATGTTATGTATAGAGAGAGAAAAAAATTGAAGCTGGACTAAACTTTGACTAGGTGCTTTTTTAATAATATCTTGAAAAGATTTTTGGAAAACTAAACAATGTACAAAGAAATTTCCTAAATAAATACTATTTATTTATTTATTAAGATCCTAAAGAAGTAAAAAAAAAAATACTTTAATACAGGGAAAATATGTTTATATGCATAAGAGTTTTGAGTGTACCAAAGAAAATTGTAAATATTTCACTTTATATCGCCGATGTATGTAATAAGTGCAACTATTCTACATATTTGTTAGTTTTATTGTAGCCATTAATTATAAATGTGTCTTCAAAAAGAGTGTTTTAACAAATTTATGCACAGTTTCAAGAAAGTAACATTAGCCACATCCTATTTTGTTCCAGTTACACTCGATGTTTGTAAGGTAATGGTAATAGAGAATGTTTTACTATTTTCATAAATGAAATATCCAAATAACTATTTCGAAAATAGTAGCATTGTTTAAAGAAAAGAAATCCATTGTGGAATTGCATATAAATAGATCTGAACAAAATATTTCTGTGATTGTTATAAGTGTGTATATTCATAGATAAAATTTTAATGATTTTTGTAATCATTGTAATGCTAAATGTATATTTCAACATTCCAATGTATTTCTCAATGTATATAATATTAAAATTGTATTTTGATTCGAATCACTGCCACATTTTCCTTTTACTGTAATAATGAATAAATACAATTATTGTATACTAGAACTATTAAAAAAAATAATTCAAAAATTTATTCAAAAAATGTTATGTTTTATTTATGATTTTTTATAATCGACAATTTCCATTTTTATTCCAAAATTTTCATTTCAAGTAATTTCAAAATTTGCTGATAATATATTTTAAACACATTTTTATGATCTCCACTGTACAGCATCAACAATGTGATTCAATATTCTGTGTGCAATTATACAATCTAAACGTTTCGATAACATTTGAATATACAAATGCACCATTAAAAAACCCAAAAAAGATAAGTATTTAAATATCTGTAATAATGGTGAAATTTCAGTGCTTTATGGGGAGGAAACTTATCGTTCTATTAGACAATTAGAAAAATTAAGGAAACGTTAAGCACAATTATTCTTGTCACTCATTTTTTAATCACGATGTCGAGACCAAGAAATTATCCCGAAGTTTCTCATATTAAAAACATTTTAATAACATACTAAATTTTGATATCTCGTGCCAACGTCACAAGGAAACATTTGATAAATTATACAAACAAAATAATAGGCCATCTGTATACCTTCCTGATCATGTTTCTTCAGATTATGCTATTGAAGAGCTTTCTAAAGGAGGAAATTTTGCGATAACACCAAAAGTAATACCTTTTTAAGATATAATTTCCAATGTGAAACTCCATTAAATCGTTACCTTACGCTGCTAAATAACATTAAAATAGAACAACTGTTGGAACCAGAGACATCGTTAACTACCAAAAGATGCTACAAGAACGTTTCTTTTAAATACTATAAAACTTTTTAAATTATCATTAAATTTATTCCTGAAGAAATAAAAAAGAAACTAACTCTGAAGCTCTTTCACCAAAACTATATGGTTTACCAAAAATCCATAAACCTAATACTTATTCCTTTAAGGCCTATTGTTAGTGCAATTGGTTTTCCTACATATAATCTTGCAAAACAACTTACATTTATATTATAACCTCATATAGGTAAACTACCCCATTATATTAAAAATTCTGCCGACTTTATTGAAAAAATTCATAATTTCAAAATTGAGGAGGTGATATAATGGTCAGTTTTGATGTGGTTTCACTTTTTACAAAAATCCCTCTAAAAGAAACTTGAATATATTGATCATATTTTTCTGAAGGATATAACCAATCTTTTTCAGCACTGTCTTACTACAACTTATTTTCAGTGGAATTTTATGAACAGATTGAAGGTGTAGCAATGGGTAGTCCTGTTATAGCTAATTTTTACATGAAATAGTTTGAAACATTAGCGGTACAAAATACACCTAAAAAACTTCAGGTTGGTATGGATATGTGTATGGCAGATTTGTTATTTGGAGACATGGAGAAGAGGCACTACATGAGTTTTTGGTTTTTATAAATGGTATATATCCTAGCATTCAATTTACTATGGAAAAAAAAGTAATGGAAGTTTACCATTTCTTGAATATCTAAAAATAATAATTCACCATCTTTTAAGGTTTACAGAAAGCCGACACATACTCATAGATACCTACCTTCATAAATTATCCACATAAAAAAATGTATGTAATTAAATCTTTAGTAGATTGAGCAAGACATGAATTTTTGAAAGATGAATATAAATATTTAACAAAATCCTTACATACAAGATAATGGCGCTTATTTATGTTAATAACGTTATTACACCTTCTAGACATAACCTTAAAGAAAAAACAGTTCTTAACATTGGTACTGCTTTTCTTCCTTTTATAACTAGTGTTACAGATAGAATTGAAAAAATCCTAATTAACTGTGGCATTAGGACTGTTTTTAGACCTACAAAAAAATTAAAGAACATTTAAGGTCACCTAAAGATGTTTCAAACCCATTATCATCTTCCGGAGTGTATAAGTTATCTTGTTCATGTGGAAAAGTATACATTGGAACAACAAAACGCAACTTATTTGATACAAGACGTAAAGAACATATGAGATCTTGTAGATTAGGGCAACCAGAGAAGTCTCGTTAATTTTAGCTTTTGGTATGTCTAGGTTTTTTGCTGTTTTTTCCTAGATCTTGAAGTAGTCCGCGCCTGCGCGTGCGCGCGCGCGCGTGTGTGTGTGTGTGGATGTATGTTAGTATCCACGATAAGAACTCCAAAACGAAAATACCTACGTACTAAACATTTTGTATTTAAGCTTGTTTTCATTGGGCTTGGAGAGCTGATTAGATTTTGGGAGAAATCCAGCGGTTAGTTTTGGTTTTTATCAAATATTTCTAAAACAGATGTATATTTCAAATATATAAAAACACCTAGATATAGACCTTAAACATATCGATTAATTATGTCCTATGCAATTATTTGATACAACGCGTAATTTAGCGGGAAAAATTCCCAAGGTAAGTGTTAGTTCAAATATTTTCAATAGCTGAATAACTATTAATCTTATAAGAAGAAGTGTAGACATACTTTTTAAATATAATTTAATTTTACATAGCTTTTCTTTGAAACGTTTCTTAATATAACGCAAGGTAAGTCTAAAAATTAATTAAATAGAAATGAAAATGGTTAAACTGTATTATTGATTTTTTATAGAAGTGGGCAGTTTTGGAACTTTTTTAAATTAACATGTACCTATGTCTATTAATTTTTATTTGACATGAAGTTCAAAACGTCATTCTGACATAGATTATTGTTTTTGTTTTTATAATGTTGCCTGTTTTCATTATCAACGTTACGATTGCGAGTCAACCGGTTGACGGATTTCGTTGATTTTTTTTATATGAAGGTAATTTTGCGTAGAAAGAAATAACGGAGCCAGAATTTGATTTTAAGGTTCTAATTTTTTTGAAAAAGTCTAGCAGCTGACGCTAATATTATCGATTTACATGTATACGTTTGTATTTAATTTATTATGCGTTTTATTATCATTAAATTTAATTTTAAACATAAAATTTTGCGGAGGAAGTGCTAGTTATAATTAAAATTATTTGATTTCTTTTAATTTTTTAAGTTAGCTTCTAGATGTCTATTAGCCTCTGTCTGGCATGAAGTCTTAAGCGTCTGTTTATAAAAGAGCAAGGGTGTAGCCAGGATTTATAACGGGGGCAAACCATGGTCCATGGTCGTTCAAAATGTAAAATTTTAGGATAAAAAGAAAAGGCAAATGAAAACAAAACTTTGAGATTTTAATTATACTTAAATTAAACTAATAACAGATAACAAAAAAAATATGCAGAACAGAAAAATATGTATATTTTAGATTTAATTTTTTGTTTATTAAAATTTAAAAATTATTTAATTTATTTTTGCTCTTCCAGGGGGGGCAGTTGCCCCTCCCTGCCCTTAACTGGCTACGCCCATGTAAAAGAGGTTGAATAATTATCCTAAAAAGATGGTTATTAAATTTATTTCATTTCTTTTAATTTCCATTTTGTAGGTTGGAAGGTCGTGGGGTGTTATACACTAGATACTTTAATGATCTAGTTATTTTTTACTAAAATTGTATTCCATAGTTGAGTTTATACGAAGATAACTGCAAGTGTTATCGAAACGTTTAGATTGTACAACTTTAATATTCAGATATACCATTAAAGAACCAGTAATGTGTTAAATTAACTTGGAGATTTTAGAGAGAGTTTGAAATTTTTATGCCGGTTGTGTAGGCAACACACGTTGCGTCCATTGGAGGAAGTTTGGCATCATGGTGCGTGAGAATTGAATAGTAAAGAAATTAAAAATGAAATAATTTCAGAAATTCCAATTGGTCACATAGGACCAGCTGACTTTTCCGTTTGGTTCTTCGTCTGAAAAAGAATTGCGTTGTTAGAAACTAGGTATGTGGGAGATTTCTTTCTGTAATCTTTTATAACATTTTACTTAATAAAAGTTACATGCAGCATTAGTGCTGGTTTTTAGTCTCTACAGTTAAAAAAAAACTATACTAAGTAGTGTAGTACGTATATTACAGATTATTAATAAACGTTTTGCGTCAGATCAAAAGGTGTAGTTTTGGTGCTTTCGTCGCTTCTTCAGTTCAATATTGTAACGGATCGTTTCACCTGTACATGAACTACTCCTTTACACCTGGGGTCATGAACGCATGGTTAGCAGTTCCTCGTCACTACCGAATCCTGAACAGGGATCTACGTCAGCCCGCTGGAGAATAACTCGAGGAGTAACTTCAATCTCGTCTCGTTTTCTCTAAAAGAACATTAAGCTTAAGTCACGTAAGACGCACGAACACTCCTATTTACCAACAACTGATAGGTCAGTCGTTTAAATGTTTAATTACTTCACATCGGAATTCTGGATCGATAGACAATCGTTTTAAGTGGTTCGTTATTAAACGAATTACAGCTGCAAACATAACACACAGCGGTGTGTTATACATGCATTTAACTGTGACATTGCATTGAGTGATACCTAACAAGGTTATGTACCTGAAATCGTAAAGGTTTAATTAATACTTAATGATAATTAACTCCATTCGTATTTACTGAGGTGTTCAATTTTACCTTTACTAATTTATCTTCCTCGGCACTTTATTTTGAGGTAGCTTACTGATTAAGATTTGGGATTTTGAGTGCATTATAAACAGCTGTGACAATTTGCAACTGTTCACCTTGAAGTTTGCTGCTTCTGTATTTAAATAGTATTTTATGTGGGGAGAGCCATATTATAATCTAACAGTGATGTTTGTGTAGAGTAAAACGCTTTATACTGGGTGATTAAAGTAATGAGTCAATATTGCTGAAAATTTAACTGTTAAATTTCGGATTTGTGTTTTGCCGTGTACCAATAGTTAACCTTCAACTTTACGTTCTAACAAACGTTATTATAAATGAAGAAGCTATTGATGGTTCACGAACGTGAATATGTTAGCCTTCAGTTGTCAAGTTTTGAGTTAAGTGTTATAAAGTAGATTTCTAATTTATGCTTGTAGTTTTGTGTGCAACAGTAGTAGCAGACATCATTTTTTATGTACGTTGCTTGAAAACTTTTACTTCACTTTTCTGTTATGCTTATTAATTACTTTTAGATTTAATTTTTTTATGCAATGATAGATGTCTGGCTGGTATATTTTGGGTTATTTATATCTCAGTTATGTTATGATTCGATTGAATTCAAGTCGATTTTATTTCTAGGGTCAACGCTGGATGTTGAACAGTGCATAAAACGTGTCATTTTATTTCACTATAATTTGATTCAATTAAATTTTTCTTTTTGTATCTATTTAGAAGAGGCACTAGAAAAAGGTACGTGTGGTACTATCCATTTTTTTTTGTCCAACTTCGGGGGACCTGTACATATTCTGGAGTTGTTTGGTCGAATAATAGCTATCCCGACTTAGGATACCAGTTGTTTGAGTACTTACTGTAACCAATACGATTTGATATTTAGACTAGATGCCTTCGGCGAGTTTACGTTACCCATCTTTAGTATATTTAGGTTTTGAGGCACAGTACTACTGTTACTAATTGTAGCCACAAAGATTAAACCGATTTGTATTAAACTACCAATAGTTGTTTTCTTCTTTACTGCGGTTTAGGGGTGAAATCCTAACCAAGCTTATTCCCTTCTTGGACTGGGTCCAACATTATTTTTAACTGTACTATATCTCTTACTGTGTCGTAGCCCTTTTCTTGGTCTAAGGGCGATATAAAATTAAATCAAGTGGTGCCCTTTTAAATTCTCTGTGTATCTACGACCGCCACATGCCCACGCATCCAAGCGCCTAACCGACCGACTGATCTTCCCACCTTACTCCTACTAGCTGTTACGGCACACCTTTTACTTTTGCTACGACCATACCTTTGTGCATGTAACAAACCCAAAAAAGATCTGTATTTTAATAAGTGTTACATTCATTTTAAATTCATGTTGAATGTAATAAAGTTCTCAAAAAATGATGGAATTCCATCAAAGTTAGAAACTCAAATAAAATATTTTTATGTTTAAGTTGTAAGAAGTGTCAATAGTTGTTTTATAGTAGAAGAAAGACACAAAATCAACCTTTTGGCACACTTTGAAGTCAATCCGCGATCCTATGCAGGATTATGTTACTTGTCACTTTCAAAAGTTATGGCGATTTTTCTTTTTTGCCACTACATTTTCATGATAGAAACCTTATATTAAGGCATAATTTAGTAACATTACAAGTAACTTCTGCGTTCCTAAAAAATGAATGTTGTCCAACTAATCAAAATTTAGTAGGACATGTATCACTAATAGACAAAATTGGATTTCCACAACATAATAAATGACAGGGTATACCATTTAATAATAATAACGTTATTGTTCAAACAGGTCATATTCCTCCTCAAACATAGCAACCACAAGTTAATTCACAAAAAAAAACAATTATTATGAGTGCGAACACAGAAAAAGAAAGACACAATCATTCTGCAACAAAACTTAAGTATTAATTGTACTTAACAAGCCATTTAGAGGGAAAAAAAACAAAACATAACAATCCTACAACTCCTCCGAATAGCTGATGCTCTACAACAATCAACGCTTTTCATAGAAACACGTCAGATTGTAAGATTTAAAAATTCTAATCTATATCTTATTATATCCATTAAATTGAATAGTTTTTCTACATTATGAGCATTGAATGTGAAAGAATAGTAGTTGTAGTTTTCTATCATAACAGTTTTCAATATTCTGCCATATCCTTTAATTCCCAATTGTAATAAATACCAAGATTTCTAGACAGAGATTCATAATGCTGATCATTGATTGTGTCTTCTGCTTTGTTTACACTTGGCCATTCAATTTTGTTTTCAATTTCTTGGGATCGGAAAAATTGTAATTCTACATATGAATGCCATCTTAGAAGTTCATCCCATTCCTTTGTGTCTAATACCACATTATTACTTTGATCACAGTTACCGCACTTCATACGCACTACTCGTGTAAGGTTGAGGTGTGTGCTGTATCCAGTTTCAATATGTTTCACATAATGGGTATAATTCGATGGTTTATAGTAAGCACAATCGATTAAGCATTCGTTAGCTGCTTGTTTATACACTGTATGTTTTGTAGGTGTGTTGAAGTGTATTAGAGTGGCAACCCCTGCTTCTGCCCCCGAGGGCGCCCAGTAGGTTTGCGCGGTTTCTAATCCTATTAAGTGTTCTTTTTACATTGGGCAGCCAATTGAGGGTTCTAGTGAATAGAATTCCTAGGTAGGTGACTTCACCTTGGGGTGTGAGTCTTTCTTGGTTTAGGGTGCGTGAAACATTTCTGGAGGCACGCTTTGGGAACTTATCTTCTGTGTGATTAGGATGTCGGAAGAGGATTGTTTGGGTTTTGGTGAGATTGACGGAAACTCTCCACCGGTTCGCCCAGTTGGAGAAATCTATCAACACACACCTCGCTGCAGTTTATATAAGAATAATGTGTCCTTGACTTGAGTATCTATCACAACATGTTTAAGCTTGTCAAGTACCCCGCCTTGACCTACTTTTAGTTTAGACAACTATTTGACCTTAACTCAATTTAGTCAATATAAGTACAATTTGACCTTGGTCTACTTTTTAGCATAGACAACCTTTCATTCTTCTTATTCTATTTTTATATTTCTAAGAAATGTAATATGATAGTACATGATAGTATATGATGGCAAGTCAATAACCTTTGACCTTGAAAACTCTATTTTTAGATTTCTAAGAATTCAAAGATTTAAATTTCCCACCAACAGTTTGACCTTGAACTGGCTCCGACCTTGTTTCTCTCGTCAATACTTAATACTTTTTTTCTTGGCTTTCTCTTATCATGTGTACTACTTTCATTTCTGCTAATTCTGATTTACCTGCATATTGTGTGCGCCCAAATTATACATCTGTATCTTTGAAAACCACCAACCTTCGTTATCGTTAAGGGAATAAATCTGAGAACGACAATTGCGCATTAGACGTGCTCGCCACAGCGTCAGCAGTTTTTTTTACGTTAAGGTTTGGTTGAGAAATATGGTGCAATATGGTGGAGAGGCTGTTTGTTTGCACGGTTAATTGCGCGGGTGATTCTGGATCTGACTTTCGTGAGTAAAAGATGTGATTTATGAGTCGGGGGCGTGATCTTTTGACTGTTGAAGGGTAATTTATCTACGTGTGACCCGGTGTATTCTTACCGATATCGTCTTATTAACAGTCTGGCGCCCTTTACTTGAGTTTATTCTAATTACGATGCTCCTTTATTTGGGACTTTCAACAATACGACTAACCACCTTCAGTGATTTTAAATTCAAAAACACGCCCATGCCCTCTGTCCCACCGAGCTAGTCCGGTGCACCCTAATTATCTGTTATGTGCCGTTTTAGTTTCATTTTCGACCGTTACATCTTACGCTTCGTTTCAATTAGTAAATGTAATCGTACAAATGTATAGTTTGTTTTCAACTTAAGTATATTCGATACTGCAGTATAGCCGATGTTCTTCGCCGCATTCTTCTCCTATCTACGGAGTCCATTTAAGCTATTTTTATTTAATTATGAATGTTTCGTGTACGATATAACTGCGTTACACTCATAATGATTTTATTGTGATTCTCTTCTGGTTAAGGTTTACTTAAAGACATTTGGGCAACTGCCTACCTTCGGCAACTCATATAGAATTAATTAATTAATTTAATTACCCTCTAACCGGTATCATATTCCAATTCCGCCATCTTGCTCGGCACCATAGCCTGAATAAAACATTTTGATTGGTTGCAATATAACGTCCGAGTGAGTGCCGACGTCGTGGTCAGGAGCGACTGTGGAGTGCTCATGCTGTAGTTGAACTTAACCAGTATAAGTATTATTTGCATAAGCACCACGTGCTGATCTGTGTAGATAAACTGCAATTTTGCATTAACATAAGTAGGTATGGAGAAATGATTGCCTACCTCGTTTCGTAACTTATTCGTTTATCATAAGTATATTTGAAGTGATATGAAAAGTCAACAGGACTTGCGTAAATGGATAGAAGAATATAGTGTGATGAGCAAAACAAATTGGAACATTACAAAGTGCATTACGTCAGATCGATTTGTAGTTACGTAAGGCATAATAATTTAAATAAATCAATACAGTAGGTATGTATGTGGTTTCCCAGAATTATCTATCTATGCCATCGTTCAAATTATAAAAGAGTAGATCCCAAAAATAATAAACGGGGGCGGTCCAAAAAGTTTGGATGTCCTGCAGAAATGCACATTAAAATAAAATTAACCACCAAGGATACAGTGAAAAAGGAATCTCATGTAAGTATAAGAATATTGACCGAAAAATATTGATCAATTTTATTTTGTTTTTGTTTAATGCATGTTGCTCTTGCTATTCTTTATGAATCTCATAGCACTTAATAATAAAATGGTGTTAATTAAACATTGTGTTTGAATACTATTTGAATACGTAATAATCTCGGCACAGTCCCTTCCGACCACGATTTCGGCACTCACTCAGACGTTATATTGATATCAATCAAAACGCCTTATTTTGGCTATGGTGCCGAGATAGATAATGGAATTGAAACATGTTAACCGTTATCTGTGCTTACTTAAAAGTATTGAAGTATTCAATGGTGAATGTTAAGAAGCAACTAATGGACGGAACCCGTTTTCCCCACAGGATACCTAGTTAACTCGTACTTGAATTTTGAGAAGTAAAAAACTATGAGAGGAACGAGAATGAGAACCTAGTTCGTGTCTACCATACCTGCACTTGCTATTTGTTTTAAAGGAGTTTCTTTCATGGGCATTTCAAAAATATACATATATACACATATTTCCGCATAATTTGTGCCATATTTGAATTTTTCCTCTTTATCTCTTTTTTAAAATTCAAGCGCAATTTTCTCCATGAAATAGGAAATTCCCCACAAGTTCGCAAGATTGTGTTCAAGGGAATAAATAGTTAAAGAGATCTTTTTATACAATGTTTACTAACATAACTAGTAAAATACATGTTTTGAAATACAATAAAATTTCAATAATACCATTTATGAATATGTTAATATGAGTTACCCAATAATGCTTTAACATGATATGGGTTTACTAGCATGCGCTATTACTAAAGTATACCAAAGGTGAAATTGCTCTTCATCGTCCTCATTTGTATTAACCAATCTTAGGTCTCTCATAAACTTAACCTGATCCAAAGCAAATTCCATTTCTAGATTTTCAGGAATACCAAATGTGCTTAATGATATTACGAAATCTAAAATTATAATTTACATCTTCTTGTGACTTGAGTTAATAAAATAAAATAAAATCGAAATATTATCTTTTTCTTATTATATTAGTGATGTTGTCGTTAGCATTGATAAAATATCCTGATCTAATTACTTTCCATACAGTAGAAGAAACACATATTGGAAATAGTCATTTACATTACAAGACCGGAAAGTAGCGTTTTGCAGGTAGAGACAAGCAAAGTTCTGGAAGTTTGGACAAAAACCTGCTAAACAATAATTTGTGGTCACGTGACGTTTTTTTTAAGATCGACACTATGATGTAAACTTAATTATATACATTATTTTTGAATATTTATGTTAAATGTACAATTGTGAACGTTAAATGTTTGAAAGGTGGATGTGTCTGAAATGGTGGGAATTGTTATATTTTTTGTAATGGTACTAACAAAATTAGTTTCCCGCATACTGTTTCTAGAACATCACGCATAGATTTTGTTTGCTATATCAACTTTGTTTTTTATTGAGTCTTCAAGGTAGCCTTCCACTACGGTGGAGGATTTTCGTCCTCCGTACCGTTTTAAAATTATAGCATCATCCCTTCTGTCTACTATGTGAATCTCTGACCTTCAACGAAAGCAGTGACCTGTCTATTTCCCTGGATTTTCTAATTTAAAATAGGAGGCGATTTTGTTAAGGGCTTTTCCCACAGAACGCAATCCTACTACTTGGGTTGAACACTTCCCATCAAAAAGAAAATAAATAGCCGTTTATGGTTGGTATGCGGTAGCCTCAATTGCAAATATTTCCCGTAAAGTTGCAAACCTCTTTGGGAATTTACAGTAAACGTTCTGGTGATATTCGTTTTGGTTATGGGGATTTTAACTATCAACATTGTTTCCTTATCCTCGATATCAGTAAGTGTCATATTGACAAGTTCCTCGCGGCCACATGCACCTGCGGAACCCATAATTAAAAGCACTTAAAATAGAATTAAGGTTTATTGTAACCAGTTTTTACTTTGTTTCTTTGATTTTAACTTACCTTAAGCATAAGATATTCGATATCGAGAGTATTGTTCAGAAACGCTTCAATTTGCTCTCTTGAAGGAATCTTTGATTTCTTCGGTGTATGGCCAACAGACTCCTTTTTAATAAACGTTATTAGTTTGAAAAAATTATTAATGTTTACATTATCTTTTATCGCCAGCATAAATTTTAGCATTGAATGTAGGCTCCATAATGTTGCATAATCCGGGGTTTTTCAGCAAAATATGTCAAAAGGACTACTTCACTTACATTTCTTACCTTTTTTCCCCGACAACATTTTCTAAATCCGTCGTATCACTTCTCGTATCGGGTTTTTGATTTGACTGGCAATATATCGAAAGCCGCCTTCTTTGTTGCTTCAAAATTTTCTTTTGGATTTTCATTTTCTATGTCGGACAATTCACAACTAGATCTGAATCTTCTAATTTGCGAACTCACAAAACAAGTTTGACATAGACTACCAAATAAAACTCAACCAACTGTCACTTGACAATAAATCGCGTCACAAAGTCAAATTTTATTGGTAAAAAATAGAATCAGCTCAAGCAAACAAGAAAATAACAGGTTGTTGTCTATGCTAAAAAGTAGGTCAAGGTTAAATAGTTTTTGTATTGACTCCGTGTATCTGTGTATCTGGGTATCAGTGTATCTGTGCATCTGTGTACCTGTGCATCTGTGTACCTCTGTATCTGTGTATCTGTGTATCTGTGTATCTGTGTATCTGTGTATCTGTGTATCTGTGTATCTGTGTATCTGTGTATCTGTGTATCTGTGTATCTGTGTATCTGTGTATCTGTGTATCTGTGTATCTGTGTATCTGTGTATCTGTGTATCTGTGTATCTGTGTATCTGTGTATCTGTGTATCTGTGTATCTGTGTATCTGTGTATCTGTGTATCTGTGTATCTGTGTATCTATCTGTGTATCTGTGTATCTGTGTATCTGTGTATCTGTATCTGTATCTGTGTATCTGTGTATCTGTGTATCTGTGTATCTGTGTATCTGTGTATCTGTGTATCTGTGTATCTGCTGTGTCATCTGTATCTGTGTATCTGTGTATCTGTGTATCTGTGTATCTGTGTATCTGTGTATCTGTATCTGTATCTGTATCTGTGTATCTGTGTATCTGTGTATCTGTGTATCTGTGTATCTGTGTATCTGTGTATCTGTGTATCTGTGTATCTGTGTATCTGTATCTGTGTATCTGTGTATCTGTGTATCTGTATCTGTGTATCTGTGTATCTGTGTATCTGTGTATCTGTGTATCTGTGTATCTGTGTATCTGTATCTGTGATCTGTGTATCTGTGTATCTGTGTATTGTATCTGTGTATCTGTGTATCTGTGTATCTGTGTATCTGTGTATCTGTGTATCTGTGTATCTGTGTATCTGTGTATCTGTGTATTCTGTGTATCTGTGTATCTGTGTATCTGTGTATCTGTGTATCTGTGTATCTGTGTATCTGTGTATCTGTGTATCTGTGTATCTGTGTATCTGTATCTGTGTATCTGTGTATCTGTGTATCTGTGTATCTGTGTATCTGTGTATCTGTGTATCTGTATCTGTGTATCTGTGTATCTGTGTATCTGTGTATCTGTGTATCTGTATCTGTGTATCTGTGTATCTGTGTATCTGTGTATCTGTGTATCTATCTGTGTATCTGTGTATCTGTGTATCTGTGTATCTGTGTATCTGTGTATCTGTGTATCTGTATCTGTGTATCTGTATCTGTATCTGTGTATCTGTGTATCTGTGTATCTGTGTATCTGTGTATCTGTGTATCTGTGTATCTGTGTATCTGTGTATCTGTGTATCTGTGTATCTGTGTATCTGTGTATCTGTGTATCTGTGTATCTGTGTATCTGTGATCTGTGTATCTGTGTATCTGTGTATCTGTGTATCTGTGTATCTGTGTATCTGTGTATCTGTGTATCTGTGTATCTGTGTATCTGTGTATCTGTGTATCTGTGTATCTGTGTATCTGTGTATCTGTGTATCTGTGTATCTGTGTATCTGTGTATCTGTGTATCTGTGTATCTGTGTATCTGTGTATCTGTGTATCTGTGTATCTGTGTATCTGTGTATCTGTGTATCTGTGTATCTGTGTATCTGTGTATCTGTGTATCTGTGTATCTGTATCTGTGTATCTGTGTATCTGTGTATCTGTGTATCTGTGTATCTGTGTATCTGTATCTGTGATCTGTGTATCTGTGTATCTGTGTATCTGTGTATCTGTTGTATCTGTGTATCTGTGTATCTGTGTATCTGTGTATCTGTGTATCTGTGTATCTGTGTATCTGTGTATCTGTGTATCTGTATCTGTATCTGTGTATCTGTGTATCTGTGATCTGTGATCTGTATCTGTGTATCTGTGTATCTGTGTATCTGTGTATCTGTATCTGTGTATGTATCTATCTGTGTATCTGTGTATCTGTGTATCTGTGTATCTGTGTATCTGTGTATTGTATCTGTGTATCTGTGTATCTGTATCTGTATCTGTGTATCTGTATCTGTATCTGTGTATCTGTATCTGTGTATCTGTGTATCTGTGTATTGTATCTGTGTATCTGTGTATCTGTGTATCTGTATCTGTGTATCTGTGTATCTGTGTATCTGTGTATCTGTGTATCTGTGTATCTGTGTATCTGTGTATCTGTGTATCTGTGTATCTGTGTATCTGTGTATCTGTGTATCTGTGTATCTGTGTATCTGTGTATCTGTGTATCTGTGTATCTGTGTATCTGTGTATCTGTGTATCTGTGTATCTGTGTATCTGTGTATCTGTGTATCTGTGTATCTGTGTATCTGTGTATCTGTATCTGTATCTGTGATCTGATCTGTGTATCTGTGTATCTGTGTATCTGTGTATCTGTGTATCTGTGTATCTGTATCTGTATCTGTGTATCTGTGTATCTGTGTATCTGTGTATATGTATCTGTGTATCTGTGTATCTGTGTATCTATCTGTGTATCTGTGTATCTGTGTATCTGTGTATCTGTGTATCTGTGTATCTGTATCTGTGTATCTGTGTATCTGTGTATCTGTGTATCTGTGTATCTGTGTATCTGTGTATCTGTATCTGTGATCTGTATCTGTGTATCTGTGTATCTGTGTATCTGTGTATCTGTGTATCTGTGTATCTGTGTATCTGTGTATCTGTGTATCTGTGTATCTGTGTATCTGTGTATCTGTGTATCTGTGTATCTGTGTATCTGTGTATCTGTGTATCTGTGTATCTGTGTATCTGTGTGTCTGTGTATCTGTGTATCTGTGTATATCTGATCTGTGTATCTGTGTATCTGTGTATCTGTGTATCTGTGTACCTGTGTACATGTGTAACTGTGTATCTGTGTATCTGTGTCTGTGTATTTGTGTATCTGTGTATCTCTGTACCTGTGTATCTGTGTATCTTGTATCTGTGTATCTGTGTATCTGTGTATCTGTGTATCTGTGTATCTGTGTATCTGTGTATCTGTGTATCTGTGTATCTTGTATCTGTGTATCTGTGTATCTGTGTATCTGTGTATCTGTGTATCTGTATCTGTGTATCTGTGTATCTGTGTATCTGTGTATTGTGTATCTGTGTATCTGTGTATCTGTGTATCTGTGTATCTGTGTATGTATCTGTGTATCTGTGCATCTGTGATCTGTGTATCTGTGTATCTGTGTATCTGTGTATCTGTATGTATCTGTGTATCTGTATCTGTGTATCTGTGTATCTGTATCTGTGTATCTGTGTATCTGTGTATCTGTGTATCTGTATCTGTGTATCTGTGTATCTGTGTATCTGTATTATCTGTGTATCTGTGTATCTGTGTATCTGTATCTGTATCTGTGTATCTGTGTATCTGTGTATCTGTGTATCTGTGTATCTGTATCTGTGTATCTGTGTATCTGTGTATCTGTGTATCTATCTGTGTATCTGTGTATCTGTGTATCTGTGTATCTGTGTATCTGTGTATCTTCTGTGTATCTGTATCTGTATCTGTGTATCTGTGTATCTGTGTATCTGTGTACTGTGTATCTGTGTATCTGTATCTGTATCTGTGTATCTGTGTATCTGTATCTGTGTATCTGTATCTGTGTATCTGTATCTGTGTATCTGTGTATCTGTGTATCTGTATCTGTGTATCTGTGTATCTGTATCTGTATCTGTGTATCTGTGTATTGTGTATCTGTGTATCTGTGTATTGTGTATCTGTGTATCTGTGATCTGTGATCTGTGTATCTGTATCTGTGTATCTGTATCTGTGTATCTGTGTATCTGTGTATCTGTGTATCTGTGTATCTGTATCTGTATCTGTGTATCTGTGTATCTGTATCTGTGTATCTGTGTATCTGTATCTGTGTATCTGTGTATCTGTGTATCTGTGATCTTGATCTGATCTGTGTATCTGTGTATCTGTGTATCTGTGTATCTGTGTATCTGTGTATCTGTATCTGTATCTGTATCTGTATCTGTATCTGTATTGTATCTTGTATCTGTGTATCTGTATCTGTGTATCTGTGTATCTTGTATCTGTATCTGTGTATCTGTGTATCTGTATCTGTGTATCTGTATCTGTATCTGTGTATCTGTGTATCTGTATCTGTATCTGTGTATCTGTGTATCTGTATCTGTGTATCTGTGTATGTATTGTGTATCTGTATCTGTGTATCTGTGTATCTGTGTATCTGTATCTGTGTATCTGTGTATCTGTATCTGTGTATCTTGTATCTGTTATCTGTGTATCTGTGTATCTGTGTATCTGTGTATCTGTATCTGTATCTGTGTATCTATCTGTGTATCTGTGTATCTGTGATCTTGTATCTGTGTATCTGTGTATCTGTGTATCTGTGTATCTGTGTATCTGTGTATCTGTATCTGTGTATCTGTGTATCTGTATCTGTGTATCTGTGTATCTGTGTATCTGTATCTGTATCTGTGTATCTGTGTATCTGTGTATCTGTGTGTATCTGTGTATCTGATCTGTGTATCTGTGTATCTGTATCTGTGTATCTGTGTATCTGTGTATCTGTGATTGTGTATCTGTATCTGTGTATCTGTGTATCTGTATTGTGTATATCTGTGTATCTGTGTATCTGTGTATCTGTGTATCTGTGTATCTGTGTATCTGTGTATCTGTATCTGTGTATCTGTGTATTGTGTCTGTATCTGTGTATCTTGTATCTGTGATCTGTGATCTGTGTATCTGTGTATCTGTGTATCTGTGTATCTGTGTATCTGTATCTGTGATCTGATCTGTGTATCTGTGTATCTGTGTATCTGTGTATCTGTATCTGTGTATCTGTGTATCTGTGTATCTGTGTATCTGTGTATCTGTGTATCTGTGTATCTGTGTATCTGTGTATCTGTGTATCTGTGTATCTGTGTATCTGTGTATCTGTGTATCTGTGTATCTTTGTATATGTGTATCTGTTTATCTGTATCTGTGTATCTGTGTATCTGTGTATCTGTGTATCTGTGTATCTGTGTATCTGTGTATCTGTGTATCTGTGTATCTGTGTATCTGTGTATTGTATCTGTGTATCTGTGTATCTGTGTATCTGTGTATCTGTGTATCTGTGTATCTGTGTATCTGTGTATCTGTGTATCTGTGTATCTGTGTATCTGTGTATCTGTGTATCTGATCTGTGTATCTGTGTATCTGTGTATCTGTGTATCTGTGTATCTGTGTATCTGTATCTGTGTATCTGTGTATCTGTGTATCTGTGTATCTGTGTATCTGTGTATCTGTGTATCTGTGTATCTGTGTATCTGTATCTGTGTATCTGTGTATCTGTGTATCTGTGTATCTGTGTATCTGTGTATCTGTGTATCTGTGTATCTGTAATCTGTGTATCTGTGTATCTGTGTATCTGTGTATCTGTGTATCTGTGTATCTGTGTATCTGTGTATCTGTGTATCTGTGTATCTGTGTATCTGTGTATCTGTATCTGTGTATCTGTGTATCTGTGTATCTGTGTATCTGTGTATCTGTGTATCTGTGTATCTGTATCTGTGTATCTGTGTATCTGTGTATCTGTGTATCTGTGTATCTGTATCTGTGTATCTGTATCTGTGTATCTGTGTATCTGTGTATCTGTGTATCTGTGTATCTGTGTATCTGTGTATCTGTGTATCTGTGTATCTGTGTATCTGTGTATCTGTGTATCTGTGTATCTGTGTATCTGTATCTGTGTATCTGTGTATCTGTGTATCTGTGTATCTGTGTATCTGTGTGTATCTGTGTATCTGTGTATCTGATCTGTGTATCTGTTTGATCTGTGTATCTGTTTGTTATCTGTGTATCTGTTATCTGTGTATCTGTGTATCTGTGTATCGTGTATCTGTATCTGTGTATCTGTGTATCTGTGTATCTGTGTATCTGTTATCTGTGTATCTGTGTATCTGTGTATCTGTTATCTGTGTATCTGTGTATCTGTGTATCTGTGTATCTGTGTATCTGTGTATCTGTGTATCTGTGTATCTGTGTATCTGTGTATCTGTATCTGTGTATCTGTGTATCTGTTATCTGTTATCTGTGTATCTGTGTATCTGTGATCTTATCTGTTATCTGTGTATCTGGTATCTGTTATCTTGTTATCTGTGTATCTGTGTATCTATCTGTGTATCTGTGTATCTGTGTATCTTGTATCTTGTATCTGTGTATCTGTTATCTGTGTATCTGTGTATCTGTGTATCTGTTACTGTCTGTGTATCTGTGTATCTGTGTATCTGTGTATCTGTGTATCTGTGTATCTGTGTATCTGTATCTGTGTATCTGTGTATCTGTTTGTATCTGTGTATCTGTGTATCTGTGTCTGTTATCTGTGTATCTGTGTATCTGTGTATCTGTGTATCTGTGTATCTGTTATCTGTTATCTGTGTATCTGTGTATCTGTGTATCTGTGTATCTGTGTATCTGTATCTGTGTATCTGTGTATCTTTATCTGTGTATCTGTGTGTATCGTTATCTGTGTTCTGTGTATCTGTGTATCTGTGATCTTATCTGTGTATCTGTGTATGTTATCTGTGTATCTGGTATCTGTGTTTGTGATCACGATTTTCTAGCATTTCAAATTTTTGCTGTTGAGTTGAGCTGTATGGATATTTGTTTTACGTGTGTACCTTTCAGGATTGTGTTTTGAGTTGTTTTTGTTTTATTACTATTCCGTATTTGGTGAGGTTTGAAATCATCTAATTGGTTTCTTAATTTATTGAGTTTTCGTAATATTGCATTTAAATTTTAGAGTGTTTTCTTATTTTTTGTATTGTGTTGAGTAACGTTTTTTGTAAATAGTTGTATATAAGTTTAAATAATGTTTATTTCGTTTGATTTAAATTTAATGGAAAGTTTTGTAAATTAAGTAACAAGAAAGAACTGTATTAAATGTTTTGTATCATTCTGGCGACATGGATCGTTAATTGTGGTTCAGTTAATATTGTATGTTGGTTTTGAGTCATAAGATAGGATGTACTAACTGTTTTGAACTTTGAAAATACCGGTACTTTTCACGTTGATTCTGTGACGTTTAGAATTTTGGAATTATCGTCATTTGAGAACGAAATTTGTGTAGTATCATATCTTCTCCTTCCGTTTCTTAGTTGGTGGAATTAGATTAAATGAGATTTTTGTGAGTGGTGGATTTGAAAATCCAAGATGGAATTTGGTAATATTTTATTAACTGACAGTCTTGAGTGTTACTGTGACGGTTGTTGTTATTAATTGGTTAGAACGTTGATAGATTGGACCTTTTGGTGTTTAACGAACGAACTTTGTGTTGAGGTGTTACCTACTTTTGAAGAAAACCTGTGAAGGATTTTATGAATTGTTCAATCACCAAAGGACAAGACCAGTGTCGATTTCGATTTTACGTAATCAAGTTGATCACCGTCGTGTTATTTTAGTGCTTCTGTGACCTCGTGGTTTTATGTCGCTGTTGCGGACTTATTAAATTGACGTTCTTGGAGTGCCACTTAATTGGTGCAGGGCGTGTTGAGTACAAAGAAACTTTCGCAGAATATTAAAACTATATTTATATAAATAAAGTTAACCTTTTCGATTGGTATTTAAAGATAAAAGTTATCAGCTTGAGCGCACAATTCATTATTTTAAAAAGTTTTAATTAATGCAGTAACACTTTACCGAGATTCAATCAAGGAACCGTTTGAGTTAAAAGAAATAGTCAACATTATCATTCATCATCTTTGTCAGACCAGGGAGATTCCGTATCCGTAATAGCAGTAATTGGTCACCGGGTTCATTTTCGATTGGTAACACAGAAGAGGTGTAACAGACATTAAGGTAGTATAACATTGTGTTTTATTGGTATTTTCAAGATCTTTTGTGTTGTGCCTCAAATTTTTTTTGTTAACGAAGGTTTGAAAGCGAGTCGATTACCTTTTAAATTGTTGTTGGTTTGGTTTAATTATTGTGTAATTATAATTCTGACTCCTTCACTCTTCATCTTTATATTAAAGGCAATTGACCCTGGAAGTGGTTTAATAATCCACGAAATATTTAGGTTAAGCAATTTAGAACGCGTTACGCAGAATTCTAGACCTGTCAATTAAGCATTTATTATTTTTTATACGCATTATCGTATGTTTAATGTATATTATTTTTATCTTATAGCTTGGTTTAGGTTTCATAAATTTGTTTTAATTCTGTGAAAACCCTTTTGTTTCATAAAAGTTTTTTTTCAAATTGCAATTTACCTAATTTAACTTAAGTTTAACGTAACGAAGTTACAGTCTTTATTGTGATAGCGTTAACGATATTCAGTGTTTTATTTGACTTCTAGTTGACTATTAATTCATTTAGAGTGCATTCATTAAGGCTGATTTTTTGTTTGTTAAATTATTGTATAATGCCTAATTATTTACACTGAGGTGTAGTAACGTAACGTAACACTATTAGTGATTAACACGCTTTTTTGTCAGGCGTGTAGTGCTATTTTGAAGCCCTATTTCAGGTGGTTCTGAGTTGTATCGAGGACACCTGGGATTGATTGTAGGTAGGCGTATTTTTTGTATGTTTAGACACGCTATGTATTCGTAATTTTGGCCACGTCCCTTATTTTGACTACCAAACATTCTGGCGTTAACCGATCTGATTACGTCTTCATCACCTACTTTGTTCTACGATTTACTATTCTGGATGTACAAAATTTATCAACATCTTACCCTCCCATACGCTGACTGGTCGGTGCAAAGGCCAATTTTATCTGTAATCCCGTTCTACCACCCGTTTATCCGTTACTGTATCTTGTATCTGTATATCTCTGTATTTGTGTATAACAGCCACCAGGAACCGCCGTCGTAATTTAAAATTGCATCTCTTTACTTTCTTTACTTCCTGCGCCGTACAGCATCTCGAACGCTTTGCTTTCACGGTGTACTTATCGAATCGTCTTTTCTCATACTACAACCGCCGGATAGAACATCTATCCGATCACTTTTTAATTTAGCCTCCAGCCTCCCTAATGGGTGATTTAATCCCTAATTCAGTTACTCCAGAAGTAACCGATATCTTATCATTTGTTACAGTTGTCGCTTTTCGTTAACACACAGCTAACATATTTCGAACATCTGTATCTGTGTATCTGTGTATCTGTGTATCTGTGTATCTGTTATCTGTGTATCTGTGTATCTGTGTATCTGTGTATCTGTGTATCTGTTTGTATCTGTGTATCTGTGTATCTGTGTATCTGTGTATCTGTGTATCTGTATCTGTGTATCTGTGTATCTGTGTATCTGTGTATCTGTGTATCTGTGTATCTGTGTATCTGTGTATCTGTGTATCTGTGTATCTGTGTATCTGTGTATCTGTGTATCTGTGTATCTGTGTATCTGTGTATCTGTGTATCTGTGTATCTGTGTATCTGTATCTGTGTATCTGTGTATCTGTGTATCTGTGTATCTGTGTATCTGTGTATCTGTGTATCTGTGTATCTGTGTATCTGTGTATCTGTGTATCTGTGTATCTGTGTATCTGCGTATCTGTGTATCTGCGTATCTGTGTATCTGTGTATCTATGTATCTGTGTATCTGTGTAACTGTGTATATGTGTGTCTGTATGTCTGTGTATCTGTGTATCTGTGTATCTGTGTATCTGTGTATCTGTGTATCTGTGTATCTGTGTATCTGTGTATCTGTGTATCTGTGTATCTGTGTATCTGTGTATCTGTGTATCTGTGTATCTGTGTATCTGTGTATCTGTGTATCTGTGTATCTGTGTATCTGTGTATCTGTGTATCTGTGTATCTGTGTATCTGTGTATCTGTGTATCTGTGTATCTGTGTCTGTGTATCTGTGTATCTGTGTATCTGTGTATCTGTGTATCTGTGTATCTGTGTATCTGTGTATCTGTGTATCTGTGTATCTGTGTATCTGTGTATCTGTGTATCTGTGAATCTGTATCTGTGTATCTGTGTATCTTTGTATCTGTGTATCTGTGTATCTGTGTATCTGTGTATCTGTGTATCTGTGTATCTGTGTATCTGTGTATCTGTGTATCTGTGTATCTGTGTATCTGTGTATCTGTGTATCTGTGTATCTGTGTATCTGTGTATCTGTATCTGTGTCTGTGTATCTGTGTATCTGTGTATCTGTATCTGTATCTGTGTATCTGTGTATCTGTGTATCTGTGTATCTGATCTGTATCTGTGTATCTGTGTATCTGTGTATCTGTGTATCTGTGTATCTGTGTATCTGTGTATCTGTGTATCTGTGTATCTGTGTATCTGTGTATCTGTGTATCTGTGTATCTGTGTATCTGTGTATCTGTGTATCTGTGTATCTGTGTATCTGTGTATCTGTGTATCTGTGTATCTGTGTATCTGTGTATCTGTGTATCTGTGTATCTGTGTATCTGTGTATCTGTGTATCTGTGTATCTGTGTATCTGTGTATCTGTGTATCTGTGTATCTGTGATATCTGTGTATCTGTGTATCTGTGTATCTGTGTATCTGTGTATCTGTGTATCTGTATCTGTGTATCTGTGTATCTGTGTATCTGTGTATCTGTGTATCTGTGTATCTGTGTATCTGTGTATCTGTGTATCTGTGTATCTGTATCTGTGTATCTGTGTATCTGTGTATCTGTGTATCTGTGTATCTGTATCTGTGTATCTGTGTATCTGTGTATCTGTGTATCTGTGTATCTGTGTATCTGTGTATCTGTATCTGTGTATCTGTGTATCTGTGTATCTGTGTATCTGTGTATCTGTGTATCTGTATCTGTGTATCTGTATCTGTGTATCTGTGTATCTGTGTATCTGTGTATCTGTGTATCTGTATCTGTGTATCTGTGTATCTGTGTATCTGTTCTGTGTATCTGTGTATCTGTGTATCTGTGTACCTGTGTATCTGTGTATCTTTGTACCTGTGTAGCTGTATGTCTGCGTGCCTGTGTATCTGTGTATCTGTGTGTCTGTGTATCTGTGTATCTGTGTATCTGTGTATCTGTGTGTCTGTGTACCTGTATCTGTGTATCTGTGTATCTGTATCTGTGTATCTGTGTATCTGTGTATCTGTGTATCTGTGTATCTGTGTATCTGTGTATCTGTATCTGTGTATCTGTGATCTGTGTATCTGTGTATCTGTTTATCTGTGTATCTGTGTATCTGTGTATCTGTGTATCTGTGTATCTGTGTATCTGTGTACCTGTGTATCTGTGTATCTGTGTATCTGTGTATCTGTGTATCTGTGTATGTGTGTATCTGTTGTATCTGTGTATCTGTGTATCTGTGTATCTGTGTATCTGTGTATCTGTATCTGTGTATCTGTGTATCTGTGTATCTGTGTATCTGTGTATCTGTGTATCTGTATCTGTATCTGTGTATCTGTGTATCTGTGTATCTGTGTATCTGTATCTGTGTATCTGTGTATCTGTGTATCTGTGTATCTGTGTATCTGTGTATCTGTGTATCTATGTATCTGTGTATCTGTGTATCTGTGTATCTGGTGATCTGTGTATCTGGATCACGATTTTCTAGCGATTTAGTCAAATTTTTGCTGTTGAGTTGAGCTGTATGGATGAATTTGTTTTACGTGTCGACCTTTCAGGATTGTGTTTTGAGCTTAAGTTTTTGTATTGTGAATTACTATTCCGTATTTGGAATGAGGTCTGTGAAATCATCATAATTGGTTTCTTAATTTATCTGAGTTTTCTGTAATATGTGCATTTAAATTTTGAGATGTGTTTTCTTATTTTTCGTTATCTGTGTTGAGTAACGTTTTATTGTAAATAGTTGTATATAAGTTTAAATAATGTTTATTTCGTTTGATTTCAAAATTTAATGGAAAGTTTTGTATTAAGTAACTTAAGAAGACTGTATTTAAATGTGTTTGATATCATTCTGGCGACATGTGTAGTCTGTGTAATTAGTGGTTCAGTAATATTGTATGTTGGTTTTGAGTCATAAAGATAGGATGTGGACTAACTGTTTGAACTTAAATGTAAATACCTGAGATACTTTTCACGTTGATTCTGTGACGTTTAGAATTTTGATTATCGGTTACATTTGAGAACGAAATTTGTGTAGTATCATATCTTCTCCTTCCGTTTCTTAGTTGGTGGAATTAGATTAAATGAGATTTTTGTGAGTGGTGATTTGAAAATCAAGATGGAATTTGGTAATATTTTATTCTGCAACTGACAGCGCTCTTGAGTGTTACTGTGACGGTTGTTGTTACGGCTTAATTGGTTAGAACGTTGATAGATTGGACCTTTTGGTGTTTAACGAACGAACTTTCGTGTTGTGAGGGTGTTACCTACTTTTGAAGAAAACCTGTGAAGGATTTTGTGAATTGTTCAATCACCAAAGGACAAGACCAGTGTCGATTTCGATTTTACGTAATCAAGTACCTGGGGATCACCGTCGTGTTATTTTAGTGCTTCTGTGACCTCGGTGGTTTATGTCGCTGTTGCGGACTTATTAAATTGACGTTCTTGGAGTGCCACTTAATTGCCGTGCAGGGCGTGTTGAAGTACAAAGAAACTTTCGCAGAATATTAAAACTATATTTATATAAATAAAGTTAACCTTTTCGATTGGTATTTAAAAGATAAAAGTTATCGAGCAAGTTGAGCGCACAATTCATTATTTTAAAAGAAGTTTTTAATTAATGCAGTAACACTTTACCGAGATTCAATCAAGGAACCGTTTGAGTTAAAAAAGAAATAGTCAACATTATCATTCATCATCTTTTGTCAGACCAGGGAGATTCCGTATCCGTAATAGCAGTAATTGGTCACCGGGTTCATTTTCGATTGTGGTAACACAGAAGAGGTGCTAACTTAGACATTAAGGTAGTATAACATTGTGTTTTATTGAGTATTTTCAAGATCTTTTGTGTGTGTGCCTCAAATTATTTTTTTTGTTAACGAAGGTTTGAAAGCGAGTCGATTACCTTTTAAATTGTTGTTGGTTTGGTTTAATTATTGTGTAATTATAATTCTGACACTGCTTCACTCTTCATCTTTATATTAAAGGCAATTGACCCTGAAGAATGTGGTTTAATAATCCACGAAATATTTAGGTTAAGCAATTTAGAACGGCGTTACGCAGAATTCTGGCCAGACCTCCCGTCGCCAATTAAGCATTTATTATTTTTTTATACGCATTATCGTATGTTTACATGTATATTATTTTTTTATCTTATAGCTTGGTTTAGGTTTCATAAATTTGTTTTAATTCTGTGAAAACCCCTTTTGTGTTACATAAAAGTTTTTTTTTTCAAATTGCAAATTTACCGGTAATTTAGGAGCTTAAGTTTAACGTAACGAAGTTACAGTTTCTTTATTGAGTGATAGCGTTAACGATATTCAGTGTTTTATTTGACTTCTAGTTGACTATTAATTCATTTAGAGTGCATTCATTAAGGCTGATTTTTTTTGTTTTGTTAAGATTATTGTATAATGCCTAATTATTTACACTGAGGTGTAGTAACGTAACGTAACACTATTGAGTGATTAACACGCTTTTATTTGTCAGGCGTGTAGTGCTATTTTGAAGCCCTATTTCAGGTGGTTTGCTGAGTTGCTGTCGAGGACACCTGGGATTGATTGCGGGTAGGTAGGCGTATGTTTTTTGTATGTTTAGACACGCTATGTATTCGTAATTTTGGCACGACGTCCCTTATTTTGACTACCAAACATTCTGGCGCCCTTAACCGATCTGATTACGTCTTCATCACCTACTTTGCCTTACGTACGATTTACTATTCTGGATGTGCAAAATTTATCAACATCTTACCCACTCCCATACGCTGACTGGTCGGTGCAAAAAGGCCAATTTTATCTGTAATCCCGTTCTACCACCCGTTTATACCGTTACTGTATCTGTGTATCTGTATATCTCTGTATTTGTGTATAACAGCCACCAGGGAACCGCCGTCGTAATTTAAAATTGCATCTCTTCTACTTTCTTTCAGCTTCCTGCGCACGTACAGCATCTCGAACGCTTTGCTTTCACGGTGTACTTTCCCATCCGAATCGTCTTTTTCTCATACTACAACCCGCCGGGATAGAACATCCTATCCGATCACTTTTTAATTTACGCCTCCAGCCTCCCTAATGGGTGATTTCAATGCCCGCCACTCCCAATTCGGTTACTCCAGAAGTAATGGCTACGATATCAGGCTATCATCAGCTTTGTTACAGTTGTCGCTTTTGCGAGTCGCTAACACACAGCTAACATATTTCGAACATCTAAGCACCTCTGTAATAGACCATATCATTGTTTCGTAGCACAACACACTATTCCGATCGTGAGTGCTTTTTAGGCACCACTATCACTTTAGAATTAAAGATTTTTCAAAAGCAGATTGGAATGTGTCCTCCGAACAGATCTCCAACGAACTTCGCTCACCCAATCTTCTAACGATCCAAGATCTCGAGAGAGCCATTAGAGACCTAACTTCCGTAATTACGTAAGCGGTTGATATATCAGTCCCATTGAAAAACATCGACATTTCCCGCCAACCGTTCCCACAGCACATCGTGAACTAGACCAAAGAGCAAAGACGAATCTATAGTCAATTCCTGCAATTGCCTTAACGCCTTAATCATGCGAAAAGCAAACAAACACGCCGATGACTCCTGGACCAAAGCCTATAGAAACGGGAAATTCTTCTGATAACAGTTCGATAGACTGACTAGAAGGAAAGTGAACTCAGAATCTCACCTAACCGACCCACAGAGCAACCTCCGACCAAGGAAAGGCCTACTTCTTCGGTCTCCACCTCCTTCCGATCCCAGAAGATCCCCAATTCGACAACCAGTTCAAGGCACCCCTTGAAAGTCGCCTTGAAGAATTCTGTACCCTTAACCTTCCCGAAATTCAACTCCAGGCGACTTAGGGACCGCCTCGAATTCAGCGAACTTCTTCCCAATACTTCCGTCCCAACCATACGTCACGATCCCTTGTTGAAGCTGCTTACGAAAACCACGAAAGCATTCAACCATAAGCAATGTAACGTGGGTGTGTTTCTGGGCATTAATCAAGCATTTGACAGGGTTAGGCACGCCGGTATCCTACACAAGATCCGCAACCTTAACTCGACCCCTTCTCCGAACTCCTACTCTCATACCTGACTAATCGGTTAGTTGGAGTCAAAGTAGAGAATACCTTCCATCCATTTCAATCTACAGCAGGCGTACCGCAAGTTTCTACCTTAGCCCCGATCCTTTGCACTATCTTCGCATCCGACATTCATGAAGTTACACGGCACCGCCTTCCGCGCGGTTAATTAAAGCAGCGGAACGGCCTCCCGCCTCATATCCAAAACCCTCCGGAACTTTTCCAACTGGGCGAACCGGTGGAG
The DNA here is from genome assembly GCA_036346205.1 of Vesta saturnalis. Taxonomy (NCBI): domain Eukaryota; kingdom Metazoa; phylum Arthropoda; class Insecta; order Coleoptera; family Lampyridae; genus Vesta; species Vesta saturnalis. Next base: position 1,747,508 of record JARFJB010001983.1, read on the forward strand.
AGTCTTAGCCAATTGCACCAAAACCCAAACAATCCTCTTCAAACATCCTAACTACACCGAGAAGGAATCAAGATAGACTCACATGTCAACAACATGTCATCTACTTAGGTGACATGTTACCAAAACCCTAAATTGGCTTCCCGACATTCAAGGAACTCTTAACAGGATAAGAAACCGAGCAAACCTACTGGGTGCTCTCCTACAAAACGTATGCCGTTATGGATTTTCGAGCACCCATACACAGCAACATAAATCCCAATCATCTATCCTCTATCGCTTCCTGTGAACGCCGAATACTCAGACGCATACACAGGTTACCTTACAGGTACCCTAACGACCGCACAATACAATACGCAATCATAACATCCATCACACACAGAATACAGACATTACAAAGAAACTTTGCACACAACAGAATTTTCGGCGACACAATCCCAACCAGAGAGATCCTTGCCACTACCTACAACTACCGATTTCTCGAATTCCCACGGAAAAAAACAAATTAAAATCCCCGATCCTAACACAATTCCTTAACAATACTCCATATGCCCTACGCATATCCCCGCCTATTCGATGACGACCTATCATGACAGCGGCAAACGAATCGGATTAACCGCATACAGCACGCTACACCTAACTAAACAACGCGCACATTTAAACCAATTAGCACAAATATTCAAATAAATCTAAACCTTTTTTTCTTTTTTTTAACACCAAAAATAACCACATCTCATGATTGTAAACTATACAATTACACAAAACAGGGCAACACTAACAAGAAAAGAATGACCAGGGCTGAAGAGGAGAAGGACTCCTGAACAGTCGACGCACAAGATCCTAGATAAGCTAAACTAAAATAAGTAACTAACCAAAAGCATGAGCATACTAAAAAAAAGTGTTGAAATCCGCCAGTCAGTTAGTTGTAATTATCAGACATGAAATTAGCAGGGTTAAATCAAAGCGCCTATTGCAAACCCTTTAAAAATGTGTGCGATCTCGAGATATCTAAAAAGTATAAAGTGGTAGATGTGGCTGTAATTAATACTAAGTATGGCGAACGTATAGTAATGGAAACATTTGAGTTTAAATATATATTACCTCAGCGCTTTTATGAATATTTCAAAGAAGAAATCCGTATTGAAGAATTTAAAACGTTGCTAAACATGAAGGATGTATTCCTTAGTAGTTTAGGAGCGGTTGGAAAAACAACAAGCATAACATTTTGTTTTTAATAGTAGTTCTACAACCCCACCAATGTAAATTAACTAGAATAATTTCTTAAACAGTGTTTAGTCGTAGTGCAATTGCGAGCAAGTAAAATCGCTATCTAAGTATAATGGAAGCAGCAATAAAATCATTTCTGGAACGATCAAAACTCAGAAGTTCACCGTTATATGTGGACACCCCGCATAGTTTCAGTAACAATATGAAGAATAATTTCATATTGGGTACTGTCAAAATAGTGATCGTAGTAGTAAAAAAAATGAAGAGAAACAAGATGAAGGTTATTCCTCTAACGACAACACTGACTGGCCATCATTTCAACAGAAAGATGTTGATTTATTAGGAGTGTACCAACAAGCAGCTAAGGAAAACTTAATTGATTGTGATATTATAAACTGTCGCATGATACTCATTATGCAAAACATGTAGAAATTGAATGTAGTACACACCTCAACCTTGCACCAGTAGTGCGTACAGGGTACGGCAAGTGTGAGCAAAGCAATTATGTGACATGAAGGAGTGGAATGAACTTCTAAGATGGCATTCATATGTAGAATTACGATTCTACCGATCTCAAGAAATTGAAAACCAAATTGATTGGTCAAATGTAAACGAAGGAGAAGATATTGTCTATGAACAGCGTTATGAATCTCTGTTCACCAATATTGGTATTCATTACAATTGGGAATTGATTGGTGGATATGACAGAATACAATATTCATAGTGTAGAAGAACTATTCAATTTAAAGGATATGATAAGCTATCGATTGGAATTTCTTGAATCCTACAATCTAGCGTCATTCTATGAAAAATTTATACTACAAGTTGTTGACTACCATCGTTTTCGTGAGGGTGACATTTATAAAGACATTGAAGAATGCTAAGTATAATATTAATTCACATAACACTGCATGCTTAATGAAAGTTTCGTATTATCGTCGTGCTTATCTAACGTATAGCATTTACTAAATATTATCTTGATAAAGAAATATTAATAACTATAATTTGTTTTTTTTTTGTCTAAGGATTGGACTCGAACAGGTAAACATTTTTGCAATAACAATGAATCATAGAGAACTAATAAAATATTTATTTAAGTTGCCACGGCTCGCGACAATAATAAAACTGATTTGATAAACAAGTATTAAATGACATTGAAATAACTATAACTTGAAAAGCTAAAAAAAAATAAACAAATAATAATTGAATCATTTGGTCGCTAATAAATACCAGCAAGTCCGGTGAGGTAAGAAAAAAAAATGTACATGTATACAGTGTGTCCGAGGTTCAGCATGCATGTATTGCTATATTCGTTAATATTGAAGATAGAATGTCGGTTAAATGGGGAAAGTTTTAGAGAATTTTATGGCTATCATCATGGTAAAGTCAGATTTGAAGTAACTTTTTTTGTTTTTGAAATAATTGAAGAAAACAAAAATTGTGCATTATCTACTACCCCCTGTAGCTCTTTTATTTGAAGTCTGACAACATTTTGATTTGTGCATTATTATGACACTTTTAAAAAAAGTACCAAAATTTATCTACAGTCATTTGTTTTTGAAATACATGCACTAACTATTGTTTTTCATATGGACGCCATCTTGGATTTTTACATTATCGAATAGTATTTTTTATCACCTTTTCAGCGATGTATCACATGATACGAGAATTTACTTCCAACTATCAAAAATTTAAACCCTTGCTAATTTTTCTGTTTTTACTTACAAAATTTAATACATTTCTAACTTTTGTTTTTGGACGCTATTTGGATTTTTACATTATCGAATAGTGGATTTTAACACCTCTTCTACAATGTATTACATGATATGAAAATGTAGAAAATGTGTGGAGTGTAGAGGGGGACATATCGAGCATGTTTTATGATAGTTACTATTATCGGTTTTGTTTTTATATTTTAGTTATTAGAAATTACAATAATTAGGAATTTAATTGTATAAATTTTTCATTTATGCCTTCTCAAGGCCTACTATTTCAATTTTATATTTTTTAAATTTTTGATAGTTGGAAGTAAATTCTCGTATCATGTGATACATCGCTGAAAAGGTAATACAAAATACTATTCGATAATGTAAAAATCCAAGATGGCGTCCATATGAAAAACAATAGTTAGTGCATGTATTTCAAAAACAAATGACTGTAGATAAATTTTGGTACTTTTTTTAAAAGTGTCATAATAATGCACAAATCAAAATGTTGTCAGACTTCAAATAAAAGAGCTACAGGGGGTAGTAGATAATGCACAATTTTTGTTTTCTTCAATTATTTCAAAAACAAAAAAAGTTACTTCAAATCTGACTTTAGCATGATGATAGCCATAAAATTCTCTAAAACTTTCCCCATTTAACCGACATTCTATCTTCAATATTAACGAATATAGCAATACATGCGTGCTGATTCTCGGACACACTGTATATGCACATTTTGAGATTAATACAGTAAGTATACGATCTATTATTTGTATCTATCTATTATGTCGTGATAGTAGACAAATAACTGTCCGGTAGTAGGACGATACCTTAGTAGGGAATGCTACATCGTCCGGGGAACGATTTGGCCAGTAACCGGTCTGCTCGCTATGGTATTACTCAAGAAAACAATACAATTGCCTCGGATCGACCTGGCTACAAGGGGTGGTCAAGGTCGAAACAGACACGCCCCGTTGCTGACGGCTGTGCAAGGAATGAATGGCGAGTCGGTACGTGGAATGTTAGAGGTATGCATGGTAAAGAATTTGAAATTGCGAATGTAATGTACGAAAGACACCTTGATATTCTGTGTGTATCGGAGGCAAAGCGCAAAGGAAAGGATGCTGTGGAGATGGAGGATGGCAGCCTGGCACTATGGTAAGGAGTTGAGACGGAAGTATATGGCGCAAAGGGAGTTGGGATGATCATAAGTGAAAGAGCGAAAAATGTGTTAAACAGTACGAATTGGTATCTCTCCGGGTAATATGGATTAGAATGAAAGTGGAGTTTCGAAGAATTTTTCTTACTGCATGCTATGTACCGGTGAATGGAAAAAGAGACCAGGAGCATGAGAACTCCTGGAATGAAGTAGAGAACGTATTGAACGTATGTAAGCCAAACGAAAGAGTGATTATAGTGGGGGATATGAACGAATGGGTGGGTGTACAGAGAGAACATAGTGAACGCGTTCTAGGAAAGTTCGGAGACCAAAGAGTCAATGGGAACGATGAACACCTGCTGAACATCTGTGTGGAGAGAAGCCTGTTTGTATCCAATACGTGGTTTAGACATAAAATTGTGCATATGTATACATGGCAAAGAGGTGAATCAAAAAGCATGATAAACTTGATAGTGTATGGTGAACGGGTTAGAAACCTGATGAAAGACACAAAAGTAATGCGCGGTTCGGAGTGTGGATCGAACCACTTTTTGGTTGTATCTAGAATGTGTTTAGGGCAGAAGTGGGTCTGGAGAAGGAAAGCAAACGTAGTGCGAACGTCCAGAATTAGGGTTGACAAACTAGTGGATAATGGTGCGAGAATGAAATACGAAGATGCTGTGAGTAAAGAGTTGAATGTGAATTAAACAGTGTGGAACGAACAAATAAAAGACACTGACGTTGAAAATGCATGGATAAGCTTGAAAAACTCTGTTGTCAATTGTGCCGTGCGAATATGTGGAAGAGTGACTGTAGTAGACAGAAAAAATGTGCTTGGTGGAATGAGTCGGTAAAAAAGGCAGTATGTAAGAAAAAAGATACGTACATGGCAATGATTGTGCAAAAAATGAGACTGAGAAGAAGTGATTGTATGAGGTGTACAGATTAAGTAACAAAGAAGCGAAGGAGGCAGTGAAAATAAGTAAAGAGGAAGTGATGGCTGTGGAAGGAGAGAAAATGCAGAATGATTTTGAGGGAAATAAAAAACTCTTCTGGAAATGGGTCAAAAACACAAAACGTGGCCCAAAACAGAACGCTGCAGGAGTGATAAATGCTAGAAACGAAATAATATGGGACGATTGTGAAGTGAGGAAATGCTGGCAAGAATATTTCGGAAAGCTGTACAGTAGTGAGGAAAGTAAGACTGAAGGGTTAAATAACGAGAATATAGAAGAAATGATGAATGAAACTGAGAAGGATATTGGAATAAATGAAGTAGAGAAAACGGTAGGAAAGTTGAAAAACGGCGAGGGAGCAGGCGTAGATGAAATCACTGGTGAAATGGTGCAAAGCTTATACGAAGATTGTGTGAATTAAACAATGTATGCCTTGTGTGTGGAAAAGTTCCGAGTGATTGGAAGAGCGCGATCATTGTACCATTGTATAAGGGTAAGGGGAACAAGAGTGATTATAAGAACTACAGAGGAATAAGCTTGCTCAGCGTGCCTGGTAAAGTATTTGGAAGAATACTGATTGATGGAGTACGAGAAACTACACAAACTAAGATGTGGGATGTGCAAGGTGGCTTCATGCCAGGGAGAGGATGTGTGGATCAGATGGTTGCTCTCCAACAAGTGATCGAAAAGTGTTTAAAGGTAAAAAGGAAGCTGTACTGTGCATTTGTAGATCTGGAGAAAGCATATGACAGAGTGAATAGGGAGAAGCTGTGGAAAATATTAAATGAATATGGCGTAAATAAAGGTCTAATAAATGGAATAAGGGCAGTATACAACGGTAGTCGGGCATGTGTTAGGGTGAGAGGAGGTGTGAGTGAATACTTTAATATTGAGCAAGGAGTGCGACAAGGCTGAGGGATATCACCGTGATTGTTTAATGTATACATGGATAAATGTCTTAGACAAGCATGTACCGATACAAATGGTGTAATGGTTGGTGACGTAAATGTATGACTTCTGGTATATGAAGATGACACAGTCTTATTAAGTGACAGTGCGGATGAAATGCAAACCGCTCTGAGGAAGTTTGATACAGTCTGTGAGAGCATGGACCTGAAGGTAAACGTGAACAAAGCTAAGATTGTGGTGTTCAATCGGAAAGGTGGAAAGGACTCTGCAAGATGAAATTGTGGAGCAAGTGGACGAGCTGGTATATCTCGGTAGAATGTTTACTGCAGATGGTACAATTGAGAGCGAGGTTGGACAATGCTGGAAGGAAAGTGATTGGAAGTATGTGGGCGATAATGAGAAATGAAAGCATGAGTCTAGCTGCGAAACGAGCATTCTATAATGGCGTATTGGTCCCGTCAGTACTGTATGGATGTGAGACATGGGTATGTCAAAAAAAGCACGAAAGAAAAATAAATGCCGTGGGTATGAGATTCCTGAGAAGCGCATGTGATAAAACTAAAAAATGAATGCATAATGACGGAGTGTGGTGAGGAAAAGACGATGGATAGATATAAAAGTTGTACATTACGTTGGTTTGGTCACATTGATAGAATGAACAACGCAAGATTAACGAAACAAATATGTGTGGGTGAGGTTAGGGGAAAGGCCGGGCCTGGCAGGCCGCGTAAAACTTGGCTGAATGTAGTAGAATCTATGATAAAGGAAAGAAAGATAAGGAGTTTTAAAAATAAAAGGGCATGTCAGAGACTATGTATGAATCTTGCGGAAGCTAGGGAGGTATGCGGAGATAGGAAAGCATGGAGAAAGATTGTGAGTGAAAAATAAATAAGAGGCAGGGATTGTTTTGCCTACCCCGCAAGGGAATGGCGTGAAGGTTAAGTTAAGTTTTTGACTCGATTTAAGTATAAACCCCCTACTTTATCCATCTAGGTAAACAATAATGTTACCTAAGTTTATTTTTTTGGTTTCACACTTTCCTGCATATGGTAAAAATAATTTGGGGCTTAACTGTTATCCGTTATTAGGAAACCTCTTGTTTCTGAGAAACGGATTACTCTCCCCTGAGCCATTGCCGACCCGTTGTTGGTTTACTGTTACCAAAACTTTATATGTAGTCCAAAGTATAATACTGGCCTAGATGACTTCATATTACGAAACAATTATTTGCATCTAATTAACGTTTTAGAGTTTTAATACAATTTAAATTGTTTGAGCAAAATAATCATTTACCAATTGCTATACCGTCCATATAAACATTCTAATGGTAAATGATACAGACAATTTAGAAATTTTTTATACAAATAGATGAGTTCATACTTTTAAAATTTTCTGATGGATACACCTCTATTTTCCGTTTAGATAAACATAAATGAGGAATAAAGCCAACTTCCTTCAAAAGATTTTTAAACTTAAGTTCAGGATTAGTTTCATTCTGCGTGGGATATTTATCTTTGTCAGGGTTGTGTAAAAATGGTTTCCATTTGTTCACCCCACTTAAGTGTGTGTAAATATACCACATTACACTGTTTGCTATAAAAGTTACCAAAATCTCTCCTCCAGGTTTTAAAGTATTGTACATATTTATTAATGCTTTCCTAAAACAAGAACCGTAAATAGCTAAAATATACAGAATCATGTTAATCACCTGTGATTATGAATAAAATGTAAACAATAAAACGAAAAAATGGTGTCAAAGGAACCGTGCATGCCTTGGAATAGCCTTTCATCACGAATATCCATAACCTGGAAAGATAACTTTGAGCTTGTCTGATAATTTTCTTGAGCGAATTTTATCATTTCTGGTGAAACGTCTACAGCCACAACTTTATTAACATTCTTGGGCAAAAGGGGTAATAAATAGTCACTAGTAATCTTCCCAGGACCACACCCTACATCCATAATATTTGCATTATTTTTCACTTTTAGTAGCTTCATATAACGTTGTAAAACATATTTTGCGTCTTGGCGTGATTGACGTCCATTTTTTAAGTAAAGCATCGGTTTATTCATTCTACAACTTAAATTTATAAAGTTACTCATTTTGTATATTAACTTTAAACGTTAAAGTAGCGAATATAACTTTGTATTAGTAAACTTAATATTATAATGTAGCATTTTATCATTTTGGCACTCTCACTGTCACAATTGAAGTTTGTAGCAATTTTTATCTAATCTTTTCAATCACTGATTTAGTAGATTGTGATTCATATTCATGTTTTTCCACTTTAATGTTAAATGTTCAAATAGTTTATTAAATTAATGGACTTTCAGACGTTAACTTAGGAAGCATAATTAAATATTATGTTTATCAACCTTTATTCATATTACACCTTGTATCAGTAACTAACTTTACTTGATTTGGTAAATTAATGAAAACAAAAAAATACATAGGTATACTTTGGATACATGACAGTTGGAAAATAACTGTTTTGTACAGAACAGTACTGGTTCAATGTAATACAAAAAAAAAACAAATTAAAGGTATTTACAAAGGTTATATTATAAATCAAAACTTATGCACAATTCAAGAAATATATTAACATACACCATTAAAAAAGTATTTTATTATATTATTTCGTTAGTAGTAGACAAAGCCCTGCCCACGTAAACATGGAGGAGGTGTTAAGATTTCCAGCGGTTGAGTATTTGGGTATTATAACGGTATGTTTTTTAATTTTCTAATGTTAGTTAGTTTAGTGAATGGGTGCATTACAGCAGCAGCAAGGCCAATCAGGCTCAAAACTATCAACCAAGCATCAAGAAGCCGGACCATCCTTTACTCAAGTAAATCATATTAATATAATAGGGAAGTCAAACAGTAAATTTATTAAAAAATCTAATACTACGTGTAAAACGTTGCGATTTACCTTTAACGACGAAACATGCAAGGATAATCCCTTAACATGGCTACAGGTAAAAAATTCGTTTCCTAAAATGTTATTTATCTAACATACTTTTTATGGAGAGCATTCGAGGAGTAGTGCACATACACTGTCAAGGATGCGGCTTCGTCAGACCGTGCTGGTATCACGTTAAGGAACTCAAACTTCCCAGATAAACCAATTGGCATTTCATTTAGAAGAGTGGACCAGTTGTCTGTGAGGGTGATAATGTCACTACTGGAAAAGGTAATGCAGAGCAATGCCTGTTTTTTTCGAGTGACTTGTTAGTTTTAAACGTGGATAGAGTGTCGGTACCCGTTGACTATGGTCTAAAGTTTGAAGACTTTTGTTAAGCAAAAAGGCAGGATATTAGTGTTGTACCAGCCGCAATCAACGAAAACAATTGTTTAGCTTGCGCACTCGTCTTAGTAATAGCTTTTAGAAGTAACGATTCGATGGGTCATAGTATGGAAACGGGGTTTCCTTTATTTCAAGAGCGAGTCTTGCAAGTTTGTCGGAGCAGTGGTCATTTAACTCCATATACCATTGCAGTTTATAATTCGCGAATAGGTGATTCAGTTTATTTTGAGGGTCCTAGGGATCCGGGCAGAGTTGTTTTAAATTTAATACTCGAAGATGAGCACTACAATATCATTACCAGCCTCACTTCAGCATTTACCTGCGGTTATTACTGTGAACAGTGCAGAAAACGTTATAATAACAAAAAAGATCATGCGAAATGTTGGTATCGTGTCCTGCGTGTCATCAAAAACCACCTTGCTCTATTCAAAATCCGAAGATTTTTTGTAATGTTTGCAAGAGATTTTTTTACGGTGCGGAATGCCTTAAAAACCACAAGGACAGCGAGCTATGTAAAAAATTACGTAAATGTTTAAAGTGTCTCAAAACCAGTGAAGTAAAGAGTAAATAAACATAGATGTGGATACAGCTATTGTTCCGCGTGCAGGGATCACAAACCTATCGGGCATCTTTGCTGCATGTCCATTAACCAGGTTCGAGATGACACTGGTAAAGGTAAAGCATCAATGTTTATCTTTTATGGTTTGGAATGCATGCAAGAGAAGGTGTGATAGTCCGCATGAAATGTTTGCTCTGTTTGTATCCAATACACCATTGCACATAACATGAAGGGGTACGATGGTTGTTTTGTGCTCAGGTGCCTGCTAGCTAATAATAACCGATAAAGACCCAAAGTCATCTTCAATGGTCTAAAACTAATTTCTATTCAATGCGACGATATTAGGTTTATTGATTCCCTTAATTTCATCCCACCATCACTCTCGGCATTTCCGAAAACTTTCAATTTCCCCGAATCCAAAGTAAAGGATATTTCCCATTTCTCTTCAACACATCCGTAAATCAGAATTACGAGGGTCCTTTGCCTGCACTTGAATATTATTGTGCGGATCAGATGTCGACGAAAGATCGGCAAAAACTTTTAGATTGGCACACGACCCAGAGTAACTATGTTTTTAAGATGAGCGAGAAGATTGTGAAGTATTGCTTGATGGATGTTAAGGTCCTCGTTAAAGGCTGTATTAGTTCCTGGTCAACTTTCACGACCCAAAATAAGGTTGATCCGTTTGAGGAGTCAACCACAACTGCTAGCGCTTGCAATAAAGTGTTTCGTAGACTTTTCCTCAAAAAGAATGCAATCGGCTCATTCCAAAAAGAGGGTATAGACGTGCCGGCAAACAGTCGAGAGTGGCAATACAGTGGTTATGTTGGGTGGGGCATTCACAACAAGTGACCATACAGCATGCCGGAAAAGCTTGTGAGTTCAGAACACTTGAGGGTGTTAAGGTCGACGGTTATTGCACTGAATCCAATACCATTTACGGGTTTCTCAGATGCTACTGGCATGGTTGCGAGGTATGTTTCTCCAACCAGGTGAATATTGACCCTAAGCTTGGTGTAAATACATCCATGTTTGTCCGGAACAAAAACACGGTGGCGCGGTCCCAGTTTCTACGCGAGCGCGGGTATAATCTAGTGGAGATGCGTGAATGCGATTTTAAAATATTAATAATTGGAAACGATGAGCTGCGAGCGTTTATACAAAATATAGGTGATTGATCAAGATGACGAACATTTAAATCCACGAGACGCGCTTTACTGTGGTCGCACTAACGCTAGTAAACTCTTTCATAAGTGTAACGGCATTAGCGAGAAAATAATGTACTACGACGTGTGCTTATTATACCCTTATGTAAATAAATACTGTAAATATCCTGTAGGTCATCCGAAAATTCATGTAGGTTTAGATTGTAAGAACATTTTATTGGACACGGTGGAGGGATTAGTTAAATGCCGAGTACTACCGCCCTCTAATCTCTATCACCCTGTTTTGCCCCTAAAATGCATGGCAAGTTGATGTTTTTGTTATGTAGGGCTTGTGGCGCTGAACTAAATGAAAGAGAATGTAGGCATAATCGCTAAAAACTGTAAAGTTTTGGATGTTTTCGAGATTTGGGAATACGAGGTAACCACATATGACAAAGCGACGAAACAGGGTGGATTGTTTAGCGGATATATCGATAATTTCCTGAAACTCAAGCAGGAATGTTCAGGGTGGCCTAGCCATTGTACGTCAGAAGCCGAAAAAGTGCAGTACGTAACAGAATATTACGATAAAAAGGTGATTCAGTTAGACGAAAAGAACATCAGGAAAAATCCCGGTTTAAGATACTTGTCCAAACTAATGTTAAATTCTTTTTGGAGTAAATTTGGTCAACGACAAGATTTATGCCAGAGCAGTATTGTATCTGAACCAAAGGACTTTTTCAAATTGTTTACGGATCCTTTGGTTCAAGTGCAATCCATTATCCCGATTAATGATAATGTAGTAGTTGTAAATTGAGATAGACCTGAGGGTGAAGGTGAACTTCTAAAAACTATTAATGTATCCATAGCCGCTTACACGACAGCTCATACACGTTTAAAACTATATAGTTACCTAGGAAAACTAGATAGCCGTGTTCTGAATTATGATAGAGACAGTGTCATATTTGTGGCGAAACCCGGTGACTGGAATCCAACTTGCGGGGATTTCCTTGACCAAATGACCAACGAACTGGAAGGGTACGGTGCAGGAAGCTATATAGCCGAATTTGTTAGTGCTGGGCCAAAAAACTACAGCTATAATGTGTTTTCAACCAGTGATTAGACAATTAAATCAGTGTGTAAAGTGAAGGACATTACCTTAAACTATAAGAACGCTCGTGTTATAAACTTTCATTCGATGAAGGACATGATACATAGTAATAGTAAAGACTCTCTTTTTATATATAACGATAGGAAAATAGTTAGAGATAGGTGTTACAATGTATTAACTAGACCTGAATCTAAACAGTATAGAATAAGCTACTCTAAACGACGAAGCACTGATGGTGTGATGGTGTGTGCTGATCTTATTCTTCGCCGCAGGGTATCTGTTTATCCATAATCTCCTGTAGCAGCGGTGCTTGGAGGTACGTCTCTAGCATAGAGACGCTCTCGCTACCACTTACATTTCGCAATGACATGGTGATGGTCGCTGACATGACTTGTAACACCGGTAGGAGTAGCTGCTGGCACCCCTCTTGGGATGTTGACGGTATGCTCACCGTCGGATTGACCTGTACTACTCGTTGTGGTTGCTCGTGCTTCTCCTTGTCCTCTTCATCACTTATAACTATGATGATGTGGGAATCCACACCGTCATGAGGTCGGCGTCTTTTAGGAATGCGATTGCCACCTGTGCAGGCCTTGGTCTTCCGCTTTCTTTTACATACCTGCGGTTGTGATTGCTGCTGCCCCCCTTGAGGAATTGTTGATGTACTAACCACAGGTCTGGCTAACGCAATCTGTGTCTGCTGACACTTCTTTTCTTCTTCTTCACGTCCGCTGTTAATGCTGACCTCGGTCCCACGGCTTTTACCGTGCACCTTCATACTGTGCAGCTCCAGAGCTGTGTTCACCTCGATAAATCTTCTCTGCTGGGTTTCGAGTTCATCCCGTATAATCTCCAGCACCCTTCCAGTCTGTCAGTCACTTCAACTGTGTAGGTCGAGTCGATCTCAACAATGGATGTAATGTGCACCAACTGTATGATATATATATATATATATATATATATATATATATATATATATATATATATATATATATATATATGCACCAAAAGTCATTATCAACGTCATAGAAAGCACGGTCATTTTCTAAAACAATCGTTTCTGGAAATTCCGTAAACCGAAATAACTAATATAAATTACATGGCATTCATAAAAATGAAAATGCATTCCACACACGAGGAGTTTTACCTTATCATTATTATCGTAAGGTAACACCACATTCTTGTTTCAATGTTTTATTAAATCTTTCAACTACAACACTGTATCTGCCATAGGGAAATTGATGTTTTGTCTCCTGAAATGTGTATCACCTTTCTTAAAAGTACCTGTGAGACTGTCTTCCTTTGAGAGCCCTCATTCAAACCCTCATGCTAAAAAACATCGATAACCGTTAGCATGTAGCTGTATCCGCTATTGTGTTTTACTTAAAGCTTGCTGTTCGCAAAAGGTGTATCACTTTTCTTAAAAACCAACCACACGCTAATATCTTCCTTCGATCCAGGAGCTATGCTTTACAAATAAATCTGATTCGCTTTTTTACGGGGAGCATTTCCGATGTCACGCTTGTATGTAAAGTAATATTGAAACTAGCTAAAAGATGAGAACACAGACATTTTTGCAGCTGCATACATTAGATCACATCACATCATGAAGATTATGTTTTGTGTGTTAGAAAAAACGTACTACAGGATCGGAACGGAATACAGGTAAATTCAACAAAATGAATACGGTACAGCTTTTGAGAACGAGAGAACAGAGATTTGAACGGATGTAGTGTTTCCAGCGATGTGCTGAAGTCAGCTAATTGTAAGAGTAATCTCACGTCTATGTAATAATAGACGTAATACAAAAGCTATATATTTGCATGTATTTAAAGTGTAATCGCTGTTGAGTGAGTATTATTATGATCTAGCATCAGAGGTATTAGATGTTTTACGGACTGTTACAATATAATCGTTCAAGGTGAAGACGGTGAGATGAATGCATCTCAAATCTTGACGGTAGTGTTGCTCTCTGTGAAACTCGGATAAGCTAAATTACATCGCCCTTATTTCAAATTAGAAATTTCAAGAGCTATAATTAGCATGGCTATTAATTAGACATACAGATAAATCACCCATAATGTTTCGATTGTATAGATGATGGTTGCTTAGAAAGAGAATCAAATTTTTTTTCGGCAATGAGCGTGTACTTGTCACTTTCCAAATTTTATTATATTAATGAGTGTTGTATAACAGTTTTAATATATATATATATATATATATATATATATATATATATATATATATATATATATAAAGATATATATATATATATATATATATATATTGGATATATTGCATTCTACAAACAATTTATCATACGGTGAAACTCATTCTTAAATGCATGTTGTACATAATGACATTATGTATTCCATTAATTCAACGTACGTTATAATACTGAAATTAACTTTTAAATTAAAATATACAGTATTATATTCTAACCGTCTTTTTAAATATTTACTAAAAACTCAGCATGTGTTTTTTAAAATGGTAATATGCCGTCGCATGCTTTTCTCTCCACTTGAAAAAATACCAGGGTTGACCACACATCACAAAAATGATAATACAAGCTCGGTTCAAAAATTATCCGCTACAAAGCATGAATCAGCCTTCTTTAAAAAATACCCTTACATGACCGCAATTAACTTTAAATTAAAACATACATTCTAGCCGTCTTTTAATAGTGGAAGGTGAGTGCGAGTTTCTTACTTTCTAAAAATGGTTAATGATGGAAAACCCCTATCGACTATAACTTGGTAGGGATGACGTCAGAGTTTCAATGATTTAAATAGTGGGTTCAGGCACGCTAAAATTCAGATGCTCTCAAACTGTAGAAGTCTCCCTTACTACCATCGTCATCATCATCATCTTCCCAGAGAGGACCAGACGCAATCCCCTGTATTTATTAATACAAGTTACGAGTTCCGGGCAATTCCCTAACATTTACGTGTACATGTATGTTTAAGGTCTTATAGTGTTATTATAGATTAGGATATGTATTATTTTTAATGTAGGTTCTATTGGCCAATTAATTTAATTCTTACTGTGTTACAAGCTAAGGTAGTGTTGTACAACGTACACCGAGGTCACAAAAAAAATTAAGTCCCATCTTAAGAAAGTACTTATATGAATGTTCTACAGGTGTTACAAGCAGTTAATTAGTAAAGTTTACAGAAAACATCGATTACCCATACATCGCAAACAAATCCTGATTAGCTAAGAAATATACTGCTAGGTGACTCCACCCCTATTACAGAAAGCACTCGCTGTTCCTTACACCGGTAGATGACTCAGCAACAAGCCCTAATTACCGTCTGAAATATTCTGCTAGGTAGTGCCACCTTTATTACAGAAAATACTCCTTAGTCCATACCCCGCTAGACGGCTCCACAAACAAGCCCTGTCTTACAAGTTAGCATTAGAGTCCCGGTACTATTTCCCCAGCAAGGGACGCAGACCTAACACAAGACCCTTTCTTATGAGGTAGCATTAGGGTCCATACTATTTCCAATCAGGGGGGCGCAGGCCTACACTTGTCTTATGAGGTAGCATTAGGGGCCTTTCAGATTTCCCGCGCAGGTCCGGGTCCAAGGCCAACCCCAAAAGCAAACCACTTTCTCAAGGAAACAACTTTGTCAAAGTCAAAAGTGAAAGGCGTAGTCATCGGAAATCCCCAGAACTAATTACGTCTTGGGAAATCCCCAAGGTCAATTGACGTCATCGGAAATTCCTAGACCTAATTACGTCATCGAAAATCCCTAGAGCTAATTACGTCATCGGGAATCCCTAGACCTAATTACGTCATCGGAAATTCCCAAGGTCAAATGACATCACAAAAAGTGAAAGGGGGATTGTGACTTAAAAATGTGGAGGGGAGGGTGTCCGTCTACTACTTTCGTTATTGTAAAAATCTGTTCTCTATCTTGTAAGCCACTTTCGCTTACTTTAACGTTTTCACGACGGGTGACGTTTTCTGAAAACGTCACCACTGGCCGAGTGACGTACTAATTTTATTTGAAGTATATGGCCTGACCGGATGACGTACGCGATATTTAGAAAATGTGCTTTTTGATAGTCTCATACCGTACCTATACGTTTTCGATTTAACTACCGCTGACTGTTTTTTGACGTAATGGTACATTATACATCTAATTTGTCATGACTGAGTCCCGGCTGGCCTATTTTTTGATAAAGCTCTAGTTTCACAAATTGTGACTGAAACTAATAGATATGTAAATCAGAATACAAATAGTAGTCAGCCCCTAAAAATGTTTTCGACCTATAAAGAAGTTGATAATTCGGAGATGTACTGCTTTATTGCAATAAACATTCTTTTTGGATTGGTGGAAAAAACGATTAGAGATTATTGGTCAAGAAAAACAAGCATTGCAACCCCCTTTTTTGCAACATTTTTTGCAAGGGACCGATTTGAAACAATTTTGCGTGGTTTACATTTTGTGAATAATGCCACTCTAGACGGGGCAGATTCATCAGGAAAAATTAGACCAATTTTGATTCATTGATTGAAAAATTCAATGCAACATTCCAACCATTTCAAAAATTATGTATAGACGAGAGCTTGCTCCTTTGGAAGGGAAGACTAAAATTCAAACAATATATACCATCAAAAAGAAATAGATTTGGCATAAAACCATTTGTACTGTGGGACTCAGAAACTGGTTACATTTTGAAGATAAGTGTGTATACAGGTGCCACCGCAAATATAATTGAAGATCGCACTCTTGAAGTATCGGGTGCTGTTGTCCAAACCCAGATGCACGATTTTATAAATAAAGGACCTATCCTTTATATAGACAATCGGTACACATGCCCCCTTACAGTTCAATATCTTCACGAGAACAAAACTGAAACTTGTGGAACCGTTCGCACTAACAGGAAGAATTTACCAAAATTCAAAAATATAATGGGGAAAAATGAGGTTGTTGCATTTCTACTGACATCCAGCTGGCTATAAAGTAGCACGATCGGCGTGACGTACACATGGTTACAACAGTGTCTACGGGTTCAATGATAAGCATTAAAAAAGTAAATCGGGAGACGGGATTTCCAATCCAAAAATCATAGTGCATCCTTGATTACAACCATAACATGGGCGCTGTAGTCCGATATGCAAGTGAGCTTTGTTCAAATAATCATAAAAACGATCAAGTGGTATAAAAAGTTATTTTTCCATTTGTTGGGCCTGACCTTACACCATGCTTTTGTTCTTTATCAAATTTCCACTGGGAAAAAATATCAATGTATGAATTACGCAGAAAAGTAGTCGAACAGCTGATTGCAAAGTATAAAACGTGGACAATATCACGGACGAGATAGGCTGCGAACAACCCTTTCAGACTGGTTCAAAGACATTTTTCAGCACTAATTCCTCAAACAGCTAAGAAAGATAGATCACAACGCAGATGTCACGTGTGCGCAATACAAATTTAGGGCCACGAAAACGCAATGATAGTACGTTTTGTTGCGAAGAATGTGATGTAGCCCTGTGTGCGGTTCCATGTTTCAAAAACTACCATACTTCATCAAATAATAGTTCGTTGAAATATCCATAAAACAATTTTTTTTATCATTTGTAACAATTAATAATTGTAATATAATTAAAGATATGAACAAAAAGCTATAAAACTGTGTTTCTGATCTCCCGACGCCGGCCATAGCGCGCGCGTTGCGATTCTTGGCCCCGTCGCGAACAGGTTCATTAAAAATTATTATTAATTTTATTAAATACATAAATAAAAAGTTTACCTCGAGTAGGATTTGAACGTACGACCTGTACTTTGCTAGAGTACCGCGCTAACCAACTGCGCCACCAAGGTTCAAGCCCCAATCGATGCAAATTTTGTCTTTATGTATGTAGAACTGATGTAAATTCTAAATATAATGAGATTACATACATAAAGACAAAATTTGCATCGATTGGGGCTTGAACCTTGGTGGCGCAGTTGGTTAGCGCGGTACTCTGCAAAGTACAGGTCGTACGTTCAAATCCTACTGAGGTAAACTTTTATTTATGTATTTAATAAAATAATAATAATTTTAATGAACCTGTTCGCGAAATACGGGCAGCATGCGCGATCAGATCAACACAGTTTATAGCTTTGTTCATATCAATTATATTACAATTATATTGTTACAAATGATAAAATTTATGATATTTCAACGAATATTTGATGAGTATGAGGTGAAACATGAAACTAATCTTCTACAATTCATTTAGAATTTACATCAGTTCTACATACATAAAGACAAAATTTGCATCGATTGGGGCTTGAACCTTGGTGGCGCAGTTGGTTGCGCGGTACTCTAGCAAAATACAGGTCGTAGGTTCAAATCCTACTGAGGTAAACTTTTTATTTATGTATTTAATAAAATTAATAATAATTTTAATTACATATTTAACTTTGAACTTAATCGTTCATAACAAAAACTTTTAATAACTTAGGTTCATTAAACTTTACTTTAATTTGCGTCGGTCTAGCCGAACCGGTTTTTAAATTCTATAGAAAGGGTATTTGTTCGTTGTTACTGGGGTTGGTCACTATTACCAGGTTCGTGTACACTGAGCAATCTATTTGTAAGGATTTTAAGCGTATATTATTCCTATTTGGTTTATAAAATCTAAATATATAATACTATCACAACTAACAAAACGATAAGTAAAAAAATAACAAAGTACCTCAGGTGAAATACACACAAATATAAGGAAGTACCAATGATCAGGACTTCTCGCCTCCGTCAGGATGTTGAGGGTTGGTTCAGGATTCTCTGGGTGAGCGCCTTTTGTATACGGATTGGAGCGGAGGTCGTTAGACCGCTTCTCTCCTTATATTTTCTGTGAAAATATGGTTAGCGATAAGTGAGTGGGTACGAAAGCGGTTTATTACGTTTAGCAAGATTGAAATGTAATACTAGCGGTTTATTACATTTAGCAATATTGAAGTGTAATACTCACTGTTACGTACTGGTTCGTCATTCACGAAACTGGGGAACCAAAATATGGTCTAGTGGCGGGCGGCTTGCTTCTTTCAATCTGTCGGCTTCCTGTACTTCGGTTTTTAATTATTTTGCCTAGTGTAGGCGTGTCTGTGTGAGTCAGTGTGCGGTGTGGAGTATCAATTACAAGAATTTGGGCAAATACCCGTTGCGTTGTTTAATTGATACCACGGAGATGGGCAGAATTTAGGCAAGAACTTTTATATTCAATGGAGTAAGGAAAAGACTTCGTCGGGTGTTTTGCCCGACGTGAAATCGATCATTGGTGTAAGTGTAGTGTTGCATGCTTCACTTACATACAGGTGACCGCAGGTTGAAGCAGTATTAACCTTGGTGTGTAAGATGAGAACAGGTCGGTTTGGGCTATCGAAAGAGACTCAGCGGAATAATAGTGAACAGGAACAAGCCTGAGTCTCCAAAGGGTAATGATCATACACGGTCGATCTGGGCTCTCTAAAGGGACCCAGCGGAATGAGAGCGTCTGTAGCGCGTCTATCGGTTTTATTTAGAATCTGCGAAGGGCGAAGACGGCTTCTGATTGGGATTCTAATTCTGTGATTGGCGGATAGACTGGCGGGGACTTTGACGTAACAAAACTCTTAACGTTTTTGAAATTCACGTCATTATTTGATGTTTCTGTAAATTTTAATTAAACCGACTAATTAGCAAATAATTAATTCACAGAAAATTTGATGAAGGGGGATAGCCTTTAACAACAGGTAAGAACGTATAATTTTTACGTTTCCGTCGATTCCTGAAAATCAGACGACAAAAATCATCGCGCGCGCAGGATTTTACCTGTTTCGACTTATTTTTCATGTCCCTTTAGGCTTTAGGCTTTCTTCTAGTTGAGAGATCGACACGACAAAAACTTTCAAAGGTACCGAAAAACTTGAAAAATTAAGGTTAAATTTTGCAGGATATGAGAGGACAGGCTTACAGCAACGGGGTCAATATGAGAAGTGATAAATCAGCAGAACTCACAAATTGTTTCAATATACTTCCACAAATTTACTTGCTTTTTGCTTCACCACATTATTAAAATATGTTAAATGTTAACTCTAAAATCACTGAGTGATACTCGTTGGAAAAGTCGAATAGAAGCTCTAAAACCCTGAAGGTATCAATTGGAAATTATTTACGATTAAGTATTTATGACGATACTGAAATTGACACTATTAACTTTCTATACGAAGCGCACGATGGTCCGGTCACAGATCCCAAATTAAAATTTAAAATAGAGTTTTATTTTTTTACAATACTTCTAGCTATTAATGCTTTAGAATCCAGATTTGATTTGATGAAACCTTCAACAATCATTTTTAATTTAATTTAAAAACGAGTTAATTAAATACTGTAAGGACTTAGAAATACTATTGACTGATGGTGAATCGAGAGTTGCTAACGCACTTGGGCTTCAATTGAAGTATTAAAACTTATCACTATTTTAGATGTTGCTCCTAACCTCAACATTGCCTTAAGAATCTTGTTGACCTTACCAGTAGGTGAAACGAGCTTTTCTAAATTGAAAATAATCAAAAATTTCATACGTTCCGCTAGCACCCAAAATCGGCTAAACGGTTTGGCTACATCGCTATAGAACATGAGTTTAGTCTCCGTTCTGAATTGTCGCGACGGAGACACGTGCATTTGTCTTTTTCTCATAGTGAAGGTAATTTTTTGTGCATCTATGTAGAATCTCGTAAGTATACTTAAATTTTCCATAGTAATATATCCATTCGTGTATTTATGATGTTGAATATGTGTTTCACTATATCTTATACATTTTTTAAATAAACATTGATTTAAATTTACTTTGAGAGGTTATGTTCTAAAACGGTTTTGTAGCAGGTTGTCTCATGTTCACGGGGGCTGGTTGTCACATGTAACAATCAACACCATTCATGTGTGCTACCTTTTTTGTTGGATTTTTGGGGTTTGGCGTTTGTTTGTTTCAGAGCTTATCATAAAAATGACACGGAATCACAAGAGAAAGTCTGATGGAGAGCTTGTTTTACCAGTATTGGTGCTGCGTGCTGTAAGAGAAGTGGAAAACCATGGCAAAGCTATGTGGTCTGTCGCAAAGGATTTTGGAATTAATTATTGCACTTCAACAAGGTATTGTAAAAAATTTACTACCGAAGAGATAAGTAACACGGGAGTATCAATACCATCTACAAAAATAGACTATCAAAGGAATCGACAGATAAACCGGAGGAAGAATTGGAAAAATACATACATCTGGCTTCAATTATTTTTTTCGGGTTGTGTCCCGCGGATATTCGAAAAGTAGCGTTCGAACTTGCTATTTCTAATAACTTGAAAGTTCCAAAGGTGTGGGAATCGAACAAGATAGCTGGCTCAGATTGGTTTAGGTCATTTTTAGAGAGACACCCTTCTCTGACCATTAGCACACCTGAAGCTACCAGTTTGGCTCGATCCTGTGTTTTAATCCACATAATGTCAACAGTTTTTTTGAAAATTTTTAATCGGTAATTAAACGATATAGTATTGTAACCCCCTATATCTATGAAGGTGGTTTACGTAATAAAAACTTTCGCAGTGCCCATTAACTGTCAGTCGGAGATGAGGCGGCTCGTAATTTTATGAACAACAAATGATCACCACAAATACTATCTTTATTTCCTATATTTTTACAAAGCTAAATATTGGTCTAAAATACTTGGCTTATACTAATAATAACAATAACAACATATAAACATCTTAACAAACAAAACAGGATCCCAAGGTAGTTTCTCCAGAGGATCAGTCAGGTCGGTGGAAGAGCCTCTTGAGTACCAGGATATCTGTAAATTAAAACCGTTAACGTAGTATACCGGGCTTTACCGTAGTAATTCACCTTTAATTAATACTTAATTACTACTTTAACACAAAAGATTCACTAAAATAATTAAAATCAAACTGCAATATTAACAGTATCTGGGTATTTAACAAAAGGGGTGATAACACTTTTATGAGTAGAATGCATTTATATAGATATCGGTCACTAGGTCAGATGTTTTAAAACATCCGCTTTAAAATGAATATTTCTCCGATTTAATAAACGGGGATTTCTGGCTTTGCAATAATGCTCCTTTGCTTTCTTTTGATTAAATAAAAAGTTAACCGGACATGGATCGTAAATTCGAATATAGATAAAAGTGTTATTTTTGCGCTTCCTTTTTAACGCTTTTACGAAATATGATATTCTCGTAATTATTAAAATAGCACACATGAGTTTTATTTTCTAAGCGATTGATTTTATCGCTTAATGGAAACCTCACGTTATACAGAAGGAATTATTTTTATAGGGAATTAAATCGAAATTCTTAAGAGATATAAATTGGCTTTAATGCTTAAAGAATTTATTTTCTTTCAGGAAGCGGCTTTTCATTACATTAATGTTATTCTGGATATGTATAAACGAATGTCAGTGTTAATGACGGATTATCAATATTTTATACTGGTTTTTACAAGGAAATCGGGCTGTACGTAGGTTTGTATTATTTAATCGATCAAATGTCTGTAGGTTTTACTGGACTTTCCAGCTCGGTCGTGTAAGTGTTCAGGTATTGTGTTTTAGGAAAGATTACTTAGCCTAACGGGCATACGCTCCATTGGTTAGGTAGAAGGTTGCTAGATCGAACAGGTTTACGCCTTTCGAGCAAAGCTAAAGGAATCACCGCTAGAGACATACGCCTTAGGGGAAAATCACTTTAGGAAACCTCAGTACTTTTCAGGACTACTCCTAAAAGCAAATAGGAGGATTTTGTGTACAGGATATTTGTTTTCAGCGGGATTAACGCTCCAAAGAAATGTACATGTATCAGGTATTGCGGTGTTTTACAGACAAGATCGATTTATAATCTAAACTGAAAACTGGTCGGATAAATGTGATAGAAAATTATATAACTTACCCAAGTGTACCGACAGGTAGAAGTAAAATAAATGCGGCGGTTCAGTAGGTCGGTGAAGCCCTCAGGACGGAAGCAGCAAGATAAGTGAAGACTTCAGGACTGAGGTCAACAAGATAATTAATCTCGCTTTTTTTTGTTAGTATGATCATTCTTATGGTTAGTATTTGTTTATTTATAGATTATGTATATCTTAGTCGAATACTGTTCAGGAGTCCTTCTTCTCTTTAGCCCTAGTCAATCTATCCTTGTTGGTGTTAGTGTTATTGTATAGTTTATAATCATGAGATGTGATTATCTCTGGTGTAAAAAAAGAAAAAGATTTAGATTTATTTGAATATGTGATAATTGGTTTAAGTGTGCGTGTTGTTTAGTGGGGTCTAGCGTGTCTAGTGTGGTTAATCCGATTCGTTTGCCGGCATCATGCTAGGTGGTCAACGAATAGACGGGGAATGCGGAGGGCATATGGAACGTTATTTAGTGAGTCTTCTATCTCCTCGGGGAGGTCGTCAAGGAGTTGTTTTAGCATCGCGGGAAGGGGGGGGGTTGTTTGAATTGTAGTTTGGTTTTTTCCGTAGGAATTGAGGAAAACGGTAGTTATAAGGAGTAGTAAGGATTGTGTCGCCAATGATTCTTTTGTGTGCAAAATTTCTCTGTAGTGTTTGTATTCTGTGTGTGATGGGTGGTATGTTTGCGTGTTGTATTGTGCGGTCGTTAGGGTACCTCCAAAGTAACCTGTGTATGCGTTTGAGTATTCGGTGTTCGCAGCAAGCGATAGAGGAAAGGTGATTGGGGTTTATGTTGGTATATACGGGTGCTGGGAAATCCATAACAGAGCGGATGTATGTTTTATAGGCGTGTTGTAGTGTTTTGGGGTGGCAACCTCTGATTCTATCCCGGAGGGCGCCCAGTAGGTTTACTTTGTTACTAATCCTATTAAGTGTTCTTTGTATATCGGGGAGCCAATTGAGGGTTCTAGTGAAAACGATTCCTAGGTAGGTGACTTCGCGTTGGAGTGGGGCTCTTTCTTGGTTTAGGATGAGGGAAACGTTTCTGTCGGCAAGCTTTGGGAATCTCTCTTCGGTGTAGTTAGGATGTCGGAAGAGGACTGTTTGGGTTTTGGTGCGATTGACGGAGATTCTCTACCGGTTCGCCCAGTTGGAAAAGTTCCGGAGAGTTTTGGAGATAAGGCGCTGTTCCGTTTAACCCTCCAGATGGCGGTGTCATCCGCAAACTGTGAAACGACTACTCCGGGTGGTGTAACTTCGGGAATGTCGGATGCGAAAATAGTGTAAAGTATCGGGGCTAAGGCAGAACCTTGCGGTACCCCTGTTGTAGGTAGAAAGGGACCGGAGAAGGTTTTCCCTAATTTGACCCTAACTGACCGATTGGTCAGGTACGAGAGCAGGAGTTTGGACAAGGAGTCGGGTATGTTGAGGTTTCGGATCTTGTGTAGGAGACCCTGTCAAATGCTTGATTAATGTCCAGAAATACAGTCAGATTGCATTGATTGTCATTGAATGCTCTAGTGCTCTCTAAGCAGCTTTAACATGGGACCGTGGCACGTTCGGTTAGGACGGAAGCCGAAGTGACTGTTGAGAAGGGTGTTGTTGTATTCGAGGTGGTCCCTGAGTCGCCTGGCTAGAATCTGCTCAAAGCATTTTCCAAGGCAGCTCAGGAGGGAGATGAGTCTATAGGAGGAAGGTGTGGTTAGGTCGGAGTGAGGTGGAGGCCGATTTCCAGCCCGTTGGGAAGTGGGATAGGATTAGGCATTGGTTGTAGATGTCGGTGACTAAGCGGATGCCTGGGTTGGGTAGATGCCGGAGAATTTTACGATTCAAGCCGTCATGACCTGAGGCTGAATTTTTCCCTTTTTTGAAGTACGAGTTGACCTGGTCGGGCGTGATGGGAGCAAAAAAAGGATTCTCGTTATCGAGAAGGTTAAGGTTGCGGAATTCTTCAAGGTGACTCTCAAGGAATGCCTTGAACTGGTTCTCGAATTGGGGATCTGGTGAGGATCGGAAAATGGATTGGAGGTGGTGACCAAAGAAATCGGCCTTTTCTTGGTCGGAGGAGATTAGGTTTCCCTGAAGGCCAGTTAGGTGGGATTTGGGGTTTACTTTCTTTCTGGTCAGTTTATCGAACTGCTGCCAGAAGAGTTTTGCATTTTTGTAATCTAACTGGTAGGTGGCTTTGGTTCAGGAATCTTCGGCGTGTTTGTTTGCTTCTCGCCTGATTAAGGTGTTAAGACGATTGCATTCGGTCTTGAGAGCCGGATCCCTAGATCGCAAGAATTGACGATAGGTTCGCCTATTCTCTTTGATCCAGTTCACAACGTACCGTGATAGCGGTGTGCGGGAAATGTCGATATTTTTAAAGGGACAGAGATATCAATCGCTTCCGTAATTACGGAAGTTAGGTCTATAATGGCTCTCTCGAGGTCTTGGGTGGTTAGAAGATGGGATGTTGGAAGGTTGTTGGAGATGTCGGAAAACACATTCCAGTCTGCCTTCGAAAAATTTTTAATGATTATGTTTTGAGGAGGAGCTGGACAAAATGAAGTTTTAACCAGTAGTGGTAGATGATCTGAAGTGACCCTGTTGCCTAGAAAGCACTCACGATCGAATCAGCATGTTATGGGTTCTGAAACAAGGATGTAGGCTACTATTAAGGCACATAAATGTTCTAAATATGTGAGCTGTGTGTTAGCGATTCGCAAAAGCGGCAACTGCAACAGAGCTGATAATAACCTGTTACCGTTGCCATTACTTGCGGAGTCCCCGAATTGGGTGTGGCGGGTATTGAAATCACCTAGGATGACAGCATTAGGGAGGCTGGAGGCGTAGATTAACAGGTCATCGGATAGGGTGCTGTGGCCGGGCGGGTTGCAATATGAGATAAAGGCTATCGGGGTGGGGAAGTGCACCGTCACAGCAATATATTGGAGGTACTGTAGGTGCGCAGGAAGTTGAAAAGGAATGGATGGGAGGCAATTTTTAATTAAGAGGGCGGTTCCGTGGTGGCTGTTGGTTAGGAAGGTGTAATATGCGTTGAAGTTAAGTGTGCATATGTTTGTGAGTTTTGTTTCCGTGATGGAACGCCCCTGGCATTAACGGTCTCTGCTACTAGATCCATTTTGATTGGGAGTTAAGGATTGGGTTGTCGGATTACGGAGACCTTCATCCGCGTACCGGATACGCAGACGCCAGTGTTCTGTTGGAAGAAGGGTTAGGAGAGCGACTTAAGGATGCGAGCAACCCTATTTCGCCGGTCGGGGAACATACAGAAAAGGGTGTGCGTGAGGACTTGTGGGAAGTCGTCAATGGTAAGAGAATCGGTGTCGGGAGTGGATCTAAGGTGAGCTGAGTCTTCCGAGTCGGACTCTTCGGAAGACAGGATGGGTTCGAGGGTGGCCATCTTTGACGGGAAATTGGGAGGTTCCCGATTTCGGCACTTGAAGGAATAGGAAGCGTGTGCTACCCCACAGCTGTTAAACCTTGGGTTAGCCGAGGATTTGCAAGGGGACGATCTGTGGCTTTCGCTACAGTTGGGACATCGGATAGAGCGGGTAGGATACTCAGCTGTATGCCCCACCAGTCTACAAATAGAGTAATACTTGGGGAGAGGCTGAGGTATAAAGGAACGTTCGCAACTGTAGTGTCTCCCCAACATAACCACACCGTGTGCGAGGAAGTAATCAAGAGTGGTTTTGGAATCGGTTATGATGCGGACGAGGGATGTGGGAGTATTCGTCGCCTTAGAGTTGATGCGGCGATCCGCCTTCATCACGTGTAGAAGATCGATCGCATCCCGGACCTCTTCGGCTAGGATGTCCTTATCTACGTGACGAATCACGCAGGGAAAGGATGGAGGTCTAGTAGTGAAGTTGGAGGGGCGGAGACCGGACAGTTGGGATAGGATTACGGTGGGATCACCCAAATGTGTCGCAGCCTGAGCTGTGTACCATCCGATAAGGGAGAGGAGGTCTCTAGGAGACAGATATGGTTGTAGTTGAACGTTAAGTTCAACAAGGGAAGGTTAGGGATTTAATGGAATTGAATAGGGATATCTAGGTTGTTATGAATTTTAGGATATTGCGGATGCAATACCTCGAGGATTTAGAGCGGGTTGGGTTAGGATTGGGGGAAGCGGGTGTAGGAATCACGGTAGGTACATGTGGCTGGGCGGGTGTGGGTAAGAGGGCGGGTTTGTCTGTGCGTACTGGTTTAGTGGCTTTGTGTGGTTTTGTGGAAGCGGTGTAACGTGTGGAAATGTATCAGTGTGTGTATGAGGTGGAGATAAACGAGGCGTTTGAATGGAAGCGTGTACGTGAGGATGGTGGTGGCGAGGCTAGTGTGCGTGCGTTTGTGTGTGTTGGTGTAAATGTCGGTGTAGGTGGTAGGGCGGCGTCGGGCGTTGGGGACACAATCGCGAGTGTTGCACGGTGGAAACCATCACGACGCCGAGGTGCAGCCTCACATCCCGAGGAAAAAAGGCTTGGAAATCAGAGACCCAATAGAAATGGAGGAAAACAAATGTTAAAATAAAACAATAAATAAATTTTATTTATTTATTATCGTATTATCTGTATGCAAGCAGTGACAAATCTAACTCCGAAGCGGCGAAAATCACAATGCGCGGAACGTTGAACGCGAAAACGCTAAGTTTTTTTTGGATTGCCTTAGCGTGTGCAACAAAAATCGCAAGAGCTCTTAAGCGTGGTAGGGACCTATGTTCGACCGAAGTACAAACTGCCTTGAAAATCTCAATTCGTGGTTCCGCTTATATAGCCCGCGCTCCAACGTGATTGGATATATGGAACCTTCACGAAAATGGAGTGACTACGGTGCAATAACCGGTCAAAGTTGTTGCTAGAACAGGATTTAAGCAAGTTGATGCTATTACCTCTGCCGAGAGAGGCACTCTAGTCACCCTAGTGGTTGCTACTTCGGAATGTTGCAATTCAGTTCCACCATTATTTATTCCGCGAGTGAATTTCAAAGATCATTTCATCAGAGATGGGACAATTGACTGCAAAGGAGGAAGTAATCCTTCTGGTTGGATGACAGAAGAGCTACTTGTCACTTTTCTGAAACATCTTCATAAGCACGTGAAATCAACTAAAGAAAAACCATGTCCCTTGTTGTTAGATAATCACAGCTCTCACCTATCCATTCAAGGACTAAACTTTGCGAAAGAAAATGGCATAATAGTTCTATCTTTCCCACCACACTGATAATATACGAAATACCAGGAATACTGCGCAAGCTTTTCCATTAGCAGAAATACCATCCAATATTCTCACTGGGTTTAAAACCTGTCGTATTTGTCCATTTAATCAGGATATTCTTCAAGGGCACAACTCCATGCCATCGTCTGTCACAGATAGACCACTAATTACGGTTCCTGATGACGAAACTGTACACAACGCCACAGAGAATCAAAACGATAACTCTGACCTTAATAGTCGTACAATGCCTGCAGATCATTACACTGGCCCTAATGAGCCTGCAATAACTTCATATGCTACATCTAACCTTGATGACCCGGCCTTAATGTTCGTGCAATGATACTACAAAATTTGCCAGGATATCCAATTCCAGAGCTATCGCTGCAGCAGCAAGCTGTAAACGAATCTATGGCGATCACTAGTCCTTGGTCGAAGTGGTTCAAGGAGTTCTCTGATAGTATCTCCGCAAGTTTTGAAACCTCTACCAAAAGCTCCTCCGCGCAAGTCGCAGCGAGCGAGCGAAGGAAATGTAAATCAGCAATTCTAATAGATACACCGGAGAAGTATCGAAACGTGTATTTAGAGAGAATAAGGAAACGAAAAAGAAGAAAGACAATTAAAAGAAAATCGTTTGACTATAACGAAGACAAGGAAGAGCATGAAGAGTTTTGCTTGGCCTGCTTGTCTGTATACGCTGCTAGCAAGTCAAGGGGAGTATGAATTCAGTGCTAGGATTGCAAGTTATGGGGTCACGAAGCATGTACACCTGGGCCACCAAATTATATTTGCGAAAATTGTGATTGTGAATATTGAGAATGATTTCTCTTATTTTTGTTACCAGAATTCTTAGTTTGTTAAATATAAATTATTGACTTTTCTGTGTGACTACCTACACTAGACACTGTGACAACCAAAAGTCACAATTTTCTTTTTTCACAAAAATTGTAATATTCCTCAATAGATAATGTTAGTCTTTATTTCTTTTTAATATACAAATGTCATTGTTGAACTAAGAACACGGACACTAAAAATACAACCCCGGTCTCCCCTGCCCACTATTATCGTATAATACTATTATTACTGTTCGAGTTTAATGTAAAAATTGCTCAGTACGTAAATATACAAAATTTAGTTATATTACGCTTAGCGCCCTTTTCTTCTAGTATAAAAATTCATGAATCCTTGGGTGACTTTTATTGTGAGGGCGACGTATTACATTTTTGCACCGGACGGCAAAACTGTTAGCGTCGATCCTGACAAGCTTATACAATTTTTCATTTTTTATTTTAATTTTAAATGCTAAAATACCTTATATGTCTTTACATAACTAAAATTCGTAATTAAGAATTAAATGATTCTTTCATAATGTTATCTTTTATCACAATTGCACTTATGCATGCAAGTAACTCACTAAAATAAATCTGATAAAATAAATTGCGACGCGTAATAAGTGGTGATTTTCCATTGTCATGTTAAATTAATGCGTTCTCGTAAGATGTATATCGTACTGCCACAAGAAAAGTGACAAAAGTCAAAAACTACGATTTTGAGAAAAGCTTGTTCTTATAAACTTTCGCTTAGATTTACCCGTATTAATCGATTATGAAGCGAGTAAACTTTTTGAAATTTGGCATACAATCAAGTAATATAATTAACCAATAGTAATTACATAAATTCTAAAGCCAGTATTTCAATCCTCTTTTTGATTTATGTCACTTTTCAATTAGCATAAATAAATATGTTTTTTGAGTTGTGACGAGTGATGAGTGGTTAAATAATACACATATCATTATTCACACAAAACGTTAATTTTATTATACTAAATGACATTTTATTCACAAATAAAAGTCCGAGTATTAACTAGGAATGTGATTAGACGTCAATAAACTTAGACGGTCTTCCTTCTTTTTATCACCCAATGGCAACTTGTTTAACCTTTTAAGGCGCAGAACTATTTTTGGTAGAAATATTTATTTTTTAGTAGTGAATGTTATTAAACGTAGGGCCAGAATACGCAAAAAAATGTTTAAAAAAAATCTAGGAATGGCCGTTTAGGCTGTAAAGGGTGGTAGACATAGCTACCATTGACCACTATCATCAATGACCAACCTTTAGTGAGCACTGGTAGATATAGCTACCTTAACAAATAAATAAATTCTGTGTTGTATTGTACAAAAAAATATAATTGTAAAAGAAAAAATTTATAAAAAAACATTTATGAATTAAAATTTCACATCATTTTAAATGATATGGTGCAAAGCAATCTTTACATAGGGCAACATTACACACTTGACATATTATATTGCACCGCTTTTGCTTGTGTTTCAATGAACTGCAGAGCACACAACGACGGTAGGTCCCCTTGATGGGAAGATGTGCACCGACATTCAAAGTAGATGGCTTCTGTTGCGGCCCAGGTTTTTTTCTTTGGGTAAATGTTCCAATTAGTTCATTTGCCAGTTCACTTCGAAACTGTAAAGCAGTTAGAGGTTTAGTACTTGTATTTGTTTTCTTTAAGGTTTCTTTATAGAGTATATAGCTGTTGACTATAGATGCATCTATTAAGTAGTAAAGTATTTTAATCTACCAACGTCTAGATTTCCACGCAATTGAGTAGTTTGCATGATATTGGTCAAAAAGGTCTACTCCGCCCATATATCTATTGTATTCCGCAGTAGATTCTGGGCACGGTACGCTATCCCTTTGTCCTGTTTTATTGGTTCGTAAAACCTGTGTTTTTTCTCTATAGTCGTGTTTATTACTAGCAAGAGCTACGCATTTTACACCCCGATCCTTCCATTTGTAGACCGATATATTACCTGAAGCAATAGAATCTGATTGGCTGCGAGAAAGATCCTTATCAGTGCTAAACAAGTGCTTGGGAAAATTCTTTCTATGTTGCCTAATAGTACCACAACCAAAAAGACCTCTGTCTAACAGTTTCTGCATAAGAGAGAAGGTGGTAAAGAAATTATCAAAATACAGACAATACCCACGATTTTGTAATTTTTCGGATAGTTGAAGCACAACACGTTCGCCCAACATATCACCGGTTGATTCCGCCTTGCCTTGATAAATCTGAAAGTTGAGTAGATATCCTGTTGTCGCGCATGCCAAAGCCCATATTTTGAAACCCCTTTTAATGGGTTTCATGGGCATATATTGTTTCATGGACGTACGCCCTTTGAAAGCACACATACTTTCGTCGATGGACAAATGTCTGTAAGGTGTAAAAGCGGTTTGGAACAGGTTAGTAAGATGAGTTAACAATGGCCTAAGTTTGTACAACTTATCGAAGTTAAGAGTTTTCGGTTGTGGCATTGTTTCATTGTTGTTTAGATGCAAGTACCTAAGAATTTTTAAAAATCTTTTTAGAGTAAATATCTTCGTAACACGTTCGACGTGAAAATTCTCATTTGTAGACCAATATGATCTCAGTGTAGGTAGGCTGTGAAAACCCATCACTATTAGTATACCTAGAAATGCATCAAGTCCTTCTGCACTTAATCCTAACTGAGTGTTTTTTTGACTAGCATAGATATTTGACTCACCAACTATCATTTCACAGATATTTTTGTTAAAATAAATCTAGAAATAATCGATAGGTTTACACGAATCGACTACAACGTTCACTCGTGAGGACTCAGCAAAATGATACGATTGAAACATCAGTGGCTGAGTATTTTTCTTGGACCATGAAAATTTTTCATGTGGTGAAACTACATCCTCTGAAACTACATCCTCTGAAACTACATCCTCTTCCTCTTCGTCCTCAGAAGACAGTTCATTATTTATGGGGAACAACCTCGCAAGTTTGTTTGGTGGACCATTCATATCGTTTGGATCGAAATCTGGGTCTGCATCTGAGTCATCACAAACTTCCTCACTGTTACTATCCGCATTTTGGGGGGTAGCTTTTGAAAGCACCCTCCTTCTCAATCCCATACTGGATGAACTAATAGGTTGACAATCAATACCTGACAACGCTGACGACGAAGATGAGCTTTCAAGAAGCAAATCGTCTTCAGCATCATCATCCCCTCCAAATTCCGAAGCACAATAATCTTCATCACTAAGGTTTACTACCATTTCCTCCAACTCAGCTTGAGTTAGCGATCGATTTCTGAACGACATACTGAAAAAAGGGAGAAGTTCGATGTAACATTCGACGTTTTTCTGCGGTAATTTTGAAAAATTTTCCTAGCGCAATAACCATATATTAAAATACTTGCAATAACGTGTTGACAGCTGTTTTGTACTTCTTTCAGTAATAAAATAAATTCTATCAACCGAAAATTACATTGTTCTTACGGAAGAACAATTATTGTTGATTTGCTAGGTTATGCCTTAGTACAGAACAATTTTTAATTTTTCTAGCTTTTGGAGGTAATCAAATGTAATACTTAACTAGAAATAGATAGCAAACATATGCATAATTTACTTACATAGTGAATATCACTTTAAACTAAATTCAACACAAATATATTTTACATCAAAATAACTCAACACCACAAAATTATTTACCGTCGGTATCCATAATGCACAGTGGTAAATTATCCTACCACACGTGGTTCACACGCTAACGGGGAGCAATATGCACACGCTTGGTGACCGGGGAACAATCTAGTTGACGACTAGGTTCATTAGAACCAGAATCGCATGACCGGTCACAGCAGTATAGGCCTTAACAGCGCCTGGTATATATTGCTACCAGGGGGCGTTAAAGTGTTAAACAGGTATTAATGCAAATTTTGCCTTATAGTGGCACTCTCTTTAAATTCGGGATCCGAATATGATGTTTTGTATAAGATCGTAAACAGTCTCTTTTTTTTTTCAATACTCTTGTCTCCTATTTTATTTTCAGATATAAATTTTGAGTTGACATTAAAATACCCATCATGTATTTCCTTAAGATCGAAGAAATTTGCAAATCCCATTTCTTTAACGCAGTAAGATTTCTCAGTCTTCTTCCCAGATTGTATAATTGACACGTACTGCGATGGTGTAAAAATTGGCCCAGATTTTAGAGATTGCCTTTACCGGCAAGTGATGGCGATATTTTTCCTCCAAACTTTCATCTCCTTCCCCTTCTGTATTTTCAAATGCGACAATAAATCGCGTTGGAAATATGGAATTAAAAATTCGGGAAAACATAATAAGAATACCTTAAGGGAGCTCTATAATCCCGAAACAAATCGCTTAAATTTTTTCCTCCCTCAATAAACTCTCGCGAACTTTGCTGCCTCAGGTAATGACTTTCAACTCGTGGGATTATATGCTTCCGTACTCCATCGCTATGGTCTGATCAACTTTTTTATGTTTATTATGTTTGAACTCTTAATTCTTTGGAAGCAATCCCCATCTCCGTTTTAGAAATATCAGTACGAATGGGCCTGCCATTTATGTCAAGGGTCGCTTTGAAAAACTGTTTACAAACGCGGACGCGCTGACCTTCTATCTCAAAGAAAAATGCATTATTCAAGCGCCTCTCGGTTTCAGTTTTTATATACCGATAAGTTGGTTCGATTTGTTGAACACATTTGCTAACAAAGTCATGTTGTCGCGTTATATATTTTAACCCCCAATATAGTTCAAACAATTTTTCGCGCACTTCTGGACTAACATTTAACTTTGCATTTCTCACTGCAAGGTTCACAAAGTTTAGTTTCCGTGCATCAAAGCCCTTTTGAGTTTTGGAGCTTGACACGTAACTTTTTCCTGAGTTTCTTAGTATTTTTGTTTTAGTTTTGCTCCATTTTAATGACTTAGCAATACGTTTCTTTCCTTTTTGCACTATTTGTACGTTAGTTATAATATTCTGGTCGTTTTTATTTGGCATTTCTAACTGCACTTCCTCCGAAGCCAAGTCATCATCTGAACTTGATATAACATAATAGGGATCTTCTTGACTATCATCCATATCTTCAGAATATGAATCACTGTCTGAGCTACTTTCTCCTTGAGGTCGAATTAATTTTAATTTTGTTGAGTGGTGAACTTGTTTTAAACTCCAACTGTTCTGTTTTGTTGTTATGTCTTTAATCCCTCTGGAAGCAGTATTTTGAGAAATATCAATAAACGTTTTCGTTTGTTCCAAGTTAGTAATATCGAAGGTATTTCCTTGTTCCTTTATATTTCGTTCAGATTGTGTTTTTGTAATTTATTTCCAAATTGATCATTGACAGTTGTCGCTAATTTATTTCTTTTTTGAATCCAAACACCGGCATTGTTTTCTGTATGTTATCTATGATTTCAGCATTACTACTACTTTCTGGCAAATTCCTAGGTAGAGACTGATTCTGAACAGTTACTGATTTGCCTAAAGCAATTGCCAACATCAAACTGCCACGTGAAGACATTACTACTGTAGTCTGTACCTGAATAAAACGAATTTTGTTTAATATATTAAGAAAAATTTGAGAAACACTATGTCATTATATTCAAGTGCAAAGACTGTTTGCCAAGTTATGATGAAAATGTCCTACATTTAAGAATTATGGCAGCGTGCACATGCACAAGTATACTAGAAAGATATATGTATAGTCAACGAACGAATACACAACTGATCTAGAAAAGTGTTACAACTTGAAATGTGACAGAGCTAATCTAGAAAAACACAATTTGAAATATGAAGGGCAAACGTACCTAACTACTCTAGAAAAATATCACAACTATTAATAATATTACTATCTAAGCCCCTAAATACTAAAATATTCTGATATGTCACAATAATTTAGAATTTAAGTATTTAGAATTATTGTAAATGCATGAATTATGAAACAAACACATCTTACCTGAATTACGAATAGTGCCACTTTTTGATTTATGTCGTTTTTCTCGAAACTAATAGAACAGCTTCACTGTATCAAAGCAGAAGTGTCACTATTCTTGTTTATGCGCGTGGGAAATTAAGACGCGGTAAAGTGACACATCTGCCACCTACGCGCTGGTAACATTAACATTAATATTATTACAATTAATAAATATCGGACGATTGATTTCCGAAACGATACTGTTGGATGTAAGGTTGAACGCATTTCCAGATGAATCAGTGCCTGTGCGACGTTCAGATTGGCACGAGGATCCTGGGAGTGAGGTAGCTGGTGATTTTTGATCACCTCCGCCACATCCCCCATGTCTTTTTAAAACGTCAACAGTCTCGTCTGAATCAGCTAGTAGAGATGCAGAGGTTCGCCGCCAACAATGACCTGTATATGACAACGCATCTGGTAGGTTTAAGAATGTTGCAACTTTCTGGGGCAATTTTCCAAATGTATTCTTTCCTACAGGTTGCACTGTACACTGCTTGTTAACGTAACGAACAAAAAATCTTGAATGGGGAGTTTTGGTTTTTCTCAATGACATATATTTCTTGCAGATTTTTGTATAGCTAATGATAGTCTTATCTGAATCTTTTACAACGAATTTCCTCTCTGTTCCATTTTTGGTAGCTCGAATGTTAACAAGAAGTCTGTTGCCCAAATCAGTCACATCATTAATTGACAATTCGACTAATTCAAGTCCTCTACAAGCCCCTGTCACACCAAATATGAGTGCTACCTACAAAAAAATCATTTTTAAAAGTAGGTACAATGCTTTGGACATACTCACTTTTGTCAATAAAAATGTGTCATCTGAAGCTTCCTTTAGAAACGTATCAATCTGTTCTATAGTTCGTACCTTTGACTTCTTCGCTTTGTAACCAAAATTTTTCCTTTTCAGAAGCATCGTCAATTTGTGGAATTTACTTATATCAACATTATGTTTAACGTTAAGCATAGTTTTTAACATTGAATACTGGGCCCACAATATAGAAACAGCAAATTTGTTTACCTTTTCATTAAAAAATACCAGCAAAGCATCTTCGTTAAAATTTTTAATTTTCTTTTCACAGCACTACTTTAAAAATATATCATACTCTTTATCGTAAATTTTACGAGATTTGGAAGGCAGTAAGTCTTCTAAAGCGTCTTCAACGGCTTTTTCTAGAAAAAATTCGTCGTGTATATTTACTATCCTTTTTAAAAATTTTTTCAAATATGGCTACCGCTGTTTACTAATTCCCATGCTAACCGACTGTTTTTTTTTTAAATAGCAAGGTTTCTAGATAATTTTATACAAATTTGTCACATTGACACGAACAAATTTGGAATTATTGTACATAAAAAATAAATACTTTGGAAGTGCAAAAAGTAGCGTATATACTTCGGGACCAAAGTGCCTAAATCCCTTGAGTGGTTGTTGCCCTCGGGCTTCGCCCTCGAGGCAACAAACCCCACTTGCGGGATTAAATGCTGGAAAAGGAAAAGGAAAACGCCACGTATTTCATTCCCTCCCCGGGGGAGGGCTGGCTGCTCGAGCTTTCCGAGCTGCTTCAGCCACAATCATGGATTCCCAGCATACATGCATACATTACGTATATGCATGGTGGCATTAAGGATGGGTGTGGTCAGGATAGGATTGGAAGGAACGGAGTTAGGGTTCTGAGGGGAAAAAATGCTTTGGTCCCTCTATATATAATATACTATTTTTCCCTAAGCGCAATGTAAAATTCAATAAAGCGCCATTATTTAGTCACGAAACTCACTCGCAGGAGTGTGTAGTATTGCCCACAGATGACAGCACTTGTCAACTTGAAAACTTTGTGAACACGGATGCTTTAAATGAAATTCGTTACGTTCTCCATGCAGTACTTTTTTTAATAAACAAAGACAGAAATTTCTCGGTGAAATACTAGTAACTGATAACGAACCACTTCTTTTAGGTTTTGGATTACAGATGACGAGTCATGTTTTTTTTGTGTGCAGACGTTGCACGTGTAATGTAACGTTATCCATTCCTTGCATTTATTATTTTTATGTAAAACAATAAAACAAATAATTTCAGCAATACAAAGTAGAAGTTATGTTATTGTTGTTTATATTGTGAGTTAAGATCTAGGGAACACAAGTTATTTAACATACAAAATCCCTAAAAACTAAATAATACGTTGCTTGTTATAAAAAGAAAGATAAGAAAGAAAGAAAGAAAGATAAGAAGTTTTAAAAACAAAAGGGCATGTCAGAGACTATGTATGAATCTTGCGGAAGCTAGGGAGGTATGCGGAGATAGGAAAGCATGGAGAAAGATTGTGAATGAAAAATAAATAAGAGGCAGGGATTGTTTTGCCTACCCCGCAAGGGAATGGCGTGAAGGTTAAGTAAGTAAGTTAAGTTGTTATAAAAACCATGACTGAAGCCAATTTCTTGAAATTTACCGGAAATAGCCTTACTTATTTATCGTCGGCCATATGAAAAGTGTGTAAGTCCGAATTCACGAATTTTACAGGAGACAAAAAATTGATTTAAAAGAAACATTTTTACTTAGTGTAGCTTTTATTTAATATGGTAACTTGAAATAGTGTTCGCCATACTTTTTATAAAAAAAAGATTTATTTTTTAAATATTGTTGCTATTAAAATGGAGTTAGTCAAATTTCATATCTTTAATACGAAAAGATTGTGGACTTAGGCACTTTTCGTTTTCATATGAGGCCAACGTTGTGGTGATGGAATATTTTAATAACAGCCACGATTTTAATATTAGGATGGCCTATAAAAAATAACATTTTTTTATGCAAAACTTTATTTAATGATAAAATAACAAATGAAAACTTTTATTCACTAAAGTATAAAACTTTGTAAAGTAATATCTTCGCCGTCTTTCTGCAAGATCTTCAATGCCACGACGGCACCATGTAGCACAGGGATTCTCAAACTGTTTTGGGCCAGAGACCGCTTTTGCAAAATGAACTGAAACCTCAGACCCCCATACCCAAATTACTTTAAAATCGTATCTCTAGTTTTTTCCTATTGATATAAAATACTTACCAATTTAAAAACTTTGCGGTTGGTTAAATGAGTAAACTTGACATCATTTTCTCATCAAAATTTAACAAAATAAATGGATATAAAATTCAGTAAATATCAAGTGTAATTAATAATTATTAATTTTGATTAATTACGTCAAAATACTTAAGTAGGTAATTATTTTTTGAAAAAAACATTAAAATCGCAAAGTAAAGATCAAAAAATTCAGTGTGATGGATGAACCTGATGCTTCTCTACCAATCTAGCTAAATCTGGTTCAATATTGGTGAATTGCAGCCTTAAATCTCCGCGTTCGTTGATTTTCGAACGGTTTCTTTGTTTTGTTAAAATGTTTGTAGCCACACTGAAGCCGTTTTCGACTAGGTATAATGATGGAAAAGCGATAAGGTAATTTTTCAGCAATGTTCCACAATGCAGGATACTGTTTTTCAATGTTGCGCTACAACCAGAACTTCTGATAGCCTTAGTTGGCTTCTCCTCGTTTGTGCTGATGGTGATCAACTCTTCTTGTATTATCACATTGGTTTCTTCCATGGCTGTGATATTGTACGGATTTATTATGCATTGAGGAATTTGTAAATTTAAGAGCTCCTCAAACCTCTTAGTAAAATGCTTGTGTAATGCGTCCAAGTGATTGACATATGATAAAATAACATCGTCTTGAAGCATTTCTAGTAATTTTGACAAATGCGGAAACTGTGAATATTCCTTTCTGCTTAAATTTTGTTTATAAAGGATAAGTTTACCTACAAAGGCCGATATTATTAATGTTGTTTTAATCAAGTTGAGATCGTCACCCTGCAACTGCAAAGTAACTTTGTTAAACATACCAAAGATATCAGTCAAGTAATACATATCTGTTTTCAAATTGTTCAAATTTTCTTTCAAATTTGGATCTTTTTCTTGTAAAAACTCAGATTCAAAAATTGCTGAATATCTTGCTAAGCCTCTTGATGCCCAGCGAACTTCATTGTGCAAAGGTAACCAAGTAAAGACTTCGTCGTTTACCTCACATAGCTGAGCAAATAAGTGAGAGTTCAAAGAATTGCTTCGAATCTTGTAGAGCGCATTTATAACATATTGTAAAGACTGATGCAATCTAGGACTCAGATTTCTTGCTACTAAATGCTGTCTGTGAATCACGCAGTGAATAACCAGTACCTCAGGCAGTTGTCGCTTTATGTGAGCTATAAAACCACGATGACGGCCAACCATAGATGGTGCACCATCAGTCGCAACAGAAACAATGTTTTTCCATGCAATAGTTTTGTCCGTAAAAAAACGTTCCACGGCCTGAAAAATCGATTCTCCTCTGGTAACAGTCGCTTAATATCTAGAAAAAAGCAGTTCTTGGCACATATTTTCATCTTTAATACATCAAATATATCCAAATAACAGAGCTTCATTGCCGGGTAATGTAGACTCGTTGAACTGGACAGAGAATCTGTTGGTCTGTAAAAAATTGCATAAAATGTTTTCCGCGTCGCGACCCATCTCGTCTATTCATCTCTGAACGGTGTTATTGCTCAAAGGAATTCTCTTAATAATATCATGTGCGGGCTTGTGCAATACATTGTAAATAATTATGTAAATAAATGGGTGTATGTTCTCAAAACAAATCGTTAAAATAACCAGAGATCCAAAACACTCAATAAAAGATAATGCCGTTGTCTCAGTCGGTAGATTAAAGCAGGACAGGTTCTGCTTAGTTATTTTCACTGAACATCAATATAGTAACTGCAATGTAACAATAATAAAAATTATCTCGGACGCCAAGTTATTTTTTTTATTATGCTCGAAATAACTAAACCGAGGATACAATAAAAAATTCACCAAAATGTTAAAATAAAAGATATACAAACTATGTTTATTAAACATTCAAATTTAGAATTATATAAAATATATCTTAAAAACTAGTTGTAATAGCATTAAATTGCCAAATTATGGGCATAAATAGCTGTTCGAAAATTTTGTACACAAGTTTTTGATAACCTCTGGTATCTAAACGAATACGGAAATGTAAACCAAAGGTGATGTAATCTTTGCACAAATATTGCGCAATATGTCGTAATAACAATGTTGTACGTTGTAAACCATACCAAAGATGAATTTTACTTCTTACAAATTTATCTTCATGAAATTTGAATAATCCAGAGTGTATTGCATTCTCTCGAAAGTTCAAATAAAAAATGTGATAAAATTAAAAAAAAAAAGGTATAAATGATAAAAGTAAAAGTGCCTGCAAAAAGCAAATGTTTCAGATTTTAATATAATACGAGTTAAATGTATCTTACCACTAAATCAATGGCACTTTTTACAAAATTTAGGTGGAAACCCAAAAATGGCTTCCTAAACAAAGCAACGTTCATCAAGTAATGCTCAAAAGGACGCTTACGGTATCAGGTGATATAGCGGTGCGCGAAAAAATGTGCGCAAAAAATTAATTCAAAGATATGGAAGTATAAACTCCTAAGAAAATATGCAACTTAAGTTATACCAAGATGCAAATTAAGTTGCCTACCACATACTTATATTATAATTCATTAATAATTAAAAACTCCTTCTTCTTATTTTTTACAACTAAATGAACGAAGAACGTAAAAGATTCGTTACAACATTGTTGAGGACCTCCGCAATGACTGGTAATATAAGCTGCTCTCCAATTGTGTGGGGTTTTCCGATTTCGCTGTTAGTAAAGATATATTATAGGACGCTCGTAAACCATCAACGTCTTGCATAGATGATGACGCAAACATCGATCTTATGGATGGCTTTTTCTCTAGTTTTTGTGCTGGAAAGAATGCCAAAGGCTTAATTTTTTTGTCAGCATGTACTCTTGATAAGTGGTTCTCCATTTTTGAAGGCTTCATGGCATCGTTACTGAATACTTTTTCACATATGAGACACATCGGCAAGTGTTGATTTGATAGAGATGGAATAAATCCAAACTTCAAGTAGTCCAAACTGTATTGTCTGAATCTTTTTTTTTTCGTGTTTGCCATCATAAAACTCGCAGTAAACCTGCAAATCCAACAAAAATATTTAAGAAACTACTTAAAAAAGCAACAACAATAAAACTGTTAAATTTGCACACGAGCTTATTTTTATCACACCTAGGTACGGGTTGTTTTTTAGGTATGCTCACGAACTTACTCACTGATAAACTGGGATAGTATGGAAAATCTGTATTAGGTACCAATCAGAGAAAAACGAAAACAAAGAAAATTGAACATTTATAATTTCAGGTAACAACATTTCTAAAGTAATTTCAAAAAATATTAAAACGTTTTTTGGTACTTACCCTGTTACTTTTTCATAAACTGCAGAAATGTAGGGTTAAGCTATTAACGCGCGTAGGTAACTAAGCACTTTGTAAATTCTTTTTCAATCACTTTACTATTACTACGTAATCACTTATGTAATCTCTTGAAATAAATTGGTAGATGAGTGTATTATATTATCATTCAAGCTCTAACGAATTTCAAAACGCAAATGAACTTTCAACCTAAGTGCAAGGTTCTTATACCGGGTGTTTAAAAAAGATGCGGCAATATTAAAGGGGGTGATTTCCCAGGTGATTTCATACAATAAAGTTCCTATAAACATAGGTCCGCAAACCCTTCGTTACCGATCTACAGCGTGTTGAAGTTTAATTGAAAAAAACAGTCAAAATTAGATTTTTTCAAAACGGCTTGAGATATCATAATGAAATTTTACGCGTGTCAGCTGTGGGAGACGTATACTTTGCAATACAACACGATGTTTCAGTCGTACCATTGGCGCGCGTATTGGCACGTCACAGGCTATTTTTCAAGAAAAAAGAGGATGCCGCTGATTTCTCTAAAAATTAAAAAACAATTTTTTCAATTCTTTGTCCATTTATCATGCGTACAAAAATATTTTTAAATATTCCTGTATTATTCACTGACATATCACTGACATATTGAATGAGTCTCGTGATTAATAATTTTGTATGTGCCGAGATGACCAACGTGCACTACAATTATGGACTTGCTGATGGGAATGCATTAGAAGCTAGGCGGTTGTATACTGAAAGATTTCCGGGCCGTATTGCTCCTGATAGAAAAACTTTCGAATGTATTCATCGGCGTCTTTATGAAACAGGCACATTAGGACGAAATTGAGGAGCAGGAAGGCCAAGGACAGCAAGAACGGTAGAGCAGGAAGAGGATGTACTGGACATGATTGAAGAAGATCGAGGTACTTCTACTAGAAAAATTGCTGACGCTTTGGATGTAAGTAATGGGACTATTTGGCACATTCTTAAGGAAAATTTGTTGTATCCATTCCATATACAAGGCGTTCAAGCACTTCTTGCTGCTGATTTTACTCCTCGCATTGCATTCTGTCAATGGCTTTTTCACAAAATGGTTCAAATCCCTCAACTCCTGATGTTGATTCTGTTCACCGATGAAGCGAGTTTTTCATGAAATGCAATACGGAATTTCCATAATAACCATGTATGGTGGGAAGAAAATCCAAATGAAATTGTTGAAGATCGTTTTCAACATCAGTTTTCTTTGAACGTTTGGATTGGGATTGTGGGTGATTGCCTAATTGGACCGGTATTTCTACCCGGGAGACTTACCGGAGAGGTGTATCGCAACTTTTTGGAAAAC
This sequence comes from Vesta saturnalis, assembly GCA_036346205.1. Taxonomy (NCBI): domain Eukaryota; kingdom Metazoa; phylum Arthropoda; class Insecta; order Coleoptera; family Lampyridae; genus Vesta; species Vesta saturnalis. Next base: position 1,790,248 of record JARFJB010001983.1, read on the forward strand.
ACGCTCCCTGGATTTCTGGAGGCCGTACCATTAGCAATTAGAGATGCAATGTGGTATATGCACGATGGCGCACCAGCCCACTTTAGTCAAGTAGCTCGTGATTTCTTAACAAGAATACGGAAATCGTTGGATTGGCCGGGGTGGACCTCACTTATGGCCTGCACGGTCCCCGGACTTAAATCCCCTTGATTTTTTCCTGTGGGGCTATTTGAAGTCCTTGGTGTAGGCTACTCCATTAGAAAACGTAGAAGACTTACGCAATCGAATCATTGCTGGGTGCAACTCAATTAAAACAGATCCTGGTGTTTTTGAGAGAGTTCGCCAGTCGTTGAGGAGAAGATTGGATTCTTGCATCCGAGCTCGAGGTTTGAACAGTTTTTGTAATTTTTGGTTGGTAAAATTTTTGGTTTGGTGAAATATGTGTTTTTGCCCTTGAATGAAACCCTTGATTTATAAAATTTTTTTTCTGTAATAAATGGACATGCACTAAAATGTTTTTTTTTTGCTCAAAAACGGTACGTCGTACGATAAAAAGTCAAGAGAACTTTTTTCTTCACAATTGGACAAAGAATTAAAAATATTTTTTATTTTTAGAGAAATCAGCGGCATCCTACTTTTTTCTTGAAAAATATCCTGTGACGTGCCAATACGCGCGTCAATGGTACGACTGAAACAGCGTGTTGCATTTCAAAGTATGCGTCTCCCACAGCTATTGAAACGCGTAAAATTTCATTATGATATCTCAAGCCGTTTTGGGAAAATCTAATTTTGACTGTTTTTTTAAATTAAACTTCAACACGCTGTAGATCGGTAACGAATCGATTGCGGACCTATGTTTATAGAAACTTTATTGTATAAAATGACCTGGACAATCACCCCCTTTAATATTACCGCATCCTTTTTAAACACCCTGTATAGTAAAATATTAGGAGCATGTTGAACTTGAACTTGATCATGATTTCGTTCGTTTTAAATCGCGTATATGCGTCAAATTTTAAAAGTACAATAATGATACTTCCTACTAAAGTATTAATCATTCTTACAAAAAGTTGGTACACGTAACACAACTAATACAGTATCATGAAAGTTTCAAATACGAAGTTGTGTTAATTAAGAGGGGTCGATTTTTAGACCTCATCGACCCCCAAAATCAGTTTTCGTTTATGTCGACCCCTGGGAAACCGATTTAGACCTCAAGGGGTCGATATCGACCGCTTTGGGAATCCCTGATTTAGATGCTATACAGTCAACTTTTTTTTACAAACCCACGTGCCTATTTTTTAATTTATTGCACATTTTGCTCGGACTATCCATGTGCTCTTAAGTGGTCGTGACAGAAAACAACTGTTGCAAGATGGTGCAACATTTACTTACATAATGTGCGCATTATAATTTACATCTGGATGTGGAAATTTCTCAAATTACTTGTATACATTTAGTAGTTGTTTCAAATCATTTTCACACCTTCCGTGACACAAGTTGTCTAATTGAGTAAGGTTAAAGTTTCGGAGTAAAACGTGTTATATGCACACCAAATACCAATTCAAGTTCTGTATTCTGGCAGAAACCATTTTACTTACGTTTTCTATTTATATCGTTGTGTATCTCATAAATTGACTTTAAAAGCGTAAGCTCGATTATACACATCAGACGTCTGAAAACTACCAATGATTAATAAACTTTACTCTAAAAGGAAACTAATTTTCAATAATAAATAAAGCAGATGGCGGTACTATACACATCTTTCTATGTAATTTTTTGTAAAATTGTAAAACTGAGGCTGGAGAAGGACCCATAGTGATAGTTCTGGTCGTCTTCTAGTGGTTGAAACAAATTACTATAAAATTATTATTACAAATTGGGTGTAATTAAGAATTAAACATTACATAAAAATTGTTGAATTTAAAAATAATAAATATTTCAGCGGGTAGCTAAAAGTTAATTAAACCATATACTAAAAGGCCGGTGTTTAAATACGTACCATAAAGCCAAAATAAGTACAACAATGATACTTCCTACTAAAATATTAATCATTCTTATAACAAGTTGGTCACGTTACACAACTAATACAGTATCTTGAAAGTTTTAAATAAGAACTTGTGTTAATTAATAGGGGTCGATTCTTAGACCTTGTCGTCCCCCAAAATCAGTTTTCGTTTCAATGAATGTTTAATAAACTTTACTCCAAAAGGAAACTAATTTTCAATAATAAATAAATTAAAAAGAAGGTATATTGTACAATTGGGTTTGAAAGGTTTAAAAATTGATTAGTTGTATTTTGATTTTCAATGTTTTACTTTTTATAGAAATAAATACAATTGGTAAAAAATAATTGATCTTAATAAATATAATTTTTTTTTGCATTTTACAAAAACATACAAACACAGAAATCAAACTAGCCAGATTGGTTTTCATCGATGCTGCTTTTTCGATGAGGAGAACAGGAAATAAAACCAGTTAATTAATTCAATAAAAATGTATAATAGTATCCTCTTATGTTAATTTTATGCATCATACATAGTCCTCTATGGAACAATAGCAAAACTTATGGTTAGGTATTTATTTTCTCACTTTCATTACAAAAAAGATTCTACAAATATAGAGGGAATTCTTATTTCTAGTACAGCAGATGGCGGTACTATATACATATTTCTATGTAATTTTTAGCAAAATCTTGTAAAACTGAGGGTTGAGAAGGACCCACATTGATAGTTCAGGTCGTTTTCTAGTGGTTGAAACAAATTACTATAAAATTATTATTACAAATTGGGTGTAATTAGGAATTAAACATTACATAAAAATTGATGAATTTAAAAATAATAAATATTTCAGCGGGTAGCTAAAAGTTAATTAAACCATATACTAAAAGGCCGGTGTTTAAATACGTACCATAAAGCCAAAATTTTAGAAAAAATGTGTCGAAAAATTGTGACGTCACAATTTACTGCCAATTAATGCAGCTATTATCTGAAAGATGTCGCAACAATCACACCTTATATATGATATATTGCGAACGTAATTTTAAAACGGAAATTAAGAATTATTTATTTTTTATTACACTTGCATCGTACCATTTGTAATTGAAACATGTAATTAGTGAGATATTACCAACAGTATCACTGTTATTTTAAATAAATTTTAAATTTACAATTCTTATTGACATGTGGATTTCTTCTTTTGCGTAAATCACACATTTCGTAGCTTCTGCATGAACAGTATCATTGACTTTATTTTGTGTTAAAGTCATAATAAATTGCGACAAGCTGAAAAATTAAATAACTGTCACTAATATGTCAAAACTATCCTACATCACTCATCAGTATCTTTAAACAAGACCTTGAACGAAAAATCTAGCTTCATAACCATTATTTATCGCCTTCAAAACACATGTGGCTTGTGAAAAGATGCCAGATCCATTCCCTTTCTGAGTCTGCTCAGCATTGCTTGTAATTTTGAATAGTTGCGAACACCATAAAGTAAACAATTTATACACACTAGACTTTCATAAAACATAAAATATCAAAAACAAATAATTACAATTGTAATCAATGTTACCCTTTCCATCATGTAGGTAAACAAATATTGTAATTCCGCTTTTTTGGGCAGTTTTGAATTTGCCGTGGAATGTTTTCTTCAAACTGATCCATTTTTTCATTTCGAAAACACCGTATCCAACGTAAACAACAAATGTTAACCAACCTCCATATCAACGACATGGCGTCATTGCATAGACTACTTTCCGAAATGATACAAGTTCAAAATTAAAATGCTGATTGGAAGTATGAATTTCAGTTCTATTTCTCGAATTATGATACAACTAGCTTTCCTCCGCAAAGTTTTGCGTTGAAAATTAATTTAATAGTGGTAATAAAACGCATAATAAATTAAATACAAACGTATATTATATGAAAATGTAAACTTTCACCATTATCACTCGCAATAAAATAAATACTTATCTTTTTTGGGTTGTTTTAATGGTGTTTTTTAAATTATACAATCTAAACGTTTCGATAACACTTACAGTTATCTTCGTCAGTAGCAATATTTGTTAACATTGCCTGTTTCTGTTACTTACTCGCTAGTGACAACCACATCGTGAGCTTCCCTAAACAGCATATCCTCACGTAACATTTCTTCTCCAAAATTGGATGACGATGAATTGAAGGTATTAGGAGAATTAAGTATTAAAATATTACGTACAGTTTACAATTATGAATAAATTTTGTTTATAACCAGCAGGATTATCTTCAAATAATCGAGGCGTATATAAAGTTTGGGAGTTTGAATCCATCATCGACCACCGCTTTTGAGCACTTTTTGATGCTTTATTGCGTTTGAGTATTCTTGATCCGCTTCGCCGTTTTACACCCTTCTTTTTAAGCCCGTTTCAAAAAATGGCTAAGAATATCACAAGCCCTAGGTACTTACTTCTTTCCAAAACAATAAATTCTTACCTTGTTTTTGTTATATCAGAAATCAGTTAAAACACACGTAAATAAGTTTTACTTTTTCATCAAAATTAAGTCATTCATTGGACGAAAACTCAATCGTCAGATACGCGTACAGTTTGTAAAGTACCTGCTTAGTCCTTACAGCGCAGAATGCTTCTGAAATGTACTGATAAGTGTATAAAAGATCATATTACATGACCAGGGTAAAAGTTAATACAATAAAAGTATAGTAGCCGTTGATATCAGTTTGTATGGAAATAACGGCGATTATAAAAAGAACTAAAATGTATAATCAAAAATGCATTACAAGTTGCACTTTATGATAAGTATGGAAAGAAATTAAACATGTTTATTTAATTTAGTAATAACAATGTGCATTCACAACCGTTTTAAGAGTCCTCTTTTCACAAAAAGCTCAACCACGAATAGTATTGAATTCAGTAACAAACTTTACTTCAATTTATAGCGACACCTGTTGTGGGAGTAGAACAAAATAATCCTTATTAACTGCACCGCCATCTCATATAAAATCTCACTGAACACATTATGCATTACCCCTCTTAATATGTTCTTTTATTGAATTTCTGTTTAATTGTTTTGTTGTAGATATCTATAATTTAAAAATATTCTTATGTTATGAATATGAAGAATGAAAAAAGCACGTAGTTTTGGCAAGTGTTTAAGCTCGCTGGTATATTAGGAGAACAGAAATTCAAAGGGCCTAAAGTGTGTATTATATTTTTTTTTATCCTTGTTTTTTAAAGTATTAGAAAAACGATATGAAAATTAGCTTTTATACTAATAAAGTTAATATGTTTAGGCTTTTAGATGTTTTAAAATTTCAATCTTTTTTCCGCAATAAAGCTAAAGTTAATGAATTATAGTTACGTTTTAAGGTGTACAAATTTAGTGTGCGTATGTATTGTATTTTGTTGCTAGGAATCCAATAACCACTACAGTTTCACTTAAAAGTCTGTCCAGAAACGAGGCGAAACAATAAATCAACATTTTTTGCAAATTCCAGTGGCGTTGGGTTGTTTTATGATAAGAAATTGGTTTGATATGTCATAATCAAATTAATTAATACTAATTAATAATAATAATAATAATAATAATAATAATAATAATAATTATAATTATTGGTCTAGTGGATCATAAATATATGATGTTAGACATGTCCGACACATTACACTTAAATATAAGACAAATATACATTATTAATAGGCGTTTACAACACACAATAAAACTGACTAGAATTTGAAGCTCAAATATTCCTCTACGGAGTAAAAGACATGTTCTATTAAGACCTTTTAATCATACTAATAAATGTCGATTTTGTTAAAGATTTGCAATTTTCCGGCAACTTATTGTATAAAATAGCACCTATGTAGTACGCATTTGATTTAAAAAAATTCTTTCCTGTGAAAGCTTAGTGATAGATTATAACCAAACCTTGTTGAATAAGTGTGATTAAAATTCAGGAAACTACAATCCACCATGTTACTTTTTACAAACTTTAAAACTTCTAATATGTAAATACTAGGAAAGATCAATATACCCTCAGCAACAAAAGTCTGCCTACATGATTCTTGTAATTTGAGACCGTACATAATTCTAATAGCTCTTTTCTGCAAAACGAATATTCTCTTCGCAACAGATGAATTTCCCCAGCACACCACGTCATATCGTATTTGAGACTCAAAGTTAGACTTGTAAAAGGTTCTAAGCACAGTTTACTAGATATTTGATTTAGACGCTTTAATATGTAGCAATGTTTCGCACAAGTCTTACACAAACTGTCTATATGTTGTTTCCAACTTAATTGTAGATCGAATTCTATACCTAGCAACTTTATTGAACTTACTTATTCTACAGATTTATTATTTAATTTTATGAGCTGGCTCTCAGTATAATTTTTACTGCAGCGGTGAAACTGCATTGTACATGTTTTATTCTGGTTCAACACTAATTTATTCATTAGAAGATATTGGTTTAGCGATTCTAAATTTTGTTTTAATGAGTTAGTCATGGACTCAACGCTCATTCCGGATGCTACAAATGTAATATCGTCAGCAAAAATTGCACAAAAGGAGGACGTATATTGATCTAAATTATGGCAGTATAGTATAAACAATAATGGTCCTAATATGCTCCCTTGAGGAACACCTACTTTTATCACACGTTTTTGTGATGTGGCACCTAAGTGGTTGACAAATTGTTTCCTCTCACTTAAGTAACTTTTCAATAGTTGGATGATATTACCTCGTAGACCGTAGCGTTCAATTTTATATAACAGGATCTCGTAATCCACGCAATCGAATGCTTTGCTAAGATCCGCAAACAATGCAGTTACATTGTTACCCTTGTCAAGTTCTTGATACAAAAAGTTTAATATTTTACAAAGCACTAATGTTGTTGATTTTCCCTTCTGATATGCATATTGATTAGTAGATATTATTTTATTGGATTCAAGAAAATTTATAATTTGGTCAACGATAACTTTTTCAAGAATTTTTGAAGAAATAGACAGAAGTGCAATTGTTCTGTAGTTACTGATTAGTTTGGGATCTCCTTTTTTATAGAGACAAATAACCTTAGAAACTTTTAAAATTTATGGAAAACAATTTCTAGTTAAGCACTCGTTTGTTAAGTGGACAAGACGTTAAGCAATTAATTGTCCACATCTTTTTATTACAATTGCCGGGATGTCGTCGGGGCCCCACGAGTAAGTATTTTTTAAATTATTTATAATATTCAAAATTTCATTTTCGTTTACGGGTCTTAAGAAAATGGTTGTACTGGTTTTTGTACACATGGTTTTTCGAGCTTGACAATTCATTTCTTTATTAACGAGGTTAGTACTTCCACTTGTAAAGAAATCATTGAATTTCTCACAGATTGACCGTTTGTTTATGATTTCGTTTCCATTTACAATTATGCTTGACGTATTTTTTATTTTTTGTTCGCCTACGTTTTGAGTTATAATTTTCCAAATTATTCTTGCTTACGCTAAAAGTTGGGAAGGAATGAGGATATTATTTATTTGTAATATAAGTTTTCTGTTTTCAGATTTAAAGAATTTAGTGGTCTATTAGGTAATTATTAATTGTTTGGATTGTCAACTCCGTATATATCACAAATTGCTAATACCATTATCGACTACATTTTTAACAATTTTAAACTAGAAAGTATGTACTGTATTTGGAATCACACTTTAATAGAATTTAATGTGCTGTTAATGATATAATTAGGGGAGAAATGTGCGAACAACGCTAATTGCACACAAAAATTATACATTTATAAATATAAGGATAGCTTAAGTTATGATTATTGTCATATATCAGTACATCATAAGATGTACTTACGCTGCAGTATTGGGTTTAATAGCAATGAAAAATCTGGAACACTGGAACTGTGGCAGGATCTGTAACAACAAAATGTACCCACGTACCACACAAAATTAAATAATACCGAACACGTTTCGATAGCTACGCTATCATCATCAGCGGTCGATAAAGGCGAACTAAAGAAAATTTCTCACATACATACCATCAGCGAGTAACGCTTCGTTGCTTATCTGGTGAACCTGAAAGTTATGAAATTTTAATGGGTTCTGAGCAGCCTAAAGGTCCCTGATCATCATTATTCATTAGAATTTGTTCGTTTTTGAAGATCTCAAAATTTTCATAACAATCAAGTTCGTGTTTATTACTAACATGTTTCAATAATGATACCTTATCTACAACATGATTTTTATCAAACATATGTAGGAGTAGTACTCCGGCATCATCCGCCATCTTGAACTTTCTGGGGAAAACCCACCTTTCACTTTTTTATACGCCTTCCTGGGGGACCGTATTTTCCAACCCTATGGTTTCTTTTCGGAGGCCTTTTTCAACCCCTAATTATTTTTGTTTTTACACACCCACGTGTGAGACCGTATTTTCCTCAATCAACGCATATTCAAATCATAACATAAGAATATTTTTAAATTATAGATATCTACAACGAAACAATTAAAAAGAAATTCAATAAAAGAACATTTTAAGAAGGGCAATGCAAAATGTGTTTAGTAAGATTTTATATGAGATGGCGGTGCATTTAATAAGGATTATTTTGTTCTACTCCCACAATAGGTGTCGCTATAAATTGAAGTAAAGTTTTTACTGAATTCAGTACTATTCGTGGTTGAGCTTTTTGTGCAAAGAGGACTCTTAAAACGGTTGTGAATGTACATTGTTATCACTAAATTAAATAAACATGTTTAATTTCTTTACATACTTATCATGAAGTGCAACTTGTAATGCATTTTTGATTATACATTTTAGTTCTTTTTATAACAGCCCTTATTTCCATAGAAACTGGCATCAACGGCTACTATACTTTTATTGCATTTACTTTTACCCTGGTGATGTAATATGATCTTTTATACACTTATCAGTCATCAATTATCGCGTATAGCTTTTATAATATAATGCAACCACAAAAAATGAATTGCGGCGTTCGTAAATTTTAGAAGCATTCTGCGTCGTAAGCACTAAGCAGATAGTTTACAAACTGTACGGTACGCGTATCTGACGATTTAGTTTTCGTCCAATGAATGACTTAATTTTGATGAAAAAATAAAACTTATTTACGTGTGTTTTAACTGATTTCTGATATAACAAAAACAAGGTAAGAATTTATTGTTTTGGAAAGAAGTAAGTACCTAGTGCTTGTGATATTCGTAGCCATTTTATGAAACGGGCTTAAAAACATGGGTGTAAAACGGCGAAGTGGATCAAGAATACTCAAACGCAATAAAGCTTCAAAAAGTGCTCAAAAGCGGTGGTCGATGATGGATTCAAACTCCCAAACTCTATATACGCCTCGATTATTTGAAGATAATCGTGCTGGTTATAAACAAAATTTATTCATAATTGTAAACTGTAGGTAATATTTTAGTACTCAATTCTCCTAATACCTTCAATTCAGCATTATCCAATTTTGGAGAAGAAATGTTACGTGAGGATATGCTGTTTACGGAAGCTCACGATGTGATTGTCGCTAGCGGGTAGGTAACACAGAAACAGACAATGTTAACAAATATTACTACTGGCGAAGATAACTGTAAGTGTTATCGAAACGTTTAGATTGTATAATTTAAAAAACACCATTAAAAAACCCAAAAAAAGATAAGTATTTTATTATGAGTGGTAATGGTGAAAGTTTACATTTTCATATAATATACGTTTGTATTTAATTTATTATGCGTTTTATTACCACCATTAAATGTAATTTTCAACGCAAAACTTTGCGGAGGAAAGCTAGTTGTATCATAATTCGAAAAATAGAACTGAAATCCATACTTCAAATCAGCATTTTAATTTTGAACTTGTATCATTTCGGAAAGTAGCCTATGCAATGACGCCATGTCGTTGATATGGAGGTTGGTTAACATTTGTTGTTTACGTTGGATACGGTGTTTTCGAATGAAAAAATGGATCAGTTTGAAGAAAGCATTCCATCGGAAATTCAAAAACTGCCCAAAAAAGCGGAATTATATTTGTTCCATAGAAATGACGAGATGCCTATTGCAAAGAATATGAAAAGCTCCTTAGGTGGACGGAAAATAAAAATTTGAAGTGTAAATGAAACATTGATACTTGCCTACATGATGGAAAGGGTAACATTGATTACAATTGTAATTATTTGTTTTTGATATTTTATGTTTTATGAAACTCTAGTGTGTATAAATTGTTTAGTTTATGGTGTTAGCAACTAGTCAAAATTTACAAGCAATGCTGAGGAGACTCAAAAAGGGAGTGGATCTGGCATCTTTTTACAAGCTGCATGTGTCTTTGAAGGCAATAAGTAATGGTTATGAAGCTAGATTTTTCGTCCAAGATCTTGTTTAAAGATACTGATGTAGGATAGTTTTGACATATTAGTAACAGTTATTTCATTTTTTAAGTTGTCGCAATTTATGATGACTTTAACACAAAATAAAGTCAATGATACTGTTCATGCAGAAGCTACGAAATGTGTGATTTACGCATGTTTGATATTAAAAAAGAAAAAATCCACATGTCAATTAATAAGAATTGTAAATTTAAAATTTATTTAAAATAATAGTGATACTGTTGGTAATATCTCACTAATTACATGTTTCAATTACAAATGGTACGATGCAAGTGTAATAAAAAATAAATAATTCTTAATTTCCGTTTTAAAATTACGTTCGCAATATATCATATATAAGGTGTGATTGTTGCGACATCTTTCAGATAATAGCTGCACTAATTGGCAGTAAATTGTGACGTCACAATATTTCGACACATTTTTTTGAAAATTTTGGCTTTATAGTACGTATTTAAACACCGGCCTTTTAGTATATGGTTTAATTAACTTTTAGCTACCCGCTGAAATATTTGTTATTTTTAAATTCATCCTTTTTTATGTAATGTTTAATTCTTAATTACACCCAATTTGTAATAATAATTTTATAGTAATTTGTTTCAACCACTAGAAGACGACCTCAACTATCACTGAGAGTCCTTCCCCAACCGCAGTTTTACAAGATTTTGCTAAAAATTATATAGAAAGATGTATATAGTACCGCCATCTGCAGTACTAGAAATAAGAATTGCACCTCTATATTTGTAGAATCTCTTTTGTAATGAAAGTTAGAAAATAAATTCTTAACCATAAGTTTTGCTATTGTTCCATAGAGGACTCTGTATGATGCATAAAATTTACATAAGAGGATACTATTATACTTCTTTATTGAATTAATTAACTGGTTTTATTTCCTGTTCTCCTCATCGAAAAAACAGCATAAAAACCAATCGAGTTAGTTTGATTTCTTTCTGTGTTTGTATGTTTTTGTAAAATGCAAAAAAAAATTATATTTATTAAGTAAGATCAATTATTTTTTACCATTGAAAATCAAAATACAACTAATCAATTTTTAAACCTTTTAAACCCAATTGTACCATATACCTTCTTTTTAATTTATTTATTATTGAAAATTAGTTTCCTTTTAGAGTAAAGTTTCTGACGTCTGATGTGTATAATCGAGCTTACGCTTTTAAAGTCAATTTATGAGGTACACAACGATACAAATAGAATACGTAAGTAAAATGGTTTCTGCCAGAATGCAGAACTTGAATTGGTATTTGGTGTGCATATAAAGCGTTTTACTCCGAAACTTTAACATTACTCAACTAGACAATTTGTGTCACTGAAGGTATGAAAATGATTTGAAACAACTATTAAATGTATACAAGTAATTTGAGAAATTTCCACATCCAGATGTAAATTATAATGCGCACATTATGTAAGTAAATGTTGCACCATATTGCAACAGTTGTTTTTTGCCACGACCACTAAGAGCACATGAATAGTCCGGGCAAAATGTGCAATAAATTAAAAAATAGGTACATGGGTTTGTAAAAAAAAGTTGACTGTATAGCATCTAAATCAGGGATTCCCAAAGCGGTCGATATCGACCCCTTGGGGTCTAAATCGGTTTCCCAGGGGTCGACATAAACGAAAACTGATTTTGGGGGTCGATGAGGTCTAAAAATCGACCCCTATTAATTAACACAAGTTCGTATTTGAAACTTTCATGATACTGTATTAGTTGTGTTACGTGTACCAACTTTTTATAAGAATGATTAATACTTTAGTAGGAAGTATCATTGTTGTACTTTTAAAATTTGACGCATATACGCGATTTAATAAAACGAACGAAATCATGATCAAGTTCAAGTCCAACATGCTCCTAATATTTTACTATATAACAAGCTTGCACTTAGGTTGAAAGTTCATTTGCGTTTTGAAATTCGTTGGAGCTTGAATGATAATATTATACACTCATCTACCAATTTATTTGAAGGGATTACATAAGTGATTACGTAGTTAAATAAAGTGAATTAAAATAAAGTGATTGAAAAAGAATTTACAAAGTGCTTAGTTACCTACGCGCGTTAATAACTTAACCATACATTTCTGCAGTTTATGAAAAAGTAACAGGGTAAGTACCAAAAAACGTTTTAATATTTTTTGAAATTACTTTAGAAAAGTTGTTACCTGAAATTGTAAACGTTCAATTTTCTTTGTTTTCGTTTTTCTCTGATTGGTACCTAATACAAATTTTCCATACTATCCCAGTTTATCAATGAGTAAGTTCGTGGGAATATCTAAAAAACACCCCATACCTAGGTGTGATAAAAATAATCTCGTGTGCAAATTTAACAGTTTTATTGTTGTTGTTTTTTTAAGTAGTTTCTTAAACATTTTTGTTGGATTTGCAGGTTTACTGCGAGTTTTATGATGGCAAACACAAAAAAAAAGACTCAGACAATACAGTTTGGACTACTTGAAGTTTGGATTTATTCCATCTCTATCAAATCAACACTTGCCGATGTGTTTCATACGTGAAAAAGTATTCAGTAACGATGCCATGAAGCCTTAAAAAATGGAGAACCACTTATCAAGAGTACATGCTGACACAAAAAGTAAGCCCTTGTCATTCTTTCAATCACTTAAAGAAAAACTAGAGAAAAAGTCATCCATAAGATCGATGTTTGCGTCATCATCTATGCAAGACGTTGATGGTTTACGAGTGTCCTATAATATATCTTTACTAATAGCGAAATCGGAAAACTCCACACAATTGGAGAGCAGCTTATATTACCAGTCATTGCGGAGGTCCTCAACAATGTTGTAACGAATCTTTTACGTTCTTCGTTCATTTAAAGTCAATTAATAGCATCCAAGTGTCTTACAGGGCAGTTAAAAATGTTTACTACACTGGTTAGACAGTTATAAGTGTAACTAATATTAGAAACAAAAGAGTTCTTTAAAATGTTAGTTCTCATTTTGGTAAATGGAATGTAGTTAAATGTTTGGTAGATATGAGAGGAACAAGAAAAGATATTTGGTTGTGCAAGATTAAACAGTCTGTATGATCATACAGTAGGTTATACAAGAATGAAAGGATAATACGTTTCCTTCTTGTAACAAGTGGTGAAAGGTCGTACATCTGCAGTAAATGGTTTTGATGGTAGCCTCTTTCAGGGTTGGATACTTTCAATTCAAGTCTCATACTTTTTGTAGAAAGGGTCCTTGATCAATGTATACCAGTATAGATTTTTCTAATGAAATATAATGTGATTTTGATACCTTCTTTAACATGAACACAAAAAGTTAACCCTTTATGTGATGTGGTAGATATACAGGAGATAAATTGAATAATATTAAATTTTCTCTACAATGTCATCGATTTACATTTAGTAATATTTAAGTGAAGGTTGTTCAACTGGCACCAAGTTTGCAGACTTTATATCACAACTTATTTCATTACGTACAAATTTTTAAGTCGTTCGCATATAGTAATTTCTGAGAACAGATATAAGTGGGAAGATCATCGATAAATATCAAAAAAGGGAAGAGCCTTAGGTTGAACATTGAGGAACTCCTGATGTAGGAGTTTTTTTATCTAAGATAGAGGTATATTGTGAATAACACTCTGGGTTCGTTATTGTTGATCTTTTTGGAACAAAACCTGTTGATACTCGGATAGCTGTGATTTAAATTGATAGAAGAGTTTATCATATACATTTTGGAGAAAGAACTCCCTAATTTTTGGTATGAGACACACTTTGGCAATTTTCCAAGTTACCAGGTAGCTACAATATTTAAAAGGTAAATTGTACAAAAATGTTAATGGTTTTGCTATATTTGTGCACAATCTTTAATTAAGTAAGCTTGTTTTGTAATCTTTTAATAGCAACAATGGCATCTTGTTCAGATATGTTATTAATATCAATAGGAGACTCGAAAAAAAGAAGCAAATGTATAGACAGTTTATTCTTAACAATGAGGTATTCACGACGTTTAGAACTTGCTAACGAACATTTTTGAAGATTGACTGACTTTTATTTGCGATATCATACAAAACGTATATTTATTTCACTGTGGTTGCGCATGGTGAAGTACTACATCTTGAGGTAAGAAAGCGCTTGAAACAATGAATGTGATGGCCCACATGTCATATCACTGGAATACGACCACATGCAGGGTTCCCCATTAATCGTGGGATTGTTTTTTTTAACTGGTTCGATTGAAACATAACGAATTCTGAGCGCGGCTAGCAAAAGTTGATGAAGTATGCTTTATGGTTTCGTTTCTAGGAAATAACTAGCTTTCGCCAACCCCAGCTAGGAGATTGCAAAGGTCGTCACTTCTCTGTGTAATCCTTTCTGAGTAGCGTGCAGCCTCTAATGAACAAAAAACAAATGAGGTATCCTAGCCTTTGCCAGGCATATATAATTGAAGCCTTATAAAAGAGAAAGATATGGGGTAAGAGGACCTCGTAGTAAAACGTACAGAGAAGAGTAGTTACTAAATACTCCAACTAGAATAATCAGCAGTAATGCAGATCTGTTATACCATATATGACGACCTACGGATACTATAGCAATTGAAAATATATGTGTACTTTCATTTAAATCCAAGCCTTTTTATTCCCATGGTCATTTACTAAGTCCACTTCACACCTGCCACCTGAGAACACCCCCACTTGTAAATAGACGTAAACTTACCCAAAATAACGTAACAAATGATTAACTTCGTATAAATGTTGTGGAGTTAGTTCATATTCAATCGTTGCAAAAATATTTTTTGAAACATTGGTGCTTTGCAGCAAAAATGTTTTTTAAAACATTTCAAAAATGTTTAATGGATAAAAATATGTTGCGATTGCAATACTGGGAAAACATTTTTTTCTATAATACAATATTTCAAAAAATGTTAAAGAAATGTATTTACAATCATATAATTCGTAGCATATTAAAAAATATGTTTCATAAGACCAGTCTTGAAGCACGATATCAAGTTTTGTTAAGAATTTAGTGCTTCAAGGTCTTATCAAAAACGTTTTTTTTGTTATTTGCCCTTTGTATGCCGTTTTTAAACAAGAATTTTTACTTTAGTTGATTTAGGGATTTTTGTGGCGGTTGGTAATGCCTTCATTTTAAAAATTAAAATTTGATCTATACTTCACTTTGTAAATCGAAGAAGTAGCCTCAGAAGACTGACTTACAATATAAAATATCACTAAATTTAGTAACCGAAACTATTTGGCGCTAATTTTGAATTTTTAAGAACAGGTAAGCATTATTCACACATAGGTTATGTTATAGTAATCACTGCAGCGATTTTATTATATCGTAAGCTCTATTTCCAATTCGTGATCTGTGGTAGATAAATAGTTATTTTTGTAACTAGTGCGCTGTTTACACATTTCTTGGTGCTAGGCCGTTCTTTTTTACCCGAGGCGTAAGTGAAGTTACAGTAAACCATACAGCTTTAAACGTTTCAATTTTATTTTCAAATAAAAATTTTCCACATTACCATCTGTGGTAAATCAGGACGACTCACTACTAAAATTGTATACAATGTAGGAAGTTCATTGTTGTGAAAGAAGTTGTGTATTATTTGTTGGCCACATTTCTTAGTTGTCTCATCGTACATTGTTAGAACAGGTGGCCATTCTCCAGAACTTGTAGAATGGGTAACAGCTCCGGTGTCTCTATATTTTCCATTGTATGGTAAACAGTAGATTTTGCTACTCCTAAAATGTATTTCTTAAAAAGGATAATTTAGGTTAAATTTCTTCTTACCTGCTGTATCTACAATTTTTTTGACAATGATGGTTATTTTCATTTGAGGAAATCTGCTTATACATGTTTAAGATGCACTGCTTTTCCGACACCGATTAATGATAAAAAATTCAAGCGTGTACATTTTTTTATAGGAGATACATTCACTTTGCTTGTGCTCGGCGTCGAGTTCATATTAAAAAAAATAGGTACTCGATAAGAAAATACCGAACTTAGTTCTTAAAAGAACTGATTTGTTTAGTTGAAATTTAGGTAAACAGACAAAGAACACAAAAACAGCAAGAATGAGATATAAAAACGTAAAAAGGCAAACTACACAAATGCAACTAACAGTTAAAATTGTCAATTTAGAAATTTCCCTAGTGTAAGCCAATAGAAAGTAACCTTTTTTGTGGGAATTATTTGAAACGCTTATAACATGTTTCGCCTCTGATGGTCATATATTTAATACTGCAGCTACAACAAAAAGCATGGAAAAATTTTTAGTGATATATATTGCGATGGTTATAAATAGGTATAATAGAGGGGGTAGAGTTTTATCGAGCTGAAATAATATATAGTATGTGAGTTCAAATAAAGTCGCAGAAGTTATGCACTTCGTTATGAGAAAATATAGTATACAAGTATAAAAATATGGTTGTGATACAACAAAACAGGCTTGTAGCATGTAAAAAAGGTCAACACGATACATATTAGTGTGTACGTCAGTTTCGTTTAAGTTAAATAAGAAATTTCACATTTAAATCAATTTAATTAAGAATTTGAATACACAACAAATATTGATTACATGAAGTATAATAATTCTAATGTGTAGAATATGTATAGTAATAGGTACAATGCATAAAACTCAGCGAACTATAAAAAGGGTTATGGTACGAAGACAGTATATTGGTAATTCACAAACTAAGTGTTTCAAAAGTGCATAAGAAGTTATGGTGACTTAGAAACATAGCTAAGAACTTGAACAACATTTGTGCAATGTGATATTTACAATATAAATACAATTTGTGTACAAAAATTTACTAAATATGCTAACATTGTGAAAGTGTGAAAAGACAAAATTAGGAACTATAGAGTACAGAAAAACAGTGTTGGTATTAGAGACATACATAGGAACATATTATATAAACATTACAAGCGATATAAATGTTTAAAAAGCAAGTAAAAATTAAATTATGTAAAGTTAGGTTAAGTACAATAATTAAGAATTTTTCAAATTTATAGTTTATATAGGATAAGATAAGTTCAGAATAAATTATAAAAGAATATAATAATAGGTTTCCCTCATTTCACATAGAATTTAACATTAAATATGTAATTTAAACATAAATTTAGAAAAGTTGGGTTAAGTACCCAAAATTAAGCTATTGAAGTAGAAATTTTGTTGAAACTATGAAAAATGGATAGAAATAAGTGTATTCTTATACAGTTTTTTATGCAGAAGCTGAATATGTTTTCAGTTTAGTTGTAAAATATAAAATTTGCTAGATTTTAGTAATTTTAGGTAGTAAATTTTCAAAATCTAGATTCATGAAGCGAAGTATAGCGTGTGAGATGTCTATTTATGCAAAATTTTGCCCTGATTTCAAAAATGTACTTAAAAAGCAAATTCGAATGGATTTGACAAAGTTATGGCATAATTTATGTTTTAGTTAATTTAATTTTCTTGTTTAGACCAATCAAACACAAGAATCTTTTCTATGTAATGTAAAAAAAAATTGAAAGCTTTGGTATCCATGAGAAAAGTATATAAGGAACTGCTCCAGATTTCTCGCTCTCTTATCGCTCTTACTTTTTTATAATTTTAATTTTGTGTGACTAAAAACTCATAGTGCTTATAGTGCAATTTTCGTTAACATTATCGGAAGTGAACCGCAATCAACGTAGAGTTTGAGATTTCAGAAACAATCGATATAACCAATAACAAATCTTAAAACTTAGGTTACCGGTTATAATTTTCGACATTATTGTATTATTTCAATTCGAAATTTTATATCAACATCGGTTGATGTGCATTTTTTTTTATGTAAATAAAATTTCTTCTGATGTCTTGGATGTAATGTTTATTTTTTTCGAAAATGATGGAGGTTATAAAATAAAAATAACTTCAAATCGGAATCTAAAATAAACGTGAAAGTAAATATAAAACTTTATGAAAGAATAAAAATAAGTCTAATCCGATAAATTAATAAACATTTAAATCAATACCTAATATTCAAAGAAAAATAAAATACGACAACAAAAGTAAATGAGCATATTACCTAAGTGCAACGTATTTACCAAAAAGAAGATTTATCACAAGTTAGTGCAGCTGGATGAGTTTATGGAAATTAAGCAGTACCATTTGAAACAGGAAGGTAGTATCATCGTTAGATGGAAAGAAGTTTTACATCCAATGGTAATATGGAACAAGCTTGAGGTGACCATTTATTGGAGATTACAACACATGTGAGTTTATTTTGCTATCATAACCCATCACATTGCATTGATTATTCTTTTAATTTCCGGTATTTATGTTTTATTTTCTGAATTTATATATGTTTATTGTGCGACAACGTGTATCAATATCTGGAAAGGTAATGAACAGGTGTAACCATAAATATTTTAATTTTAAAATAAAGAAAATCAAAAATTGTACTCACTAAGTAATAGATCGTTGGTGAAATTTTTGACAGGCAGCACATACTTTGATTGAACAATGACCCAACGCATGCGTATATTTTGCCAATTCCGTAGAAGCCTGGTACACGGTGAAAAAAATAATTGCAAATTACTATTAAATTATTAACATGAACATTTCCTGGTGTGAAATAAAAAATTTATGATTTCACGAATACATTTCAATTTTATAATAATAATTAAAAAGTTAAATAGTTATATTTTGATTTGCCAACGAAATTCAAATATTAGAACTCTATCCTCAAAAATATATTTTTATATTAATAATTTATAATTATTTAATTCAATTAATATTGCCATTACAATATATATATATATATATATATAATTTAAGTATGTTTTTAGTTTCATTTTGTAAATGATACCTACATATTTTATATTAAATATATCCTAAAGAGCGCTTTATGTGGCAATGGTGGGCGGGTTTGCATATTGTGTCGAGGGATGTTATTGATCAACATGGTGGAGCAAGACTGATTGGGTGATCAAAGTCGCCCCACTAATGAAATACGTATTGTTTCAGATGATAAGAGATTATAATAAAAAGATTCCTGGTACCAGAAACTGCAAAAATTAAGCACAGGAGCAACTTTAGGAAGCTCTCGAGAAGGTGACTGGGCTGGGCTGTTCCACCTTTTGAAAACAATTTGCCGAGGAAGGAATAGCACGGCGAGTGTCAGAGAACATAAATAAAGCATGGATAAGTGTTAGCAGCGACACCGTCAACCCATATTTTAATATCTTAAGTGGCATGCTAAAGGACATACCTCCCCAAAACATATTTAACTACGATGAGATGTCACTGATGAACCAGGAAAGGAAAAGGGTATTTATAGGCGTGGCGTAAAATACCTTAAAAAATTGATAACCACTCGAAAATTGCAACTACCGCCATGGTCTGCTGATCTGCTGACGGAATCCTGTTGCCTCCGTACGATATTTACAGTGAATATCTCTAAAATACTGGGCGTCAGAATGGGCCCAGAGGATATCAGTGCTGTAATAACTCATGCTGTCGTTCTGGATACAGGTTCAATCCCACATCACATAGTTGGATGTATGCAAGTGAGTTTCAGGACTGGTTTGAGTACAGCTTCCTACTCCGTGTTAAAAAGCTGGAGGGCAAAAAAGTTCTTATCGGTGTGAACTAAATAACGTCTCATTTGTGTCTTGTGCCTCATTCGACCCACATTTGCCAGCCACTTGACGTGGGATTTTTCAAACCAATAGAAACGGCATGGAAAGCAATTCTAACAAATTATAAAATGCGACATAGTCGTTATACAGGACTACCAAAAGATGTGTTCCCGACGCTCCTTAGGAAAACACTAGAAAAAATGGACTTGGTACTCGCTCAAACGAACTATAAATCCGGCGACGCTGAAAATTCAGCCATCAAACGGGACCTAATAAATGGATTTGAAGCTATCTTCTGAATGCGCAAAAGGTGCTTCAGAAAATTTCCAGCAACAAGCAGTACATGAACCACTTACTCAGTTTTTTAAAGAAAAATCGTGCGGAAACGATTCAGAACGAGCCAAGAAAAAGACCCGGCTGGCAGTTGAACCTAAAAACAGTGTAACTTCGGTAGATTCCAGCAGTTAAAAAAAAAAACGTTGAAGAAACTACGACGGCGCTTTCAAGAAAAAGCTATAACTGAAAAAAGTGATCTACATGGAGCTTAGTTTAAAACTTCTAACACCAGACACGTTCGTCTTAGTGAAATTTATGTTAGGAAAATATAAATCGGTCACTTAATAATATGTCTGCTTGGTGATAAAACAAATTTCTGCATGCGATTTTACGGTTTCCGGGCTCAAAGCTGTGGACTCCGATAACAATTTGTTTCGCCTTGTAATGAACGATATATCTACACTACCAGTAAAAGATATTGTTTCCAAACAGAGTAGATGTTTTCGAGGTTTAATGTTCTACTGTTCTTTTTTGTAATAAACATTTCAAGGTTGTATTCGTACACCCAAGTTTTATTGCATTTGAACCCTAACACACCCGATCAAAGTAACCCCACAACATAAAATTTGGCATGAAACATGAATGGCTTGGTAGATTTGCAAATGGGGCGAGAATAATCAGTTTACGTATCAGATAGGGTAGTTTAGTGCATTTTAAAACAGCCGATCAAAACAGCCCCGCTTGAAGTATGACTTTGATCAGGCACAATTTATTTTTTATTTCATTAATTTTAACGTAAACATTGAACTACTTCGGCTGTTTATATTTGTATGTGATCTTTCTGTACAAATCAAAAATACATTTTGAAATTGATCAAAGTCGCCCTACTTTACGGTACTTTGGACTATTAGATCTGGATAAGGGTATATCGTGTGGGGAATTAGACATGGGGCATGAGATGGTGGGATTCTAGGATAAGGTGCAACCTTTATAATTGTTTATTTAGTTTAGGTTTGGGTTTAGCTTTTTCAAAGATTATTCGTCCGTCTCCGTCCTCATCTTAATCTTCACTTGTTTCGGTTTCGATTTCATTGTCCATATTTATTCCCTTTTATTGGCGTAATCCTCTGACCCTTTCACCAACGGGAAATAAGGGGCAGTCTCTTTGCTGCTCACACTATCATTTTCAGGGCTGTACTCTAATCATCTATAAACAAGAAAAGTAAGTCAACAAATCTAAAGTTACTGTGCGATACCATATACCTACCAAAATAATTTTCAATTATGGTAATATTCGTTTCTTTATTATTTTTTACTAATGATGCGATGTATGCTAACCCTCCCTGAGGAAACAAACATTGGTTTTCATTTCTGCGTACCCATGATGTGAGAGCTGCATCAGAATCTGCATTCTCCGTAAACTTTAGGACGGCCCACGTTCTAAAATCAGACATCCATTAAAATGTTTGGTATGCATAACCATACCAAACTACATCTGGAAAATTCATAAGAAAAAAGGAAGTTGGCGAAAGTTTGTATAGAAATTGTATAATCGAGAAAATAATTATCAATTTTAAAATAATAGCTAAAAGCGAAACAGTACGCAAAGGAGGAGACTCAATGAGTGATCCATTGCGAAGTAGTGTCATATACCTTGCACAAATGTATTTGATAGAAAATATCATTTAATCTGATAATGAATCTGGGAAAGCTTGTTTATACCTATATTAATGCTTTCATAGGGCTTCTTATACAAACCATCCATTATAAAGTATGTTTTACCTAAAATAACATATGAACGACTTGAATTACATTGTACTGTGTTACGAATTTCAATTACTTTACCATTCTTCAATTGACAATAACTAATGGAAGGTGTAATGGAAAAGGTAAAACAGAAACGTACAATTTTTACCTTAAAACCTACCTTTACATATTAGATATAGAATATTATGCACTTGACATTTTTTCACTAACGCTAAATAAATTATTACATCATTTTACAATGTTTGACAAAGTTTCGCCAAGATCGGTCAAGATCTTGTGTGCTTCCATACGGAGTGTGTTCGTACGTCCCTATGTGTCCTTGCCCGTCCCTCTGTGCCCCAGTGTTCTCTGTGTCTGTGTGACCGTGTGTCCGTGTGTCCATGTGTCCGTGTGTCCGTGTGTCCGTTTGTCCGTTTGTCCGTGTGTCCGTGTGTCCGTGAGTCCGTGTATCCGTGTGCCCGTGTGTCCGTGCCCGTGGGTTTGTGTGTCTGGGTATCTGGGTGTCTGGGTTACTGTGTGTTGTGTGCCTGAGTGTCTGTGTGTCTGTGTGTCTGTGTGTCTGTGTGTCTGTGTGTCTGTGTGTCTGTGTGTCTGTGTGTCTGTGTGTCTGTGTGTCTGTGTGTCTGTGTGTCTCTGTGTCTGTGTGTCTGGCGTCTGAGTGTCTTTGTGTTTGTGTGTCTGTGTGTCTGTGTGTCTGTGTGCCTGTGTGCCTGTGTGTCTGTGTGTCTGTGTGTCTGTGTGTCTGTGTGTCTGTGTGTCTGTGTGTCTGTGTGTCTGTGTGTCTGTGTGTCTGTGTGTCTGTGTGTCTGTGTGTCTGTGTGTCTGTGTGTCTGTGTGTCTGTGTGTCTGTGTGTCTGTGTGTCTGTGCTGTGTCTGCGTGTCTGCGTGTCTGGTGTCTGCGTGTTGTTGTCTGTGTGTCTGTGTGTCTGTGTGTCTGTGTGTCTGTGTGTCTGTGTGTCTGTGTCTGTGTGTCTGTGTGTCTGTCTGTCTGTCTGTCTGTGTTCGTGTCTGCGTGTCTGTGTGTCTGTGTGTCTGTGTTCTGTGTGCCTGTGTGTCTGTGTGTCTGTGTGTCTGTGTGCTGTGTGTCTGTGTGTCTCTGCGTCTGTGCGTCTGTGCGTCTGTGTGTCTGTGTGTCTGTGTGTCTGTGTGTCTGTGTGTCTGTGTGTCTGTGTGTCTGTGTGTCTGTGTGTCTGTGTGTCTGTGTGTCTGTGTGTCTGTGTGTCTGTGTGTCTGTGTCTGTGTGTCTGTGTGTCTGTGTTTCTGTGTGTCTGTGTGTCTGTGTGTCTGTGTGTCTGTGTGTCTGTGTGCCTGTGTGTCTGTGTCTGTGTGTCTGTGGCTGTGTGACTGTGTGTCTGTGTGTCTGTTTGTCTGTGTGTCTGTGTGCCTGTGTCAGTGTGTCTGTGTGTCTGTGTGTCTGTGTGTCTGTGTGTCTGTGTGTCTGTGTGTCTGTGTGTCTGTGTGTCTGTGTGTCTGTGTGTCTGTGTCTGTGTGTCTGTGTGTCTGTGTGTCTGTGTGTCTGTGTGTCTGTGTGTCTGTGTGTCTGTGTGTCTGTGTCTGTGTGCTGTGTTGTGTCTGTGTGTCTGTTGTCTGTGTGTCTGTGTGTCTGTGTGTCTGTGTGTCTGTGTGTCTGTGTGTCTGTGTGTCTGTGTCTGTGTGCTGTGTGTCTGTGTGTCTGTGTGTCTGTGTGTCTGTGTGTCTGTGTGTCTGGTGTCTGTGTGCTGTGGTCTGTGGCCTGTGTCTGGTGTCTGTGTCGTCTGTGCTGTCGTGCGTCTGTGTCGTGCGTCGTGGTCGTGCGTCCGTGCGTCCGTCCGTGTGTCCGTGCGTGTCGTGTGTGCGTCCGTGTGTCGTGTGTGTGTCGTGTGTCCGTGTGTCGTGTGTCGTGTCGTGTGTCGTGTGCTGTGTGCTGTGTGTGCTGTGTGTCGTGTGTGTCTGTGTGCGTGTGTGTGTGTGTGCGTGTGTGTGTGTCGTGTGTGCGTGTGTCTGTGTGCTGTGTGTGTGTGTGTGCGTGTGTGTGTGTGTGTGTGTGTGTGTGTGTGTGTGTGTGTGGTGTGTGCTGTGTGCGTGTGTCTGTGTGTCGTGTGTGCGTGTGTCTGTGTGCCTGTGTGTCTGTGTGTCTGTGTGTCGGTGTGACCGTGTGACTGTGTGACTGTGTTCCTGTGTGTCAGTGCGCCTGTGTATCTGTGAGCCTATGTGTCTGTGTACCTGTGTGCATGTGTCCCTGTGTGTCTGTGTATCTGTGTGCCTCTGTGTGCGTGTATCTGTGTGTATCTGTGCCTGTGTGTCGGTGTGTCCGAATGACTGTATCTGTTTGTGACGGTGTGTCCGTGCGCTCATGTGTCAGTGTGCCTCTGTATCTGTGTGGCTTTGTATCTCTGTGTGCGTGAGTCCGTGCGTGTCTGTGTGTATGTGGGCCTGTGTGTTGGTGTGTCCTTGTGACTATGTGCTTGTGTCTGTTTGTGTGTCGTACACACATATGCCTTTTCGAAAGTAATACTTTGGTGTGAATCTTATGGAATGAGATACTAGTAATATCATGTGCAGATAATTTGCGCCAGTGCGACAATCGAAATACATAGGATAAGAATAATTCTTTGGCAGACGTTGGTCAATTATTTAAACGATTTTTTTGCAGTTTCACACTCTGCACCGGGTACAAATGTTTGTCAGTTGGCTTAAACTGTAAATATACTTGGCGTACATTTTTTTACCAATCATTCAAAACCTTGTAATTTGTTAACAGCTTAAAATTGTACAATGGGTGAGTGGTACCTGAAGACAAGTCCTAAATATTATTTTAAGTTCTTCACTCCAGGATATTACTTTCCAAACGGCTCATAGTTTCTAAAATAGCGCCATTATCTGCCACTCTATAATTATACATTATTTCATAGTTTTTATTTCCACTTTGTATGTTGGAAAGTAGTTTTCACATCAGATAATAGCTTATACTCATCTTTATACTTATAGCAAAATTTGTTTTTAAATACACGACTTTTGATAAGTATTTTTAGTCCATTCTATATTTCCAAGAAAAGGTAAATACTCAAATTGTTTGACTGGTCACTTTGGACCGTGCATGGACAGTAGGTACTTAATCAGGTCTTTGACTAAATTTTTTATTCCCACCTAAAAGGAGTTATTGTAATCGGTCAAAAATTTGAGAGAGCTGAGACCGAAATGATCGGTTTTGAGGTTTCCTGAATCCAAAAAATTGTTTTTTAAATGTCTGTGTGTGCGTGTGCATGTGTGTGTGCGTGTGCTTAGGCGCGTGCATGTGTCTGATGAATTTTTTGTACGCGATAGCTCAAAACTAGATATGCAATTGTATTCAAATTATATATGTATATATATATATATATATATATATATATATATATATATATATATATATATATATATATTTACGACCTAATTGTATAGATCTCAGGGATATTTGGTGGTGGTGTAAGAAGCGTAAATGTGAATTTCTTTAGACCACAATAACTCAAAAATTTTCGAAAATAATTGTATTCAAATTTAACACAAGTATTAGCATCTAATTGTTCAGATATCCTGGTGGCGGTAAAGCTACGGAGTAAGCATTAAAAGGACTGAATATGATTTTTATTTTGAATGGCCGCGCGATAAAG
Organism: Vesta saturnalis; assembly: GCA_036346205.1. Lineage (NCBI taxonomy): Eukaryota > Metazoa > Arthropoda > Insecta > Coleoptera > Lampyridae > Vesta > Vesta saturnalis. The sequence continues at coordinate 1,815,856 of JARFJB010001983.1, forward strand.
TTTGACGTGATTGTTAAAGACTTAGACCCTAGTTACACCAGGAAGTGGTTGTGCTGATAAGGCTTAGTGGTAAGAAGGTGGATTTTATTCTCTTTCGTTCGCAATAACCAATCTTTTTTGAATGTAGGTAAACATTTATACTTAAGACTCCAGGTAATAAATAATAATTCCTGTTTATTGTAACCCTGATGCGGCTTATTCTCCTCGGTAATTACATAACATCCCTCATTTCCAACAGTTATAAATATTTAGCTCGTAACCTAAAAAATTCTACTGCTTCCATTTAAGTAATTGTTCCAGTTTTGATTATGCGATCCTCCGTTTCTTTGTCATTGGAGGATAAAACAATTTTATCCCTCAGCATTTCTTCTTCTTTGTCTTTCAATTCACAATCGAAAACTAATCTTTTCACATCAGTATAAAATGTATTCTAGATCCTTTTGATATCTTTTATAGAACAAAAATCTTGAGTGTAAAATATTCTTCTTAGGGTTACAGTAATTTTCAAAAGCTTTCATTATATCATCCATTTTTTTCGAATTATCATTATTTTCAGATGTGAATGTATTGTGTACCTCTAAGGCTTCATGACTAATTAGCTACTTGGCGTTCAGAACTCAACGTACTGTGACCAGATGCTGACATATAAATATTGAATTGCTATTTGAATTTTTTCCAATTCTCTCTAAGATTACCAAATAATAAGAGAGGTGTTGGTAGATCGAATGGAATCATTTTTATCCTCTTCAATTGCAATCACTTACATTGTACATACATAACCTCTATCCCACGTGCACACTTTTATTTTTCTTCTTCCCATAAAATAACTTTTTCTTTTGGTTCTAATCGCAGCGCCATGTTATTTCTTCATTATTAAAGCACTTGGTGTTTTCAATATAATATTTTTTATACAAGATTAAAGTACAGCTCTCTGAAATGATTACATACGTTCAACATGAAATAAGGGCTGCAGACTCACGCACAGTGTCTTACATAACATAAGTTTTTTAAGTCGGGTAAATAAAATATTTTTTACAAGCCGACGACTTGCACAGGTATTTTCTTTCAAACGTGCACTGCTATAATAAAATTTACTTTCATATCTATTTTTATTATTTTAAAATTGATTAAGTGAATTGCTCTTGCACCTGTTTTTGTAAGCAACAGATCTTAACTCATCTACTTCGAAGGATTTGAGCATGTCTGGAGTGGTGTAAGACAACATTCTTTATTCATGAAAGCTTGTTTATAGGAATTTTGTCAAATACTCGTTTCGCAAACGCTCACTTCTAACGGATATCCGTAGGTCTTCAATCTTGATAAATCTGTAAATGCAGTACTGGATTCTGTTTTGAACACTATTGTAAAAAATGATGACATATACAAGTTTTTTATCGAAGTAATTATTATTAAAAAAGAAAACGTTTCTAGGTATACGCAGGTATAAAAAGGTATCCCAACAATTTCTAATAATTACGGCAAAAAATGTGCACCCTCGAAATTAACAAATGATTATGCAATTAGCAATACACCTGTGCCTTGTTGTTTGCCTACCGTTGGGAACGCTAGAGCTGATCTTTGTTATATGTATTAATCATTGTAATAATTAAAACTAAATTGAAAAAAGTGTGTAAGATTTCATCAGATTATTAAGTATTATTGTCTTTAACACGATGCAATCAAAACTTTAAACTTTAAATATTTTTCTTTATGCGTTACAGCTACGTGTAAATTGAACGATTATCTCAGGATTAAATTTAAAGTTATCGATGTTTTTCACGTAGCCTATCGGTATTAAATAAAGATAATTACCTTTTTTACATTACGATCTGTTAAATCTTACATCTCTTAATCGTACTCCTTATTTGTTGTAACAAACAAGGATAGAACATATGCGTTTACATCTTTCCAATCGCATGCACATCCTATAAAAAATTCTGCTCAGCGGGATTACATGGATTTTCTTTAAAAACGCAAAACTCGCTCGATTTATATTTTAACCCATAAAATATAATTTTTTCAAAAGTTTTCTTGCTGTATAATTTGAAAAGGTCAGAAAACGTGTCTGTTACGAACGACGAACGAGATCGTCAAAATTGGTGAAATGTTTTTTTGCTAGACATTCATTGTTGAAATAAATTGGTTTTAAATACCACATTGCAAATTAACGAAGAAGATAATTAAAGAATCAACTTCGCGATTCATTTTGATAGTTCATTAAATTTAACCATAGCTATAGAAATGTCTGCAAAAAGATCGTATGATCCATCATAACTTATGTTGAGAATAATGAAATAGCAAAATACTATAAGATCAATGACACGTCCTTGAAATTTCCCAATGCATTGTAACCTTTTGTGCAAATAAATTATTTTTTTTCTTTTTGTAATTATCGAGTTCTTTAAACTTTGTCTTATCTAAACTTTTATTATTAACATCAGCTGCTTGAGATATTTCTTGTAAAAAATTTCTCTCCAAGTGGCCAAATTAAAAAGTTTTTTGCCTATTTTAAGAAATAACCAATTAATGCTTCGAGTTTCGTTCCGAAAAGAGGTTTTGCAAAAAATGGAAATTTGTATGCTTTACTTTTACATTTTTTAGTTTACTGGCTGCTATTACGGCTTTATTAAACCTTACCAAAACCGCGCAGTTTATACAATATAATACGTACTATAGTAGTAATGGATTCATTTCATAATCACCCTAAAGGTAGAATACATGATCCATTTTTTACATGATGGCGTCACCTAAGACCTAATCCATGAATCGCATTATGTTCACAGGATTGAGGTAGTTACCAGTACCACTGGCAAAGTGATTAAAACCTTTTACGCTTTTTGTTTGATAATATACACACAGAAGGAAAGAAAGCAACAAATAAGATGGACCAAAGATATTAATTGTGCATGTATTCAGTATATGCCGTAACAGAACAGCGAACGGTTGGGTTGGGAAGAAAAAAGCCTAGATTAAGGGGGAAGGAAAATGAATAGTTATAATGGTTACAAGTACAAATATTCACTCCAATGTCTTCCAGTTCATTTAAAATAAGCAAATGTACAGCCAACCTTGCAAGAACAATGACACCATGGTGTGTGCGTGGGATGTGTGCTTACGTGCATGTGCTAGTATCCACGGTAACGCAAACACAATATGGTATTCAAGATTGTTTTCAATTATACTGGAGCTCATTAGGTTTTGGCAGAAATTCACTGGCGGAAAGGAAACGTCTACTTGATGCAGTTTTTAGTTTTCATATTTTTAAAACAGTTGCATATTTCAAAAATATAAAGATGTGGAATTTGAAATTATAATTAAAAATCACTTTTTTAATACGAAAAAGTTCTCAAAGTACAAGTTAATGTTTTTCATTAAAATTAGACGCACCTTAAAATAAATAACAGCATATTCCCAATAGTATCACTACATATCAAATCATTTCATTTGATATTTTCATGTATCGGGTGTCCCATTAAGATAGCTAGCTGGATGAGTCTCAGAAACTAATTATTAATTGCTGGAAAATATTTTCAAGCTTGAGAGCCTACCGCTAGACGGCGGCGTAATAGTGGCATCACAACAAAAAAAAGATTTCCTCAAAAACCACCAGAACACGACGTACAAAAATATTATTGGAACGTTCAACATAAAAGCTTCAGGGGTCATCTATATCGTTCGTCAAACAAAGTGGTGGGGACGGTTATATCTCTATTTTGAGAAATGCTCATATATATATATATATATATATATATATATATATATATATATATATATATATATATACAGGGTGTCCCACGACGTTTTGACAGTCCAATATCTCCAAGTGACAAGTATGAAATTTGGCAGTTATAAACTTTCGAAACTGATGCTTGTATCTACCATAAAAACACTTCCGGTTGTACTCTCATTTCCGGTCACGTGACTCCAACATATTTTTTTAAATGGCACAACCGGTATAACATTACATTTTTTGGTAGACCTTTCAAAAACAAATTCAACCATAACACACTTGTCATGGTACTTGTATGCAAGAACTATAATACGGGCAATTACATGGACAGGTGTATAGTATAATGTAATGTAATATCCGGAGAACGGGTTAGCCACATAATTGTACCATTTCGACCAATCCATTTTCCAGGAAATGCATTATCAAGATGTTCTCTAAAATGGCCAAAAAAGGGAGGAGATGCTCCATCTTGCTGCCACAACATTGTTTGTGCCTTTCATTTAAGAGAATATCTTCTAGTAATTCTGGGAGAACATTTTGAAGAAAATCCAAATATCTTTCTCCCGTTAACGTTCCTTCATAAAAATAGGGGTCAATCATCCTACCGTCAAATAAACCACACCAACCATTGACACCCCATATTGTTTGGAAATTGACTTCGCGCATCCATTTTGGATTTTCCTGTGAACAGTATTATATTGAAAAAACTTACTTTAATAAATTTAATAAAAAAATTAATGGCTCGTATCATTATTATTATTTTACAACAGAATCATGACAAGTGTGGTATGATTGAATTTAATTTTGAAGGGTTCACCAAAAAATTTAATTTTATACCGGTTGCCCCATTTAAAAAAATTATGTTGGAGTTACGTGAGCAGAAAAGAGATGAAAACCGGAAATCTTTTTATGGTAGATAAATTTTCCTTTTACGTAATTTCATTGCACTATCACGTTTCAATGTAACAAGGATGACTCAGTAGAAGTTTGTTGCTATGCAGAAAATTATAAATAAATGGTACATTAACCCGTTTAAGTCAACCAAGTTTGGCTGTTTGTAAAGGAATTTACTTATTATATCTGTTATATTTCTATTTCAAGATTAATTGCACAACCAAATTGGAAAGCGTGTACTCGTCAGCATTTTTCTTGTCACTAACAATATAACAGTGACAACCAAAATTTAAAAGTACTACAAGTATTTCATTTCTAATCATTAGTTTATAAGGTATTTCTAAGTTAATTCAGATTTACTAACATTAGTACTTAGATTTGCTACTTTATAACTTGAGTTAAAGATTTTTATAATAAACCTTGTTATTGTTTCCAATTTTACATTTATTACATTTATGGTTTACTTGTTTTACATAAAATAAGTTGGGCGTCCCAGGTATTTTAACATTTACTTACAGGTTGAAGTTACATCTTTTTTTTATAAAGCGAACATATCTAACCACACACACATTTTCTAATTAAAGCAAATCAAATTTTAAGAACATGGCCCGTTTAATCGTTGACTGAGCTGAAGACACAAAATTTTCTATTCATTATTAGAAGTATAAGTAATATTAGGGCAGAAATAAAAACAACCTGCTACACCCAATTATTATTTTTTTATTACAAGTTGTCTTCTGGACATTCTTCCCTAGGTAAGCACTCTCCAGGCCAAGCATCTTCGTGTCAAGTGGCTTCAGGACAACCATCACCAGACGAACAACCCAACGTATAGTGAATTCTCCGAACTGCTTGATATACGTGACTCAGTTTGGCTCCGTTGTATCACTCATTACCTACAGTTTAAGTAATAAAGAAGTTACCTTACCTTTATGTTGTCTTTTAATACGTTGATGATTACTGTACAAATTTACTTACGACTTGCTTAGAAATTTTGAAGGTATATTGCAAACGTGAACCAATCACCACTTGCTAAAAATCGCAGTGTCATAGCCAACATGTCTTGAACAGTTATAGCTTTTCTGAACTTTCTTTGTGTTCTTAGTGTCAATTTGAGGTCCAATTAAATTTAACAAAAATCCCAAATCTGTAGATGACATAGGCGTGAAGTTCTTGAAATGTCCACTGACCTCTTGAGAGTTCATGTCCAATATTAGATCGATTTCTATTTTTATATATTTCACTTTGCCAGAATCGACGAGGTCTTTTATAATTTTCAGCGAGGTTGTATATCAATACGAACGCTGCACTAGCCATCATTTCTGAAAACATGCCGGCACGAGCCGACGCGAGCGCTGTCGATTCGGTGGCTCGTAGCTCGATACGCGGTGGCGGTGGGACACGACATGTATTTACTTGCAGGTTGATCCAGTATCAGATACATTACGTGCTACACCTCTAAGTGAGTACCCTGCTTAACGAACAATGTTTATACCTCGTATGGCATATAACACACACAAGAAATGTTTAAAAACAACAAAAGGAAACTCATATTTCTTAAGTGTAAGGCTTGTAATGTAATGTTGTCGATTTCTGGGGACGCAAACGTAACCCGCTATAGCGAAATCTCAACTCATATATTCGGGCGATTACTCACGGAATCAGAGTACCGACTGACGCGAGGATCTCGTTCCTTGATCTGCGCATGCACTTAAAAAACACTTTTGGTTTAATGGACGTGGTCGCCTTGGATAATCAAATAGCATTTTCAATGTCAAACTGGTAGATCACGTTTGAACTAGTGGTAGAATGGTCGAATACATCGCCTTCGGTGCTACTGCGTTTTCTACAATTACTTAAACATCCACATCTTTCATATTTACAAACAGTACGCATAATCGTACTTTCTGATGGAATGTATCTGTTTTCAAAGGAAAAAGCAAACCTGCCCATTATTTCTTGTGCAGTGCTTCCTGAATAATACCACTTAATAATCTGTATTTTTTCTTCAGTAGAATACATGAGTATTGTGTCGAACTTGCAAAAACACTGATTTTCAATTCTCGTTGACAGTAGCAATTAAATGTGTCATTGATACTAGCCTACTCAAAAGACGCATGTATGGAATCAGCGCTTTTGGTTTGTTGTGTATTCTATCTCACTTAGCACGTGAACTGATTGTACTGTCTTTATTTTACTTATTATAAATCCGACCCGCGATAATATTTAGCCACACCATATATATATATATATATATATATATATATATATATATATATATTTAGATACCTTAATAGTTAGATATTTGAAATTTGGCACACGGCCACAATATACAGTGCGCTATCTTTCCAAAATATATTCGTCGCAGTGGCACTTTCGGTTGTACTAGAAGTAGCCAACTCCCTTATTTTAAATGGAACCATATATTTTTCTCAACGTTGTTGGATTCTCTGCATGATTTGCTACATAATTTCCCTAGCTTATGTTTACCTGATTGTTATGGTTACGGAGATATAACAACTTTTATGAAAAAATGTCGACTTGCAAGGGTTTATTAGGAAAATCATAACTTTGAACGGCTTACGACAAGAAAATAAAAAGACCATCCGATAATAGTCATTGAATTGCCCTTTCAAATACACGGTCTCAAGTTGATATTACTCTGTTAAAGACGCCGCAATAAATTTTTAAACTTGACTAAAATTAAATAGAGGGAAGTCATTTTTTTTAAATGGAACTCTCCAATTTTCGCTACAGGAGCCAATACGCAAAAAATATTTTTATGTAAAATTATGGGTTTATTCAATTTATTATTACCAGTAGCTGGACGTTGCTATGGAGGCTGACACAAATTCGATTGTTTCTATTATTCAGCTTTATTAGCGACATTCACCCTTTTCACTTTAAATCGGTGTATTTTCATTTTATAAAAAATGGTACACTTTTTGTTGTTACTCTTTTGCTGTGTGTTTAAAGTAACGTCTAAATTTAAAGCTAATCTACTTTCTAATGTCGTCAAATATTGAAGTTGTACGCGATCATTATTAAGCCTGTCCGTATTAATTTTTTTTTCGACTAAGTCTATTACTATTTACAAAATGTGCAGCTAATAACAAGTAGCCTTTGAAAATAAAATAGTAATAGTGTCATCGTTGTGTTTGACTACCAAACAACGTCAAAACCTAGCTCGGTCGCATTATTTGTTTTATAAAACCTATTAGTCATTAATCGTTATTCTAATGAAGTGATGTTCGATTTGTTTGTAATTCACGGAAATCAGCAGAACATTATTCAACGTACTTGTCGCGCATTTCACGTAAAATATCCAGAACTTCCCCCTATAAGTGAAAAACAATTCCGCAAATTGAAACAGAAGTTTATTGGCTTTGGTAACATTGCTCTTCAAAGACTTAGAACAAGAACAGTGACTGGAAGTGAAGTTAATTAAATAAATGTGTTGGGACATTTTGGCGCTTACCCACGTTCGTCAATTCGATCAGCTGCAAATGATTTAGGACTAAGCTATTCGTCTATTCAAAACATACTAGTTTTGCACAAACAACATCCGTATTCTTTTATAGGACTGCAAGACTGTTGACAACAATTTAAGAAGATGGAGATTTGCTAAAACACATTATTTGGACAGATGAAGATAAATTCTCACAGTGTGGGGTTTTCAATAGGAAGAATAAACATTACTGGGCAGCACAAAATCCTCACTTAATATGGGAAGTAGACAACTAGGTTCAGTTTTCAATAAATGTTTTCTGGTTGATGTTGGATGATCAATTACGGTGGTACATGTACGACAAAACTTTAACAGGGGAAAGATATCTTGTGATTTTAAACAATACCGTGAAAAATTTTCTTGACACACTTCCACTTAGTGAAATGAAGTATTTGTGGTATTAGATGGACGGCGAACCAGTGCATAATAGAGGATTGGGAGATCACAAACTCCGGGAATTATTTGAGGATCGTTGGTGGGATGATCGAGGTCCTTGGTTGTGGCCACCGAGACCTCCAGACCTTACACCCATGGATTTTTATTTATGGGGACGAGTTAAGGAAATGGTTTATGTGGATGAACCTGCCACTAAACAGGATTTGACTGCGCGAATTAACCGTACAATGAATAGTAGCAATAGCAATAATAGCAATCAGAGATAAGACAGGCTAAGTTTGCTGCAGTTAAAAAGGCGCTTATTATTGTGTTTAGAAAAAAATAGAGAACACATTGAACATGTATTATAACATGTTGTGAGTTTTCACTGTTTTTTCGATTGTTGCTTTACGATAATGTGTATGTTGTTAATTTTTGAATGAATATTAAAACAGTGACTTCCAAGTTGTGCCATTATTGCAAAATTATGAAAATTCTCCGATTCAAAGTCAAAAGGATGAACGTCACTAATAAAGCTAAATAGAAACAACCGAATTTGTGCCAGTCTCCATAGCAAAGCCTAGCTACTGGTTGAATGAACCCATAATTTTACATAAAATATTTTTTGCGCAAAATGGTTGATGATAGGGATATGCATAATTAGAGAAAAAATATTACAAATTCAAGTCCTGTAGAAAAAATTGAAGGGCTCCATTTAAAAGATATGACTTACCGCTATTTAGATTTAGTCAAGTTTACAAATTTACTGCGGCGTCTTTAATAGAGTAACATCAATTTGAGACCATGCATTTGAAAGAGCAATTCTATGGCTCCTGTAGTAAAAATTTGAGAGTTCCATTTAAAAAGAATGACTTACCGCTATTTAATTTTAGTCAAGTTTAAAAATTTATTGCGGCGTCTTTAACAGAGTAATATCAACTTGAGACTGTGTATTTGAAAGGGCAATTCAATAACTATTATGGGATGGTCTTTTTATTTTCTTGTCGTAAGCCGTTCAAAGTTATGATTTTCTTAATAAACCCTTGCAAGTCGACATTTTTTCATAAAAGTTGCTATATCTCCGTAACCATAGCAACCAGGTGTATACAAATTACGTGAAATTATGTAGCAAATCATGCACAGAATCCACAAGCGTTGAGAAAAATATATGGTTCCATTTAAAATAGGTAAAAATGTATCCAAACGCGTCTAATCGGCCGGTTAAAAAATCAAAATTATATATATATATATATATATATATATATATATATATATATATATATATATATATATAGGGTGTCTGCGGAGTGCGACAACGGAGGATATCTCCTTACACAATAGGGATAGAAAAAAGTTTAAATACAAAAGTTTTTCAGTAATCAGATCCACATTTAAAGAAAATATTTTCGTTTATACAGGGCGTCTCATATGAATTGGAGAGCTTGCAACATCATTTTTTTTAAATAGGACACCCTGTATTTTATTACATTACGTATTCTGATTTTTCTATAAATTCTGAATCGGTTTCATTAAGGTCTATTATCATATAAAATTAATAGTTTTTGAGATATTTAATGTTTTTTTAAAAAATCGCGATTTCACGTGTCGTTGACAAAGGGCATACTTTTTTTATTTCATACCCTTAAAGGAAAATATTTTGCAGGTTACTACTGCATAGACACACTTACTTTGTGTTCCTATGTTTTTTTACGGAAAAATGTTGATTAAGTAATAAGCTAACTTTTTTATAAAACATGTCCTATACCTCTCTTTCATAATTACTGAGTTATTTTAGTTTTTAAAATACACACCTCAAATTCAAAAAATTATATTAGTTGGCCATGGTTGTCATGGAAACATTAATAAACAAATTTTTGTTTGACACTGACAGTTTAAAATTCAATTTAAATTTTATTGGCGTAAAACTTCGTTAACAAATCCCCACACAAAAAAAATCAAGTTTTGTAAGATCCGGGGATCTAGATGGCCAAGAAGTTGGCCCTCTCCTGCCAATCCATTTATTTGGAAATTGCAAATTTAAATGATTACGCACAATACCAGTAAAATGGGCAGCCGCTCCATTCAATTGAATCCACAGTTGCCGTAAAACTTGAAGCGGTAAATTATCAAGGTAACCTTGTAAATCGTTTTCCAAAAAAATTAAAAAAGTTTCACCATTAACTTTTTGATCAAAAAAATAGGGTGCCAAAGTTCTTGTTCCAATAATACCGGCCCATACGTTAAGTGTGCATCTATATTAATGATCTAATAGCATCACATATCTTGGATTTGTATCACTATAATAATGGAAATTATGACGATTTACAAATCCATTTATGTGGAAGGTAGCTTCGTCAGTAAACAATACGTAATCAAAGAAGTCCTGTTTTCCTCTATTTTATTTATTGCCCAAAGGCAAAAATTTCTCCTATTTATAATATTCTGATCCGTTAATTCTTGTACTACTTGGATGTGGTATGGATGAAACGTGTGCTTGCGAATTTTATTTATCGTTGATTTTCCGGTATTGTTGTTCAGTGCGATTTGCCTGCAAGAAGCTTGCGGATTTTCCACGACGGCTTGCATGACATGTAACTGAGTTTCCTGTTTGATGCAATGGTTGATCGTTCGCCATTTGATTCATAATTGATGTGTCCATTCCTTTCATACCTAACCTTGAGCCTTTCAAATGCCAAGGGATTTGGAAGTCTCTCTGTATTTGGAAATTTTTGAGCGTAAATTCTACTCGCTAATAAACAATTTCCGTCGGATGCGCCAATGCAATAAATCATTTGTATCAATTCTTCTTTTGAAAAATTCATTTTAGTATTTAAATATTGTTTAAATTGAATTTTTAAACTGTCAGTGTCAAACAAACATTTGTTTATTAATGTTTCCATGACAACCATGCCAACTAATATAAATTTTTGAAATTGAGGTGTGTATTTCAAAAAATCGGAACTGTGATTACCTAGACTTTGTCGTATACTAACGCAATTATCGTAGAGTAAAATAAAAATAGGTGTCTGTTAAAACACTTTTAAATAAGGGAAAATGAAAATCAAGACGTCTGTGCTCAATCGCATAAGCGATCGTTAAAACCAATAGAATATTTCCCAAGATCTGTTTGCGTGACATAAATCGGTTAAGGTAAAGTACCACTTCCGGTACACTAATTTTGTTCAAACATCATATTAAAGGGTGTCTCCTAATATAACTTACCCGTGCCAAATTCGAAGTAGATACGTTCATATTTTAGAGTAGTTTATTTGAAGTGTGACACAAAACTATTAAGGTAAAGTGCCACTTCCGGTACACAGATTTTGATGAAACGTTATATTTAGATGTGTCGCCTAATATAATTTACCTCTGCCAACGTATCTTGAAACAGATATCTTGATATTTTGGAGTAGTTTATTTGAAGCGTGACATAAATGTGTTAAGGTAAAGTGCCACTTTAGGTCCCCGGATCTATTCCAAAATTTGACAGGTACCTACGATTTTGAAATAAGGTCTCCATGCCGAATTTCAATTGTCTAGCTCAAAGCGTACGAGCGCTATCGTGTTTAAATACAGACACACACAGACGTTTTTAAAAAATGCTTTTTTCGGACTCGGGGACCTCGAAAACGTCCAGAACCATCCAAATCTCGAGGTCGAGTTTTTTCTCTATACTACGTATACGAAATAGTAAAAATATACTTTAAAAACTAAAATAACTCAGTAACTTTAAAAAAATTGAGATTTTGTGTTTTGAAGATTACGACATTGTGAATATTTTTGGCAACACCTTGTATAATATTTTCAAATTTTTATAGGAACACAAAGTAAGTGTGAAGTGTGTCTATGCACTAGTTACCTGCAAAATATTTTTCTTTAAGGATATAAAAAAAAGCACGCCCTTTGTCAACGACACGTGGAAATCGTGATTTTTTTAAAAAACATTAAATATCTCAAAAAATATTAATTTTAGATGATAATAGACCTTAATAAAACCGATTCAGAATTTATAGAAAAATCAGAAAATGTAATAAAATACAGGGTGTCCTATTTAAAAAAATTAAGTTGCATACTCTCCAGTTCATGTGAGACCCTGTATAAACGAAAATATTTTCTTTAAATGTGGATTTGATTACTGAAAAACTTTTGTACTTAAACTTTTTTCTATCCCTATTGTGCAAGGAGATATCCTCCGTTGTCGTACTCCGCGGACACCCTACATTCTTTGGTAGTACTTTTAATGTTAATTTTAGGAGAAAAGGTCACGAGACATTTTTTATTCAGATTTTTCTTGTTTACAACCTAAAAGTATTTTAAGCCCTGCACGGCTTTCGGTTTCATCTGTATGGGAACGTACTCAATTATTTTAAATGGAACACCCCATAAATTTTAATATTTTTGAAATCCACATTCGATTCTAGGTCAAGTTTGTTAGACCTGTTTAAATTCTCTCTGAAATTAACATTCGGTAAAAAAATCATAACTGTTCAATGGTTGGCAGCAGAGCAACGGTCACGGAAGAAATAGCAAAAGTCGACAATTTTGAATGAAACACCCTGTATATATTTTCATGAATGAACTGCTTTTTGAGTTGTCTTTGTTTTTGGTTAAATATGTCATATCTCAAGTCTGTAGTTTCCTCGGTAATAACCTTCGTTTGGATTTTTTTTTGCCCAATCTTCAAAATAAAATTAAAGGAAGCAACAAACAATAACATTTCCATCAGATATTTAATTATTATTACCTAAATTGTGTTGTTATTTAAAACACCAGGAATGTGAAGAAACAAAAAACGACGGTATTAAAACACGTTATTCAGAGATCATGCTGTTCTTTAGTCATAAACACATTTAACATAGTTGCCATGTCAATAAGTATAACAACTGCAATACGCAGACGACATATATCGGTTTAATTTCAATTGATTGTCTAAAAGGCTCAAAATTGAATCGAAAATGTCACGTTTTCCGAATAACGAACTGATTTATATGGTTTTCATTCTCGGCGAATGTTTACGGAACCCCTTATTGGTTACGCGCGTCTACAACGAGAGGTATCCTGATAGACGCCATCCAGAAATAGCAGCATCTGAAAATCTTCTTGTAAGATTCTTAGCCTCTGGGGGGAGTGTGACATATTCAAAACCTTCCCGTGAAGGATCAATCCTGAGTGAGCAGAATAAAGAACTAATAATAACAGCCTTGGTTGAAGATTCAAGAGCTAAGCAAAATGGGGTAATTTGAGAAGTTAGCAGGACATCAGTTTGGCGTACTATTAAAATTGTCCATTTTCATCCATACCGGTTTCAAAGGCACCAGAAACTTCTAGGGGATAATCGTTTAAATCGTTTGAGTTTGTGTGGTTGGGCAAATCAAAAATTAGCCAACGAAAGACTTTTTTAATAATGTTTTATTCACGTACGAATCAATCTTCCAGAATGACGGGTTTATGAACAGTCCAACTATCATTATTATTCTGATATAAACTCACATGTGACGAGGGAAGTTGACCATCAGCATAGATGGTCGCTAAACATGGCCAATCAAAAATTAGCCAACGAAAGATATTTTTTTAATAATGTTTTATTCACGGGTGTTCCAGAATGACGGGTTTATGAACAGTCGCAACTATCATTATTATTCTGAAATAAGCTTACGTGTGACGAGGGAAGTTGACCATCAGCATAGATGGTCGCCGTATTTTTTCGATAGACATTTAAACTCTCAGGTTTATTCCGATTTTTTGAGGCATCCCTTTGATAATGCGTCAACGCATGTGGTTCCAGCGCCCCTGCCCACTACGCAGTTGGAGTAAGAAACTTCTAAAACGATGAATATCCTCAAACATGGATTTGACGGGAAGGACCCGTAAATTGGACACCCCGATCAGCTGACATAACTAACCCCGACTTTTTTTCTATGGGGATATGTAAAAGAACGTGTATACCAAGAACCGCCTACAACTTTAGACGATGTGAAAAACAGGATACGTGAAGCTTTCAGGTCAATCACGCCTAAAATCTTGGAAGATGTTGACACAAGTTTTTAAAATCGTGTAAGGCAGTGTTTACAAAATAATGGTGGATTGTTTGAAGTTATTTTAAATTGATGTTTACTGTTTTGGGTCTTGCACCGTTCGTTTCTATGTAAGTTGATTTAGTAATGAATGTTGATACATCAGAAAATAATAATAAGTAAATATCTGATGCAAACAGTGTTGTTTGTTGCTTTTTTAATTTTATTTTGAGGATTAGGCAAAAAATAATTTAAATTAAAGTTGCTATCGCGGAAACTATTAACTTTAGATATAAGACATATTTAATAAAGACCAAAGGCTTAAAACTTATAAAGCAGTTCATTCGACTTTTGCTATCTCTTCCATGGTCGGCCCTTTTGCAACAAATTTCGTTCAAAATCAGCATATCGATAAAAAAGACTCTTTTGTTTACGATAATCTCCCATTTCGTTGCTCTGCTGCCAACGATTGAATAGTTATGATTCTTTTACTGAATGTTAACTTCGGAGATAATTTTTTTAAAACGTTTGTTTTCTCCTAAGTGAGTGGACTTAAGTAGGTGAAAGGTCAAACAAACTTGGCCTAGAATAAATGTGGATTTCGAAAATATTAAAATTTATGGGGTATTTCATGTAGTTTTTTCCATTCTAGAACGCATAACAAATTAGAAAAAAAACATTTTTGAAGTTCAAAAAAGCAAATTTTATTTCTGTAACAAAGTAATCTGGTGTATAATGAGCCAGCTAATGATCACCGGAGAAAGGAGAAAGGAAAAAACTGATGGATTGAAAAGGTCGCCATTTTGTTATAACTTAATCTACATGGGATTTGAATTCCCATTATTAAGAGCTTTCCAACGATGTGCCATATGACCCCCTTTCCATTTAATTTTTTTTTACAAATTGGCGCGTTGCCGCTATCTTGAGATTTGGTAAAATTTTTCTATGCTAAAACGTGCCCAACAAAAAATAAGAATCGACCCGTGCGAGAGTTTTTTCCAAAAATAATTATTTTGGAAATTATGAATTTTGTTCCAGACTTTCGGACCACCTACCATATATATATATATATATATATATATATATATATATATATATATATATATATATATATATACTAAAGACTAATTAGTGGGATGCAGCCAAAAGGTTTAGGGCAGAAAAATAAGACTCTTTTACTTAATTGAGAGCTTTCGAATTCTTTATTCCTTCGTCAGTCAAAATTCTACAATAGGTATTAAGTTATTATAAGTTATATAAGGTACAAAATCTATAACTTACAGTATGTGAGGTTGCTATTTAAAAACTTGCAAACATTGATAATAAAAGATTAATTTTGAAAATATTGAAACATTAATATAATATTTAATGTGATGTAATTTATGATTGACAGTTTGTGTATATACATGGTAACGAAATGGATAGAGAAATAGAGTTGTTGGAAGTGGACTGTTTTAATTGTTTATTTAACTGACGTTGGTTATCTAAATATAATATGTTTGAATAAATTACATTTAGGTTTTGAATATCAGTTCTTTTATTCATAGAATTTTCTTCACAATGAATATGAGCCATTTCTAAGAAGGACCTTTTGAACAAATTAGTTTCAATTTCTAGAATTTTGATGTTATTAAAGTCAGGAAGGTGTCCTGTTTCATTAGCGTGTTGTGAAAGGGCGCATGCATCTTTTCTGACTTTAATATCACTACGATGGGAGGTTAACCTATACTTTAAGTTTCTAGATGTCATGCCTATGTATTTTAGATGACAGTTATTACAATCAATTTTGTAAACTACATTAGTTTTATCTTTGGTTTGAATTTTATCTTTTAATTTTGAAAGAGATTACCAACCTTTTTGTAGGGCGAGGCGCTATTATAATATTTTCTTCTTGCTTTAAAACATTTATAATTTTGGGAGTAATTTCTAATGTATGGAAATGATCTATAAATTTTATTAATGTTTTGATTGTTTGAGTTATTATGACTGTCAATATTGTTATCTTTGTTTGTTTGTATGTTAGTTGTAGAAAAATTAGTTTTTTAAAATTTTGGTGGATAAGAGTTATTAATAAATAGGTCGTATAATTTTTTAAATTATTGTTCCTTAGTGTTGGATGGCAAATTTTAGTAATTCTGTTTTTAACATCAATACTATGTTCAGTTTCATTTCTCTGTGTGATGTGAGAAATAATTGATATATCTATTAGAACTGGAAGGTTTGTTATACCAGTCTAATATTATTGTATTATTTTCAGTTCTGATAAGTTTAGTATCGAGGAAAGGTACACTGTTATTCGTTTCTTTTCTGTTGTGAACTGAATATTTGTATTATAGTTATTAAAAACAGTTAAATTTCATTTCAGAATTTTGTGTATGGTACATATGATGTCATCAACATATTTTTAATAAAGGGTAAATTAAAAGAAAGTAAAGGGATACAATAATCTAATAAATCATCCATGACATACTGTGCTAAGATAGGAGAATTTTAGATCCCATGGGGTTCCAAGTTTTGTAAATAAAATTGATTTTGGAAAGAAAAATAATTTGTGTTAAAACAAACGTAATAACATCAATAAATGTATTTTATTAAGTGTACAATAATTTGTTATTGTTTCCCAATGTTTATGAATGCTTTTATTATTAAATCAAGAGGAATATTAGTGAATAGCGATATTACATCTAAACTAATGATTTTATAATTATTAGGTAATTTATAATCGTTGATTAAAGTTGAAAAATGAAAAGAATCAGGAATGTAATATGTATTGTCTTGGTTGTAAGCTCTAGTTAAAATATCAGTTAAGAATCGTGTTAATTTGATATTAGGAGATTCTATAGAAGATATAATAGGTCTTAATGATAATATTGGTTTATGAATTTTGGTAAAGCATAAAATTTAGGTAATATACCTTGATAGAAAGTTAAAGTTTTGGCGACTTCATCTGTGATATCGTTTTGATTTTTAATTTAGAGACAAGTTTGTTAGATTTTGTTGAAAGGTAGATGTGGGATCTCTGGGTATTTTTTATAATAATTTTCATCATTCAATAGGTCTTTAGATAAATTGTAATATTGTTGTTTGTACATGATTACAGTAGTGTTTCCTTTATCAGATTTAGTAACAATTAGGTCAGGGTGTTTATTGAGGAAGGTTTTAGTTACATGAAACCATTTTTGAAAATAGAAAATTGTTTATGTCTTTATATAAAAGTTTGTGATGATATTACTGATTTGTCCACTGTATATATTACGTTTGTTTTGATCATGTATATGTGAAATAGCAAACTCAACATCTGCTAACAATTTTTTATATTAATTTCATCTTTATTAGGTTGAAGACAAAATTTAGGTCCTAACGATAATAAACTTTTGACTTCATTAGAATTTCAACAGTAGTTAGGTTTTTAACCAATTTTCATTAATTATGATTTTAAGTTTATTCTTATTTTGTAGATTATTAATTTTAGATAAATTTGAGGATTTAATGGAATGAAATAATCTGTTATAGATAATAGATTGTTTTCTTTGAATTCGTTTAATATGTGAATTGGAATGATATTAAGTATTTGATTTTCAATCCTTTGTTGATTGATTTGAAAACTATTGATATTACTATGAGTTACTTTTATTTCTAAGTTTAGTATTTTAGTATTTAACCTTTTGTTTAAATTGTATGCTAGTTGTCACTTCTTCCATCATGAGTTTGTATTAGGTCTTGAATTCTTTTGTTCTGTCAGAAATATGTTTTGGTGTTAAAACATTTTTCTACAATGAGAAGAAAAATCTTTCTATTTCGTAAAGATGCAAGTTTGTTGTTGATATTAGCCCATTTTTTAGGAGTTGAGTGTATTGAAGTCCGTAGATCTTAGTGATTTCTTGGTAAAACCCCATTCTTATTGATAAATTAAAAATAGTTGTGGCTGACTATTTAAACACTAAAGACTAATTAGTGGGATGCAGCCAAAAGGTTTAGGCAGAAAAATAAGACTCTTTTACTTAATTGAGAGCTTTAATTCTTTATTCCTTCGTCAGTCAAAATTCTACAATAGGTATTAAGTTATTATAAGTTATAAGGTACAAAAATCTATAACTTACAGTATGTGAGGTTGCTATTTAAAAACTTGCAAACATTGATAATAAAAGATTAATTTTGAAAATATTGAAACATTAATATAATATTTAATGTGATGTAATTTATGATTGACAGTTTGTTATATACTAAATCTGATAAAGGAAACACTACTGTAATCATGTACAAACAACAATATTACAATTTATCTAAAGACCTATTGAATGATGAAAATTATTATAAAAAATACCCAGAGATCCCACATCTACCTTTCAACAAAATCTAACAAACTTGTCTCTAAATTAAAAATCAAAACGATATCACAGATGAAGTCGCCAAAACTTTAACTTTCTATCAAGGTATATCACCTAAATTTTATGCTTTACCAAAAATTCATAAACCAATATTATCATTAAGACCTATTATATCTTCTATAGAATCTCCTAATATCAAATTAACACGATTCTTAACTGATATTTTAACTAGAGCTTACAACCAAGACAATACATATTACATTCCTGATTCTTTTCATTTTCAACTTTAATCAACGATTATAAATTACCTAATAATTATAAAATCATTAGTTTAGATGTAATATCGCTATTCACTAATATTCCTCTTGATTTAATAATAAAAGCATTCATAAACATTGAAACAATAACAAATTATTGTACACTTAATAAAAATACATTTATTGATGTTATGACGTTTGTTTTAACACAAATTATTTTTCTTTCCAAAATCAATTTATTTACAAAACTTGGAACCCATGGGATCTAAAATTTCTCCTATCTTAGCACAGTATGTCATGGATGATTTATTAGATTATTGTATCCTTACTTTCTTTTAATTTACCCTTTATTAAAAAATATGTTGATGACATCATATGTATACCACAAAATTCTGAAAATGAAATTTTAACTGTTTTAATAACTATAATACAAATATTCAGTTACAACAGAAAAGAAACGAATAACAGTGTATTTCCTCGATACTAAACTTATCAGAACTGAAAATAATACAATAATATTAGACTGGTATAACAAACCTTCCAGTTCTAATAGATATCAATTATTTCTCATCACACAGAGAAAATGAAACTGAACATAGTATTGATGTTAAAAAACAGAATTACTAAAATTTGCCATCAACACTAAGGAACAATAATTTAAAAAATTATACGACCTATTTATTAATAACTCTTATCCACCAAAAATTTTAAAAACTAATTTTTCTACAACTAACATACAAACAAACAAAGATAACAATATTGAAGTCATAATAATAAACAATCAAAACATTAATAAAATTTATAGATCATTTCATACATTACCGAAATTACTCCCAAAATTATAAATGTTTTAAAGCAAGAAGAAAATATTATAATAGCGCCTCGCCCTACAAAAAGGTTGGTAATCTCTTTTCAAAATTAAAAGATAAAATTCAAACCAAAGATAAAACTAATGTAGTTTACAAAATTGATTGTAATAACTGTCATCTAAAATACATAGGCATGACATCTAGAAACTTAAAGTATAGGTTAACCTCCCATCGTAGTGATATTAAAGTCAGAAAAGATGCATCGCTTTCACAACAGTAATGAAACAGGACACCTTCCTGACTTTAATAACATCAAAATTCTAGAAATTGAAACTAATTTGTTCAAAAGGTCCTTCTTAGAAATGGCTATATTCATTGTGAAGAAAATTTATGAATAAAAGAACTGATATTCAAAACCTAAATGTAATTTATTCAAACATATTATATTTAGATAACCAACGTCAGTTAAATAAACAATTAAAACAGTCCACTTCCAACAACTCTATTTCTCTATCCATTTCGTTACCATGTATATACACAAACTGTCAATCATAAATTACATCACATTAAATATTATATTAATGTTTCAATATTTTCAAAATTAATCTTTTATTATCAATGTTTGCAAGTTTTTAAATAGCAACCTCACATACTGTAAGTTATAGATTTTTGTACCTTATATAACTTATAATAACTTAATACCTATTGTAGAATTTTGACTGAAGGAAATAAAGAATTCAAAGCTCTCAATTAAGTAAAAGAGTCTTATTTTCTGTAAACCTTTTGGTGCATCACTAATTAGTCTTTAGTGTTTAAATAGTCATACAACTATTTTTAATTTATATATATATATATATATATATATATATATATATATATATATATATATATATATATATTTTGAGATGTTCAGAAAGAGGTAAAGGAAGGATCGTACAGTTTGAAGGAAAATTTAGTAATAAAAGGGGTGATTTCAAGCTCGATACATGTGCGAGACATTGATTTTATAGAAATCTGGTTCACGATGTGTTAAAATAGATGTTTTGTATAATTTAGTCTGAATATCATTTACATAGTTTGGTTTCATCATAAAAAGCATTGTGCTTCCAACAAAGATGTCAAGAATGTTAAATACACCTATTTTCGTAAAGTCAATTTAGCATTTCATTTTTTTCAATAAAAATCAATTTTTGTAGGGTATTTTGGCAAGTGAACACTTTACAGGTGTTTAAACATGAATTGTATAGTTAGGATTATGTTAAGGATGTTGTATAATTAGTTTTGGAAAGCAGGAAATGTAGAAATTTAATAAAAGGGTTATCATATAGACATATTAGACAATTTTCGCAAATATTTCGGGAAGCAACTAAGTGACGAACATTATGATTTAAGTTTAACAGCAAGAACAATGTTTAAAACAACTTAGTATAAAGACATTCATGGTGATATACATTTTTATAATAAAAATTTCAATAAGTGTGTTAGACGAAGAGACTTTTTTAATGCAATAATATATGACTCTATGCATTAAAAAAGATTAGTGAAAATAATAAAGACAAGCATTACAAACCTCGAACATGACATTTTGTGTGTTAAAAACATTTTTAAATATGTGTTATTTCCAATTTTAGATTTAAGTTTGGTTAGGTTATAATTTCTAGGTTTTTTCCATAATTTTATAGTTTTTTCATATTATTAGGCTTTAATTTTGCTCTTAAAGCAATTAAAAAGCGCTCTATCACAGTATCTCACTGTTTTTATAAGGATACTTTGCTTTTTACCGCAAAATTGTGTGAAATTTTAGGTAAATCTAGAATATTTTTACATAAACTCAAAATTCTTTTAAATTCAATATTTCTAACACTAAAAGTATGTTTTCTTATGTAAAATTGCCTCAGCATTCCGTTTCTGTTATTAGATTAAGTGTAGCTTGTAAGTTTAAATAGTTAGAAGCATATTCAGCTTAGAGTAAGTGTTTTCGTATATTAATTTTAGGAACCATAGCTTGTTAGGTGTCCTTTTGTTCGAAATTATATCTAGTTTTCATTTTTGTTGTTAGTTTTTAGATTCGATAAAGTATAAGAAAGTTATGGCCAAATTTCCGTTTTAGTCCAAATTTGTAAATGTTTCGACCAATAAGAGCCTTAGTTACTTAGGTAATATGGCTGGAAAAAAATTGAATTTTTACTAACAACCAAAAAGGTATAAAAGGAATTGCTCTGGACTCTCAAATCTCTCTCTAGTTTTGTTAAAATTTAAAATAAGGTTAAAGCAGTGTTGTGCATTTGTGAAAAAAAAGAGTAGGTTTTCATAACCTGATTAATCCATCGTAAAGAAAGTTACGTTTTACGAATAAAATAATTCGAGAGCAATTGTTTTTATACCGGCGGTTAAATAAAATAGTTCGGTCTCCGATACCTGCTGATGTTCGTAAAATAATTATACGAGTTGATTTGTGTTACGTTTTTGTTTTGTTAAGAATTTTTTTTCGTGTTATCGTATTTAATTTAATTTCGTTTCTACCAAATTAAAAGCATATTTATTTGGTTACTGGTGTTTTATTTCTACGTACAATTCCTTTTAAATAAAATAAATTTGATCCGGTACCTAAAATAAAAGTGATTACAACAAAAGTTTGGATAACATTTAACAATTCTTTTAAAATCGATAACGATCATTAAGTTTTTAATCTATTTAAATAAAAATTACCAAATTAAAATAAGTGACTGGAGTGGCCGATTTGGAAAGAAAACATCATTTGCCGTTGGAAGCTGCTGTCTTCGACAATCCAATTACCTGCATCAATTTGGAACTATTTGAAGACATCCACCTGTATTGAGGACTGTATATGTGAGTCACATTTTTAGTATATAACCCTATTTTATTTTGGACATTTATTTGAGAAATTTCCTGCAATTCATTATTCATTAGATATAAGTATTGGTATTTTATTTCAAACAATTACTTGTGTAAACACTTGTAAGGTAATCAAAAATTTCTAAATTAATTTCATTGTTGAACTTAAACAGTAAATTTCTAAATTATTTGACAATTTTGACATCTCTAAATTCATTCAATCATATTACAACGCATGTGTTGGAGGTAAATTATATACAGAGTAAATTTTATACAGTTGTAGAAATTTTATAAAGTGTAAATCTTATACACAAATTCAAATCTAAAGTTAAATTTCCAAACTAAATACTTTTGATCCCTATCCTCTTATTCGATTATTTAGTCCAATAATTTAATCAATTTTAATCATTACAATATATATATATATATATATATATATATATATATATATATTATTATTATTATTATTAATGATTGGGTTATTTGGCCTTAATTACTTCAGTTATTGTCGACATTTCTTCTTCAGGAGAAAAAATTAAGTTATGAAATATAAAATTAAGAACAAATACAAAAAGGTGGCAACATTTTTAATTTAAAATGACAATGACATCTGCATGTGAACTATGATAATACTATTTAAATAATTACTTAGATATCTAGATTACAAAAATTTTGATTTAAACAATTGTAAAAGATTAGCGTAATTTATGTTTAAATTATTAGTATTGAACTTGAAATTTATAGAGTCAAAAGATGTATTAATATAAATCATTTCTAATAATAATTTCTCTTTATAGTGATTGGAGAAATCCACAATGTGTAAATTACTAAAATCAATTTTGTGGTCTAAAGAATTTGAGTGAACTGCCTAAGCTCAACGATTTCTATTTAATTTGCATTCACTTTTATGGAGTGATATTCTGATTTTAAGCCAATTTGAAGTCTGTCCAAAATAACTATAATTGCATGATTCACATTTAATTTTGTAAATAAGATTGTATTCTTTTAATTTAGTAAAAGGATTGTTAGTGGTGGTGATATATGGAATAATTTTAATGTTTTCATTACTAAATATTTTTTTAATTTTGTAATAGATTTCTGGAAAATATGGAAATTTTTTATGTTATTTTCATATCTTCAGTTTTCTTTTGGATTTCTTCATTATAACTATGATGCAAAATTAATTTATTAAGGAAAGATTTTGGATAATCGTTTTTTATAAAAAGTTTCTTTGTAATAAGGAAGAATGAACAATTTTATTAATTCTTTTTTTTAAAGCTAAAATAATTTCTTTTTAAATACAAAGGATGGTTAGAATAGTAATTTATAAAACGACCAGAATTTGTAAGTTTAAGGTACCAATCTAAAATAATTTTATTACCATGATTTCTTATAACTTTAATATCTAGAAAGGAAACACTTCTATGTTTCTCTTTTTCAGCCGTGAAGTGAATATTAGGATGATAAAACGTTATCAACTTCATTTTCAGGACCTCCACAAATTAAGTCATCAACATATTTTTTATCAAATGAAAATTTAAAGTGAAGTTATTGTAAACATTTATCTAACCAGCTAATACTATTTGGGCTTAAGGATTAAGAGGAGAGCTCATTAGCGTTCCAAAGATTTGAAAATAAAATTTACCAATAAATGAAAAATTATTAGTAATTAATTTCAAACTTAGGTTTAGTGGAATATTTGTAAAAAGGGAAACTATATCTAAAGAAAAACCAACATGATCTTTAAGTAACTTAAATTCATTCAAAATTATAATTTGAATTATTATCTAAAGCTGATGTAAGTTTAACAGATAACATTTGGATAAATTATAAACTGGAGAACCAATAAATTAAAAAAAATTATTGGCCTTAAAAGTATGTTATCTTTATGAATTTTTGGCAAACCATAGAACTTTGAAGCTATACTATTATAAACAATTAGCAATTAGTATTCTTTAGCTGTTATATAAGTATTATTATGTAAAGTCGAAATTAATTTATTATTTTTTGTTTGCATAGTAGATGTTAAATCACGATTAAGTAAGTTATATGTAGTAGTATCACTTAACAAATCTGCTGCTTTTTTAATGTAGTTATCTTTATTCATAATTACTGTAACATTAATTTATCAGCTTATATGATGATTATTTCATTATGTTTTTTTATGTTTACTATATTTTGTATTATTAATGCATTTATTTATAAAATTTGTAATACTGTTTACAGTTTTTCCTCGGTATTCTTAATTGAAATTCTTGAAGTAATACTTTAATGCCAAATAGCCTAATGATTATTAATAAAAACATTGAAATAGATGCAAATAATTAAACCAAGATACTAAAATCATGGGTTTTTATAATCGTATTAAGAATAAATAAGGTATAAATATAACAAGAAAATTAATTATTAAGTTTATTACCAAACCGTAAAATTATTCATGCACTCTACTTATATAGATGCAGCAGTTGCATTCGGGTTTAAAAGATGGACAAGATCGGATAAGATCGGACGGGATCGGACAGGATTGAGAGCTTGAAAATAATTTCTCTGAATTGTAATATTGCGTGACTTTGACAAATGGTGGAGGTAGCTACGTCTCTTCAAAAAGAACACCATATTCGCAACACTTAGTCTTTATTTTTTAATTATACAATACAGTTCCTTAAATCTAATACATATAATTGTGTTTTGAGACAATATTTACCAGTAATAAATTTTTTTTTTCAGAATCGACCTATGAGCTGCAAGTTGATTTCTAAGAACTAACACCGTGACTCTGCCAAATTGCTTGAACAGCCTAACCTAACTTCAACACAGAAATTCATATAATGTGGTCCAGAATCGAGCTGACTTCTTTAGCGTTGATGCTACTACCCTTCTAATTCCTATTTTTAGATTTGACTAACTTCAAAGTACTCCAGACTTCCTTGACCTTGATGCTGCTGCCCGTTGACCTAGACTAACTTGAGAGTGGTGCAGACTTCCTTGACCATGATTCTGCTACCCTTTGATCTTAACTAACTTCAGAGTGGTCCAGAATCGGTCTAATAACCTTTAGAATTAACGTCTTGACTCAGCCAAGAATTGCTTGGGTGACCCTGAAAGGTAGAATCCCCCACACCTTGAAAAGTCTATTTAATATCCCTTAGAATTGATTTATAAGAATTAACACCTTAGCTCAGCCAAGAATTGTTGTGTGTGACCTTGAGGGATGTATGTAGGAAACGTGTATGATGGCGTTGACCTAATGCACTTGCAGGTTTTTCATAATAAATTACCAAGTGATTCACTATACGTGGACTTGAAGGATATACGCATGCAATGTGTGTATGCAATGGTCTTGAAAACGAAAAGGTGGATCCTATAGTATACGTAACTTTTGAAGAGTATCCTCCTGTATAGATTTACCGGTCATATATCGGGATACCCCTGTAGGTTGATTTATAGGACCTGAACAATTTTTTGCATATAAGTTTAAGAGACGTAGGTTTGTGATAAGTCACGAACAATGTCTCAAAGTAAAGGGATCTAAGATCCTGATATGAAGGCTTTAAGGAAAGCTGAACGTATGGCTAGTAAACATTATAATGAAGCGATGAAAATACCTATTAGGACAGATGATCATGATGTCTTGTGGACCGCATTAAACGACAATCAGTTGAAGGAAATTGAATGTGAAAAACAAATAATAAATAAAATAGATATGATCCAGCAAAGGTGTTACAAAATGTTAAGTACATCAAATTTGCCATAATACTTAAATCGATCTTTTATCTGTATATATATATATATATATATATATATATATATATATATATATATATATATAGATGAATATTGTGGTTAATAAATTATAAGTTTTATAAAGAAAAATATTTTACTTGTTAGATGACCTAATCAGTCTGAACAATGCATCGTCTGTGTTCTCAGAATTTCAGAAGCTATGACTCAGCCAAAACAATGAATCGCCTTTGTTATCACAGGTGTGGCCTTATAAGCATAGACTTTGAAGCGTTTCTTGATTTCCCAGAATTGAGATGTATTTAGATAACAATCTATTTTTTAGAATAACGGAATAATGGATCGTCTTTGTTCTCTCATGTGACCTTGAAAATTATAAACATAGACTTTGAAGCGTTGGCTAAAATAATGGATCGCCTTTGTTCTTGATTTCTTGGAATCGAAGGGTATTTAGATAACAATCTATTTTTATAACTCGACCAGAACAATGAATCACTTTTGTTCATTTCTCATGTGACCTTGAAAATTGTAAGCATAGACTTTGAACAATGGACCTTTGTTCTTGATTTCTAGAATTAAGGTGGGGTGGTAGCTGGATAACAATCTATTTTAGGAATCAGAACGCTTATGTTCTCTCGTGTAACCTTGGAAACGGTTACCTGTGTTGAGAAACAGCCATCTGTTTTGGAAAACGGACCCTCTGTTTTGGGAAACGGACCCCTGTTTTGTGAAACGGGCCCCTGTTTTAGGAAACGTCTACCTGTTTAGACCACTTGAGGGCACTGGGGAGGCGTGACATTGCTTACCTGAAGCATGCACTTCAGGGTTTGCGTAGGTTTGTAGGTGTGAAATAAAATAATGTAAAAAAATTAATAATACAGTTTATTATAAGTTTTGTTATGAACTTATTCGTTCATAACAAAACTTATAATAAATTATTATTAGTCAAGTTGCTTTGGTATGTGTGAATACTTGCGATATTGCAGGGTCACATTCCATTAAAATAAGTAATTTGATTGTAATCTCATTATATTTAGAATTTACATCAGTTCTACATACATAAAGACAAAATTTGCATCGATTGGGGCTTGAATCTCGATGTCGCGGTACTCTAGCAAAGTACAGGTCGTAGGTTCAAATCCTTCTCGAGGTAAATTTTTTATTTATGTATTTAATAAAAATTAATAATAATTTTTAATAATATTGAATACCGTTATTTATAATAATTCATTCTCCATAAATAATGAATTAAAACTGTAAAAGTATAACTGAATTAAAAATGTATCTAACACTGAGGTGCCTAAACAGATTAAAACCTTTTTAACATTAGGACCCAAACTTAGTATAAAATGTGATAAACATTCAGTTTATATTCCAAAATTAATTGCACAAACAGAATCCATTATTGATTCAATTAACGCTGCTAAACAAGATGAATACCGAAGAATAGCTGTAAACATTATTACAAATTTTATAAATAAATGTATTAATAATACAAAATATAGTAAAAATCAAAAACATCAAAACTACGAAAAAAATTCTAAGGGAACTTAATCAAATGATCATTATAAAAGCTGATAAAGGAAATGTTACTGTAATTATGAATAAAGATGACTACTTTAAAAAAGCAGTAGATTTGTTAAGTGATACTATTACTTATAACTTACTTAATCGTGATTTAACATCTACTACACAAACAAAAAAAATGGTGTGGAACACCACACGGCTTTCCAACCTACAAAATGGAAATTAAAAGAAATGAAACAACATTTTTTTTAGGATAATTACTTTTATAATAAGAAACATTGTAAAAACAAAAACAATAATCTATGTCAAACAGACATTTAAAACTTCATATGCGACGGAGGTTAATAGACATCTAGATGCTAACTTAAAAAATTAAAATAAATGAAATAATTTTAATTATAATTTTTTAGGTAACTATCTATCTTTTATACGTTCATAACGAAAACTGGCAACATTGTAAAAACAAAGTCAATAATCTATGTCAGAATGACATATTAAACTTCATGTCAGAAAGAGATTAATAGACATAAATACAAGTTAACTTAAAAAAAAATTGCAAAGGTGCCCTCTTCTATAAGATATCAATAATTTTTTTCATTGATATTTAATTAATTTCTAGACTTACCGTGCGTTTTATTAAGAAACTTCATGAAGAAAAGTTATGTAAAATTAAATTTTCTTCAAAAAATAAGTCTACACTTTTTCTTATAAAATTAATCGTTATTCAGATATTGTAAAAACTTAAACTAACACTTAAATTCTACCTTAGGAATTTTTTGCCGCTAAATTACGGGCGGTATCAAAAAATTGCATGTTTGCGGTCTATATCTAGCTATTTTTATATCTTTGAAATATGCAGCTGTTTTAGAAATACTTGATATAAACCAAAAACTGACCCTAATAAACCTCCCTCTCCGCCGCTAGATTTCTCCCAAAATCTAATCAGCTGCAAGTAGGGTTGCCAGACTTGAGTTCAATAATACCTAGACATTTCTCGTGTTACGGAAAAAAGAGAAGAATTAACCTTTCACCATTAAATTAAAATGCTTATTTTTTTTGGGTTTTTTAAAGGTTTATTTGTATATTACATAGTTATACAATCTAAACGTTTGGATATCACTTACAGTTATTTTCGTCAATAGTAATACTATTTTAAAAAATTGTTTTAAAAAATTGAAACAATTTTTTCAAATTTCATAAAATTCTTTCAACATCTTTAATCTTTAATATACCTTTAATATACAGATACACCATTAAAAACCAAAAGATAAGTTTGTTAAATTGACTAACCTGTTTTATTATTCTTGTAGGGATATATAAATACAAAATTCATACATATCTCAATAAACAAACAAAAACGTGATATCTCTTTTATCTTAGTTGAAGGGGTTAGTGTAAAGAAATTCAACTTTCAACAAAAAAAAAATCAAATTAAAAAATTACAAATCTTCAATTTAACTTTAGCAAAACTTAATTTCGGTAGGTAATACCAATGGAATGGTAATAATCATTATTACTAAACCATATCATTTTTTTAAATACTTAGCACTAGACTTCAGAAGCTGCTCTCCTTCATTGTTTTGTAACGAAGTAATTTCTGATCAGGTCTCCTAATTAATTCGATAGACATTCTGTTTCTTTCTTTGGTCCATAAATTAATTCGCTGGCTGAAAATTTTCTCGCAAAACGAGTAGCTTGTTGGTATGGATAGAACAAAACCTACTAATTTTCTTAAATTTACACAATCATTAGAGGACGAAAAAATGCCCAGATTTTATCGTTCGGCAAGTCTTTTGGTAGGGCTTCAAAAACTTATTTCAGACATGAGAACACTGTATCAAGACTATCATGTCAACCGCATCTTCAATTTTTAACAACCTTGGAAAATCAGATAGTTACTGCCATGTTAAATTGAATTCCTGTAATTTTAAGTGACAATACCTTGAATTTTTTATAAATTCCATCAGGTTCAAAAGCATACATTTTAAATATTTGGCTACTCTTTGCATAAAAATTTGAGCTTGTGATTCAAATTCGTTGCCTTTGGACTTCGTTAAAGTTTTGAAAAATGCTCTTGACTTGCTACTAAAAATTATCAGATAATTTGCTTTTAATTGTTCAAAAGGCAATTGGATGATCGACAGAAAATAGTGCAATCATTACTTTCTAACAAAATATGACTTTTGTAAATTCAGGCAAACTTCAGAAAAATACAATTAAATAGTTATACCTTCTTTATGGGCTTCGTTGTCGTTTGCATCACAACCTTCAGATATAAATGACGAAAGAATACGTGGATATTATCTGGACTGTTTATATAAATATCTTATCATATTATTAATAATATATCTATGGCTGGCAAAAGTAACAGCCACCTTGATGAAACATGCCTTAGTAGCTGTTTGAATTCTATTTGAGCAAAATCAAAGCATTCTTTTAATTTTTTAGTTTTCAATGCTGATGAACCAAATTCAAAGAAAATTGTTATTACAATATTTTCCATGTCAACATCAAAACCTTTCACTGCATACTTCACACAGCTATTTATTACATGACAGTATCAGTTGGTTTTGAAAATATGTTCGTTTTCCGATTTTAATTTCTGATAGACGGAATTATGAATACCGTAGTTTACAGAAGCGTTATCTGCACTGTATGCACTGATTTGGCTAACGCTGAGACCGGCATCAACAGTTATTTTTTTAAGAGATTTGAATATATCAAGCGATGTTTCGTCAGCATCATCATAAAATCTAACAATTTTTGGCATATACCTTTCTTGCTATCAAAAAAATAACAGCGTATAGGAATGTTTGATGCATCTGAGCTTATTGAAAAATAAAAAGATGCTTTAATCTCAGTTACTAATTTTTCTTGCGAATATTGGCTCTCAAACACTGCGTGTGATTGCTGAAGCCATCGTACGTCCGCATGTCATTTTTGCGGATATCTGACTATCAGGTATAAATTTGGTAATATTTTTCGTTAAGCAACCAAAAATATTGTAGCTCAAACCGCGTTTAACATGGTGAAAGTGAAGTTTCTGCATTTCTGACCGCAGTTTCTTCCTTAGTGTCCTTTTTAATGAAAAAGTTGTTGATGGTCTTGAAGTTTGTATGGCTATCTCTAATTTTTTATGTTTGTGACTATTTGTATGAACCTGAAACAATTACTGAAATAAGATGCAAAGAACAGTAATTCCATCATAATGAAAAAAAAAGGGCAAGTGGGATTGAAAAAGAATAAGTAAAGTAATTAATAAAATATGTAAGTTGTTAGTTGAATAATTTTTATGTATTTACAACTTGTAGGTACTTTTAAAGACGTAGAATAACATTAATATTTACTTACTGTCAATGCACGCCAGCCTTCATACTGCATACAGTTGCATGTCTCGCAGACTGTTGAGAATTCATTCTTCTTAGAGATCTAGTGTTTAAAATCAGGATCATCTATCCACTTATCATTAAAACCCCTGAATCGTTTTTTGGTTGTGGATGGTTGATCCATGTTAATAGTTTATTTGTTCCGAATTCAACGCATAGCTTAAAATCAATACAAACCACATGCGACCTGCTCGGCAATCAACGGGCTACCGTTCGATTATATCAATTCGATTATATCAATTCGATAATCGACTCGAGCGAGTCTCGAATAAAACAATGCACACTCGCCGATGCCGAATTGGAAGATATTGTTAACAGCTTAACTGATGTTAGTGATAATGAAGCACCCTTGAAGAATGAAATTCAGGGGAGTGACAGTGACTTGAGTGATGCAGAATTGATAAGTGAACATTCTGAGTCATATACCGAATCGGAGAGTGATGATGAAGATGAAACGTCATACACCAACCAAGGACAGTACCTTTATGGGAAAAATAGGTATAAGTGGTCTTAAATCCCCCCTTAGAATTCAAGAACAAGAGTTGAAAACATCGTTTTACAAATTCCTTGCTGAGAGAATCTACTGCAACAAACCCACCTTACGAAGCAGGAAATTATCGATATTATCGTAAAGCACACTAATCTAAAAATAACGGGCGAATCTCACAAGTATGGAGACATTGCTACCTTTGTAAATCACACGAACAAAATCGACATGAAGGCGTTACTTAGTTTATTGTATCTAACTGCAATTTTCAAGTCAGCACATGAATATGCAAGTAGTTTTGTAGGCTACTTCAGGTTGAATAATGAGTTGGAAACGATTTCTTTTCTTGTTAGTTATGAGATTCGACGATCCCGATACGAGGGAAGCAAGAAAAGCTGGCGGTGACAAGATAGCATTATCAAAAGTTTTTAACAGCTTTATCAATAGCTGTAAAACTAACTACAATTGTTATCAATATGGGACAGTAGATGAAATGAACCACAACGTTATGGTATCAAGATTATGTGCCTTTGTGACACAAAGACACACTATTTGGTTAACGTATTTGTGTGCACTGGAAAAAACCGAATATTCTGAAGACATCTGGCCATACCCACGCTCTCAGTCTTAGATATGGAAGCAATCGCAATGTGACAGGAGTTAATTGGTTTACCTATTTGGAACTTTTGGAAGAGTTAAGAAATTCGGAAAAATAAGAGAGAAATTCCTTCCGAGTTTTTACTTAAGAGACAACAAGAAGTATATTCATTAATATTTGGTTTTACACGAAATAACACTTTGGTCTCTTACGTTCCGACCAAAAATAGAAGTGTGCTCCTGGTATCATCTTTACATCATAACCAATCAACTTCGAGAGATGAAACCAAAAAAACCAGAAATCGTACACTTCTACAACTCAACAAAGGTGTCAATTAACTAGATCAGAATTGTGCTGTGGTTTCGTGTAACCGCAGAACGAGACAATGGCCGCTTGCTACTTTCTATGTAATATTGAATATAGCAGGTGTCAATAGTCACGGTTTGTTGATCTTTACTGTTAGAGGTTGAATATGAATAGAGAATCTTTCATAAAAGCCTGACCATGAGCACATGCAGCGACGCTGCAATAATCAACATTTACCAACAGAATTAAGATTGAAAATAAAAGAATTTCTAAAATCAGTGAAGATCCCCCGACAGGAAGAGACGATCACGAGCGTCCTTGAAAAGGCAACAATGCAAAGACTGACCAAGCACACTGATTCGGAAACATCTACCATCTGCACCAAATGCTACAAAACTTGTAAACTACATTCAAATCAAAACATCTTGTTTAATGAATGTACAGATAGCCAATAAGTCGTGTAGTTACGAAAAATTCGAGGTCAAAAGCGCTTGTTACTTTTTAGTTCGGACGGCGGTTTTTTGCATAACTACTTACCTTATAGCTTCTTTTATTAGTTTTTGAGATTAGTTTGGTTTTTAAGTACTAGTTATTTTTATTGTTGAAGAATATGATGCCAATTTTTTTTGTATTATTTTCTTTTGAGAGTTGTATTTTGAGTTACAATAAATATTTACCACTTTTTTGTTGTAATGTTTTTTATTTTTACCTACACAATGCATTTTTTCAATTTTGGTGAAAAAAATATGCTTCTCCTCCCCTTAGAATAGGGCTGGGTAATTTCTGGACCAGCGATACTACTTGTGTGACTCGGAAATCACCATACTAGTTGAGGATTAAACCTACAGATTCATAAAATTGTGCATTCTCCCTTATCACAAAAAAAAACCTTCAAATGAACCAACATTTTTATAAAAAACGATTATCCAAAATATTTCCTTAATAAATTGATTTTGCATCATAGTTATAATGAAGAAATCCAAAATAAAACTGAAGATATGAAAATAACATAAAAATTTCCATATTTTTTAGAAATCTATAACAAAATTAAAAAAAAAACATTATAATTATTCCGGTATAATATCACCACGATTCACAATATTTTAACTAAATAAAATGCTGGTACCTCAAATTATGTTAAATCCAATCTTATTTACAAAATTAAGTGTGAATCATGCAATTCTAGTTATTTTGGACAAACTTCAAATTGGTTGAACCCGAATATCACTCCATAAAAGTGATTGTAAATGAAATAGAAGAAATCGTTGTGCTTTGGCACTCAAATTCTGTAGACCACAAAATTGATTTTAGTAATTTACAAATTCTGGATTTCTCCAATGGCTATAGAGTTTATTATTAGAAATGATTTATATTAATTCATCTTCAGACTATAAATTTCAAGTGCGATAAATAGTATTATCATAGTTCACATAAAGATGTCATTTTCATTTTAAATTCAAAATTTTGACACTTCTTTTATATTTGTTCTTAATTTTATATTTCATAACTTTTTGTCCTGAAGAAGTTTATAAATAGTAAACGAAATATCGATAAAAAACTGAAGTAATTCTTTAAAGCCCAATAATTATTAATAAAAAACTTGAAATAAAGGCAGATAACTAAACTAATATTGTCACATCTCGGGGGTTAAATTTGAGATAGCTCAGATGATTTGCGTAGCAAGAGGATGTGACTTTCAACCAAGATCTTGTGGAAGAAAGGACGAGGGAGATTTGGCATAATTATTGGCGAAAAACGAAAAGTTCACAAACCAAGGTACGCGCTATAGTTTATACACAAATGCTTCTGATTTCAAAAATGTATAGCTTTGTATGTTTAATATTATTAGATAACTCACAATTCTCAAAAAAAAGGTAATTATAATATTTATTAAAGAAATTAAAGTGTTTAAATAACAAAATAAGCTCATATTCTACTGATAAATTTGTGGAAGATAACATAATCATAGAAGTACTTCAAAATGCCCTCCATTATTTTGAACACACATTTGACAGCGTTTTAAAATTTCGTTTTGAACTTTTAATAAACTTTGGGTTCTAATTTGCTGTGTAGCAACACGAATTTTATTTTTACATCGTCTAGATTATCAGGTTTTACTCGGTGCACTTTGTCTTTAATTGCATCCCACAAAAAAAGTCCAGGGGGGTTATCTGGAGATCGCGGCGGCCAAGCTATTGGACCTCGATTTCCTATTCAATTATTAAAACGTTCCTGTAAATAGTTACACACAAGTAATCCATTGTGTGCTGGTGCCCCGTCGTGTTGAAAATAATTCAAATTTTGAATTACGTTCAACGGAAGGTCGTCCAAAATTTCTTCAAATTCGTTTTGTAAAAAAGTTAGATATCTTTCGAAATTTAAATTGTATTCATAAAAAACGGCCCAAGGATTTTGGTACTAATAATACCGTACCAAACGTTTACTGAAAAAGCATATTGATCTCTCCTCTCAACAGTAATATGAGGTTTTTCTTGGAACCATTGGATATGATTTTTTCTATTGAAGATGTTGTTTGTAAATTTTGCTTCATCGGTAAAAAGAATGGTTTTCGAAAATTGATTATTTTCTTGACTTTCATTAATCAACCATGTAGCAAAACGTAACCTTTTCTGATAATCTTCAGCATACAATGTATTTCCTATATGAAAATGATATGTTGAACTGTTGCACGAAGAGATGTAGTAGGTTTAAATTCGACGTAAGCTTAAACACGTTCTTCTGTTTCTGTGTTAACATTAAGTTTAAAATTTCGAGGTTTAGTAAAAGCCCCATATTTTTTTAAATTCGATTCGAGTTTGACAAATAATCTCACATCGGGTTGTCTTCTTTCCATATAAGTTTGAAGATATAATTTCAAAGCAGCATTAGCATCTCTGTTAGACACATAACAGCAAAAAAGCATATCATTTCTTTCTTCACAAGAATAAGCCGTTAATAAATTGATATTCACTATTTAAGTACGAACAATAACTGGTTACAACAAATAATTCAATATCTACTATTTGACAGTCAATCAATGAAGTTTTATTGTTAATTGTCATAGCATACCACTGCAAATATTGCATTTGTTTAATAAATACTATAATTACAATTTTTTGAAAATTGTAAGTTAACTAATAATACTAAACATACAATGCTATACATTTTGAAATCAGAAAAAATCAGCTATCGAATGAGTTTATAATCACCTATAGTTGCTATTTCAAAAATGTATGTTTACAAAAAAATTTTATTCGCATTTTCCCATTTTGTGTAAAATAGCTATCAAAAGTCTTCTCATAACTTTACGTATTTTGAATAATAAAAAGGTATAGCCGATTGAAAATTTGGACGAGTTTTAGTTATTTTCAGATATCTTAGAAAGTTGGCAATAATGTTGAATTTTCTTATCGGTATTTGAATTATCAAGTAATTCTGCCCAACTTTGCTAATTTAACGTCTTTGAATCTCTTATAATAACAAAGATAATATATATATATATATATATATATATATATATATATATATATATATATATATATATATATATACAGGGTGTTTAATTAAGGCTGGCCACCGGCCATATTTCAGAAACTAGTGGACATAAAAAGTGGAGAAAAAATTCATTATAAAAGTCGCAAGGGCGCGCAATTGAAAATTAAAAAATAAAATTATAAATTTTTCCGAAAATTCCCACATTAAGGCATACCTTTGGTAACATCGTTAGAAAGCTTAGACAATTCTGCATCATTTTGGTCTAAGGCTCATTGGCGTACCGACCTTAATAAGAGTGGGGGAAGCTATTGAATGTGTAATCATTTAAATCGCTGTTATTTTTAAACGACTTATCCGATTGTAGTAAACCTAGGCTTGTTTAGAAGAAAAAGGTAAGTACTTTTAACTGTCGCATCCATTGGTACGCGATAGCTCATAATAAAATTGTTAGAGGGCGCAATTTGTAATAATACCAGTATTTTTGATTTTATTCAGAAAAATTAAATCATACGGTATAATTATGACATCATAAGCGGAAAGTAGCTTAAATTTGTAACAAAAACGTAAATAACGCAATTTGATGTCTTTATTTGTTCCAGAGTTATGGCGAAAAGAAGACTTTTAACCGTTTAATTTAATAATTGATTGTTGCTATGGTTTCTTAAGGTGTATAGGTTAGATTAGTAATGAGGAATCTCCATTTATCATAGTCTGCGCCTCCGTTCACACTCTATCTAGGCTTAGGACTAGTCCAAACTAAGCAAATTGCAAAATTTGGAGCGTGTTTAGAGGCCAACGGGCCATAACAACGATATCAAAGTAATGATTGATTTTGTTTAAGAAACTTTTCAACAGAATGGTACAAAATCATGAACAACTGTTAAAAACTAGTGTAAAATCTATAATTCTTCTTCTGTACGTTTATAACATCATATAAAACTTCTAAGGCATAATTCTAATGTGGTGTGTTTTAAAATAATAATCTAATTTGCTGCGGAACAAAGTCGGCTCGTTTCCATGGAGGTAAATAAATTGAAAAAGTTGTCAACTTACTTAATTTTGATTGATGTTGTGTTGTAAAAATTTTTCCTTCATTTGTTTTGGGTTTCATTGTACCTTATCAGAAATTAGGGCTATCCTTCAAAATGTCGTATACCAATGCCGAGGCTTACGACATGCTTGCCGTGTATTATGAATGTTTTCAAAATGCAGCTATTGCGGAACGACAATACGCTATCAGATATCCTGATCGAAGGCACTACACTAGAAAAGTGTTTCGGCGAATGGCAACACGTTTAAGACAAACAGGAAATGTACGACGTATTCCACTTCCTGTCAGAAGACGTCGCATAAGAAATGAAGACAATAGTATTAATGTTCTTGCTTACGTAGAATCGGAGCCTCACGTAAGCATCAGGAGATTTCCACAGAACTAGGTGTAAGTGTTGCTTCTGTGTTCAGAATTTTAAGAGATTTTAAGCTGCATCCTTATCATCTAGTTTTACACCAGGCTTTATCAGACACTGATTTTGACAGGCGGCTCGACTATTGCTATTGGCTGAGAGACATGTGTAGTGAAAATCTTCGATTCCTTTCCAAAGTTTCATGGACCGATGAGGGTACTTTTACTAGCTGCGGCAGAGTTAATTTGCACAATATGCATTATTGGTCGCAAACAAATCCTCACTGGATGCGCGAAGTGGATCACCAAAACAGATGGAGTGTAAATTTGTGGTGTGGTGTTTTAGGTGACAGAATTATCGGACCATTTGTTTTCGTGGACACCTAAATGGTGAATCTTATTTAAACTTTTTACAAAATGACTTGCCCAATCTTTTAGAAGACATTCCCTTGACGTGAGAGCATCCCTGTGGTATCAACATGATGGATGTCCTTTACACTATTCCCGAAGAGTCCGTGATTTCTTAAATGTTAGATACCCAAATCGCTGGATGGGAAGGGTAGTTTGTTTCGTGGCCACCTAGATCCCCGGATTTAACTGTATTAGATTTCTACTTGTGGGGAAGAATAAAAGATATTGTTTACGAAACGAGACCAACCACCCGAGAGGACATGATTCACCGAATTGAAATTGCAATAAATTCGATTCCACGAGACGATTCCAGTATAAGAAGAAGAATTAATAGTTGTATTTTACAAAACGGCCGTCAATTTGAACATTTATAGCTTTTCACTTGTTTTTAACATTTGTTCATGATTTTTACCATTCTATTAAAAAGTTTCTTAAACAAAAATCAATCATTACTTTGATATCGTTGTTATGGCCCGTTGGCCTCTAAACACGCTCCAAATTTTGCAATTTGCTAGTTTGGACTAGTCCTAAGCCTAGATAGAGTGTGAACGGAGGCACAGACTATGATAAATGGAGATTCCTCATTACTAATCTAACCTATACACCTTAAGAAACCATAGCAACAATCAATTATTAAATTAAACGGTTAAAAGTCTTCTTTTCGCCATAACTCTGGAACAAATAAAGATATCAAATTGCGTTATTTACGTTTTTGTTACAAATTTAAGCTACTTTCCGCTTATGATGTCATAATTATACCGTATGATTTAATTTTTCTGAATAAAATCAAAAATACTGGTATTATTACAAATTGCGCCCTCTAACAATTTTATTATGAGCTATCGCGTACCAATGGATGCGACAGTTAAAAGTACTTACCTTTTTCTTCTAAACAAGCCTAGGTTTACTACAATCGGATAAGTCGTTTAAAAATAACAGCGATTTAAATGATTACACATTCAATAGCTTCCCCCACTCTTATTAAGGTCGGTACGCCAATGAGCCTTAGACCAAAATGATGCAGAATTGTCTAAGCTTTCTAACGATGTTACCAAAGGTATGCCTTAATGTGGGAATTTTCGGAAAATTTATAATTTTATTTTTAATTTTCAATTGCGCCCCTTGCGATGAATTACGGAACTTAAAATAATTTCCAGGATTTTCTCGTGGCGACTTTTATAATGAATTTTTTCTCCACTTTTTATGTTCACTAGTTTCTGAAATATGGCCGGTGGCCTTAATGAAACCCTGTATATATATATATATATATATATATATATATATATATATATATATATATATATATATATATATATATATATATATATAGCGCTCAGACGGATAAATTCATTATTTTGGAAATCGTTAATTTGTGGTCAAAATTCTGCGATACGTCGATTTTTATTTTGATTCCGGACTTTATGCTGTGTTGCACATATAGAAGGCGACATGACGTAAAAGATAATATTTTAAATGGCAACCCTGTATGTTCTTCGCGGAAATCGATGCAACTCTTTCTTATGAGTTCAAAATGCCCTATTTTTGAAGGTAGACTTGAAGTACGTATTTTTGTCACCGGAAGACAAAACCCTTTCAAGTCTTATTTTATGTTTGTTTTCGTTCATTTTATGTTTATTTTAATAAATATTTTGCACTGTTTAGTACCCAGATTGTAAAATTAACGCATACATTGACAACACTAACACCGCATCACTTTTCGAATTATGCCACATTTAATAATTAATATGGCGCATACTGTTTCATCCTAATAAATAGGGCATTTTTGAACTCAGGAGTTGCATCGATTTCCGCGAAGAACGTACAGGGTTGCCATTTAAAAATATAAACTTTGACGTCATATCCGGAAAGTGCGCAGCGCCATCTACACGTCCGACACAGCATAAAGTCCAGAATCGACGTGTCGCAGGATTTTCATCACAGATTAACGATTTCGAAAATAATGAATTAACCATTACTTTCTGAGCGTACTGTATATATTGGATTAATGAGTGGCCCAGTAGCAAAGGTATCAGACTTGTAAATGAATCGATCGAGTTCGATAATAGTCAGTAGCTTGGGAAAAAATCAAAGATAATTGAATTCGACTAAGGTAAGAAAATGGGACTAAGCCTGATTACGCACAGTCCACCTCTGAAACATGGCGTTATCAATACAAAAACTGGGGAAATAGGCCGATCAACTCAACTAGTATGAGATCAACTAACAAGGCACTTGTAATACAGGGTTTGTGACTCTAGCAAAAATTTCTGTTGCAGTTAGTGGTACCTTAGTAATTGTCTTATCACTATAAAAAGGTGGCCTATACGGTGCACTAATACCTACTTCTATATTGCTATAGGACACTGTTCGCATAAACGTAAAACTACCCAATGTGTCAATTTTGGTTTCTTGAGGTGATTCAGATCTCACATAAAACTAAAACTGAAACATGAATCGTTTAAAACAAAGCGAAGAGCAGTGTCAAAGTATTTAAATTAATAATGTCAGTATGTAAATTATTATTGCCTCCAAAATATTTAGTGAATAGAAATTCTAAATTGACGTCATGAACAATCTGTTATTTTATTTAAAATAATGGCCATTACCGAAGGCTTGGATTGTAAAAT
Source organism: Vesta saturnalis (assembly GCA_036346205.1). Classification (NCBI taxonomy): domain Eukaryota; kingdom Metazoa; phylum Arthropoda; class Insecta; order Coleoptera; family Lampyridae; genus Vesta; species Vesta saturnalis. The sequence continues at coordinate 1,856,607 of JARFJB010001983.1, forward strand.
TCATATATTACGTGATCGCGTATAGCAAAATGTGTATGAACCAAGATTCGTACTAATCCGGACACGAACAAATTTGAAACTATAATTAAAACTTTTAAATTCATTTCAAAATAGCTTCTGTAGCTTGGAAAATGATACTCTAACTATAATGAACTTTGTGCTCAAGGTGCAAGATTGCAACTTTTACTTGAACTTTGGAAAGCTAACCTACATGATCAATATTAAAATTTTATCTATCCATTTTTCGAAATTTGCTTGAATCAGGAAATATTGCTATTTTGAAAAAAAATGTTATAGTATATATTAAATATCCAAATTTTTGGAATTCGAAAAATATAATGGCATTTTCTTAACTTGCATGTTATTTTGAATACTTTCCATCAATGTTGTACTTTTCTTTTCTGGAAATCCCTCGTGCTATTAGTTCATCACGACAAGGTTACGGGTGTGAGTTAATTTTAAAATAAAATTCATTATACTTGTACGTGTATTTGTATAATTAACACAACCTACCGCATTTACAACAATAGGCATTTACTTATTTTAGTTTTTAACCTCGGCGCATGCTATTTTTTTATTTTGGAATGTGCAGTTTGTCGCGGTCGCGGCATGTGCTGCTTACCATTTTACCTTACCATTTCCATCGACAGTCACTCTCCATATCGCGAAGAGTTGCGAGTATCGTGCAGTGAACTTAACCCGTAATGCGTTACTTTATAAACTAACAAATTCAATAATATTGATACTATAATACTGTGCGGGTTATTGTTCTAATTGATCGTTAAAATCTCCCTGTTATTATTTGTACTCAGTGAAAGTGATTCGTTTTTTTGGAAGTTTATTTTTGCTAATATTGATTATATACTTTTGGGTAAGTTGTTACTCATAGTAAAACTGCATTTAGCTCAATACAAAATTTCGTAATTATTTGCAACAGAAATATAATTAAGTGTCAGTGGGAGATAATTGCTTGTATAATTATTTTTCGCAATATGCAATTAAGAATCTAATTGCTAGTTTTCATTATAGTTTTACTACTTTCAATAATTTATAGTTTAATTAAATCACATTTTTGGCTTATCTACTGTTTTTCGATATTTTTAAAAATCTAATTCGAATCTACAAAAATTGTTGCATTTTAATATGTGTAATGGCCTATATTGATACAGGTTTTAACACCGTTAAGTGCTGTTCATTATTTTTAAAAGTTAATGAAGTCCGGGGTGTATAAATTAAGTCAATAAAGTCAATAAGTAATCGTTACTAGAAAAATTATTAATGAATTATCTGAGAATTATGTAAAACTTGTTTTACATATGAACAACGCAAGTATGGGAAATATTTGGTATGAGAAATTGTCTTAAAAACCGTGCATTTTCTACTTTCATTGTTATTTAACAAATTTGCAGTTCCTGGAGTAGCGGTTTTTTTTTGAAAATACTGCTCATCTTAGAAATGATAATAATGCGCGGTTACAAAAAATCCCAGTACTTTTTATAACTTTGATTTTCATGTTCCGATATAACCTTAAGCAAATTGTTGAAGATAGTTAATCACTTACTATTAATTTTAAGTGGTTGACCAAGAATGTGGATTCTCTGTATTTTTGGTAACTTTTTCTTATGTAATTTAACGTTTTCTGTAGCAATTGCTATTAAGGTTTTGGAATAAAGGGGACGGCTCCAGGAATAGGTGTTGGATGGTGTTAAATCATAGATTCTAGTAAATTTGATTTCACTGACTGGTACTAATTATATTGGGTAGACACTTAATGCATTTCGAGGAAGGTGGAAGTGTTCAAAGAAGGCACCGCATATTGTGGTTTTGTTCACACCTTTATTAAGTGATTTTCTTGTGAAAAAAGTGCATTGCGGGAAGTTTCTTGATAGTATTTTGTTATTTATTACATTAATCTCCAGTGTTAAATATGGGGAATTTTTCCTTATTTCCAAAATAATTTCTTGGAAATTATCACGAAAGATGTATTTTATGTATTCTATTATTTATTGGTATATTGCTTAATAGTAGCGATTGTTGTTACCTTGAATTTTAGATTAATTACAGGTGGTTGTTATAACTATAAGGCTTACTAAATTGCCCTCAACTATTTGTCAAATTAAGAAGAACAATGCAAAACTCACTTCAAGTTTTAATAACCATTCGATACGGTAAAGTAAGTACATATTTATGCTCAAATTGCTAATTCAAAATTAAATTTTCATCACTTTGTATCCATTATATTAAGTTTAGTTTGCATAACAATTGCGATTGTTGTTAGATTGAATTTTCTTTTAGTTTTGATGGATTATATAACTCAAGTCGCTTATTAAATTGTAAAATACCATATAACCAACATTTATTTAAATATTTAAAATTCAATAGTGTTTAAGTCAATATTTCTGCTTTCTTAATGTTTCCATTATGATTCTCACCAGTAATCAATTTATGTTCTCCATGACTTTCTGCTATCCATAAGAACTTGAGGTTCTAAATTCATGTAATTCGTGGGCGGTAAATTAATTATACTACGTACTGTCCAAATTTTGTCTTGGTAACCAATAAGTATTGTTTATTTTATGTTTGTCATTTCTTTATTTTCAAAATTCGTAGTTATCCTTAATGACCACTACATATTTGGATCATGCTGGATAAGAATTTTAAATACATAGCAGTTGCAATTATTGTCACCCTAAGTTAAATTTTAATTGAGCTTTGGTGGATATTATAACTATATCAATTTTGGAGAAAAATAAAATTATTTATTTTTTAAAGGTTAGAAATACAAATTTTTGTTGAAGTTTTACTTATTTTCCTTACTTGTTTTATTTTCAAACAATAAGCTTCATAATTATCACTAGTGATCAATTAAGGTATCCCATAACTTGGTATTTTTTATGTATACAGGGTGTTACAAAAAGGTTGGGCTGGCTATACGTTTTTGGATTTTATGGACAATTTTGAAAAAAAAATCAACAATAACTTTTTTTCGCTTTCGGCTTCATTTGGCCGCTAACCGCCATTTTGTATTTTTTTTAAATAAAATTATATCTGTGTTGTTTTTTAAGATATTTTTATAAAAATTGGTACACGGGTGTATCTTACAAAGACACAACATAGGAAAATATTCATTTACGTAATTTAATTTTTTTCAAAATGGCGGCCATGTCAATTTTTTAACGTGGAATTACGAAAAAAGCGTAGCCCAAATGAAAATTTTACAAGAGACTGAATAATTTCCAAATTAATTTATCTTCCTAATGACATCTTGTTTGTTGAAATCGGTTAAGAAATAAGGAAGATTGCAGTTTTCACGTTACGCGTTACTGGTTAATCGCGGTGCGCGAGTAATTCAAACAACAAGTAGGCGGCAGGCTTTGTCAGCACAAGAAAGGACGTGGTCGCCAAATAAATAAATACAATAGTATAAATAATAATAAATAGCATAAATAAATAAATACAACTGTCACTACAACAATCAATTGATTTACAAAGGAAAATAAAATTACCTTTTCAGGCTAAACTATAAAAACTTTCACTTAATACCGGTTGCCAATGTTGAAGAGCTGAGACAGCGGATTGAGCATGGAATGAGACGAATCAGGGATACGCCAGGACTGTTACAACGAGTTAGGGAATCCATGTTACGTCGACTGCGGCAATGTGTTTTTAGCAACGGTGGTCACTTTGAACACTTAATATGAGCAATTTGTTGACCAAAATATTTATTGGATTTGCTTTATGAGAATTGTTGTATTTATTTATGCTATTTATTATTATTTATGCACTTTGTTGTGAAAGTTTTTATAGTTGTTTTTTTAATTAGTAAAATATAAATTTAGCCTGAAAAGGTAATTTTATTTTCCTTTGTAAATAAATTGATTGTTGTAGTGACAGTTGTATTTATTTATTTATGCTATTTATTATTAATTATACTATTGTATTTATTTATTTGGCGACCACGTCCTTTCTTGTGCTGACAAAGCCTGCCGCCTACTTGTTGTTTGAATTACTCGCGCACCGCGATTAACCAGTAACGCGTAACGTGAAAACTGCAATCTTCCTTATTTCTTAACCGATTTCAACAAACTAGGTGTCATTAGGAAGATAAATTAATTTCGAAATTATTTAGTCTCTTCTAAAATTTTTATTTGGGCTACGGTCTTTTCGTAATTCCACGTTAAAGAATTGGCATGGCCGCCATTTTGAAAAAAATTAAATTACGTAAATGAATATTTTTTGTATGTTGTGTCTTTGTAAGATACATCTGTGTACCAATTTTTATGAAAATATCTTAAAAAACAACACAGATATAATTTTATTTAAAAAAAATACAGAATGGCGGATAACGGCTAAATGAAGCCGAAATCGTAAAAAAGTTATTCTTGATTTTTTGTTCACAATTGTCCATAAAATCCTAAAACCTATAGCCAGCCCAACCTTTTTGTAACACCCTGTATATACAGGGTGTCCCAATAGTGCGTATTCGGTCGATAGCTCCTTAGCCATTAAACTTAGAATATAAGTTTAAATACGAAAGTTGTCTATTTTTATAAGCTGCATAATCTAAAAATAGTTTGGTTTCTACAGGGTGTAATATGAAAGCGGTACAATATAGAACTTTTGATTTTTAAATAGAACACCCTATGTATTATTTTATTTTTCGATTCTCCTTATAATTTTACATCTTTTTTATAAGAATTACTTACAAGCTAAATCTTACAGTTTTTGAGATATTTGCAAAGTTAACTAAAAACTGATATTTTTATGTAGTAATTCAAGTAGGCGTATCTCAGTTATTTTTAAAGATAAGAAAATAATCTTTGGTACAGAATTTATTCATACATGAGCTTACTTTAATCTATTATCAAAATTGGATTTCAATATACAGAGTGATCACAAAAATTAATTCAATAACATAAATTTGAAAATGCTATATCTTGATTTTTTTAATGGCACACCCTATATTTTTTAATGCCTTGTCTTCGTCTATTAGTCGGTTTTGATTTTTGTTAAATATGTTCTATACCTATCTCTAATAGTTTCGGAGATATTTAAGTTTGTTCAATTTTTTTCGTTGATAACACTGAAGAAGAGTAACATTAGTCGGTCAAAGCAAGCTATGAATACATAAGAAACTAAAAAACATATTAACTGAAATACAAACACTTAAAATTATAATAAATGATCAATGTGACCACCATTTTGTTGCTGGCAAACATGAAGTCTTTGAATAAACGGGAGATCACAAAAATTAATTCAACAACATAAATTTGAAAATGCTATATCTTCATTTTTTTAAATTGCACACCCTATATTTTTTAACGCCTTGTCTTCGTCTATTAGTCGGCTTTAATTTTTATTAAATATGTTCTATGCCTATCTTTAACAGTTTCGGAGATATTTAAGTTTGTTCAATTTTTTTCGTTGATAATACTGATGAAGAGTAACGTTAGTAGGTCAAAGCAAGCTGTGGATACATAAGAAACTAAAAAATATTAGCTAAAATACATAAATTGTGATTATAATAAATATTGTATGAAACTACCATTTTTAAGAGATATTTGAGATGTTTTTAAACGATTCATCGTAAAATTAAACAATTTAATCAAAAGAGCGTAAAACAAAAGATGAACGAAAACAAATGAAGAAATCAAACTTGTCAAACAGTGCTAATATTTGTGTAATATTATATACTTACTTCCTAAATTACAAAATGAATCTTTCGAAAGAAGAATTTGTTAATATGATTTACGTCCTTGGCAAAAGCGATAAAAATTGTCTTTTAGCTCATCGAATTTATAAACAAAAATTTCCAAATGGACGACACCGATAGGTTTCAGCATTTGCAAGATTGAAAGAGCGTTTCGAGCAAACAGGCAGTATTCATTACGAAGACAATTTAGAACGAGAAAGAACCGCAATTAACGAATGTAATGAACATTTAGTTCTTCAATCCGTGATTGAAAATCCTCACGTTTCTTGCCGACAATTGGAATTAGAAGTTGGAGTTTCAAAAATATCAGTTAATAGAATTATAAAAAAATATAAATATCATCCATATCATGTCCAACTTGCACAAGAATTAGACGAGGATGACTTCGTTTATAGATTAAACTTTTGCAATTGGGCCATAAATAAAAATTTAGAAAAACCCAACTATTTTAGCACGATCTTATTTACTGATGAAGCTACTTTCCACAAAAATGGATACGTGAATAGACATAATTTCCATTATTACGATACTGAGAATCCCAGATTTATAATTCCTGTTGATCATCAACACCGCTGGTCACTTAATGTTTGGGCCGGAATTATTGAGGAAAGAATTATAGGACCATATTTTTTTGAAAACACGGTCAATGGAGATTTACCTTTACAAACCCTTAGAGAGCTGCAATTAGATGGTGCTCCTCCTGGCCTGCAAGATCGCCTGACTTGACAAAACTGGACTTTTTTCTTTGGCGTTAGATTAAAGAAAAAGTCTATCAAACTTCTCCAACGACTGTAGATGATATAAAGGCAAGAAAAGTAAATTTGTCGTTTATTCAAAGACTTCATGTTTTCCAGTAACAAAATGGTGGTCACATTGAACATTTATTAAAATTTTAAGTGTTTGTATTTCAGTTTATGTTTATTAGTTTCTTATGTATTCATAGCTAGCTTTGACCGACTAATGTTACCCTTCTTCAGTGTTATCAACGAAAAAAAATGAACAAACTTAAATATCTCCGAAACTATTAGAGATAGGTATAGAACATATTTAACAGAAATGAAAGCCGACTAACAGACGAAGACTAGGCATTAAAAAAATATAGGGTGTGCCATTTAAAAAAATTAAGACATAGCATTTTCAAATTTATGTTATTGAATTAATTTTTGAGACCACTCTGTATATTGAAATCCAATTTTGACAATAGATTAAAGTAAGCTCATGTATGAATAAATTGTATACCAAAGATTATTTTTTTATCTATAAAAATAACTGAGATACGCCTACTTGAATTACTACATAAAAATGTCAGTTTTTAGTTAGCTTTGCAAATATCTTAAAAAGTGCAAGATTTAGCTTGTTAGTAATTCTTATAAAAAAGGTATAAAATTGTAAGGAGAATCGAAAAATAAAATAATATATAGGGTGTTCTATTTACAAATCATTGTACCGCTTTTATATTACACCCTGTAGAAACCAAACTATTTTTAGATTATGCAGCTTAAAAAATAGACAACTTTCGTATTTAAACTTATCTTAAGTTTATATATATATATATATATATATATATATATATATATATATATATATATATATATATATATACGACCTCTACTTTATTAGAGTACGGCTTTTCTAACTGAGCTATCCAGTAGGCAAATTCACACTCTTTTTAAGCTTAAACTGTATGTACATCCCTAATTCGATGTATTATAATTTTTATACACATTGAAGGATCACAGTTAAAGTTATCCTAACTAGGGAAGCACATACAGTTCAAGTTTAAAACTAATATGACTTGCCTCCTCAATAGTTCAGTTGGAAGAGCCCTACACTAGCAAAGTGGAGGTTCAGGTCCCACTCGAGTTAATCTTTTACTGTGTGTACTGTAAAAGTTACTTTTAAATAAATGCAGTTAATGAATATTATGTTGAACATCTGTTCGTTCATTAAAAACAATTTTTATAGTTATCTATTAGTCTAGCTTATAGCAAATAAAATTATCAATCAGTTACGTGTGGTCATGTGCGAAACCTTAGAGAATTTCGGGGTCGCATCACACACACAAAAGTTGACTGTGATCCTTCAATGTGTATAAAAATTATAATACATCGTAACTAGAGAAGTACATGCAGTTTAGTTTAAAAACGAGTGTGAATTGCCTCCTCCATAGCTCAGTTGGAAGAGCTTTACTCTAGCAAAGTAAAGATCGTGGCTTCAAGTCCCACTCGAGTTAATCTTTTACTGTGTATACTTTAAAAGTTACTTTTTTTGCTTATTAAATTCAGTATTTCTTATATTAGCTATACTGTGCATCCTTTAAATATTAAACAACATAAAATTTATATAGTTTTAATAATCATTTGGAAGGGTTAAAGTAGAAGTTACACTTGTGTTCTATTTTGGATAATTTATAATTTATGAAAATTTTAGAGCAATATGATTACATATTGCTCAATAATTGCAATTGAAAAGAGGCTGTTCTATTCCTTTTTTCCTTATTTTCAAAACGTTATGTTATGCTTATGTTCTATTATATTACGTTACGCTAACTCACATTCTATTATATTGCATTATATTATATAATAATGTAACATATTTTATTATGTTATACTATATTTTATGTTATGTTTGTTATGTTATGAAGTTATGTTACATTAGTATAGTACGTTATGTTATGTTGTGCTATTTTATGTTATGTATGTTTTGTTATGTTATGTTATATGATATTTTATGTTATGTTATATTACATTATATTACAGTATATTACGTTACGTTACGTAATGTCACGTTACGTTACGTTACGTTACGTTACGTTATATTATATTATATTATATTATTTATATTACATTATATTACATTATATTACATTATATTACATTATATTACATTATATTACATTATATTACATTATATTACATTACATTACATTACATTACATTACACTACATTACACTACATTACATTACATTACATTACATTACATTACATTACATTACATTATATTACATTATATTACATTACATTACATTACATTACATTATATTACATTATATTACATTACATTACATTACATTACATTATATTACATTATATTACATTATATTACATTATACTACATCACAATTTGTGATGGTTGCTCCAGCTGGAGCAACTTTATTGTTTTTTGTGTTAAATTGATCTGATTCGGGTAAAGGGCAGGGTTTGTGAGTAATACGTATTTAAAGTGTTGCAAAGTTTATATTCCTATAGAATGAACAAAATGTATGTACAATTAACTCATAAAAGTGTATTTCTACATATTTTTCTGGAGTACCTGTCTGGAAGAAGGGTATGAAACAATAATCCAAGCATTTGTGGATCCATTTTCCTTGATTGCGATTTTACATTAAGGTTATAACCTGATGAAAGCATTCACTCGTTCGTCATTCACCGCTACAGGGTTTCGTGAAAAAATCTGAATGTGAATCCAAACAATAAATTCTCAGAGACCTATTGCATCTAAGTGATTGTTTAGTTTTTAAGAAGTACTTTAACGAATTCATAATGTTATATTACATTATATTACAGTATATTACGTTACGTTACGTTATGTCACGTTACGTTACGTTACGTTACGTTACGTTATATTATATTATATTATATTATTTATATTACATTATATTACATTATATTACATTATATTACATTATATTACATTATATTACGTTATATTACATTATATTACATTATATTACATTACGTTACGTTACGTTACGTTACATTATATTATATTATATTACATTATATTACTTTATATTACATTATATTACATTACATTACATTATATTACATTATATTACATTACATTACATTATATTACATTATATTATATTATATTACATTATATTACATTATACTATATTATATTACAGTATATTACGTTACGCTACGTGACGTCACGTCACGTTACGTTACGTTACGTTACGTTACGCTACGTTATATTATATTATGTTATTTATATTCCATTATATGACATTATATTACATTATATTACATTATATTACATTATATTACATTATATTACATTATATTGCATTATATTACATTATATTACATTATATTACATTATATTACATTATATTACATTATATTACATTATATTACATTATATTACATTATATTACATTACATTACATTACATTACATTACATTACATTACATTACATTACATTACATTACATTACATTACATTACATTACATTACATTACATTACATTACATTATATTACATTATATTACATTATATTACATTATATTACGTTCTATTACATTATATTACATTATACTACATCACAATTTGTGATGGTTGCTCCAGCTGGAGCAACTTTATTGTTTTTTGTGTTAAATTGATCTGATTCGGGTAAAGGGCAGGGTTTGTGAGTAATACGTATTTAAAGTGTTGCAAAGTTTATATTCCTATAGAATGAACAAAATGTATGTACAATTAACTCATAAAAGTGTATTTCTGGAGTACCTGTCTGGAAGAAGGGTATGAAACAATAATCCAAGCATTTGTGGATTCCATTTTCCTTGATTGCGATTTTACATTAAGGTTATAACCTGATGAAAGCATTCACTCGTTCGTCATTCACCGCTACAGGGTTTCGTGAAAAAATCTAAATGTGAATCCAAACAATAAATTCTCAGAGACCTATTGCATCTAAGTGATTGTTTAGTTTTCAAGAAGTACTTTAACGAATTCATAATAGTTCGTGGTATGTTTCTTTCCTAGAAAGTTTTTCGCAACTTTAATAAATGACTGTCACGCAGCTACCTCACGCTTAGTTAACTGTTGTTCAAACTGGGAATCCCTTATTTGTAGTCAAACAATTATTCCTTCTTTGACTTGTGCATCACTTATTTTTGGAAATTTACTTTTCACGTAATAGAAACCTTCACCATGACGATCTTTTACGAAATTTTTCATTTAGCCAAGTTTGATATGTGATGGGGGAAGGAATATTTTCTCGGGATTCACAAGAGGTTGATACAAGACCGTTTTTCTCCGCGTTTTAGACTTTCTCCCTTCGGCCACTGTTTCTTCACAAAATGATTTTCTCCATCCCTACTGTCCCATTCACATAAAAAGCAGCAGAACTTAGTGTAACCAAGTTGAAGATCTAGCACAAGGGCTATCACTCCACAATTATGCCAAGAATACCTTTCATACTGTGTTATTTGCAGTAAGAGCTTCATATTTACTCTTTCATGTGTACCGGATAAGCAAGAGGGAAGCCACTATGAAATTTCTTAATGGGTTTTTAATGATTATCATGTATGTTAGCATTAGCTTAATGATCCACATACCTCTATTTTGATTTTACTTAGATAAATAGATGAGGGGATGTGACAGCTATTGTATTTATTGTCGTAAAATGTGAAGCCGATTACAAAAAAAAATGCAGCCTGCAAGGCAAAGTTTGATCTCATTTTCGGAATCTACACACAAAAATCCGTCAACATTATTCATTTAACAGAATCATTGTCGACCAGTGTTATTATTTATAAACTAATATATTTGCTTTAGTAAACTAATATTTCTACTATTTCACGAGTTCTATCTAAATGTAACATAAATAATTATTCTTTGCTAATACGATAATCTATAAGTAAATGAAATTTTCAGGTGACTTATATGATGACTACAAGTCTAATGTACGAAAGTTATTTACTTGATTTAATTGTATCACTATATTAATCATGTAAAGTTATGTAATACATTTATTACATAAATCCTTCAAAATGCGTTTAAATCACAATAATAATATCCTGGTAGTAATTATATAATTGTTTGCTTGTCGCGTTTTTACCAACGCAACCTGTGGTTTGCTTTATTTATTAAGACGCAACAAACCTAAAATATGAAGTCATTAAAGGTTTTGAAAATGAAATTAAATAAAAATTAAACGTTTGATAATGTTACATACAAAATATAGAAATTGCATCTTCAGAACTAATTATTCTTGCACTTTTACTCAATAAAGATGATAATGATTACCTTTCATATATTTAATAAACTTTAGGAATTCTAAAATTTAGGCTAAAATCTAAATAAACGTGATTAGATTGTCTCAGTGCGTTTACAGAAATAACGAAAAAAAGCGAAACGTATAATAATCATTATGATTAAACTTCTTATTCAATATATTATGCATTCGTGCAATTATTGCAGCTAGAACTGTTATAAATCCATGGTCGTAACCTCGATTAACCTTTTATTGTTAAATTAATATTCGTAATAAACAATTACATTGAAAAATTTTTCTTCTACATGAAGTCATTTTTCACTTAGAAAATTAATATCAGGAAATCCAAAGAACAAAGAAATTGCCGCACAACAAAAAATAACTTTTACTAAATAAATTTTGAATAGTCCATTGTGTAAAATGGAATTCTAACTGTAAACTAAATTTTAATAAACAGTATATTTCAACAATTTTTTTTCTAATAATAGTATTTATAATGTATAAGCGTTGTTTGAAAAAATTTGATGAGATGAGTTGTCGAAAAATATTAATAATACATACCTAACGGTTTCATTTTATTTTCATGCATTCAAAAAATATGGATTGTTGGAATATTTTAATCAAGGTTAGGTAACGACATTTTAATTTACTATCCGGTCTTGTACGTAGAATTTCCTTTTATTTAAAATAAGAGAAAGTCAACGACAATTGCTATTCTTTTGTTATTATGACGAAATTTGTTTATAACCATACGTAACCTTTATGTTAAATTGTGCGTATTTATCTCAGTAATAAATTAATCACATTAGTGCTATTTGGAGATGTCGATATTAATCTAATAAGGAATTACCTTGACCAAAATTTTTTAAACAAAAATATGTAAAAATTGTTCCTTGCAAGGTAAATGACACTACTTTTATATTGTTTATAACTGTTTTTATTAAAAGTGGCCCCGTTTATACAACTTGCACAGCTATAATCTGGATTATGTTTAACTGTTTATAATATGGAAATATAGAGTAGATTCATTTACATAAAAGTTATCCTTTGTAAAAAATTTGATACTTTCTCCCAGTTAATTATTTTTTCGATAGTTAATGGTTTATGCAGGGTTGGGTTTTTGTAATCTAAACAAGAACTGACAGTGAGTGGAAATGTCACACTTTATATTTGTTAGGTATGTGTCAATTAATTATAATTAATATCACAATATAATCATAAATTCTTTTAAACTAAAATTACTGAGGCTATTTATTACACTATAATATTCAGATTAAATATCAAATTGTGCAAATCCGTTGCTGTTCTTCTTAATTTTATTCTTCTTTATAGCGGCCATTGCACATAATAATTTATAGATAATCGTATAGATTATTTTTACTATTTATGCAAATCAAATCTATTGGGAAACATTTGTATTCTATGTATAAGTTATTTTCTGACTCCAAAATTAAAATTCATTTTATCACTAAACCTCTCGACAACCTTAAATAACTTTGTCTTGTGGTTAATTCAAATAACTTCTAAAGTTCTTAGTTAAATGGCACCTGATTTTTGAAAGTGGCCGTAGATATAACACGTTCAACACTTAAGGTGTTGGCCAAATTAGCTCAAGGAGGATAAATTTGTGGGTTCAATATCAAAACTTATAGGCCTGAAAGTATAAACAATGGTACCATGGGGTTTATTATAACTAGGATAACGTCAACAAAATGTCTTATCTTGCTGCAGGTAAACTATACTTCACTATTCTCGAATTTTGTATTTTTTAAAAGGCTGTGACTATCCACACGCGAAATTAACCTAAATCTGTTTAAAAAAATGGAAATAAAAAGGGAATCTAAAATCTACAGTAACCTAAGATCCAAGCTACGTTACGCTACAATCCATTGAGAGAATCCCAGGTTACCGTAGATTTTTTTTCCTTTTTATTTCCATCTTTAGACAGTTTAAGGTTATAATTTTTGCGTGTGGATAGTCACAGCGTTTTTAAAATGCAGACTTCACGTAAAAATTAAAATACGATCGGTCATGCTAAGTTCAATTAAGAAAACATCTGTGTCTAAACGGTTGAATTTTATATAAACGTACAATCGTTGAGCAAACGAATTGAAATGAAAAATGAAAATGCCTTGTCGGAAATTCAATACAAATGTCTTAACAATAGTGCACACAGGTACAATAAAGAAATGTGTTATTGAAGGAACGTCAATTATTTTTCAGAAAGACCTTGTCAATTAACTCAACTGAACATTATAAGAAATGCTCTCTTGGTTAATGCGTACAACCAAAGTCATACATTTTTTCTTCCTTGTCCACGTAAACCACTACTACAAATCCCATTGTTGACGTGTGGTTAATAACCGCACTCATGAAACGAGTTAGAAAAACGTTCTTTATTTAGTTTGACCCCACACAATTTTCAATTGAAAGTTCTTAACATTAAAAACAAGTGATTTTAAAACGAATTAAGTTTAAAAGTTACAATCGTCTATATACCGGGTACCCCGAATATTTCAGAAATGAATTCCAAAACTAATTTTAATTGGAAAGTCTTAACAAACATATGTCCTAAATGTTGTCGTTAGAGACTTATTGCTTGTTTTATTTGGCTAAAGTTTTAGTTAAAAAAATTCGAAATATAATAAAGTTGCTGTAGTCATGTCATATTTTGATAATATTTTCAATTCATTTATTGTATCCTTATTCCCATTATAATTCACAATTGATTAACATGCCAATGTTATTTTCAAATGAAGAATATGTGGATATCCATTATGTTTACAGTCTGTATGACAGCACAACAAGAATATAGGAAAAGATATCCCAATAGAGGACTGCCTACACGTGCAGTTTTCACAGTCAACTGAGGGAATATTGTACTTTTAATGCAATGCATGCAGCTGTGAAATATGAAGAACAAATTCTTAATTTATTACAGGAAGATCCTTCTTTAATTCTGCGAAAAATTTCCTTACGTACTGGAGCAAGTAGAAGCAAGGTTTGGAGGATAATAAAAACTGCTCGCTTACACCCTTATCATCATCAAAGAGTTCAAGCTATAGTAACGACTTTGAACTTCTTTTTACGGACTGATGAAGCTTCTTTCACACAAGATGGTATTACTAACTGTCATTATTTACATGAATGAGCTGCTGAAAATCCTCATTTAAGAAGGCGCTTGCATTTTTAACATAGATTTTCTGTTAATACGACAGTTGGTATTATAAATGATGGTCTGATTGAACCATTTGAACTACCACATCGATTGAATGGTGCGAATTACGAATATTTTTTAGAAAACACTTTACACTTGTTACTGGAAGATGTGTCATTAAATATAAGACGCACAATGTGGTATCAACACGATTGGAGTAACAGCACTTGTAGCATGGCCACGACGTTCGCCAGATCTGATGCCATTAGATTTTTATCTGTGGGGTCATATGAAACAGATTGTTTACGCAACATGTATATATATATATATATATATATATATATATATATATATATATGTGTGTGTGTGTGTGTGTGTGTGTGTGTGTGTGTGTGTGTGTGTGTGTGTGTGTGTGTGTGTGTATTTACATAAACTTTTTGACTCTAAATTAGTTTGAAATGCATCTCTGAAATATTACCGGTACGTTGTTAGGGGCGAAAATGGCAGTAGAATCGGAAGTAACAGATAAGAAAGAGACCGGAAGCTCAGTGGAAAAGGGGTGAAGCGTGTTATTAATTTTGCGATTAAGATAGCTCGTAATACATAAAACACAATTGAGGAAAGTCATAAATTAAATGGGCGCCAGTTTGTTTATAATCGACAACAAAGTTTAAAACAAACAAAAAACTTGCTTACCTTACGTCGCATAAGCCAGGTGAATCGGTAAATTAAAAGCCTTGATCCCGCGTTTCGTGTAAAGCTTCAAAACATTTGCAAGTAATCAAAATAAAAGGACGTGCTAATGGTCAAGATGATCGGTCATCGATCGTAATTACTCTAATTTTACTTTACGTTGGATCTTGTTACGGGAATTTTTATATCTTAAAAAAAATAAAAAACAAAATAAATTGCAAACAATCTAACAGAGGAAACTCACAAATTATTGCGCTAAAAGATTACATCAAAATCATAAAAAAAAGATAAATGGACATTGCCGCTGTAAGGTCGTGCAAATAAAAAAATTCCATAAAAAAAAATAAACAGCTCAGTAACTTGGACGTAATCAAAATATGGTATCTTTTAAATTTAGTACTTCGTAAATAATGATGACGCTGTGAGGAAGGAATGAAATCACATATCAATAACGAAATATTACGCTCAAATTCGTTAACACTATCTATACATTGTGATATTAAAAAACTAAACTATCACAGTATTGGTACAGTTATCACCATATCACAAACAAATCAATTTACTTTCGGAAGGAAGTAAAGCGCGACCGTTTTTACATAACATTCTATTAAATCGGGATGACGCTTGCAAGGTTCAAAATTCCCAAGATCGTCTATCTTAATTACTTTAATTTTAGTTAACATCTTAAAGGTATATTAATGACGTCGAAAACATAAATTTGACAAATTATCGTGATGTGAATTTTGGTATACTGTAATAAGAAGAAAAATAGCACACAATAGGTAATATTACGATAAACGGTTGAATAGACTTCGACAAAATTATCTTAATCGTCTGAAGGGCTTCTATGCAACACTATACACAAAAGAAAGCGTATTCATCCGCCTAAACAAATACAAAAAACAACTTCACTAAAATCACCAAAAATAAACACGGATAAGTAATTACCTTAATTCGCATAAAATTGATAAATCTCATTTCTTTCTTCCATTTCATATCAGTAAACGCAATTCCTATACGATTCACCAATAACGCTTCAATCTGCTTATGCGGGCACTCCAGTGCGGAAACTTGACTGTCGTCAAATTTCAATTATCCAACTATTATTATTTACACGAATTTAGTGCCGAAAATATTTAAGCAAAGACTATGTGATTTCATAACTGCTTCAACTGGTTCAATATACATAAACATTAATTTATTTACTAAACGTTCTTGTTCTTTTATATACACAAAATTTATTATAGCGATCTCTCTTTACAGCAAGCTTTTATCTGTCGGAATAACTATGGCCGCGGATGCACTTTCTCGATGCACAATTCAATTTACCAAACTCTACGATATCACAATCCGCTAAAAATTCTACACACAATATGATCATGCTGATTAAAATTGAACCCCCCCTTCCGATCTCAACCATCAATACCCATACTATTAAATCTTCTACGGACAATCAATAAAAACCTTGGTATTTAATATCTTGTGAAAGAATCAGGCACATTCTTAACATATATCAGTGTATAAAATCGTGTTTTAACCATGGACATAAAATAAGTGTTGCTTATTCGTTATAAAAATAATCAACATTTCAACGTAAAATATGCAGTGAGAATTAATAGCTTACTAACAACTGAATAACTGAATAACAAACCAACACAAGTAAATCTAATGCGTTGAGCGTTACATTAGCCCAAACATTATGAAACAAAAATAATCTTCAATTTCCAATTAATAAAATCTTAAATCATCAAAACTGAACAGGAACTTTGGGATCACGAGAGATTCTTGTTGGTTAGTACTGGTACGGGCATCCTAATGGTTGATATGCTTCTGTTGGTACAATAGCGAGGTATAAACGGACTGTAACTATTAGGTGTAAATCACACAACAGTTTATTTTCTCTTTTATATTATTAAAAGGACATTACTTTGTACGTTAACCTTTCTATGTAACTTTTCTTGGCAATGGAACTAAAATTGATAATTTGTAACTTAGAAATGTCAATTACACTAAAATATCTTAATTTGATTATGAAATGTACAATATAAATGGTTAACTGAAGATGTTACTAATTTCGTGGTTATAGTTAATGCGCCTCTTTAACGTAACGTCAATTATCACGGTTACTAAAACAGGTAGGACGCTTTGTAGATTACAGATAACGTGTTATTTGGTGTAATTAGATTATAGTTTAACTGAACAATTGAGATTTATTAAGAGTAACGGTTTACATTAGGAATGTAAATTAGTTGGGGACTCCCCTTAGTATATAATTAATCAGGACTAGCTTGACTGGATATTTGGGTAACTGAAATGTGCTCTTCAGATACTTTCGGCGAGATTCAAGGACTGATTACAAGCTTCTCAAGTTAATAGAAACACTATATAAGTATTAAGCGGTGGGTTTTAGTTTTAGACAAAACAGGAAATAATTTTAGTTGATTGTAGTCTTAATAGGATTGGTGGTTTATAATACGTTGGATTTTACATTTGTTAGGAAACAATTCACGTTCGGATTTTAAATTACTGGAGTTTTTTCTTACTAAAGTCTTAACTAGTTTCTCAACAGGAACACTACATAAGTGTTAAGGAATGAATTTCAGTTAAGATAAAACAGAAGACTATTTAGGTTTATTGAAGTCTAACAGGATTGGTGGTTTATAATAATAATGGATTTCACTTTTGTCAAGAAAAAATTAACGATCGGATTATAAATTACTGTCGTTTTTCCTTATTACAGGAACGTTATATAAGTGTTAAGCAATGGGTTTAGTTAAGACAAAACAGGAGACTATTTTACTTGATTGAAGTCGAATAGGACTGGCGGTTTATAATAAGTTGGATTTTACCTTTATCAGGAAAAAGTTCATGTTTGTGTTGTAAATTACTGGAACTTTTCCTTAGTAAAGGCTTAACAGGATTAATAGGACACTCTATAATTGTTATTGACGATCGACTACTATGCAGAATACACACGAAAATGTATTTCATCAGTTCTGGGTAATATTCTAATCTTCAGGAAAGTTTATTTTAAATAAACAGTCTATTTAGTCAGGTGACCTATTATAAACTGGGTTGGTCTATTCAGGTGATAGAAAATTAATTATCAAACGGAAAATCACAAGTAGAAACTTACAGTATTTAATGTTGGGAAAGCGGTTAAAATAAACTGAGTTTCCTATTTAGACTTTGTAATGAAATTATTTTTTTGAGACAGGAAAATTTACATAAAGCGAATATTAGTATTTTGAACCTGGATCGGTTTCAAGTGTTACGGTTGAAAATGAAATTAACACGGAAGGCAACAGATAATTAGTGGTTTGCCGACTGACTCGGTGGGATATAAGGGATCGTAGGTGTGTTTCTGAATTTAGATCTTTAGATCTTTAAATTGCAAATAAGGGTGAGTCAAAATTCGGGTAAACTCGTGTAAAGGGCGCCAGACTAATTCATGAATAATATACCTGAATTCGCGTAGATAAATCAGCTAAACAGACAAGACCCACTTACCTGGTCGCGAACTTTCCCCAGGTACACATACGTAGTGATCCGGGAACTATAGCCAAATAACCTCAAACCTTTAACGGATACTGAAGGGTGTGAATTAGTCAGCTGTTGGGGTCAGTAACCTTCTTTATCCTACTTCTACGTTCCCAAAGCCGTTAAATACAGTACACCAAACAAACACTAAGTATTTCAACTAATCATAGCAAAATAAGGTATCCAAAAAAACTAATTATTTACCAAAGCTTTATCGTCGATTTTACTCAAAAAATACCAAGCACCCTTATTCGGAACGAATCTGCAGATTGTAGGTTTTTAAAAATAATCCTTAAGCTTCAGATCAACTACGGAAATCATTTTCGTTCCTTTGAACGTTGTCGATCGTAAAATTTAGTACAGATCAAATTTATATTACATACAGTTAACATCTAGAAACATTAATTGCACAAATGAATGCAGTTCATTAAAATAAACAAGAAAACGTCATTAGGTTGAAACCTTCAAAATCAAATAACAATGTCAATTATAAAACAAAAACTAGCACAAGCACAATAAGTACACAATGGTAGGTTACCTTTTGGGAATGTTCTCTGAATTTTCAAAATTGACCTGGATGTGACGAGCTCCTCGGTGGAAACTCTCTTAATCGGCAACAAAACGGCAGTTCGAAATGTCAAATTCACAACGTTATGCTGGTGACCTTAACTATTACACCGGGTTGACTATTTACATTATTTACACTTAATTTTCTTATTAAACAAAACATATTATTTACAAAATTTACTATGTACAGTGAGACTTGGTCTATTAAAGACTGATAGCAGAAACACGAAGTAGGGATCGGTACACGCAATACTTCACCATAAAAACGTATTAAATCCGCATAAGCGATCTAAAACTCCGCCAATCAGGAAGCACTAGACAAAACAGTATCCTAATTTCGGAAATGCTAAGAATATGTTCGTAAGGTCCGGGTACGTCGTCGGTAAACTGTGTTACTACCTCTGTCCACAACTGGGTTCTACCAAAACAGAACCAAGACAGAAAACCCACTCTTAAATATCCACAAGTTTTGCCATATTGAATTTTAATACCAACAAGCAATCAAAATGCTCATTACATTCAATTATCAACCGCGCTAAAAACGAAGACACCTCGGTAGAAGAAACGAAAAAATTACGTCATATGTTTCTTTTAACCCTGCGTTTTCTCATTGAAAGTGCATGTACAGCTTTTCAAGTAACTAACGGCTTATTTCACTTTACGGTACACATATACTTAACATCACTTAGGTCAAATTGTAGTTCTGATAAATATTACCTTCTCCTATAGTAATTATTAACCAAATACTAATCGATACGCTTTACATCAAAAGACTCCTGGCACCATTTCTCCTTTGTGTCGCAATGGATATTACAGAATCTTAATACAATTTAGTATTTTATATTTTGTTTTTCTCCATACTCTATTGTAATTACACTCAATAACAAATTACGTTCTTAATTTTAAATCATTGGGAAAATTTATATGATATTTACGATTTTAAATAAATTAATTCTAAGAGAGAAATTAATTTTAAATTCAATACGGCAAATTCTAATTCGAAATACAACATAAAGCTTTATAACATTCATAGCAAAAGATACGTCAAGTTAATTTTAAAAGACGTAATTTCCCCCTTCTACTAAAGAAAATTTCTAAAACTTAAAATAATGAGAACAACTACTATCTATACAATACTACCCTACCAATACTTTTATTATCAGTGACAATAAACTTAAAAACTTATATCATATTCTAAATATCTTAACCCTTAAAAAAACTTTTAACCAATTTCAATCCTCAATATACTCATCGTGGGCAACATCACATTTTAAATCTTTTGACTTTTAAAAGCAAAATTTCGAAAAACGAACAGATAAAATGTAATGTACTTAACATTTTCACACCCGGTGATACAAGCACTTAGGTTTAATTTGTGTGTGCGTGTGTGTGTGGAGTGGAGCTCTTGTAATTTAGGATCTCTAGTCAGTAGGGCTAGCAGTCCGTGAAGCTATTAGGAACAATCCGGCATAATAGCCTATTACGCCTGTTTTACGGACTGTCAAAAAACCAACACTGGACAAAGGCTGTGCGATTCCGTTTACGTCGTTGGTGATATTTTTTGACTTAATGCCAGAGACCCTGCAGCAGGTGTGGAGCTGAACGGGAGCAGGCTAGGCTGTGAAAGGACGGCTGGGAGAAAAGTAAATCAAAATTAGGAAAGACCACTCGCAAATAAAGTATGTCGCCCAATTTTAAATCAATGTAGGACCGTGCTAATTTACTACAAAACCAATAAAAGTCATCTATATCTGTAAATAAAATGAATCACTTCTTTACCTTGCAAATAATTTAAATTATTATGATTCAATAAATAATAATTAAACATCTGGTTAATTTAGTTTGTTGTGATAGGTACAGCATATACAAGGGACAACATTGCATTCTACTAACAAATTAATGGATCTTGTATATAAAATTTGGATAGAAAGGCGAACCCTTTCTGTAGAAAAGTATAATTTGTGTAATTATGTATGCTATTTTCTTATTATGTTGATCTTACCGTTATTTGCTTATTATTGAAATATGTATTGCTTTGTGTACTAAATAATATAAATTTATTATATTATTTCTTTTCATACAAGTATTTAATAAAAAATAAATGTATGTCTATTTGACACATAAGAATTAATTAATTTTTTTTAAATAATTTTAAACATTGCTTGAATTCAAATTATCAACATGATTAAGTTTATCTTATACATAAAATAATTAAATATTTAAGATAAAAGACGAAGTAGTAAAATGGCCTTTAATGCAAATGAAATCTAGTAATTAAATATTAAAACGGTGTTCATATTTATAATTCAAATTATTAAAATAAGTGTTTATGTAGTTACTGTTGCGTATTTATAACTTTTATTTACGGAATAATAATTTATTTAAATTACCAAAACTAACACTAATAATGAATTTATTAGTCCCACAATTTTTTAAAAATTTAATGGAAAACTACGATCTTACGTTGCAAATTTGCGCTTTCAAGGGACATCACGTCACTGCAATTTTTAAGATTCGGCCTACTCCATATCTACATCTCTAACGCTTTAATACTACCTCCATTGCTTAGATTCGAGTTGCTGTATGTTTATGTTTAGTTATTTAAACATAACTTCAGAACATCAATCCGCTTACGAATTATTTTCGAGAGTTTCCATTTAATGATAATGGAGTTCAAGTCAATCATTTCATCACTGAATTTCTCTAAAATCCAAATTTTATCGGCACTTCTCTGTCAGGATAATTTTAAAAACATTACGGACTTCATATATTGCTATTTTTAATAACAATCACCACATGTTACACGATAAACTTCACACGAAACTCTGTAGGCCATTAAAATACTTTATTAATTCGGCAGAGCCAAATAAGATGCCGTTTAAGTCAACTATATCAAAGAAAACCCGGATATCTACAACAATAAAAAGAATATTTGCTTGTTAATTCTGTAATCATCAAAGATACGCATAAGCGGAATGCTATATTTATAGCCGCAACGCGTTACTTCGTTAACAAAACCACACAATATTTAACTCTAACCATCACCTTCGCGATGGACTCTTTACTCTCTACACGTCTTTCGCAAATGACCAAAAAAATTAGCATACAATTATCAATCAATGGTCTTATCTTTCAACAAATTAAATTAAAAATAACTCCTATATTAACCTTAAGATGTCGTAACCCTTAATTTCAAATCTGACAACTAGCGCCTTCATTCATTCGTGAAAATTTGAATTACCCAAAACTGTAGTTGCATCTCACGCATACAAATCGGCACCTTTTCTCTGACGATAATCTCGAAGTTATGTTTATTCTAAATTTGTCACTTAATATTTAAAAAACTGTTATTTCAGGAATTTTACTACAATCGCAATATATTTTTATAATCTAAACAGCTTTTTATTCACACATATAAAATCAATAATTCAATTAAACAACATTTAATACGAACGAACTCTACTCAAATCACTACTTACGAATCTCTTGGGATATTTGAAATTGCACCAAACACTTCTGTATCATATTGCAGCTTGAGTTTGACGAAACGATCCGAAAAACAGTTGTGGCCGCTTGAGATATTTCAAAAGCATTTGACCAATTTTGGTATGTGTTAACTCACCTAGTTTGGGTAAACTTATCAGTTTACCCAATTGGGTTACGAGTTTTCTTAATAAAAGGCTAATAAGTGTCGTAGTTGCCACAGGGACCAGTGATCATTCCTACACTTTTTTGCTATACATAAACCATCTAATTTTAGAAACTAATCCGACCAATTGCTTTGCAGACAACCAAACTTTTCATTGTAGTCTACTCATAATACTAATCTATTTCAAATTAGAACATTAAAGCTGAAATGGCACTTTCATTCAACCTACACATACGTCGTATGCTTGAACCGGAAAGTAATAATCTAGTTAAACTCAATGATTACAAAACTCAGTGTTCACTTGCGTGCACCAAACAACATCAAACGTCCTGTTCTTAACTTACCATCGCGAGTCACCTTTGCTAGGAATACTACCAAATGTCAAATTGTTAATTTACTTAAAGAATTTTCTTTGAAAAGGACAAAATAAAAAAAAAATCTAATTTCTATTAAAAAGATAAAGGTAACACTTTAGCAATTATTTCAAAAGATAGTTATATACAGAAAGTTAATGATTTTATTAGTAATGAAAATTTAGAAACTTCAAACAGAGATCGTTCACAAAGTTTAGAAAACTGCAATATTTGCTTTACGGATTTAGAGAAACGACAAATTTTATACAAGAACCCATAAGCACCAAAAGTATACGTTCACATAAATATGTACAAACCAAAAACGTCCATTCGACCGGTAGCATCTTATTTCCATGCACCCAAACATATTTTAGCAAATACGCTAGACTACATATTAACTAACAATTTAAAGCACAAAGCAAAACGTTCTATTAATAATTATTTAGAACTAATTGATAAACCACAAAACAGAAAATTACCACTACATACTATACTTGTAAGTTTTGATGTTACTATAATCGGTTTCATACTTATCAGTACAGGTAAGATAAGGCAATGCTATTCTTATGGGAGTTTGAGAAGCGACGCTGCCAGTTCGACGATGGTCTCCGAAGGACTACCCGTCTAAACTTATTTATACACAAGTGAGTCAGAAGTATCCAAAATATTCATTCAATGTTATTATAGAAAGAAGTATTTATACTATAGATGTTTGACATATTCTTGGAGTTAGTCACCTAATATTTAGAATGATTTTAAAGAAACTACTCATAATTAAGCAGTTTTAATTACCACAACAATGACAATGTAATGACAATAATTGCATTTCACAAACTATTATTAGATAATTTAACGGCTCATTAGTTTATAGAAACGTACTTAACTAACTATAAAAAAATGTTGTTTGTAAATATTGTAAATATTTGATAAGACATCAGTTTAAACTCGGTTTTTGTGTCATTAATATGTTAATTAAAGAATATTAATTTGCTTGTTTTCGTATATTACTCTTAAAGGCATTTTTTGCTTTATAAATATAAATAAATTTACTACTCTGATACTGGCATATTTGAAACAATTTAAATTCTGATGTGTTATTCACAAAATTCGTACGGCAAATGATATGAAGATTTGTTTGAGTGTCGCTGACAAATGTAGGCAAATTCCACAAAATATGCATTTACTATGAAATTAGTGGTCATTCGTCCAAAATACAAAAAAAAACTGGCTTAACAGATGAACGTTTACTCCTAACCAGTATATGCTGGAATTTTGCTACGTCGCCGTCCATAAAACTCTGTACTGAATTCTATGTATGAAACCAAGTATAGTATGTTTCCTAAAATACCCCCTCAAAAATGTATGCGTTTACTAAATAATTTTTTGTTTAATAATAATGTTGAATTAGTTACAAGAATGTAACTTATTTATAAAACAATGGTCTACCTATGAACAGTCCAATTTCGTCCCTTTCAGCTAATATCGTTATGTTCTTAAATATGTATATAATGCTAAAGATTTAACTAACGAAGTTTTGAAGTCTATATTTATAAATTGAACTGCACGTTCTGTAATTCTGTTTATATTGGATAAACACTTTGATATTGGACAAAAAGAAAACATTAGATGTGACAGATATAAACACGCAGACAAATTTAATTATACCAAACATCTAATAGTAAATAATCACAAAACAATAATAAATTTTTGTGTAATAAAAAAGAAAATTTAGAAGCATAAACAGTAAGGGCCTTTAATGAATGAACATATTGATCTTGTCTTTACCCGATTTTTTAAATACAGAAATACAATTTACATCAAGTTTGCTCTTTTACCTTAATGATATGTTATCATAAACACTTATTTCTATTTTATTACATTTTCTCTTGATAATGATACATGTATTAAAACACGTTGAAAAATATACAATTATATAGAAGAAATTGTGGAATTATGTATATTGTATTTAAAACATTATGTTACACGAATAAACCGTACTAGTCTTCCTGAAGGCTTACCCAAGTAAGCGGGTTGCCAAGCTAACTGCACTGGCAATTGGCGGGTTCAATGTAATACGTAAAACGGTTGAAATTTAGTTTCAAACACCTTACACTTACCATAAAACAACAAATAATAACATTCAATCCGTCAACAAAATCTGAACTTTCTTTGAAATAAATAGTCCTAGGCGAGTTGTTAAGTTAATCCTACCTGACTGTAAGAGATAGAATTGTAGCCTACACCATAAAATCATACACGATTCAAGTTCAAACGTTCCATTCGTGCAACAACCCTTTCACTGTAAAAGAGTACGTTAAACCTCGTCTCAGTAATATTAATAAATTTATCTTTATCCCAAAATAACAAGCACATACACCTCAACTCAATTTTAAAATCGTTTAGTTCAATTAACATTAAAAATAAAATGATCCAAAGTTTAATACATACGTCGTAAACTCATCATACCTTATATACTCCTAAAACCAAAGTATTGGAATGTCATCTGGACTCTTTAAAATTTACCCTCACATAAGCGTAAACTAATATTTAGAAATGTCATAAAAATTCTGAAATAAATAAATATCCCCTAATTTGGAAAAATAATTTATTATTAAATAATCTATCAATTTTTAACCACAAAGCATTAACTCGTACCCAAAAAACTGAAACGTAACTAGTACGTCTTTTATGAATCGTATATCTTCTCAAATACTAATTTTTATCATGAAAATAAATTTAAACGTTAGCAAGTATAAATCGCTGTGATTCAAATCTGAAGTTTTAAGTTAATAAATAAATCGTTGTAATAAACAGTCACTGCTAATCAAGACTGATATTGTACCTGCAATGACTCCAATGAATGTAATTAAATTTTGTTATCGATCTCAATCAAAATAAACCATTTTCATATCAATCATATAACCAAAATAACAAAAGCCTTATTATCCTTAAAGTGTGCAATCCGTTATGCAGTTACACACACAAAACATAATAATGAGATCTAATAATATAATATTGGTTCTCTCTGAAGTTGTAGATTGAATCATCACTTTAGTGAAATCTTCAAGAATATTTACATACATCGCTTCCGTAAACCAAAAAACACATACCAAAAAAAAAACACAATTCTTATAGATTACTGTTTCTAATAAATCTTATAATCTAAGCTTAATAACAGGTAATGGGGATTTTTTATTCATCATGAAATTTACAGTATAAATTATCTCTAAATATAATCAAACACCCACTGTTTAAATATCTAAAATTATTCTTACAGATTCCGTAGTCCTCTATAAGATATAATGTCCTATCCAACAGGGTTGATTTTCTTTAATTAATCCTGAGTATGTATGTACACTCACGCTACTAATAATTTGATTTACTGAACGCCCTCCTAAATGTTTGTCACAGAATATTATAATTACCCTTAATTGTCTATAAACGGTCGATTAACTCCCGTTAATACATATGTTTACTTCAGTATTATTAATATTCAACACTGCCAATTTTAATCTATTATTACTTTCTCAATTCAATGATTGCTGTTTACTAAAAATCTGTATAAAAACACTTCTTAAACTTTTGAAATGTTTTGTAACACTTTCCAACTCACATTAATCATTTTACTTCTAAACGTTTCATTATTTATTATTATTAATGCATTACAACAAGTATATATATATATATATATATATATATATATATATATATATATATATATATATATATGCTATTTATTTTCAGGTTTCCGCGTTCCGGGTCTTGCCTCGTGTCCTTTCTACTCAATATTTCATTTTGATAAATTGACGACGTTTCGGTAGAATCGCATCTATTTTAAAGTCACTTCACTCGCGCGCGACCGTTCTCTCTAAGTATCAAACTACCAATCTCTGACTGCCGGGCTACCCTGTCACTCATTCTCTTACATAAATCCCGACATCCACTTTGCAAACCGTCATCGTATTTATCCCGCTAAAACCAAAACAGCTTATCCCAGAAGAATTTTCTATCGCGCGTCTTTGTTGCGTACAAAAGCTGAAACATTCCCTACTTAACGGCCAAGAGCAATTTACCCGCGATCTTAAAATTTTTGTAAAAATTGTAATAATTCTTGGAATTTTGCATCCATACTCAATCCACACTACATTCGGATCTAGGTTCAACTTTTTATGAAAGTCCCACATGTACGCGAACTTTCCTTCCGCAAATTTCAGTAAATTTCAACACCACTTGTCCTGGTCGTTTAAATTATGGAGCTTACAATTGGTCCAATTGGAGAATTTGGTTTGCGTACTTCTGGCAATCTATAAAATCTTGCTATTGTAAGGTCTTGTGGTGCCATAAATATTTGTGATCCAGATGAACTACAACATGAATTACACCATTTTGAATAATGGCTTCAACAAATAATAAATTAAAAAGTCACCTTACAAATTCGAATAAGTTTGTCCTTTTTTTTTTACCTTTCCCTGCAAACAACGAATAAAATTTGGTAAAATATTACAAAACTTTGATATAAAAGTAGCTTACAAAAATAGGATTAAAATTCGAAATCTTCTGAATTCTGTCAAAGACCAAATACCTTTACATACATATGGTGTTTACGAAGTACCATGGTCTTATGGAAAAGTCCACATTGGTGAAACTGAAAGAAGCATTAACACTAGGTTACATGCCTCAAACACTCTGCACTATATAAAATTTGAAAACACAAGTATTCTGGTTAACGATAGGGATTGGTGTACAAGGAAGAATCGAGAAGCTATTGAAATTCTGAAACAACTTAACAACTTGAACAAGGATAATGGATATGAACCGTTCAATATCTGGGTGTCCGTTTTCAAGAAGTGACAGTTATCCAGTCTACAACAGTGATTTAATTTAAATTTTTTTAATCTAGTTATTCCCGATCAATATTTGTCACTTTGATATTACGCCTGACGAAGGACAGAGTTTCTGCCTGAAAGCATGGAAAATAAAAGAATAAATAATAATAAATTTTTTTAAATGTTTTACGTTCAATGACATCATTAGAGTATAGATTTGTTGAGGTTTTAATTTGTAACTTGTTTGTTGACCACGTGGAATAAACAATTATTCATGCGCGTTCATTTCGGCCACACTTCTGGTCTTTTGAAGTTCTCGAATTGTTAGCGCTTTGAGTTGTACATTCACTGGAGCCTTCAGTTACGTTTCTTTTTGCCTTTTTTCCTTTAAAGCTTCTGTAAATCCAGCAGTATTCAATTGCGGATTTGTGTTTAAATTTTCACTTAAATTATTACCTAAACGTTTGTTTGTGATTGGTTGCGGCATCTTTGATTCAGTAGCAAAATCGTAAGAAGTTGTCGATTTCTTGGGTTTTAAAAAGCTTTGTTGATTCCCATCACTTGTTATTTTCAGACGTTTGCAAATACTCGAGGAATCGGAAATTTCAAAACGACGTTTGGCTAAGCATCAAATTTCGACCCAATTTAACCATCTTTAGATCTCCTGTAGTTTGCGCGATTTAAATGAAGGGCGTCAAATTTGGATTTCCCTACATATATTTTACTAATGTAACATGTTACAGGCGTACGAAAATTATTTTGAAATTGTGTGTAATCGTTTAATGAGTTTAATTACCAAAATGCAAAGCAGACATATAGTATATGCATTAGCGAAACTCGAAAAATAAAGCACAATATTCTGTGTTCATGGCAACTGTATAAAACGTAATTTACACAAACGTTTCAGCCATAAGCAAGTATTGACATTCAATATAATTTCGCTTTTTATTTTCGTTTTAAGCAGGTGTAATGTTATTTAAATGTTTTAAGTGATTACCTTCTATGAACAGAATTTTAATCGACATTTGTCGTCGCCGATGGCACCATCTACCTTTGTTACATTTGCATCAAATTTATAGAGATTAAATCCAATGCATACTAACGATAAACTACACGGTAAGTTTTTTATTTCACTATTATGTAGTGCAATACTCATTTGGTATAAAATAGAAATGCCTGGTACTGATAGCTACATAAATGAGAGTTTTGCATGTAACGTGCCAATTTTTGGCTATCACTAATGAAATTTTTTGGATTTGTAAATATATTTACATATTTAGGCATCTTGTATTTTTTTCTTTCAATAATTAAATTTTAGTGATTATGTCGAAATTTTCTCCTTAGTGTATATAATTACGAATAACCGTGTATATACTTTTATCGTCTATAATGGGTATTTAGCCACATCAAATTTTGTTATGGGTAATGCAAAGCTGAGTTCATTTCCGTTCCGAGTACCTTGCAACGTACATGTATATACAGTTCATTACCCTGCATAATGTATGCAACTGCTTTTGACTACATTTTTGTATTAATTTATTATATTTAATAGGGAGAACCCTCCCTTGGGTTAAAAACTCCCTCCCTTTGAATTAATAAAATTTTGTATCGTTTGCAATTGAGGATGTATGGTTTTTCCACGTTGAAGAAAGCGTGGTCGAATGATGCCACGTGGTAAAAATGGCGGCATATAGTACTTTGGATGATGCAATTTGTTATCATGCAGAGAAGTTTGAATTGGAGATACCTTTTGTTTTTGTGTCATTAAATAGTAGGCCAGACCACGTTACGACTGCTATTAACTACGCCTGCTATTAGTTACGCCCGCTTCGTTCCACATTGCCAAGTCTAGGATGTGAAAAAATATGTTTTTATAATATTTCTTTCCTCTTTTCCTTGGTACAAGATAGTAAGATAGGTGTTGGTCTGCACGATCAACACCACCCATTGTATTGTTGTAATTACAATTTCCGGTTTCGTTATTGGGCGTTTACACCTCTCTATTTGTACCATGAAACTATTATGAATCGTAGAAGTAACAGACTCCTTTTTATCCTTCCACTTCATAACACATACTTCTCCTCTCTGAAAAGCAATTATTTCTCCCTATTTTCAACTTTTTATTTTTAACTTCTGCAGGAACTTCTTTCCTTGAAAGTCGCAACGTTCCATATACATCAGTTTTATTTTGAATTAGAAGATTGGTTATTTGGATAGAATTATAGAGATTATCCATCGAGAGACAGTAACCCTTGTTCAATAATGGTTGCATTAACGGCATGCCTCTTTGGGAGGATACGGGGAGATCTTCAATCTCGATTTAAGACAGTGCCTTTTCCTGTATCCATTATAAAACTATATACATAGGCACTTTTGATTGGCATAATAAATACGTTTTTATACTAAATCTAGCTCTCTTGAGGGAAATGTACTGAGCCCATGCCAAACGGCTTTTCTAAAATAGAAGACTCATCAACTGTCACTAATTTATCGGGCGTAAATAGGTTTTTAAATTTATTGTTTATATCTCCATAAACATCTTAGATTTTGTTTAGTTTTGGGCAAGGATGGTTATCTGGATGAAAGTCGTTATTATTTGAAAAATGTAAGTATTGCTTTATAATTTCAAATCGTTTTCCAGTCATACAGTTTAGAAAAAAATGCGTATGTAGTAGAGGGTTTTTGTCCAATAATGCCGGTATTCGAGTTTTCTTACAATAATTTGCAAAAGAGTAACAGCTAAGAACACTCTTACCTCATTCGGATTTGTTTCATGCCACAAAATATTTGCTCTTCCCTGTATCTTGTTGGACGCATGTCTGTTAGTCTCATTTGCTATATGCTGAATCATAAAATCATCAAAGAAGAACTCAAAGAAATCCAAACAATTACTATTTTAATCAATATTGGCAGCTACACCAGGAATTCTCGTAAATGGTAATTGAGGAGGTGACTGAGAATTTACAGAAAGCGGAAACCATTGTCGTGCAGCTGCAAGCCCATGGTCGTCACTACGTTCGTCATCGGACATATTTTCAGGTTCTGAATCGCTCTCACTAATTTCTAAGCTTTCATTCTCGGACCCTGCATCCCATTCTACATCGCTAGCATCCCTATCCATAACGTCAAGTCGTAGAAAAGAACTGTTTAGCGAGAACATAATCCCGGAGTAAGGAGGGAAAGATGGAGGGGCATTCATACCGAGGGCGTTGAAGCAGGCGGGCGCAGAGTGTGTCTTATGTTCTTTTTGAATTATTTTGCATAGGCGTGTCATATATGTGTTTATGTTTATGTATTAATTAGTTATAAATCGAGTGATTTCTTATCTTTTAACATATCAGAAGTGGGATAGAATTGAAATGCCTTTGTTTGACGTCATATCGGCGCTTTGTTTTGTGTATGTGAAACGTAAAGGCGGAAGAAGCTTTGTTCAAAGGCGAGTTGGCAGGTATTTCCAAAAAGGCGAAATATACTGTAAGTATTCAATTTATATTTTAATTGATAAAGAGGCGAAAAGTAAAGTACGCATTAAAACCAGTCTGATGACGAGAATATGTTATTTTAAAATGCAGCTGTTGTGATAATGAGTAGGTTGTTGAGGAGTTGTGGCGGAGAAAGGCATAAGGCACGTGCAAACGGCGATAGCAACTCCTACGGCGAATGGCTAGGCGGAAAGACAAAGTCAAGGTGTTGACTGCAAGTGTCCAGGCTGAAAATAGGTGAGACGAACATCTCCCCGAAGTAAGTTGGAGCATCGATAACATGATGAATTTCAGTTCTGGGTGCTCCCCCCTTCCGAGTTGATATTCTATCACCGTCGGGCTGGCGAGGAAGAAACACTAGCTAGTGGTACGGGCAGAGTTAACACAACCCAGTGGATCAGACCGGATCCAGCGGCGTAAGACCTTTCTCACACAGCCAGGAGGGACGGTGTCGAGGTGAAGACCTAGATGCGAGTACTTCTAGTATGGATCAATTACAGGCAAACCGTGGCACGGCGGCCCTTACCTTAAGGCGGGTGGGTAGACCAATAAAAGCACGTTATGACAAAGCTCGAGTTCTGGATACCCCCCCCCCCCCAATGCTTAGTTGACGTCATATTAAAAGGCGAAGAGCGGCTACCGAATAAGGTAAGTGAATTGGTGTTATAGCGAGCTGCAGCTACTGGCATGGCGGATGTCAAGGTAAGTAACCAATTGGTGAATAAAGTTAACGGGCCTTATAGTGTAGCGCGGAGTAAGGAGGGAAGGCTGGGGCGGCATTCATAGCGAAGGTGTTAAACCAGGCGGGTGCACAGAGTGTGTCGTATGATCTTTTTGAATTATTTTACATAGGCGTGTAATATATGTGTTTATATTTATGTATTAGATAGTTTTGAATTGAGTGATTTCTTATCTTTTAACAGAACGATACAAAGATTTAACACTTGTTCAATGACGTAAACATAAAACGTACGTAAACAAAAGAGCAACTTACTTGCGCTAAACTTTACGGCTAGACTAAAATTTTTACCGTGTGGCGCATTTACCAAAGCAGCTAATAGCAGAACAGTGGTGGGAAACGGATTGTGGCGACGCTCGGTTGAGCAAGAATACGTTAGGAACCTGTAGGTATCTTGTATATTCGGTTGAGATCTTTTTGAATACGAAAAATATAAACATGCCCGGGTATACTCGCGTTCGCGGAAAAAAGTCAGGCGAGCCATCCCGTCGGCTGAGTGCATTAAGGGGTTACGGATTAGTTCACGATCGTGAAGCTTTACGATAATAGGTCAAGTGCTGTTTTATTCGCCTATATGCTGGAGTTAATCAGCGGATGTTATTTTGTTTTATTGAATACACAAATAAATGCAGCTGTTGTGTTATTAACTTTCAATTAACTTTTTTATTTTTTGTTGTTTTAATTATTTAACCTAAAATAAAATGAGTGATGTACTAAAGCAGTTAATAGCAGAACAGGAGCGAGAAACCAATTGTTGCGACGCTCGGTTGAGCGAGAATGCGTTACGAACCTGTAGGTATCTTGTATATTCGGTTGAGATCTTTTTGAATAAGAAAAATGTAAACATGCCTGAGTATACTCGCATTCGCGGAAAAAGCCAGACGAGCTATCCCGAGCTAACTCGGCTGAGTGGATTAAGGAGTTAAGGATTAGTTCACGATCGTGAAGTTTTATGAAAATAGTCAAGTGCTGTTTTATTCGCCTATATGCTGGAGTTAATCAGCGGATGTTATTTTGTTTTATTTAATACACAAATAAATGCAGCTGTTGTGTTATTAACTTTCAATTAACTTTCTTATTTTTTGTTGTGTTTTAATTATTTAACCTAAAATAAAATGAGTGATGTACCAAAGCAGTTAATAGCAGAACAGTGGTGAGAAACCAATTGTGGCGACGCTCGGTTGAGCCAGAATGCGTTACGAACCTGTAGGTATCTTGTATATTCGGTTGAGATCTTTTTGAATAAGAAAAATATAAACATGCCCGAGTATACTCGCGTTCGCGGAAAAAAGCCAGACGAGCTATCCCGAGGTAACTCGGCTGAGTGGATTAAGGGGTTAAGGATTAGTTCACGATTGTGAAGTTTTACGAAAATAGCCAAGTGCTGTTTATTCGCCTATATGCTGGAGTTAATCAGCGGATGTTATTTTGTTTTATTTAATACACAAATAAATGCAGCTGTTGTGTTATTAACTTTCAATTAACTTTCTTATTTTTTGTTGTGTTTTAATTATTTAACCTAAAATAAAATTGATGTACCAAAGCAGTTAATAGCAGAACAGTGGTGAGAAACCAATTGTGGCGACGCTCGGTTGAGCGAGAATGCGTTACGAACCTGTAGGTATCTTGTATATTCGGTTGAGATCTTTTTGAATAAGAAAAATGTAAACATGCTCGAGTATACTCGCGTTCGCAGAAAAAAGCCAGACGAGCTATCCCGAGGTAACTCGGCTGAGTGGATTAAGGGGTTAAGGATTAGTTCACGATTGTGAAGTTTTACGAAAATAGCCAAGTGCTGTTTATTCGCCTATATGCTGGTGTTAATCAGCGGATGTTAATTTGGTTTATTTAATACACAAATAAATGCAGCTGTTGTGTTATTAACTTTCAATTAACTTTCTTATTTTTTGTTGTGTTTTAATTATTTAACCTAAAATAAAATTGATGTATCAAAGCAGTTAATAGCAGAACAGTGGTGAGAAACCAATTGTGGCGACGCTCGGTTGAGCGAGAATGCGTTACGAACCTGTAGGTATCTTGTGTATTCGGTTGAGATCTTTTTGAATAAGAAAAATATAAACATGCCCGAGTATACTCGCGTTCGCGGAAAAAAGCCAGACGAGCTATCCCGAGCTAACTCGGCTGAGTGGATTAAGGGGTTAAGGATTAGTTCACGATCGTGAAGTTTTACGAAAATAGCCAAGTGCTGTTTTATTCGCCTATATGCTGGTGTTAATCAGCGGATGTTAATTTGGTTTATTTAATACACAAATAAATGCAGCTGTTGTGTTATTAACTTTCAATTAACTTTCTTATTTTTTGTTGTGTTTTAATTATTTAACCTAAAATAAAATGAGTGATGTACCAAAGCAGTTAATAGCAGAACAGTGGTGAGAAACCAATTGTGGCGACGCTCGGTTGAGCGAGAATGAGTTACGAACCTGTAGGTATCTTCTATATTCGGTTGAGATCTTTTTGAATAAGAAAAATGTAAACATGCCCGAGTATACTCGCGTTAGCGGAAAAAAGCCAGACGAGCTATCCCGAGCTAACTCGGCTGAGTGGATTAAGGGGTTAAGGATTAGTTCACGATCGTGAAGTTTTACGAAAATAGCCAAGTGCTGTTTTATTCGCCTATATGCTGGAGTTAATCAGCGGATGTTATTTTGTTTTATTTAATACACAAATAAATGCAGCTGTTGTGTTATTAACTTTATTAACTTTCTTATTTTTTGTTGTGTTTTAATTATTTAACCTAAAATAAAATGAGTGGCGCCTGACGATATGCTTAACTATGGATATATCTCAGCCTCCCTTACGACCTTATAAAGAAAAGAGTTCTCAATCTACAGTAAGTTTCGTAAGTAATATACCTTGGTGCAAACTTACCTGTTTTACAAAAGCGACAATTTCTCTTTGCTTAAGTTGGCTTCCGAAAGGAAGTAGAATTTTTATTTATTATACCCAAACAAGTAGTACTGCAAATTAGCGACTGAATATAAAGGTAAAAGTGGCTGAAAAAAATTTTTTTATTGGTACAAAAAATGCGTTTTCGCTTTGTGTCGTCCAGCATCTTCCTCGTAACGGCAATTGCCATTTTTGTACTAATGAAAACTATTTCATCAATTAGTGAAACATTTTGTTAGAATGTTGAACATGAATAACCCTGTTTCATAGAACGCCAAACATTCCAATTAACTTAAGGTTAAACACACGAATTTTTCCGTAACCATTAAATTTTATCAACAATTATTAACAGTTTTACTTGATGTTGCACAACTTTATAATTCGTTTCTTAATTGATTTCTTCCATTGAAATTTCTGGCTTACAGCTTGAACTGAATGATTTAACATGATTAATGTAGTAGTTATAACTGAAAATCATCGAATAATTAACGTATTAAATTTAAATAGTTGAAGTCAGT
Source organism: Vesta saturnalis (assembly GCA_036346205.1). Classification (NCBI taxonomy): domain Eukaryota; kingdom Metazoa; phylum Arthropoda; class Insecta; order Coleoptera; family Lampyridae; genus Vesta; species Vesta saturnalis. Next base: position 1,892,756 of record JARFJB010001983.1, read on the forward strand.
TCATCCAATTTCGATAAGCAATAAATAATATTAGAAATGAATAATTTAACAAGGTTATAAATAATTTGGGTGCAGTTTTCAATCTACGAGTATATCGAAATGTTAGTTTTGCGGAAGCGGTAGCACCCATGATTTTCTATTGCCCTCTGGAAAAATTACCTAACTTTAAATAAACCAATAAACACCTACAACTTTATTTTAGTTATACTGGAGCGATCTCCAGAAGTGAATTATTACAAACTTACCTATATGTAGGTGTTCCCAGGTAGCGTGCTTAATTTCTTTAATATCTTATTATAATGCGGTTAATGATAACTTTATTATTACTGTAAGATGTGGCTCTGGTTGATACACGTGAAGAGTTCAAGTGTGTGCTACTTTTAAATTATAATTTGATTAATTTTGCATTCAATTGCATCTACAGTTAACCAACTGTATTCCAATTTATGCTTAAAACGAACGAATCGTTTTCGGGCCAAAATTCCTTAAAATCTTGTGATTTAATCTACTAGAAAATGTATGTTTAATATGCTAAAGGGTGACATAATAGACTTTATACGAAGAATTATGTCGAAATGTAGGTATACTGAAATGCACTGACTACCTTGACACCAAAACGGAAAAGCCTAAACGACAATTACAATGTTAGGAAGAGAATTGTGCAATAACTTTAACAATAATATACAGGAGTACGTGTATATAACTGTTTCATATTGTAAATTTTTACGTAACTATAATTATGGTAATGCATATGGCCTCTGCGTTTCGTACTCAGTCAAAGCAGTGATAATTCTTTTTTATACTACTTTCTTTTATACATTAACATATGCATTATTTATATTTAATTTATGTTATTAGTGCACTTCTACTATAGATCAGATAGGAATGACCTCAATTTTTTAAATTTAAATAAATTAATTGTATCTTTAAATATGGCTTTCAAGATGATTAGAGTTGATAATAAGTGAATGTGTTCTTCCATATGTTTTACATAACAATAAAATATCAAAAATGTAATTCAAGTTGAGTGACTCGATTTTTAATAAGTCGATGCACCTTCATAACTTTTACTTTACAACCGTAATTTTGCCGTAACTGGTTATCTGGAACTAGAAGATATGAGTTAACCGTTGCATGCATAAGAATTATAGATTCCCATGTGGTAGTGAAACACCATTCTACAGTTTTTGAGAAATATTTGTCCTTTCTTTGCATTGTTATATTTACGTAAACTTTTTCATCATTTTTGGGAACAGGTTGCCTATATTGTATAACATTGGGAGTATTTCGTAAAATAAAATATCTGGTATGGACAGCGCATGACTGTCTTGTTTGTGACGTGTTGCATTAGCAAAGATTGAATAAGGCAAAGAGAAAATATCTTACAAACATTCCGATACCAAAACGTGTTCCCCGTTATGAGATGACGATAATCCATCGAAATACGGCTATTGTCAATTTTTTCACAAATGTATAATTTTTACCTATTTACTTGGTAGATTTAATAATAATAAAACAAATAAAACCGTGATTTATTCATCCTTGCAGCGAATAAAATTTTTCTTCCTACACCTTGTATAGATATGATTGTATAAAGAGCTTACATATAGAAAATTTCATGTAAGTTCAGTGCACGTCATTAATTTATGTAAGTAGTCACAACGTTCTAGATTGTTTCTATCTCCTTTTGGTTCATGGGGGCATACGAAATAATAGCATGATTAATTTGTTGGCACTAGCTAAATAAACAAATTTATGACGTGCATAGGTTTTTGGTGGAATTGCCTGTATGTACATTGTGTCCCATATTATATGTAATTGGGAAGGCATCTCTATTACTGTAAAAGATAAAAGGTTATGATTTTCGCTTCACCGTGTTACATTTTTGTGAAATGAAAGAATCCGCAAACAAAACTTTCTCAGCTTTCTTTGTTCCTGTGACATTTAAAATTTGAAATTTTGCCACACCTCTCGTATATCGGTTACCTTCTGAGATATTGAAAAAAATAAAAACTGTATCTTGTAGGGCTGATACATAGAATCCAAAAACGTATTTAATAATGTTTTAAATTTTATCATTTTCATGTAACAACATAAGGTTATATTTTTTTAATGGGGCACCCTATATATTTTACTTTAGTTTGGTTTGCCTTATGTTTTACATATCCATATATTTTGTATAAATTAAAGGCAATATTTCAATTTTAGGAAAGTTATTTTTAGTAGGCCGTAACCGGTAATAATAAAACAAAACACCAAATATTATTGCTATAACTCTTTGTATTCTGGTTTTGGATATTCCTAAATCATTTTTCAACTTACTATAGGAATTCATAGGATTGGCCTGTACGCTTGTTGAAATATTAATTTCATCTACATCCTGGTTCATTTTATTATAACATGTTGTTCTATAGCCTTACAAAATCATCCAAGTTTGTAAAATTAGACTTACTTTCTTGAAATATATTCTCATTAGATTAACACCGGTCAGGACACTTAAGATAATAATCTTAGTCCTATCGCAGGTTAGAAGTTTCTGGATAACCATTGACTAAAAAAATCTGACAAAAATTCTATAAATCGTTACGGACCTTGTATACATTTGGAAAATATTTTCAGATTAGTAGCACTTACTTAAAATAACTTCGTTGTTTTAAATGGAACACCCCATTTTTTGTATATTTTCGGATCCCTCGTTTAATTTTAAGACCACCTTATGTAAAATGTCTTGTGTCTAAAATTTATCTTTTCCCAGTTAATTCTAAGAATTTAAATTATGACAGCTGTAGACTCCCACGGGAATCGGTGCCGCGCCCTCATCGCTACGAAATTCGGTTCCAAGAGGCCCCAATAAGCCACGTTGTGATTTGCTTTAATTCTTGCACAAGCTCCACAATATTCCTCTAAGGTTGAATGGGTTCAAACATCTATCACGTGTTTATTTTAAATGGAACGCCTCACTTTTCCCAATGGTATCGTGTTTAAAATTCAAAAATCTACAGCTTTTGTTAACATGACCCAGGCCCTAAACGCAGTCGTTTCTAAGTTTAAAAAAAATTGGTCGCTTTATGAGTCAAGCCTAAATCTTTCGCTAGTCTCATCGGTGACGTAATGTTTGTTTACGCACTAACGTTTTCCTTTCAACATTTTTGACGGGTGCAAGCCTTTACTTATTAGGATCTCATATAGTCGCTTAATGTGTCAGTAGTTTAAGAACAATAAAACAAAACAACAAAACATAATTTATTCTCAAGATAGCTATGTAAAATAATAAGAAAGTAACATTTAAAGAATTTATAACAAGTGCTCAAACTGCGCCCCATTAACCTCCAAACGTTTCCATTTTCGACTGATAAATCAATTTGATGTGGCCCATTCTCTGCAAATGCCTGGCTATTGTTATGTTCAAGCTCTTCGATGGTTTTGGTAGCTTCTCCACCATAGACTGTTTCTTTTATTTTACCTTAAGTAGAAAAAAGCATTTAACCTAATTTAAAAGACCTTTCTTTCATTGTATTTCAAAGAAAGAAATCTAAAGGCATGAGATCAGGGGATCGAGCTAGCCGATCCCAAGGTCCAAACGCCGTATTCATCGGTTCTCGAATATATTTTTCAATGTTTCAGCAATAATACACGTGCAATGAGCGGGGCACCATCCAGTTGATACCAGAAGTGTCAAGCGAGTTAATGGTAAATTTAGTAGTGGACCTTCATTAACTTCATAATCTGCCCAAAATGTGGGCTGTAAGTATTAAATACGATTTTCTTGAATTTTCAATATTAAGAATTCATCCAAATTTACCGGTCTTTGAAAATCCATTGGAAATAGCTGTTGCAATGGCGTTAACCTGTAAAAACGCTTAACCAGCAACTACCATTCGAATGGAATATTTAGGATACGAATTAAAGTAGCCAAGAGCGTTAATATTTTGTTCTTTGTCAACAAAACAGCTCCGTCTTAAACGATCCAGTATTTCCTGGATTTTAGAAAACTGAGCCATTTTCGGCCACTATGGATACTTCATTCAAGTAAATCGCAATGTGGCGTATTAGTCCGTTGCCGAAAAAGTAATTTTTAGATATAAGACACTTTACATAAAGAGGAATCCGAAAATTGCAAAAAATAAGGGGTTCCATTCAAATTAACGAAGTTAGTAGCTACGAAGTTGAAAACATTTTCCAAGGGTTGATCAGGTCGATAATGATTGATGTAATTTTTTTCAGATTTTTTAGACCATGGTTCTCCAGCTACTTCTAATGATTAGGTTTTGGTGAAACACCCTGTGTATATATACATATATGTTTAATTTTATGTATCCGTGTTTGGTATGATATTCCGTTCTTCTGGGTATTATCCTACGTTTTCTTCCTCCTCGTCTTCGACGACGTTTCGACCAAATCTCACTGTCCATTCTTAAGTCTTCTTTTCGTTGCACGTGTTACTCGAACAAAACTGCTGTTCTCTGTCCGGTGTAAAGGTTTTAATACTGCTTCACTTTCTCTTTTTTCACTTTCTTTTGCTTTCCCTCGGTTTCGTGTGACTGGTCATTGTTGGATTTCTATTTCTGGTTCTCAGAAACGGGTACCAGTCGTTCCAGTCTTTGATCTGTTTTTTGAAAACGTATCCATTTCCCAAAAATCGGTACCGGTTTCTTACGGATTTTGAAGAACGAACGCATGGCCTTGAGATATGGGAACACTGTAGATTAATACTAATATTAATATTAATAGAACCGGCATAACTATACTACTCTGTTATCAAAAATGGTAGCCATTGAAAAAAAGAATTAGAAATATTTAACATTCCAGAAACTCCCTAGGTGAGCAGTAGGGGCCCAGCAGCGTTATGCCAAATCAACTGTCAATCGGACTGCAAAAAAGTATAAATATCATCCATATCATATCGAGGTTCATCAAAATTTCAAGATTTCAGGATTTTTATAGAAACATCCAATTTTGTAATTTTGTCACCAAACAATTGTAGTTAGATAAATCTCTGTTGTCTTCACAATGAAATTATTGGCCCTATTTCTTCGAAGAGCCTTAAACGGCACGCAGCTATTTGAATTTCTCAGGTGACGACTTGCGTCGCTTGCTTGAGAATGTTAATTTGAATTTGTTGCAAAATAGGTGGTTGCACCAATATGGCGCGTTTCCACATTTCTGTTGTGAGGTTCGGAAGTTCTTAGATCAGCAGATAAATGGACTAAGGTCATGTGATTTAATTCCGTTAGATCATTTTTTCGGCGATTCATGAAAGACCGGATATATGCTAATAAACCGATTAATAGAGAAGACACGCAGAACAGAATTCGGCCAAAAAGTTATGTTGTCAAAAGTGAAGCAACATAAAAAAATGGATTGATATATGTATTCAAGAAGACGGCAGTCTTTGAACATTTATTAAGACCTAATACTGAATAAAAACTTGAAAAGCAGCATTTTTGTAATACCTCATCTTTAAAAAATTATAGAAATGTTGCTCTAATGTGAGTAGCTTTCAATATGTTCGCACAAGGCATTTTAGAGACTCTTTTTGAATCACTTCTTACCGTGAAACTGCCGATTTAAGTACCAGCTGAACGCAGCGGGAGAACCCAGGTAAAATCGCTAGACTAACTTACCTGGTAACTTGGAGGCGCCACTCTTTGAAAATATTGTTGGTTACCTACTCTGGCAAGGAGAGAATGCCAGCTGACCTGGGGTTCGTACTCGAAACAAAACGGGTTAGATAACACCACAACAAGCAACAAATCTCAGAGTAGTTTCTACCCCAACATATCTATTTGTTGTAACTCAAATGATTTGTGAATAAAATACTTGAAAGTAGTACCTTAAGTAACTTAAACGTATTATCGAACAGAAATTAAAATTAACCCTTAAACTACATATATATATTTATAAGAATACAAATGATAGCACTCTTGTCTTTTTATGAAAAACACCCTGTATATACTTAATTGAACGAGGAATACGTGTTTACAACACTCTTATTGGAACGGTAAAATTAAACGTTATTGAGTATATTGGGAATTTAGTATTGTTTGTTCCTTTTTGTGCCAAAACCTATATGAATGAGTTACAAAAAAATATATAATAATATCAATAGCCACAAAGGTTTTGTTAAAATTTAGTTGCATAACAATTAAAGCAGATTATCGTCGCTTCCAGGCAACACACATAAACGGAGATTGAATGAACTAACGTTAAATACAAAAAAATCGTTTTAGACAAATGTATTTCTAGTGACACCAAAAAATATATCTTACAGTTACAACAATTGTACAATAAATTCATTTCTGTGTAATAATGCATTGAATATAAAAAAAATTGTTGATTTGGCGGCGGCGAAAACACAAAATAGTATATTGGATATCAAGAACAGTAAGGGACGGTTACCGGTCGACGGCCATGTTTGGAGGCTAAGCGATAGCAATTTGGCCGGAGACCGGTACAACCCTTAATATTCGTGATGCTCATACTATGTTTTGCACGATTGTATTAAATTTACCACAATTGAAATTATTTAATTTCTACTAAATAAACGAAAAGTCAGAAGTGACGTTTTAAATATGAATGTCCAAATTTTTTGTTCTTATTGTTGTAGTATATACAATTTTACGTCGGTAAGTAAAATATTTACCGACGAGTTGAGCCTCGCAACCAGTAAACATATCCTACTGTCTTGGAAACAGATGTAAATAAACCAAAAAGCTCAATCGTGCAAAAAAATTATTATTTTAAAAGTTCACTTATCTGTTTTGGATAACTGTGGATCTTGTAACAAAAAAGACATCAGGTGTTGTCGCAAAAGATTAGAGTTGAAATATATCAAAGTCGTCGTTGTCTTTGGCTTCGTTATATACAGCGTAAGAAAATGTGATTTAATTCATCTATTGTAGTTCAACAAAGGCGAAAAATAAAGATGCAGTAAATGAGAAAATGGCAGCAAAAGCACCCTACAAGCAATAACATATTGTAAATAATATTAATGAAAATTTGATATCCATACGTCTTTGATATGGCGATTTACCAACGCAATCCCTTAATAGGAAAATATTGACGGACGTTTACCAAAATATGAAGCCATCCAATTCACTTTGTATTATTAATTACTGTGTTATCCGGTTAATTGGTATATTTGCAATGACACCTAAGAACGGTTCGAGTTGATGCTTGTAACGAAGTTGAAAAGTAAGTGCCAGAGGCCCAGAGATAAGCTGAAGGTATTGCACACGAACTTGCATTATAAATATAATGTATTCTTTGGATGCGGTTAAAATTTATTGTAAGGATGCGTTTACACTATGAATTAAAATTTAAATGAAAAATAAAATGTAACACATCCTTTATAGTACTTATTTAGTACACGCAAAAAACAACAGGGTACAAAGTGTAACGCACAGAGTACAACATAAACAGTAGGAGCTACAACGTACAAAGTACAAAGCACGAGTTAAGAAGTACTAGGTAACAAGGAACAAAGTGAAGGTAAAAATACACGGTAAAAGATACAAAGTGTGTGTTAAAAAGTATGCAGTATAAACATAAAACACAAAATTTGTAATATTCAGATACTAAGTTTGCAAGGTAGAGAATGATATTCGAAATATAACACAGAACATGAAAAACTTCATTAAATGACAAAATAAGATATAAAATACAATGAACATGCTACAAAATGTAGTGTCCAAAGTATATATATATATATATATATATATATATATATATATATAATATAAATATATATATAAGAACAGATACGTTGTCTCATAGCAGAAGAAAGTAGAGGTACAGGACGTACAAGGTGTAGAGTACATAAGAAGCGCAAAATATAAGCACAAAATACAAAATTTCTAATACACAGATACTAAATTTGCGAAATACAAGATGTAGATATTCAAAATGAATAATACAACATAACAATGAGTTATGCTGACACAATACGGTATCAAAAGCAACGTACACACTACAAGAAAAAGGTACAACACAGAAAATATATGATACGAAGTAGAAGGTACAGATACTAGGTTTGCAAGTTACAGAATGAAAATTATACGCAAAGTACAAGGTGTAAAGTAGGTAAAGTAGACGGTGCAACAAAATACGAAGTACAAAGTACGAAATATAAAACACGAATTAAAAGTTCAAGGTATAAGGTTTAGAAAGTATAAATTATAAGCCCAAAATGACAAAATTTGCAGCATACTTGTACTAGGTATGCAAAATACAAAATTATATCCTAAATACAACATGAACCTTTTTTAATACTGAATATGGTACAAAAAAACAAAGTGTGCACTGTACGGGATATTGTAAAATCTATAGGCACAAACTACAAGGTACTAGGGTTGTCTTTTAAGTGTTGTATACAGAGCTGGAATAAAACAGTACATAACTTTTAAATACTATTGTTTTTCGAAGTATCCTCCACGAAGATCAATGCACTTGTGCATGCGCTCGAAGCAATTCTGGTAGCATTGAATCTACTCGTCTGTTGGTACAGTGAAAATGACGCTTTTGAACACGTCGGCTGCTTCTTCTGGCGACTGAAACCTGCGACCACGCAGTCCGTTCTCGATTTTCTAAACGTAAAGAAATCGTTGCGAATTAGGTCGGAATTGTACGGAGGATGGTCTAACAATTCGACGTTTTGTTGCGTTAAAAATGCAATTGTCTTGCGAGCTGTGTGGGAACTTGCATTGTCTTGGTGGAGGACGATTCGTCGTTCCGGGTTGGTTTTTCGAAGCTCAGTGATGACTTTCGGCAAAAAAATGGTTGTATACCAATTCGCAGTAACAGTTCTTTGATCTTGCAGAGGAGTTGTTGCCACATAATCTGCTTTTGAGACAAATGTCGCAACCATCTTTTTTGGATACACTTCGAGAACGGATTACTTTTGCTGGTTTTTATTCACCTTGGAACACCCAAACAGGCGACTGGCGTCTATTTTCAGGTTCATATGAGCAAATCGACGATTCATCACCACTAACGATCCGCGTTTTTAGCGTTTCATGCGTTTAAGAGGTCTAGACTGTTTTGACACCAGTTAACCCTAGCTTGTTTCTGTTCTTTGGTCAACAGCCACGGGAGACGGATCCTTTACCGCCAATTCTTCATGCGAAATTTTTTGAATTGAAGTTTTTGAAATCCCTAATGATGCCTCAATCTCGCCATATGTCACATGTCGATCTTCCTTGATAAGCTTGCGCACATAATCGACATTTTCCTGGGTAACGGTCGTTTTTGGTGCACCTGCCCTTGGACCGTCGATAAGACTTATCCGTCCACGTTTGAATTCTCCATACCATCGAGAAATGATCGACTGATGTGGTGCTTTATTTCCGAAAACTGAAACCAACTCGGTGAGGCATTCTTGTTGAGATAATTGTTTTCGAAAGTTGTAAAAAATTATTGTGCGAAAATTTAGCTTCATAGTTCGAACAACTTGTCAACTTCGAAAATTCACTGTATCTACACCACTAACGTATCGCACTGACACTTTAGATTTAGGTTATACTAAAGATAGAGGTTAAGTTTTAGTAGTGACGTTTGATTAGCGCCGCCTACTATACCCTGTATGCAAAACTTAAAAGACATACCTCGTACCAAGTGTAGAAGAAACGAAAACACTACATCCCTGTTAAAAAGTACGAGTTAAAAAGCACGATGGACAAAGTGCGAGTTGTAGAGTTTGAGTTAAAAAGTACTAGCTACAAGGGGCAAGCTAACGAAATATATGGAATAACGTGCTAGGCTCAAAGTGCAATGTTCAAAGTACAAAGTAAAAGGTGCAAATTAGAAACTATAAAAATTTACAATGTACAGATATTGAATTTGTAAGAAACAGAATATTCGGCATACAATGTACAGCACGAAAGATTACTTTCATTACAAAATACGGTATAAGAAAGAATATATATGCTACAAGAAAAAAGTTACATGGTATAACACACAAAGTAGAAGGTGTAAAGTATGAGGTACAAAATACGCGTTAACCAGTTAAAACGGAACAAGGTACAAAATGCAAAGTGTACGCACAAAATACAAAATTTATAAGATACAGATTTACAGGTTTACAAAGTAAATACATAGTGCAAGGTGTAAGCAACGAAGTAGCGAATGATATGGAACAAAGTACTAAGAAAGGTTCATAGTACATGGCAAAAGGTAAAAGTCCAAGATAACAAATTTCCAATGTACGGGTACTAAGTTTGTAGGAAACAGAATAATAATAGTCGGCATACAACGTACAGCACGAAAAACTACTTTCATTACAAAATACGGTATAAAAGAGAATATATACGCCACAAGAAAAAAGTTACAAGGTATAACAGTAGAATGAACCCAGCTTAGGGATGTGACTTCATAATTAATTAAAGGTCACGGGGGTAGAGTGTGGTCTGGGTTTTTCGGGGCCTTTTTCACCTGGTTTTAGATCCTAATTAAGGTCCTTTTGGCAATATCCAACACTTAACTAGGGGTTAGACCGCCAAAAAGGCTGTTATACTGCTAAAAGGACTTTAATTAGGATCTAAAATCCCGCCTAGGGGTTGAAAAGGGCCCCGAAAATAAGCCGACCCCATTCCTAGCCCCACCCACACCCGCACCCAGACCCCATTCTACCCCCCACCACTTTTAATGAATTATGACGTCGCGTCTCTAGGCTGAGCTCATTCTGCTTATAACACATAAAGTATATGATACAAAGTAGAAGGTGCATAGTATGATGTACAGAATATGCGTTAACAAGTTAATGGGATCAAGGTAAAAATGTGTAAACAAAGTGTGAACACTAAATAGAAAATTTATAAGACACTGATACTAGGTTTAAAAGTTACAGAAGGTGTAAGGCGTAAAATATTACGTGGTATTAGATATGAGTCACAAACTACGAGGTATAAACATGAGCTAACAGTACAAGGCGCAAGGTTTATAAAGTATAAATTACAAGCACAAAGTATAAACTTACTAGTACTAGGTTTACAATATACAAAATTTCATTCGAAATGCAAAATGAAAAGGCTGTTTTAATACCAAATATGGTACAAAATACAAAGTACACACTGTAAGGGACGGTAAAAAGCATAGGCACAAACTACGAGGTACCAAGTACCGAAGATACGGTACACAATACCACATTCGTTAAAAAGCACGAGGCTCAAAGTATGAGACATATAGGATGAGCTAAAAAGTACTAGGTACAAGGGACGAAGTAACAAAGTATATGGTGCAAAGCACAAGGTTCATATTGCAATACACGTAAGAAAGTGCAAATTAAAAACTATAAACACAAGATAAAAGATTTGTAAAATACGGATCCTACATGTGCAAGAAACAAAATAATAAGATTCGGAATACAACATACAACATAAAAGACTTTCATTACAAAATCCGATAAAATGCACGAGCTAGATAGGATAACATACAAATTGCAAGGTACGAAGTAGACGGTACAAAACTGAGACGCAGGAGCGCAATACAAAGTATGATGTACAAAGTGCGAAGTCAAAATTAGGATGCAAGCTGCAAGGTTTAAGTAGTTATACAAAACATAAGATACAAAATACAAAGCAAAATGTACACAGTACTAGTCAGAAAGTGTAAAGTAAAAAGATATAATCCAATATTTATAATATACAGATACCAGATTTGCAAGCAATGTGTTCTAATAACAAAACTGCAATATAAAATACAGTATAAACCTCGGAAAAAATGAGGTAAAAAGTATAAGTAACAAAATATAAGGTGCAAAGTACAAGGTGCAAACGAAAAATACAAAACTTTTAAAATTAAGATACCTGATTTGTATGATGCAGAATTAAGATATTCCAGATACAAAACGACTGAATGTATCGTTATGACAAAATGCGTTATAAAACGGAATGTAATACAAAATACAAGACACAGAGTACGATGCTCAAAATACAAGAACAAAGTACGACTTACCATGTGCGAGGTACAAAACATTAGGTCTAAAGTGTGAGGAACAAAACACAAGGTACAAAGAAAGAGGTACAAGGTAGAACGTGGAAAGTATGAAGTGGGTACAAGATACAGAATTATGATATTCGTAGTATAAATGAAAGAAACCTTGAGACAACGCTTATGTTAGTTTCTGTTTTTAAAGAATGAAGTGTTAAGTGACAAACTTAGGTTTTTCCTAGATTACAGAACCAAACCAAATAGATTATTATAATTTACAATTTTTTTTATATACCCTATACACTAAATAGTACGTGCGTTAACTTAGTCGTCTTAGCCATTGATGTTAATGATAAAAGTGGTATTAACTGATACAAAATTTGAATTATTGACACTGCTAAGAATTTTACAAAAAGCAATGAAGGGCTTAATGTCGAGCCTTGTAAATATGACTCTAATGTGATAAATTGCATTTCTTTTCGAATTGGCTACCCAACAAGGTAAAGGTTAATTGTTAGAAATTAATACAAATTACGTGCTTGTCATTTGCATCTTGGGCTTGAAAAGCATTTGCTTCCTGTTTTATAATTTCTAATGCACTTTTAGATTTATTACTTTAGTTATTGCGTATTTCTGAGGTGTTATATTACCTAAGAGATATTTCAAAAGGTATGACAGCACTAGTGGTTTTCAGATTACTTAAGGTAATATAATAGATTGCACTTGTTTCTCCATTCATAATCATCCCCTTCTAAAATTAAAATTATGAAAAAAGGTTATTACCTTTTACCACAATATTTTATAATGATTATAACAATGCAATAATTTAATCCGGGTTTAATAAAACGAGTTATACGTTTTTATAACACGTAACTTGAGGCGATGCAGTTAGGAAGTAAATTTAGTATGATTAATTAGAAGCGTACTACTTCTTACTTAATTAATGTAATAAAATAGGGAGTGGATATGTAAAATTAAGGACAAAATGATTACTGTACCTGTGTGATCTCGATCAAGTCATTAACTCATTCTATTATATCATAACGCTGGTCATAGACTTTAGTATTTCAACTGTAAAATAATTCTTATAAGTTACCTTTGTACATCATTATAGGATTGGAAACTATTATATAATTAAACCGAATTCATAAAACAGAAAGATATCCTCCCAATCATAAGGTAGAAGCGTAAGATATTGATTTGAAGTAGAAGGTCTAAGCATTTCCTTCTTCTCGTATTTATAATGATTACCTTATACTTGCGTGTAGAAGTAAAGCGTCGACTCGTGTCGCCTGCATCTCGAACGACATGTTGCAACAAGTTACTGTATAACACCTCCAACTTCATTTCGTTTGCAAATGCAATTAGTTGTATTTCAGTTGTGCCACGAATAAAGTATTTATATTTTGTATAACGTCTCTTCGTCAGACAGTAACAATGGAGGCCTAGAAAAGACTGCAATTTATAGCAGAGTAAAATGCAAATACTACCGAAATTTTGGAAAATTTACAATTACCAAAAATGAAAGGGCGAAAGGATGAGGTCATTCAGAAAAACATACCAATTGACATAAAAAAAATTAACAATGTAAAATCGAGGTTGACGAAGAAAACGGGCGCAAACAAAACAGGGAATAAAGCAATCAAATCATTGGATTGGGAGAAGACAATTACTGAAGACAATGGAAGGTGACTCGAATCCTACAGTTTGATGAATTATGCGGCCATGAGTCAAGCAGACTACGTTGGTGCTAGAAATACCCACAAAAGTGTTATCACTAAAGTTGAAAAGTTGTTGGAACAAGCTACATCTCCTTTGAGAAGTAGTAAATTTTGGTATATAGCTAAACTCATCAGTAAAAACTTTGGTTCATCATTATTTGCCTCATCACATCCTTTGACAGAGGTGTATTTGCTGGTTCTGTAGACAAACCCGATCTTTTTGTGGATTTATTTGCATCAAACTCGTGTCTTAACGCATCAGGAAAGGATATACTCCTTAAATAAGTGTTCCCCGAACTGGTACCAACCTATTTAAGCTCTATCCGATCTCTATGTTTTCTAGGGTATTTCCTTCATTATGGAAGTTAGCAAATGTTCAAAAGTTTTTAGTTTCCTTGATAAAAGGCGAATCCGTATCGTAGTTGATGGCTTCTTTTCCAAGGAAGTTGGCATTAACGCGGGCATTCCACAGGGATCAATTATAGCACTTACACTTTATCTGATGTACAGGGTGGCCATCTAAGAATGCGAGGTACTGTATCTGGGAAACTATTCATCGTAGAGGCTTGTGCAAAAAAAAAGTTATACTAAAACGGCCAATACAAAAACCTGGAAAATATTTTCAAGTCTCTGAAAGGGCCGCTAGGGGGCGTAACTGCAATCTTGAAGCTAAGAAAGTGATATCTCTGTGAATTCTGCTATATTAACCTAATAAATAAATAACTGATCTTCAAAGTCGAGGATAATCTGAACTTTTTTTGTTTAGCACTTTTTAACGTATGTCTAAAAATAAAGTGGTGGGGGTATTCAAATGTTTCCTTAAATAACCCCCTGTATCTTCGAAACGGCTAAGCCGATTTTAATAATCTTGGGCGGGTTGAAATGAGCTATTCTTGGGATACAAATGTTATAATATTTGAAGTTTTGTTAGTTTCACATGTCGTCGCTAGAGGGCTTTGTTCGACATTCCGACAGAAACGGTTAATTTTCGCAAAAAAATTAAATGCATTGGTATGACTTTTTTTCATGAATAAGTAGCTAAATGATGCCTAAACAAGCTCGCGAAAACCGCATCTCAATATCTTGTTCCTAACCTAAAATATCGGCCAAAGAAAGCTTTATACGAAAATCCCTTAAATTTTTATTTTTTTTAACTATATTTTTCTGGAATTCCTATTATGTAAGTTGTGGTCCTAAAAAGGACCGATTTAAAGGAGGAAGGTTTTTAATGCACCCGTAAATGTTCTCTAGTAGTAGGTTGAGCCCGAAACACGATGTCCTTTAAATAAAAATCGAGGCAAGTTAAGTCATGGAAACAGACTTCTTCTTCCAATCCACCGCTGTTGAAATACTGCATTAATATGCTCGCACATTAATAGCAAAATGTACTGGGCAACCATCCAACTGCAAAAACAATTTTTGACTTGTTTCCAGAGGCACATCTTCCAACAACAACTGTAATTGATTGACCAAAAAGTCAAGAAATACATTGCCATTTAGGGGTTGCTCGAAAAAATATGGCCCAATAATTCTGCCTTAAATGTATGGTGTACATTTAAACTCCAACGTCCTTGGCGCTGAACTTCACGCAACCAATGGGGATTTTCTGCAGACCAATAATGGATATTGTGCAGATTGACTCTCCCGTCACTACTGAATTTGAAATAAAAATTCTCTAACATCCAATGGCACTCGTCTAACCTTCGATCAAAATCTTCCTCTTTCAAGGCCTGATGCTAAACGACATGATATGGGTGCATTCTTAAAGTAATTAAAAAAAGTTTAAACGAATACCTATATATTTTGATGGGCATTAGAACTTACCTATAGCCCTTCAAAATATTTTGAACCGTTGTCCGTGATATGCCCAACTCAGTGGATAATGCTCTTGTGCTAACATGAGGATTAGGTTCAATATAGCCCAGTACACGGTTAATATTTTCTTGTGTTCTTCCAATTCTTTGCCGTTGAAACGTAGACCGAAAACTACTATTGGCTCGTAAGCTCGCTGCTAATCGGGGAAAAACTTACATCGCAAGGACGCCGATTTGGATATCGAGCCGCGTAAACTCTCTTAGCTACTGCGCATTCTGAAGACATTCAGAATAAACTGCAAGCATATCAACAGCTTCATTATTCGTAAAACGCATTTTGAAAGCACAAAAATTGTTCAAAGTAACGCGAAAGTATTGACAATTATTGACAATTTGAGGACTATGTATGTTTTGTTTAGGTATCTGTTTCCATTGCCTGCTTCTATTAATTGTATTTTTCGATATATCCATAGTGAATATGCATTTAAACAAACAAAAATAGGCCTTTTGTCTAACTTTTAGCATTGCTTACTTGCCCGTAGTAATTTCAAAAAGGGTGATTTTATTCTGGTGAATAAATTTACAAACATTTAAAATCGCAATTTCTATTCAGAGCCGAAATTGAAGCTGCAGTTTTATCTACCCATAAGACGCCTCAGTAATGCACAGAGTGATGGTCAGCATTTCGAGCATTTACGGGGGCATTAAAAACCTTCCTCCTTTAAACAACTTACATAATAGAAACAATTCCAGAAAAATATAGTTAAAAAAAAATAATTTAAAGTATTTTCGTATAAAGTTTTCCTTGGCCGACATTTTAGGTTAGGAACAAGATATCGAAATGCGGTTTTCGCGAGCTTATTTAGGCATCATTTAGCTACTTGTTCATGAAAATAAGTCATACCAATGCATTTAATTTTTTTGCGGAAATTAACCGTTTCTGTCGGAATGTCGAACGAAGCCCTCTAGCGACGACATGTGAAACTAACAAAACTTTTTAACATTTGTAGCCCAAGAAAAGCTCTTTTCAACGCGCCCAAGTTTGTTAAAATCGGATTAGCCGTTTCGAATATACGGGGGATGATTTAAGGAAACCTTCGAATACTCCCCACCAATTTATTTTTATAGATACGTCAAAAAGTGCCAAACAGATTATCCTCGACTTCAAAGATCAGTTATTTTTTTATTAGGTTAATATAGCAGAATTTACAGAAACATCACTTTTTTAGATTCAAGATTGCAGTTACGCCCCTAGCGGCCATTTCAGAAACATGAAAATATTTTCCAGGTTTTTGCACTGGGCGTTTTAGTAATAACTTTTTTCCGCAAGCCTCTACGATGTATAGTTTCCCAGATACAGTACCTCGCATTCTTAGTTGGCCACCCTGTACATGAATGATCTTATTTCTTCAAGAGTAATCTGGTCCATTACTTTGCTGACAACAGAACTCTTCATCGTAGTTCATCTCAATCTACTCATAATGGTAACCCACCTTCTATCTCAAATCGAGGCATTAAAGCTGAAATGCCAATTGCTGTCGACAAATATTCAATATATCCTTGAGTAAGGAAGTAATAGTCTAGTTAAATTTGATGCAAGTAAAACTCAGTGTTATCTTGTATCCGTCAATAAAGATCGATCATTCCCTGTTTTAAGTATGAATGGCTAAGATGTTAAGTTTTCAGACTTTATTACTACGTTGTCTAAACAGTGCTTTAGATACCTACAACTGTTTCTGCTGTACAAGGCCCAAATTCGACCTAATCTAGAGCACCTCTGGTAGGTACTCCCCAATACGCTCTCGATATTGATCGTATCCAAAAAAAAAGCGATTAGGCTTATAAATGACCCGTTATTAACTTTTAACATATAGTCCTTTGAGCATAGAAAAATCGTTTTTTATTTGTATTATCGGTATAACAATGGCCATTGCGCTGCTGCATTACATTCTTTGATACCATCTCGTGCTACCTTTGCTACGAATGCTCGGTTCGCTCATTCACATCATCAATATGCGGTACAAATCTTCACTTGTCATACCAAACGGGAGCAATCCACATTCTTCTACTCAGCTTCTAAACTCTGTAATGATCTCTCCAGTTCCTGTTTTCCTCTCACTTATGATATGAGAAAATTAAAGGTAGCTGTTCATAGACATCTGTTGTAAATTCAATATCCTCATATTCGTCCTCCTCGTGTTTCTGAGTGCTTTGATGCAGTAGGTTAAACTTAGCTTGTTCAGTACCACAATTATTAAAAAAAATTGCACGAGCCATGCAACACTTAGTTCTTTTACAACAATACCGCACTAGTATAGTAGAAAGTGGATACTATGAAAAGGAATTGGAACTGATATAGCATAAGGAGCCTCTATTGCCAAAAACTGTTGCATATGCCAATAAAACATATGACAACTTGTAAAAAATATCTGCTTGCATTAATTTACCTCGCATAAACTTCCTAAATATTAAAATTGTTTATTAAAATACACAAGTTTGGTCTTATTGCTTGTTCTTGATTGCGAAAGGAAACTTCATCATGGTTTTCTTCATCTCGGTCTGGTACTTCTTCAGCCGATTGGAAATCAGAATTGCCTAAAGTTTTCACTACGTTATATACAGCACAATACAAGCAGCAATTATTTTGGCACATTTTCAAATTTCACACGACAAACGTAGTCGGCGTTTAAGTTGGTCATAACATCGTTCGATTACGACACTTTTTTTCGACGAATTGTTGTAATTTTGTTCAACAACAAAGGCAGGATTTCTAAATGGACCCATGAGGTATAGCTCTATCCCGTAGCCCTCTCACCAGTTAGCATAACAGACGCTTTATGTGTGAATTGTAATCTAACCTGTGAATTTTGCCATATTCTCGAATCGTGGACGGATTCAGGCCAACTAACGTCGGCGGAAGTGAACATTTCCTTGGAATTACAAGCCTGCATATTGAAAATAGACTTACTTTTGCTGTTGATGTGCTCATCTCCATGTGGATTCAGTATCCCTATAGCAGCTGGAAACGTATCCTTGCTTTGCCATAACTGTTTCGCCTCTATTATTACATACTTGGTACTGAGAAACTTGATCCATTCGTTTAATTGCGCTACAATTATTGTAGCTACTTTATGCACAGTCCCATACACCGTAGCGTGACTTACTCCAAGTTCTTGATCGATACCTTTTTGATATCCCGGATCACTGAGATAGCGCAGACGTATTTTCATTTTATGAACAGACGACAACGCACCTCCCCGAGTTTCATTATTTGCCCTTAAAATCTGTCCGTAAACCACTTCTTCTTCGAAATATCACAAGAATGGAAATCTTGGAAGAATGCTTTTATTTTTCGAATCGACCTAATTTTTAGTATCTTCACATGATGCGAGGTGTTGCTCAGGCAGGCCATGCGGCATCGATCGAAACAAGTGGAAATCAGCAGGAGGTGAATATGGCGCGTGAGGTAAAATTTCCCAAATAGGTTTTAGCGTAACAAATGGACGAGCATTATCATGCAGGAGTATAATTTTGTTGTGTCTGGAGTAGTACTCATCGATTGTGTTCGGTAGACTGCCCCTGGTGATGGTTGCGTTCGAATTAAGCAAATCACAATACACGACATCAGACTGAACCCAACATACACACAAGAGGAGTTTTTTCCATTAGGTTTAGCTGTAGATGTTTTAATTATCACAGAAATATTCCATTTCCAACATCAACTATACGGTGCAGAAAATACCTTTGTTTATGCCTGGCAAGCAGCATTTCACATGTAAAAAATTGGCGTTCAACGTTTCTCGGCATCAATTCATATGGAACCGGATTTCCCTGTTGACTCACTCCTAATCTGAAAGTTCTTACAATTGGCACGAATCTTGATCCAACAATATTTACAATTTCGCGTCTTCGTACACTTAGGTCTTGCGCTACGTTCTGTCTTCGATGTCAAATACACCGTTCTTAATTTTTTTATCCTACTCACGACCACTTCTCTCACTTAAGACAACCTTACCATACGTTTCTACAAGTAACTGATGCGCCTCAGCTGCAGATTTCTTCAAAGTGAAGAAGTAAATCAAGAGTTCCTGCCAATGAGGCATATTCGGCCTAAATCTCGACATTTTCGAATGTATTACACTGATAAAAAATGACAAATATTTAAAGGTTATGTTAACCTTACGATAGTGACGTTTTACATCTGACAGTTTTAACCATAACTTCAGGGTGGCTCCAAATTTGGCACTGTAAAAATTTTTGTACACCTATGTAGCTTTTGACTCGTTTTTAGTCAATTTTGCTGCGTTCATAAAAATTGTAAAAATTACTTTTAGAAAAGTTATGAAGGTATATTTGATACACCTTGCGTAAATGTAGAGATAGGTAAAAAACAATTTTTTCTAAACGTATCACAAAACTTGTGATACGGTAAAACACCAAATACATACCTAGTGAAAATAATGTACTGGTAGCTTGTTCATAAGTTTTGTCGTTTGATAAGAGATGGGGCTATTAGGTTCCTAGTTTTATTTTTTAAAAGTGGTATTGGTTTTTATGAGTAGTATTTCAGGGTATTTTTTTTACAATGGAAAATGAATATCGTGTTGTGATAAAATTCTTATCTTTGGAAGGTGTAGCACCAAAACAAATTCATGAACGATTGTTAAAATTGTATAAGGACTCTACACCTTCAATTAGAATAGCAGAAAGCTGGTTTGCTGAATTTAAACGTAGTCGTACAAGCCATGAAAACGATCCATATGAAAATCGTCCAAAAAGTACATCAACATAAGACATAAGATCGTAACCAAAAATACAGGATATAGTTTTGCAAGATCGTCGATTAACCGAGAAAGATTTAGTAGAAGCATTAGGAATTTCATAAGCAATATTTAGGCTAAAGTTTTGGGTTTCAGAAAGATGTGTGTGCATTGGGTGCCGCATTCGCTAACAATGAAACAAAAAACAGATTCAAATGCGATTTTCTCAGCTACATTTGGAGCGTTTTAGAAAGGATAAAGAGAATTGTTTGCATCGTTTCAGCACCATGGATGAGCTGTGGGTCTACCACTATGATCAGTCAAAACAAGAGGTTAAGGAGTGGTGTGATGACGGTCTTCGGCTACGAAGCGAGTTATGTACCAGAAATCGGCCAAGAAGGTGTTAGTATCAGTTTTTGGGATAAAAAAGGTGCTAGTAAAATAATAAACTTAGACTGTTTTGTAACTTTTTGGACCAGCTGGATGTAAAAATTTGTAACAAAATACCTGGTTTGTAGCAGAAAAAAAATCGTTCTTCATCAAGACAACGCACCCTCGCACACAGCTTAAAAAACCCTTCCGAAAGTCATTGAATTAAAGTAGGAATTGTTGCAACATCCGTCCTATTCGCCACATTTACCTCCCTCTGACTTCTAGCTGTTCTCATATATGAAAAAATTCATGCGTGGGTAGCGATTTTCATCGATACAAAGAGGTAATACCAACCGTGGTGACGTATTGCGATGGTCTTCCGGATTCTCACTTCACGAATGTAATCCATAAATTAGATCACTGAAACAAGTGTATTGAAGTTCAGGGAGATTATATTGAGTAATAAAATTTGTTTCAAACCATAAAGTCGTGTTTTTCTTCTCGAATGACAACACTTATTGTACAATCGCATATATACACACACACATCATACATACATATATATATATATATATATATATATATATATATATATCTTGCTTTGGATAGATCACCATGGTTTTCAGAGGATTGGAGTCCAACAACAACACATTTGAGGCTTGGAATTTATTCAATAGATTCGTACTTTCGTAGAGTAAATACTATTTTTGATGATATAAAAAAGGTTTATCGACCACAAACAATAATTTAATGTGAATTGGCAAATCCTTTGTGAATAAAATAAATATAAGTGCCCCATACGGGACGTTGTGTTACAGCAGCAGTTATTGTCGCTCTAGATGATTCAGTTTCATTTATGTCAACATATCTGACAGGTATGGTGGGTTCAAATAATTACATTTTCTCTCCAAACTATAATTTTCGTAAAAGTAGAGGATGAAACATTTTGTAGTAAATCCTCAGTAAGAGAGTGAGGAATATAAAATACGTCTATATAAAATGTACAAAATATGTTTGCTTAAAACAGGAATGGAAAAGGAAAAGGCAACGTATATCATTCCCTCCCCAAGGGGGAGGGCGGGCTTCCCGAGCTCCTTCAGCCACAATCATGGATTCCCAGCATACATACATACATTACGTATATATGAATGGTGGGATTAAGAATAGGTGTGGTCAGGATTGGATCGGAAGGAACGGAGTTGGGGTTCTGAGGGGGAAAATACTACCCGAGCCATGCCGCTACATGTGTATGAGGAAAACCCACTGAAAAAACCTCATGCAAGGTAGACGGTAACGGGAATCGATCCCATTACCTCCCGATTGCTAAGCAAGCCATGTCACCACTACACTACCAGCTCGATTAGTAGGAATTCAACCGTTATTAAACTGTACTAAACTTTGTACATAACACTTACACCTTATAAAAATTCACTACTCGAACTGCAAAAATTTACATAAAAAATCGCTCCCAAATTTTATTAAATGACGAAGGATCTATACGTAACATTGCTCAAAATTCATAAAACTTCACTTTATCCTAGATTGAGTGATCTTCTGCTACTTGCATTACTGATACATAAGCATTTGCATTATTCCGCACATTAGGCTGCATTACGTGGTATCGTTTTGAGTTACGTCGTACTATTCCACGTTTCACTGCATTATCCAAAGTTACATTTTATTAACTTGAATTAAGTGAAATTATTTTTCGATATTACTGCCGTGACAGTTATTTACAGAAAGGAATATATTTTTCCTAGCGGTAAATCAATAAACAAAACGCCGACAAGGCATCTTTGTATATTTCCTATGGGTTACAGATGAGCCACCAGCTATGCAAGGAACCAGTTAAGCTAGCTGAGTCTATATCCCAGTCTTTAATCTTATAGAAGAGAAGAAGTATTTACCAAAGAGAAGTAACTTAATGAAAAACAATAGATTAAAATTGAATAATAACGTAACGTGTATTATTATAGCAGACGGTATATACGATCGGTACCATCACTTGACACCGGTAAACACAGTTCTTTACATCTGAATGTGGCAAATCAAGATTTTGAATTGCTTGACGATGACTTTTGGATCAACGTAACTGTCAAATAATGGGCTTATTGCCAATAGGAAGCAGTGACAAATGCCTGCCTCATCGTGAGGAAATGTGCGGAGTAGAGGAGAAAATCCCAAATCATTTTGTATTTTTAAGCTGTTTTGTTTGAAACTTTGTTACTCAGTTCTTCGTTATATACAATCAGTCGGCAGAATTTTTAACGTAATGGGGTGTTTTACTTATATGAGGTTGTAATAAAAATGTAAGATGTTTTGCAAGACTTTACGTTTACATCATAACTTGATAAAATTTTGTTAAATGTGTTTTTTGGCTGACATTTTTCATTGTTAGCCTTCGCTGTTAGAGGCTGTTCTGATTTGTCATCTTTAAGACAGTTTAACAGTATTTAATTTTTAATGACCTAGTTATTCTTTACTAAAATTTAATTCTATAGTTGGCTTTATACGTTTCTCAAACTGCAATATTAATAGCAGGCTGATGTTTATGTTTTAATTTTTCAACTTTGACAAAATTGTTTACAACATCTTTAACAATTACTACAGACGAAGATAACCGTAAATGTTATCGCAACGTTTAGATTGTATAATTTAAAACACACCATTAAAAAACCCAAAAAAGATAAGTATTTTAATTATTATTATTATTTTCCTTGGAAACCATGAAGTGTGTTTTGGGGATACCCTCAAGTTTTCATCAAATTAACTTTGGGATTGCGAATGCGTTGGATTAATGCCAATTTCAAAGTCCTGTTTTGTTAATTAATGTAATTTGTCTAGGGACTCTTATTTAGGAGCACAATAAATATGATTTGTGCAAATGGTAGATACTCGTACCGAATATAAAAGTTACACGTTGTACAGAATTAAATGGAATGTTAGTTATTGTAAACAAGCTATTATTTATAAAATTTGCAATTTTATAATTAATTATGCTACTTTATACTGTATAAGTTAAGGTGAACAAACTCGCACGAAAATAATAACCAAACGCAAATAAATAACTGTTGATAGTATTATTATAAATTGTTAGAGCTCACGAATTGATAGCTATCGTTCAAAGCTTCTTACCATATATGTATGACAAGATGATGTAAAAAATTTTGTCTATAATAAAAATTGATACTTACTTAACACTACACCATATAACAAAATTACTGTTACATTCAACTATAGTTAATCAACGTAAATTACTGACCTACGACCCAAAACAGTGCGTACTGTTAGAATTAATCGATCATCGATGCTAGATAATTTTTCTTCTTAATGAACTATTGAACTTGGGAAAAAATATTAAAATTAAACACCCAGCAGTGGTGTTTGAAACTCATCCAACCAACGTGAACTGTATTATGTTTCCGGAACATTTAAAATAAAGTGGCGTTATGTAACTGACTGAATCTTCATAATACGAATTCATCTCACCTTTCTAATCTTTAACGTATATGCATTTCTCGTCTTGCTTGTATAACCAGTACCGCAATAGCAAATAAACCACACCTTAATTAATTATTTCAATTACAATAAAAATGTCAACATGACTTTGTCGAGGCGTTGTAAATTAACATTATTATTTAATAAAACACCTACGTAAAATTACTCAGATTACAGTCATGGCGTTCCACAAGGTTTTGCACTAGGCCCTCATCGGATATTGTTTAATTCTTGCATAGATAAATTAATAAAGTACGCTTAATTATATTAACCGGTAATTTTCGGAAATGACCTACTTAAGATTTACGTACTTAATTATAAAACATATAACAATGCCAGTATATATGACTGCGTGTATAAGTACCTTGAGTTAGTTACTTTCTTATAGTATATTTTGCTACGGTTAATGAAATTGCTGCATAGATCCGTATTTACACAATTATAATTTCCCGTTGGCAATACAATTTTTCTTCTGCTTGTTTTGCATTTTTATAAATTGCATTCCAGTTCTGAAGTACGCAAAAATTACCTGCGTTTTATGAGGGTAAAACAGTAAAAAGCGGCATGTTTACATACAAGAATATTTCTTGTTTTCAGATGATGATGATCTTATCCGTTTAAATTATTTACTACTAATTTTGTTTTAATGATCTCATTTAAAAAAAAATTAAATGTAACAGTTTGTTTAAGCGAGAAAATCTGCAATCGTACAGATTTTTTTAGTAATTAACTGTACAAAGTGATTTAAGGTTTATGTAAATGTACATGCACTTGGTGTAACACATTTAATTAAATTTAATTAGACTATTTTATGTTTGAGAGATTTTTCTAGAGATTCAGTTATTCGGGCATTAATAAAGTTTAAAATGGTAAAATGCCGTCAATAGTGATGAGAATAATGGGAGCCCGATTAGAACCCATTAGAAAATTTAACTCATTCATATAAATGAAATAATTACTAAAATTAAAATTAACAATGTAGTTCATTATACATTCCAAACCACACGATAAAAAACCTAAATATATGCTCATCAAGTGACCAAAGTGATAAGCTTGATTGCCTCGTATGTTGTTGGATGAATTTTTGTAATTTCAAGGTTTTCCTAGTTTAAGACGCTGCGTCGCGCGGGCTTGCTGAGACCAAGCTTCGTATTCTATCCACGAATAATTTGAAATGAGTTAGTCTGCACAGTGTCAGAATTTTCCTTGAACAACGCTTTGGCTGTGTAATGTTCCACTTGCCTGCACTGTGTGATATCGTCGCTGATAATTAAAGTACTGGTGCAAGATATTGAATATAACGAATATGGTGTATACAACAAATATCTCGAAAACAACGACGAATGCAACGAATATTATGAATGTGACGAATACGACCGCTACGACGAGTACAACTATTACAACGAATAGGACGTATACTAGTACAATGAGTATGAGGTACGCGACGAACGAATTGCGGTAAATGCAACAAATGGGACGAACATAGCAAATGCAACGAATTTGACAAAAACGACGAATGTTACGAAGACGGTGAATGTGACGATTGCGAGGAATGCAAGGAATGCGAAAATCCGTCGAGGACGACAGCTCGACAAACGCGACAAACGTGAAGAGTACGACGAACACAAAAAACACCACGGGTCCGATGAATACTAGTACAAAGAACGCGACGAAGACAATGAATACGACGCTTAGAACGAACGCGAGACGAGTAGGTCACGTTCGAACTGACAAGTGCCGCTCATGCAACGAATACGACGAGTATGATGATTACGACGATGATTAGTATGAACACAACCTACCCGACGGCTACGACAAACGCAAAAAAGCGCCGAATACGACAAATACTGGTGCGGTGAGTACGAGGAACGCAGTTAACACGATATGCGTGACGTATTCGACCAATACGGCGAATACTAGTACAACGAGTACGAGGAACACAACTAACACGACGAATGCGATGATGCGACAAACAACTGAATGCGACGAAAGCAACCAGTAACACGAATGTGACTAGTATCAGGTAATACGACAAGGAAGACCAACGCTACAAACTCAAATACTGCACGACGAATACGAATACTAGTACGATGAACGCGAACAAATGTAACAAATGGAACGAATTAGACAAAAGTGACGAATACGAAGAATGTTTCCAATGCGGTGAATGCGAGGAATGCGACGAACGCAACGAATACGAAGAGTACGTCGAGCTCAACGGCTAGGACGAATACAACGAACCCGAGGAACGCAAATAGTACGACGAACGCACAGAACGCGACGGGTTCGTCGAATACTAGTACGGCAAGTACAAGGAACGCTACGAACACGATTAACGCGATGAGCACAATGAATGCGACGAGCGCGATGAATGCAAGCAATAGGACGAGAATGATGAATACGAGGACGACAACTGCGGCGAATAGAGCGAACGCGAAGGGTAGGACAAATGCACAAGTAATTCACGTTTAACACGTTCGTACTTGAAGAACGTGACAAATGCGATTTTTCAAGGAATACGACGAGTTAAATTTTTACGACAAGGAACACAACGAACGCAAAGGGTACAGACAAACATAGAGAAGCGGCGAATACAACAAATACCAGTACGACGAGTACGAGGAACGCAACTAACATGGACAGGTAGCAAATACAGTATACGCACTGCCTTCAAATCGACCAGAACGCTCAGGGGAATTCTAACCAAAACCAAACCACACAATGAAGATCAAAATTCCAAGAATTGTGTATACAATCTACCATGCGAATGCGACAGGGCATACATATGAGAGAGCAGTAGACCATTCAAAGTGAGAACACAGGAACATAAGAACAACGTAAGGGCGAAACAGTGGCTCAGCGGTAAAGGTGTCAGACTTGTAAGTGAAAGGTACCAAGTTCGAATCTGAGTGCAGACAAGTGTTTGGGAAAAATATCATAACATATGGATTCGACTCAAGTGCGAAAACAGTCCTTCTCAGGACTAAGCCTGATGATGGAAGCAGAGTTCGCTTCCGAAACGTCGCGCTTAAAAAGCGAAAACTATGGAAATAGGTCAAATAACTGAACTTATTTCAAAATGTGCTCGGATTTATAGTGAAATTAGATTCAACAATTGGCAGCATTTAAGAGGACGTTTAGGTATTCATAAAAAGAACAGGGTACATATTGATCTTTTAAAATTATAAAATTTTATAAACCAGCTCAGTAAAAATCAAGTGATAGATTTTCAAATTCAAACAGAAATTAACCGTGGGACTAAATACTGGTAAGATGTTTTAGAACGAGTTGTCTATGCAACTGATTTGTTTTCTGAACAACATTTAGCTTTTCGTGGAAGCGATAATAAAATATTTGAGAATAATAATGGAAATTTTTACTTTCTCGTATACTACGTATACCAAGGGAAAGTATTGCAATCTAAAAAAAATTGTGAAATATTTGTTCGCAGATTTGGACAATTTTGTGTTCCCTGAGTGTAAAAACATTGATTCCCCGAAAAAAAATTCGTGTGTCTATCTGTGAGTCTGTGTGCGGCTATGAAACTATTTGTCCAATTTTAATGAGATTTGGTATGGGCACTATATCTGAAAGTTACGTATAAAACTGGATTTTCATAAAAATTAATCCGGGGCGAAATGAGGGTGGTTTTTTGGGGTGCATTTTCAAAACTAGAGCAAGAAAGTCTATCTTTGGTGAAAAGTTCGAAACCCTAAATCCCGATCGAACAAAAATTTTCGCACTATTTTAAATTCCAAATGGCGGCAATATGGCGATTTTAGTACTTTTCACTAAAAAACCATAAAATCTACTCGCACATGCTTTCGAACGATTTGTAAATATTTTTGAAACAAATAAAATGTTGCCCTTAATACGGGGTAAAATTTACCCTTTTTTTCAAAATTGATTTTCTCAAAAACGGCTCTGGTAAATTTTTTTAAATTTACATATTTTATAGTCACATATAACCAAAATATAATGAGCTTTATGAGATTTTTATCTTATCCAGGACCGGAGTTAGGAATTTTAAAATTAAAAAACTTCAATCCCTTATAACTATGTTTCTAATACAAATGAAATCTTGAAATTAAGCGATTATATATTAGACATAGAAGCTTCTAAAGTGTTATATTGGAATATTTTGGCGCTTCCGGTTTTGTCGAAAATAACAAGAAAAATTATTTTTTAATATTTTATGTCAGTTTTAAAAATAAGTCTAAAATATTTTAACGCTAATTTCTCATGCTATCCAAATTTGTAAAGATATGCAGTGCAAAATACAGGGTGAATAAGAAAAAAATAATTTTTGTGGGTAAGTATATCTCAATCATTATATTGCAACTTATCCGGAGTTAGGAATTACTGCGGACAACAGTTAGTTTCCTTATACGAGAAAGTGTTGTGCAGAAGTCCATCGGTCAGATTTTTAAAATGCATCGAAATGATTGCTAAATTCGATCAAAGTATGGCGGAACATAAAAAACGTTCTCAAGGAAACAATAATACCAGTTATCTGGGGAATAAAATTCAAAACTAAATAATTGGCTTAATAAGTGAAAATATAACATTAAAGATTGTTTCACTAGTCAAAGCGGCAAAATATTATTCGATAATATTAGACTGTACTCCTGACTCGAGTCACCAGTATTAAGATTTATAAATTAAAAAAATTGTACTGATATTTCTATAGAAGCACATTTTGTATCATTTTGACCTGTAAACGAGCTTTCTTTGTTCCTTGCTGCAACCACAGCTTTAATTTAGTAGATAATGGTGCGGTAAAAACAAACTCAGCGAACACATTTATTATGTCTTTTTTCATGCTCGACTAAGCGTTAGGCAATACTGAAATCTAACATATCGAATTTAACTTTAAAACCTTTAAACCGGTGGTCTAGTACTCAGATATCAACCCATCATTGGCGAAGAAAATTCAATATTTTTCATTCATCTCTGTTTGTGAGTTTTTTTGCTATAAGTAAGTTTAATATTGCCTCAAAAACTTTTAAAAAAATACATTTTGATGTTATTGAATGTTGTGCACACTTTTTAAAAGAATGTCGCTCCAATAACGGTTTTAATGATTTGCTACTTGTTGCAAAGGAAATGGCTAGGAATTTAGATGTTGAACCTACATTTAAAAATAACGGATTTTAAAACCACGAAAGGTAAAAAATCATTTTGGCTATGAATGTGACGATGAAACAATTGAAAATGATACTTTATATTTTAAAGGAAATTGTTTTTTAAATACTCTAGACATTGTGATAAATTCATTGACAAATGCTTTCCTCGTATTCAAATAATTTTAATGTTCTATGGAATATGGATAATCTCAAAACTTACTCTGAAAGGGAACGGTTGGAATTGCGTCCAAAAGTAGAAAAAGCTTTTACAGATGAAAGTCATAACGAACGAAACGTAATCGCTGTAGAGCTTGTTAAAGAGCTGCAGTATTTACAAACTTATGACACCAAAATTGATATATCATCGCCATAACAAATTTTAAATTTTATTTACATGAATACTTTGATGGATTCATTTCCTAATACAAGCATAGTGCTTCGAATTTTGTTAACTATGCCTGTTTCGGTTGCTACTGCTGAACGATCCTTTTCCAAATTGAAGTTGATAAAAAATTATTGAAGATCTTCAATGAGCCAAGAGCGTGTAAGTAGTTTAGCAACAATTTCAATTGAGGCTGAGTTGCTAAAAGGCAGGGCCGCCGGGGCCGTATCGGACCCTGGTATAGAGAAAAATCACGGGCCTCTTGGTGGTGTAGCAAAAAAAATGCGTCGGAGGGAAACAATTTTTGGGGTTCAAGGTTTAGCACAATGAATTTATGCAGCACTGCCCCAAAAATATTTGATTTAAAAATATGTTCCCTTGGATATTTTTAATATTTTAAATCCATAAGACGCACTACTTATGCTCATGCTATTGAAAAAGGAAGGAAGCATAAATAGGAATTGATCATATCACTGTTCAAGCTAAGTCACAGTAAAATTGAAATTAACAAAAGTCAGAATGAAGGGTATTAAGTAGATGGAAATTTATTTTTTGATCTCACTTAAACAGTTTTACTATTCGAGATTCATGGTATTTATGGGACAAAATAAATCATAATCGTACTCGTGAAAGAACCTTTTTTAAATCCTCTTTTTTTGTTGTTTATATTAAAGAACAGTATAACCAAACAAACTAAACTAATACAATCTACAAAACACGTCCACTACTGCTTACAAACTAGATAACTGTAATGCGTAGAAATTATTTTTAGGGGGCTTTAGGACATTTTTCAGAAGCTAAATTTTCAATAATTTTAAGAGAAGTCCCAGTTTCTAGTCATTCTGGACTCAATAACTAATATGCCAAGCGCACTTAACCGTTCCTGAACCATGGTAGATCTTAAAATAATTTTTATTCTAGAAAGGTGATTGAAAGATCGTTCTGCTTGGGCTACGGTTACAGGGAGAGTACAAAAAAGTCTTAATGCTATAACAATGTTTAGAAGCAACGTATATAATTTTAATTTATGAATTTCATTTTAAAAGTGGGGTAATATCAGTGTCCTGAAAATTTGCAGAAAAGATGCTTTTAAGATGTTTTATTTCTTCTTTGAATTAAGAATTGATATCTGCGTCGTGATGACTTTGAAGATAATTGGCGTACTCTTCAATTTATATATCTTCTAAACTTAAAAATTTCCATAACACTCTAAACATGTTCAAAATTTTGTTAGCTGGCTCAAACCTTGTGGATACATTTAAAATAACATCTAAAATTAAATAAAATACCTTTACTTTAAAGTATTTCTCCCCACTAATGTCTTCGAATGAATCATTTGATAATGTTTCGTCGAAAAACGCCTTTCTTTTACGTTTCTTTTTCGGATAGACGAGGGGGTACCCAAAAATGAACGGAATTATTTTTTAAAAGCTATATACTTTAAAATTTTTTACAAAACAACTTTATCCCCTTCAAAATACTCTCTATTACAACTCATACATTTGTCCCACCGGTGCTTCCACATTTTTTGTAGTCATATGTAGAAATGGCTGACAGCTCCTCCCTAGTTTTTTCTGTTGTTTTGTTTCTGGGTCATAACCATAGCACCATGACCCATCACCAGTAATGGCCTTTGACATAAAATCAGGATCAATTTCAAGCTCTTGTTTCAAAGCACACCATGTTTCAACTCGACGTTCTTTTTGATTGTCAGCCAAAACCCGAGGAACAAACTTGGCAGCAACCCGTTTCATTCCTAAATCTTCGGTTAAAATTCACTGAACCGAGCTTCAAGATACCCCACTAATCTGTGACAGTTGATCAATTATATATGGACGGTCTGTGAGCACAAGTTCTCGAATTTGTTCAACATTTTCATCCATTCGGGCAGTTGATGAACGTCGAGCACGAGGTTTATCATCAATCGTCATGTCGCCATTTTTACATAGAGCAAACCACTAGTACACAAGCTGTTTTCAACATTAAAACAGTTTCAACAGCATTTTACGCAGTAGAAAACAAAATTTCACAGGTGCACGTTATTCACTTAAACTTACCATCATGAAAACGAAACAAGAACAAAACAGCGCTGTCAAAAACAATCACTGCAGATGAACAGAAAAAGCCAGCTCGACAGGACAGGCGGCACTGAACTGGCATTGAGTTGCTCTATACACGCCTAGCGGTAGACATGCGTATTACACAAGCTGCGCCCACGGCAATTTTATTCCGAATAGTAAATAGTTTAATTGATATTTCTAAATTATCAGCTACTAGCTTACATTAATTTAAAATGTTTGCGCAACTATTTCTAATAATATTAGGATCTTCGAGCAATGAATTTAGATTTTTAGCCTCGCCGTCCAAAGTAACAGATACTGCTTGAAGAATAACACTATAATTGATAGCAGTAAGTACTTTTAGCCACGTCGAAGCAAGCCCTTAGGATGCATTCAAGCGAGCTCCAATAAGTTGCAATGCCATTTAATTATACATTAATTTTATTTTTTTAAATCTTACACCTGAAATATAGTAAAAAGATTCTGAATTATTCCAAAAAAGTACCAGCCTAAGAACAACATTCTGCTGCATGGACACTACACAAGTTCAGGCAATGACAACCGCAAGGAGACCATAAAGCAAGGGGATTGAGGGCCAAAATCTTTGCGTGCACATTCTTACACTGTCCGCTCATGTTGCTCCCATTATGATATGCAAATATTGCGTTTTCCAGAGTTTCTAAAATTATATCAGCTATTGGTTTTCCAAATTTTGTTATTGCATAGGGTAAAGTGCTATAATTTTTTTTTATAATATTTTTCAAAAACAACTTTAAATAAAAAAAAACTGGATTTCTAAAAATATCATTTTTTATTTTCTATTGTCCATGCGTTTCTTTTGACGTCCACATCTGTTGCACATATTGAGTTACATCGTACAGTTTTCATGCAACCACTTTCCACAAACTGTACACTGAATCCAATCATCTCTGGATTTGGTTGGATAATAATGTTCTCCACACTCAATGCAGTCGGTATCGTTAATGTCTGAAGCCTCATCTGAAGATGCATAAACTACGGATGAATCTTCTGAAGACGAAGTAGATAGTTTCTTTCTCCTTTTATATTTTTTCAAGCAGAGGGTTTTAGATGTACTAGGCGTACTGGAACATTTGGGCAGTGTTTTAGCCGACTTTTTATCAGATAGAACCAGACGTTTGACTCTATTCTCTGGAGAAGTTAGAATGATAGCGGACTGCTTCCTTTTGGAATTATTAACCGGAATAGTTGGCACAGGAGCAATCACTCTCAAAAGTTTAGACGGAATTTCTTTTTCTTCGGGCTGAATATTTGTTGCAGGATCATTTAGGATTACAGTACCGGCAGCTTCTTCGGAAATAACTTCTTTAGATTTAAAAAAAGATTTGTGGAGAGGCTGCTTGAGTCGTATGGCTGGACAAACATAAAAGTTTGCAGAAGCCAAGTCCAACAGTTCCACCGCATTGCAGTGAGAGGCATGACCATCCAATATCGATAATGCGTTACCGGTGCCTTTTCTTGGAATGAAGTATTCACGGAACCACTTCATAAATAAATCGCTGTTAATGTACGAGGTCTTCTGGTTCATATAAACATCGGACCCAGGAGGAAGTCCATCTAAAAAATCTGGTTTTTTGTACTTTCCCTTCATTATTAGGACTGGTGGGAAAAATGTCCCTTCAGCATTGCAGCATGCTATTAATGAAATGTTTTCTCCCTTTTCTGCACTCGTAAGAGAATATACATCTTTACTTCCCTTCGTGGCAACAACACGTTCTGCTTTATTATTGACTTGAATGCCTGTTTCGTCCATATTAAATATTTTGGACGGCTTATCTAATAAATCGTTTTCAGTCAATAATTCAAGCAAGAGATCAAAGTAATCAACAACTTCCTTTCGATTCGTTCCTTGCGCCCGTGCTAGTGAGAGACCTTCAGATTTTCTAATACACAGACTGGTGTTCCTTCTTAAAAAACCATTTAGCCAAACTTTTCCTGCTGACTAATCGTTGTCCGAGAAGCAATTCTTGATGTTTAACTTTTTAGCGAAACCAAAGCCATTTTTTTACGTCACTTCTGTTCGGTGCGAACCCCACTTTTCCCAGTGCTTGTATATGCAGGACCAACCTTCTTTCGTGTTCTCTGCTTAGTACTGGATTTCGACCTAAGTATTTTGCATCGCTGTTGGAGGCTAAATGTCTTCTTAAAGTTCTTGAGGGTATACCATACTCCCTACTGGCTTCGTTTACCCCCATCTGGCTACTTTTCACCTTTTCCATGGCTGTTAACATTGTAGCTTGGGACCGAGATGCTCTTGTTGTTTTTCTTACATATACTCTGCTCATTGTCTGAAAACAAGCAAATAATTAGAAGCAGCAGAACATCATATTTGACTGGGGTGTTTTATCACCAAACATGTGAGGCGTATTCGAAATCGGGTGTACAATACGCCTCACATAAATATTTCACAAACCAAATTTATTTTAACTACAACGGATACTCAAGGACGTCCACTTGTTTGTTTAGATGAAGGTCAAACAGAAAAAAGTTAAAGAAAAATGTTTTGGAACATAACAAAGGACATTTACTTCAACTATGAAACAAATGTTTGGCTGTACTTACCAAAGAATATTATTTTTTTCGGAAAAATACCAGCACATGAGTTTAACTACCGCATACAAAGTGACACACGTGTAACACGATCGGTGTTCTGCATAAGACTGAATCAGAAACAGAAATATGGCGTATTAAGAGCCGGGGCGTATTACACCACTTTACCCTATTCCAAAAATCTTTCAAAAACCTCGTATTTGTTATTTTTATTTAGCCAGACATATCGTAAAATAAGTGTTTTTTGTTCATCATGAGAAATATCTGGAGTAGCGTTAACAATTACGGAATAATGTTTTCCCAGCTTTCTCTCATTAAAATTTTTTTCCATGACGTATTCAGCATAATGTGAAATAAATTCATTTTGGATGTCAGCCGAAAGATAAGGAATTCGCAAACGGTTGTTCCTTGTGAGGATAAAATAAAATAACACGAAGAAACCTCTCTAATACCTGTTTCCACTTTTCTTTTTCCTTTTCTAAAGCTTTAAAAATCAAGCTAACAATAGTCTTTTTATTAAGAATATTTTGTTCCATACTTCGCCGTTCTACATATGACGAGCGATGACTGACGCTATTTTCATGTTCAGGTCACATAATCTTCTGTAGCCATTTGAAGAGCTCCTTCCATTTTCAGTAATAAAACGAGAAGATACATGCGCATTTGCCAATTTATAAAATAACCGGCACGGAAAACAAAATAATGATTGCTTCATAGAGCAAGTTAGCCAGTCTCTTGAAACAACCATTTTCCATATGCAAATTTAATACGTATTTGACAAATTGCATTCGCTTGTGATGGAATGGGCTCAGGCCCTTTTCTCACAGCTTCTTTTATATCGGTACGAGCGGGGTTCATCTTCAAACTGCCTATATCAAAATATAGGACGTTCTCGATATTTGAATAGTTACTTGATACTAGTTGAACTACTTGGGATGGAGCGTAAAGGTGCAGATACAAGCTCGGGCAATGTTAAATCGGAGAGGATTTCCCAACCTCGGTTACATTGATTTTTGGTTTTTTTCAGGATACAAACCCAAGGATTCTTTCTCCTTTTTTCACAAGCTCCACCCTTTGCTTTTGCTTGCGTTTTTGAAAACCTGATTTATGATGATAACTCATCTATAAAAATATATTAGTATTAAAAACTAAACCAGTGAGTAAT
This sequence comes from Vesta saturnalis, assembly GCA_036346205.1. Taxonomy (NCBI): domain Eukaryota; kingdom Metazoa; phylum Arthropoda; class Insecta; order Coleoptera; family Lampyridae; genus Vesta; species Vesta saturnalis. The sequence continues at coordinate 1,928,168 of JARFJB010001983.1, forward strand.
AAATTTCTGAAACGAAACATCTACCAAAACAAATACTAGTAAGGAAAACAATAATTCGGTAACGCTAGCAAAACAATAAAACCTTGTTTTGAAATGCGTACTTCCTGTTTCTTGCCTCGGGTTTGTCAGATAAAATTGCTGTTTTTACTGCATTTAACATTCGATTTTTATTTTTATCCAAATTATGCCAAATAACGTGAAAAGTAATAATTATTATTATTTATAAATTATAAAATATGTTCAACGATGCGTCGTATTTAAATGTCCAATAATTGAATTAAAAATAAAAATAAACCATCATACAAGTATCTCGCGCGAAGGGAGTGGCTATCCTACAATCAACCGAATCTACTCAAGCGCGCACTTGCACTATGCCGGCAAAATATAACACGAAATAGCGGAATAGGCCGTGTAGTGGCGTACTGCGGTGTTGCCAACTGTAGTTGTTAATTGGAGCACAATTTTATAGTTATTAAAGTTGTTTATATATAATCAGCGTATTACATTAACTGGAACAGTGAATTAACTCCAATCCTGGATCCCCGGCACGCGCCCCATAAGCCCGGGCCCCGATAAGTTGTATGCTTTCACCTCTTTCTCATCGGCTCTGTTAAGAGGTATCGAAGTAGATGATTTAATTAAACAATATGCCAAGCTTAAAGCTCGAAAAGTTCAGTTATTTGATTTTTATTTGCATTAAATCCATATTAATTAACGTAATAATTATAAATGCTAAAATGCGTTTGTTTATAATTTTGTTTTGGTTATGGTTATGTGTTACTGACGTATTTTAATTAGTGTTTTGTTTTTATATTTTTAATAAAAAATATATACTAAAACAAAATAATGCCTAAAATCTGATGGTAAAAAATAAAATAGTGGTTTATATGACTTTCCAAATTTCGACCAGGTTTGCACGAGCCTGTGTCCAATAACGTAGAAATTAGTAAATTTCTGATTAATTACAAGAAGATTCTTAAGAGATATTGCATTTCTTTGCATACTGAGTGAATAAATACGAAGATGTATTTATTTAATGGAAAAATAATGTAAATATTTTTTACATTTACCAAAAAAACGAAAATTGATAGATCATAATTTAGACATTGGGAATTTTGATTTTCTAATCAAATGGAATTTTTTGGCAATAAATAAAGCACAGTTATCTTCAAAAATTAGTTTACAGTAATTTTTAATTACAAAAATGGCAGTTTTAAAATTGAAATATTTCGGGTATCAAAGACATTAATTAAAAACTTGTTAGCACTGGCATTTAAAAACGTTAGACGAGACTTTTTTTAATTATTTTGAACTTTCTAACAATTAAGAAAAAGTAAATATTTAAATTTCACTTACAATTAAACAGTAAAATTTTTAATTTATATAAACAAAACTGTCTTAATTACATTCAGTTATAATAACTGTACTAAATTGGACATTTAAAATCTAATTAGATAATTTAGTGTGATGAGGCGTGAGAAGTTAAAAAATTTTGTTACGTGTTAAGAATTGTAGACTATATTAATTGATATTTTTAACCGTAAATTTTGGAATTGTTAAAATCGCGTATAGACATAGCGGTCTGTGTCCATAAACCGAAAACAGCATTACGTCGTCCTTCCTTCTTTATATACAAATAAAGAGGAAGTTGCCGAAGGAAGTTGAAGGCCTTTAACGTTATTAGAACAATACACGCACGACCTCTATTGTCTTATCTTTTTCGATATTATTTTTTATAAACCGAATTAACGGTACTTATACGTGATTTACACTGTTAATAATTGAAAAGCGGTGCGTTTTAAGTAGCGGTAAAATAATAAAGTTGTAAATGTTGTAAATGTTCGAAATGCTTCTTTGATAGAGGTTATAAAAGAAACCGAAAAGTGAAAAAAGGTAATAAAAATATATGTAGTGTTATAGATCTCTGCCAATGACATAAGTCACATTCATCCATGAATAAATTACGAAACTTTTATTACAACTTGACATTTAAAAGATGAATTTTGAATGGAATTTTCAACAATTTAAATTTTTACAAATAGTTCAACATACCCTCCTTTTGCTTGATCATCAATTTTCTAGATTAGTTGCAATAATGATGGCATACAAGGCGCGCCGCGCCGATTCTGAGTCGACTTCTTAGTATATTAGGCCCGTTGTTTATGACATATCGGGTAGCTCATTAAGAGAGGTCACCGGCTGGATCTCAAAATTCGTAAGGTTTAGAATTTTGGGAAAAACATAACTTAGTAGTAAACCTGGCCAAGAGAAATTACTGGCAATTATTTTTAGTTTTCTAAAACAATCGGTAAAGGGTGAAACCCTAAAGACAAATGTAAAATGTGAGTTTTCCAAAAATATCCCTACTGCGGTACCAATCGATGTTTTACCGATGTTATACCGCCATACATAAACCACGTATAAAAAATTTAATTTTAACCAAAAAAAGTCTAATAGAGATGTATCCGATAATGCTTCCTAAGAACGTTAGAGTCAAAAATGTCCGCCAGAAATTAGTTTTTGCTTTGTATCTCTAAAACCATTTAAGATAAATTTATGAATATTGTCACCGTGTGTAGGGATCTTGGTGTAAAACTAAGATTTTTTTAGTTTGGTTATAATATATTAATGGGAAGTTCGGAATATTCAGGTGTGTGGTTAGGAAGCACTGATTTAGTCCTTCGGATTTATTGATAACTGTTGTAAATTATTCGAATTCAGATTAATCATTATTGCGTTTTTTTTTTGTTTTCTAAATATAGTGAAGTATAAAAGTTGCCGCGCATTATTGGAATAGTTGTTTACGCTTATTGATGAAAAATTATTAAAGAAAGTAGTTTTTATTTTAGTAGATATCGGATAATCCTATTATTAAGTAATTATTGATTTGTTAGCTTAGTTTTTAAGTGGAAATGGCGTCATTAAAAATTTGTTTCTTTGTAGCTAAGATTACTCTACGAAATCATGTATTTGTTGAGGATGATGTAAAGACGCAATACTTAGAACTCAGTTTAGATAAGCAATTAAAATTAGTTGAGTTGATCGGCCTATTTCCACAGTTTTTACTCTTATAGCGCGAGGTTTCGGAAGCGGGCTGCGTTCCGTCCTGAGAAGGACTGTTTTCGCACTTGATGCTTTTATAGCGCGACGTTTCGGAAGCCTACTCTGCTCCCGTCATCAGACTTAGTCCTGAGAAGGACTGTTTATGCACTTGAGCTTTTATAGCGTGAAGTTTCGGAAGTAGACTCTGCTTCCCTCATCAGGCTTAGTCCTGAGAAGGATTGTTTTCGCACTAATATGAAACCACAGTTACAAAACACTTGAAACCATAGTTAAAAAACACCTATAATACAGAAGGAATTAAAAATTAGGCGATTATTATTTTTATAACGTGGTAAGCTAGGGTGATTTTCCATGGTAGGGAGATGACGAAATCATATCGAGTTTCAAATCTTTACGTTGTAGCCTGTTGCACCAAGTTTTTGCTAATGACGTATTTTCTAGATCGTGTTCACAAAAATTCTCTTTAACGCGTCTACGGTTTAAATGAATCTCTGTAGGATAATTGAAAAGGGGGATTCTGTCGCTGGTCGTGTGAGAGAAGATACTCGGTGGTTAGAATGGTAGCGATGATTAAACCCTCTTTTAAGTTGGGTGTGTATCTGACTAACGTGTTGAGCAATGAAGTTTTGAGGGTGGTAATGCCGTTTGGCGTTGGCGTTTAGTTTTAGAGAGTTCGCAGATTAACACCTCATTTTGTGTCGTTTTGTTTCCCCAGTGCACTAGCTTCACTCAAGGGAAAGATAATCGTGAACAGCTTTGTTAAACGTTTAAATAATTAAGAGGATTAGTTCAATGAACTTGTGATTGTGGACGGGTATTAGTTGGGCAGGACGTAACTGTGATTATTATTATTGGTACTAACGAAAAGTAAGAGCTATACTGTGGTGCTTTAGAGCATTGCGTTTCACATTCACCCTAGGGACTTAACGAGGAGTCCGAACCTTAGGTGGTGCAAAAGGTAGGTTCAGCTATTTTTCATTGTTTTATGCTAGTGCAGCTCTTTTGTTCGCGAACTTTTTACCCTGGTCAAGTCAGAGTGGCGTCCAAACTATTACCTGATTAGACATTCCGATTAACGTAGCTACATTTTTTTAGTAAAATTCACTTCTCAACGACGAGTTAGTCAGCCCTTGCGTTTATTTGCCTGTGCGGTGTTCTAATACCGTTTGAACTCGTTACAATTTTGGTGCAAACATTAGTCATAATCATGAGGTCGATTCAAAGGTAAAATTTTTCCAAATTACTAGTCAGGGGAATACATACAGAGGATCGGTAAAACTAATTTTGGCCTTATAGTTTAACCTTATTTTTATACATCTTAGAATCCAGTTTACCATGGAAAAGGAAATTAATGGAAGTTTACCATTTCTTGACATACGAATATCCACTATCTTTTAAGGATTACAGAAAGCCAACACACACTGACAGATACCTTCATAAATTATCAAACCACAATCAGCGTCAAAAAATTTTAAATTTTTGGAAGATGAATATAAATATTTAACAAGCTATTGGATATTCACTTAAAGATATTCATAATGTTATTACATCTGCTAGTGATAACCATAACGAAAACCAGTGCTTAATGTTGGCACTGCTTTTCTTTCTTTTGTAACTAATGCCATAGATAGAATTGAATAAATCCAAAATCGTCTGGCATTAGGACTTTTTTTTTTGAAACCTGCAAGAAAAAATGCAGAACATTTAAGGTCACTTAAAGATGTTTCAAACCCATTATCATCTTCCGGAGTGTATAAGTGATCTTATTCTTGTGGAAAAGTGTACATTGGAACCATGAAACGTAGCTTTGATTCAAGACGTAAAGAACATATGAGATTTTGTGGATTACGTCAACCAGAGAAATCTGCGGTAGCTGAGCATGTTTTAAATAATTTAAAATATTTTGGTAATATGGAAATACTGTCAAGACAAACTTCAATAGACAAGAAGAAAGTCTCCGTTTAAATAGGTTTTGACTAGATCTTTAATTGGTATGTCAAGTATCTATTTGCGAATGCTTTTATCAATTTCAAATTAAAGCTTTTACAACTTTGCTCTTACATCATAATTTGATTAAATTTAGTTAAATTGACGCTTTGATTATGTCATTTTTCACTGTTAGCATTCGACCGTTAGAGGGTGTTCTGATCTGTCATCTTCAAGGCAGTTTAACAGTATTTAATTTATTAAGGATCTGTTGTTCTTTACTAAAATTGTATTCCATATTTGGCTTTATACACGTTTATCAAACTGTTATATGAATAGTACGCTTCTGTTTCCGTTTCCGCTTTTTCATTTTAGTAAATTTGTTTTAAGACCTTAAACAATTCTAAAAGATTTTACTACTACTGGGGAGGATAACTGTAAGTGTTATCGAAACGTATAGAATTATATAAATATAAAAATATTCATTCCTTTCCTCTTTTCCGAATTTTAATGGTTTTCGGTTAAAAATCAGGTGAACAATCTGGTTTGTGCAAATTTCTTAGTAGGCTTCGAGAACAATAATTGAGAATTTGTTTGTGTCAAAGTTCGGCAGTCAACTTATTTAGTGGAGATTGGACGCATTTTAAGTGCGTTTATGCGTAGTCTGTGCGCTCTTCATGCCAGATATTTACAGTACAGCTTAATACACGAATATTATCCTTGTTTACTGCAGTAGTTGAGTACGTCCGTAGATATCCTCTAAGAATAATATCTGACAGATTAGTGCTTTCCAATACTTTTCAACGCATAAGAGAAATGGGATCAACTTCACCGCGATCGCAAATAGATCAAATTTTAGCACCCCTTCATAATAAAAGAAAACAAATTATTTTAGGGCACTTAGATGAAATTCCTTCTCGTAGCATTAGGAAATATTCTTTACAATTAGGATATTTGTAGAGCACTATGATCAGGAACCTTGAAAATAGATGGTCATCACTCATAATGAATATCATCTGCAGAAGGTTTACAATTTTCTGCCTGGTAGCTTGCCACGAACAAGAGAATTTTTCGAATGGTTCTGAGGACAAATAATAAATGATGTTCTTTACTCACGGAAGGCGATTTACACTGATGAAGAATCTTTAATTTTCAAAATCAATTTTGGTTTAACGTTTTGATGGAATTACTCAAAGGTTGGTGCATATTTTCTGTCAAAGTGACCAGCTTTTGTTCATTTATTGGAAAATCATTTTGAATTAGTTTTAGACGACATGCCTTTAAATAATAGAGCAAACAGATTGTTTAAATTAGACATTACACATTATACTTTACCAGTCCGGCGATAGCTGCACCACAATTTTCCCGAGAATTTGGATTGGTTGCGGTCAAGACTGCCCCCACTCCTGGCTCGCCCGCTCTCTGGACTTAATTCCTTTAGACTTTTTTGTACGGTCCGAACCGGTCAACGACGAAGCTGCTCTCCGTGAAAGGGTTGTTCAAGCAGATTACAACAGTAAAGTGTCTCGCAGCTGCGCAATCTGTCGTCAGTGCGAACTTTATATTGAAAACGGTGGTGGTCATTTTGGGCAGTTTTTATGATTTTTTGAAACACAGTCGTATTGTAATAAAATAATAAATCCTTTAAATCGAGACGCACTTTCTTCTCTTCTTTTTTAAATTATTATTAATACGTAATTAATCATAACAATCTAATTAACTTTGTCTGAATTTCATTAAAGATTGTAAATGGTTTTGGAGACAGAAAGCGCACACGTAAACACGCACCAGCGCACGTCCGCACGCACGCACACACGAACACACGCACCCACCCACTCAACGATCCTCCGACCTACCGACCGAACCACCCACCCACCTACCCACGATTAGATCATTGCTCGGCAGTCAACGGACTCAGTTTGAACATTTGATTTACTATCGCTTTTTTTATATTCAGGGTACCTTTGTTACTCTTTCAATATTTAGTTTTTCCCAAATTTTGATGTTGTGTAATTAATTAATTTAGTTGTGATTGAGTCGTAATAAATATTTTTTTATTCATTTTTTTTTCAAAAATTGCAAAATTTTATGACTGAATCTAGAAAAATGACAAAGAAGTATATGTGCCATTAAAAAAAACAAGTGGGTTGCAAAAAAAGACATCAACAAACTAAGAAAGAGTGCTTAGTAATGAACCAAACAGCGTTTGCATTGAACATTTTTTTATAACTTTGGTAATAACATAGTTAAAGCCATTACTTGATACCTTTGTTCCACCCTGTATATAACACCTTCTGCAAATCAGCTGACAAAAATATATCCTCCTTAGTGCACGGCAAGACGTCTTTTTGATTTTTCTCGCGTAATCGTTACCTTGTCGTAATGTTTTTTCCAATTGTAGCAAGCAATCTAGATTTTGACTGGTATCTTTCCTCGTGGCCTAATGAGGTGAATGATATGTTTATATCACATGCCTGTTTACGGTGCAGCTCGTAAGATACTTTAAGGTTGAGATGTTTTGCTATGAAACCTTTATGCAATAATGTGATATAGATACCACTGGGGAAGTATTTCTTATGAGGTGCATGCTGTCTTCTGTAGTGCTACATCGTAGGACGAATTGAATTAATATGCTCTACTATCAAATCTCTGTCACTCATCTTTGGTGAAGGATGTCACAGTTTAATTGGGTGGGGGTGCTAATTAAGAAGAATCTCTATTCGTTGTGACGTTACGAATTTTTCTGTCATTTTGTAAGCTACAGACAAGTGCAGTCCGATGAAAAACTTCTTGCATTTTTGACGTCTATTTCTTTCTTTCCTTTCAAAAAGTACGATACTATTTAGTTCATTCTAGACTAATCAGGCGTTATTGTTTCTCCTTTAATTTTCTTTCTAAGTGGTATTAAAACGAACGCCTTTATTGGTCGTCTTTGAAATTTCAAAAGTCACGATTTATTGTTTTCTGTCGTTCAAAACTAATACGGGTTTAGGACATTCCGCCGAAACACCGAATTGAACTAAAACAGCGACCATTTCGCCGGCTGCGCTGAACGAGATTTAGGACATTTCGCCGAATACTCAAAACTCCGACACTATATTTTAAATGTCTAAAACGTCGAACGTGACGACCGTTTCGCCGACTGCGCTCATTCCGCCGAATTTTAATATTTTACCATTACGCCGTAAGTGACCAAAACGTCGAGGATCATTACGGCGAATGCATCCATTATATCGAATCTTAATGTTGGACCACTATGCCGACGATTTGATTAAAGCGTCGAATGACCAAATGCCGATACGATTATTTTCTATGGACCGGTCCCAACGTAATTTAATTTTTTTTTATCAATGACAATAACCTTTTCTTCAGATGGATAAGCACGATGTTGGATATTATCTACCGTTTCTTAACATTTTCCCTACTCGGACTCGCATATAATTAACATCATTATGCAGTTAAACACTTGGATATAATAACGTTTTGGAAATTCGACTCTTTGGTCATTGTCGGCGTACTGGTCCAGCATTAAAATTTGGAATAATGTGCACATTTGGCCGAATGTTCGGCGGCGTTTTGGACCATTATAATATAGAGTCGGCGTTTTGGGAATTAGGCGGAATGTCCAGGTCCCGCTAAGCGTTACAATCGGTACCCTTAAATTTTTATCGACATGAGGGTTGTGGCGGAATACGATGTTTTTCTTTTTTGAACCGCTTTTAATTCCATCGGTTCTGCCAGTGGAACTTGTGAAACATGTAGTTTTTTTTCCTAGGTTAGCCTTTTTTGTAATCATTTGTTTTTTTTTTGTTAATTCCAGCGGTTATCGCGATACTCAACAATAAATCTCTTATCACACGCTCGGTATTATTATACTCATTCGTGGATACTTCTTCAGATCCACAATTGTAATTTTGCTTTGGTGTATTATTCGTGCTTCTACTATTAATACGATATTCACTTATTTTCTGTAATAGTTGCGTATTTAACGCTAACGCTACTAAGTTCTTCCCTCTTGCATTCATAGCAATATTATTACGCGTAAGCGCATAACTATTTTGAAGTTACACGTTTTGAAATTACAGAAGCATCAACTGTGTAACGCAACTGCATACAGAAAAACAGTAAAATGCAGTAAGTTACCACAATATTCACGGTGACTTGTATTAGAGCTTACACAGCACCACGTGATTTTATAACCACCGCCACAGTAATCTAACTTGTAGAAGCTTAGGGACTAGTTTAGCTAAGACGTTAACACATGTTCTTCGTTACGACTTATATGTCGCCTTCTGAGCGATGGATAGTTCCTGTACTTTGTAAACGTAGCGCTAACCGAGCCCATCTATTATAGTGCTGCCTACGAGGGATGTTCAGAAATCTTGCATCAATTGTTGAATTTTGTTCAGAATAAACCGCGAGAATATCGATAACCTCTTTATTTAAAAAGGGCATGTTTAAACTTTTTTATCCTGCCGTTTATTGCAAAAAAAAATAATTGGAGAAACGTTTTCTATCTATAACTGTGGAAAGGCAAAGTCATACCGACTCAAGGTTTTGGTCAGTTTTTTAAATTTATGTAATGCTTTAGTTGTTAACAAGACTATCATTGTATTTTTTTTTAAATGACAAAAGTATACGACTTCGTCGTATTACGCTGTCTAGCGAACAAGAAAACAATTAAATTGATAATTCCGATACTATAGTGATTGCCCTAATGGACACCGTTTTGAACAAAATTTCGTTTATTAACATTGGTTTAGCTGTAAGAAAGTTATTCTCTTTTGTACTATCAAACATTCACCCCTTCTCTTTCAGATAAGAACATTGCTTTTAGAATCTTCTTTCTGCTTTGGTTATCAGTGCATATGCTTGTCCTGTTCGTTTTAATATTGAACCTCAAACATTAAAACTGTACTAAAATAAACTTAAAATAGAAACTTTGGAAATAATTATGATACATTAAGGAATGATGAAATACGTTATTCCTATAAACATAACGTTTCATATTACTAATGTTCGTCTCGACACTTGCCGTTAATATAACATTCATTTAAATCACAGAGTACTTAATATAGAATGGACTACATGACGTTACAGACTGGTGTATTTGTATTCAAGTTCAACCACACAAATTATCCTGAACAGGTATCTTTTACCTTACCAATTAGTAAATCAAACAAAGTTAGGAACCTTCAATGCGAAGTAACTGGTGTTTAACAGTTGAGTAGTAACACTTATTACACCTATATTTCTAAAATTATTTATTTCATATGTCGTGTAAGTGTTGATACATAAACTCAACCTTGTTGATGATGTGCGACTAATTACGAACACATTGTATGTTTAACTATGTAATTAAATTAGTAAAGGAACAAGTGCAAAAACCTTCTCCTTTGGACACAGACCATAGATGGGGAGTACTAAGGGGAGGCTTACCTCCTGATTTACTCTGCATATGGGACCAAAGTTAGCTAAGCAGCTGAGAAAAACAAGTCATACGGAAAGCACAGAAGGACAGATACACGGATGGACCCTAGCGTATTTTTTAATGTTTATTAGGCAATCAAGATTACTAAAAGTTAACAACTTGTTGTATGAGCAGCAGTTTATTTTGGTCGCAAAATATTTTAGAAATCATTTAAAGAGGAATGAAACAAGACACGAAATGAAGCCGATGACGATGACAAAGACTGTTACTACGAGTATGATGATAATGACGATGATCACATCTCGAATGACACTGGCACACAGAAACTGCTAGCCGCAGTGGTAATGGCATCGTTACTGAGTGTGAATGAGAAAGTTGCATTGTCTGAATGATACTAACACAATGATACAGACTCAATAAAATATATATATATATATATATATATATATATATATATATATATATATATATATATATATATAGTAACACCACTGCAGTCAGCGGTATATTAACAGTGGATGATACTGACATTAACACAAAAAATAGCAGTGGCATTGGCTGTAGCAGTGACATTGACTGTAATAGGGGCAGTGATAGTGACAGTAACAGTAAGTGGCAAACTAACAAAATTTTGTTACCTAAAATCATATGTTAGTAATCTATCCTTGTTTAGTTTTACATGATACTTAACTGCAAATTTTTCCTTAATGGTGTTCGATGTGAATTTAGTCAATATTCCACAAAACACAAAATTGACTGACTCATTATTGAAGAAGAACTCCTAAAACGCCCTTTTAATTGAGGCATAAATATTTTTGGACATTATGCTTGCGGTTTTTGGAAAGCGACGACTGAAAATGTTAGGAAGAAATAATACTGGTCGATTTATTGCGACGTTGACATTTAAAAATAAGTAGTTTCACTAATCTTCAAAACATTTTTATTCAATAGAAATAAAGAAGATCATAATAATATTATTGGATACTCGAACTTTGTAAAAGAATACAATGATGGCGCTCTTTCAATCATTCGGCACTTTTTCACACTTAAGGTATACGTTTAATAATTCACACAATCTTTGTATAAGCTTTGCAACTCCATATTTTCGCCTTTCACCAGTGATTTTTTTCACGCCTGCCCCTTTACCGTTTTTCAACTTTCCTATCTCATTTAATCTAATATCCTTCTCAGTTTCATTCATTATTCCTTCTACATTCTCCTTATTAAACTCTTCAGTCTTATTTTCCTCACTACTGTACAGCTTTCCGAAATATTCTTGTTAGCATTTCCTCACTCCACAATCGTCTCATACCATTCCGTTGCTCATATTCACCACCCCTGCAGGATTCTGTCTTGGGCCACGTTTTGTATTTTTGCCCCATTTGCAAAAGATCATTGTACCACTGTATAAGGGTAAAGGGAATAAGAGTGACATCGCAAATTACAGAGGAATGTTTGCTCAGTGTACCTGGTAAAGTATTTGGAAAAGTACTGATTGATAGAGTACGTGATACTACCCAAACTAAGATTTGGGCAGTTCAAAGGAAGAGGACGTGTTGATTAGATAGTTGCTCTCCAGCAGGTGATCGAAAAGTGTTTAAGTGTAAAAAAGGAGCTGCCCTGTGGGTTTGTAGATCTGGAGAAAACGTACGACAAAGTGAATGGGGTGAAGCAGTGGGAAATATTAAACGCATATGGCGTAAGTAAAGGATCAATAAACGGAATAAGGCCAGTGTATAGCGGTAGCCGGGCATGTGTTAGTATGAGATAAGGTGTGAGTGAATACTTTAATACCGAGCAGGGAGTGCCATAAGGCTCCGTGATGTCATCATGGTTGTTCAATGTATACATGGATAAATTTGTTAGGCAAGCATGTATCGATACAAATGGTGTAATGGTTGCTGACGAAAATGTACCAGTTATGGTGTATACAGATGACACAGTGTTATTAAGTGAGAATGCGGATGAGCTACAAACTGCTCTGAGGAAGTTTGATATAGTCTGTGAGAGCATGGACCTAAAGGTAAACGTGAACAAAACAACGATTGTGGTGTTCAATCGGGAAGGTGAAAAGGAGAGTAGAGTATTCACCCTGCATGATGAAATTGTGGAACAAGTGGACGAGTTGGTATATCTGGCTAGAATCTTCACTGCAGATGGTACAGTGGATGGAGAGATTGGACCACGGGTCAATGCTGGAAGGAAAGTGATTGAAAGTAATGGCGTGTTTGTCCCGTCAGTACTGTATGGAAGTGAGACATGGGTATGTCAAAAAAAGCACGAAAGTAAAATAACTGAGCGTATAATGAAGGAGTGTGGCGGAGAAAAGGCGATGATAGATAGGTATAAAAGTAGTACACTGCGCTGGATTGGTTACATGGAAAGAATAAACAACGCAAGGTTAACAAAGCAGATTTATGCGGATGAAGTTAGAGGATAGGCCGGGCCGGTAGACCGCGTAAAACCGTAAAACTTTGATTAATGCAGTAGAATGTATGATAAAAGAAAGAAAGATATGGAATCTTAAAAATAAAAAGGCATGTGAGAAACAATGTATGAATCTTGCGGAAGTTAGGGAGGTCTGCAGGAATAGAAAAGCATGAAGAAAGATGTGTTAATAAACTAGACAAGGATTGTTTTGACTACCCCGATGGGAATGGTGTGAATGTTATGTTATGTTATGTCGTTATGAGGATCTCAATATAAGTGTAGAGTGAAATTTTATTTACTACATCACACAGTTTTAAAGAATCTAGTAGTACTACACATTTGCAGTTTTTGATGATTCTACGAAAACCACTGCCGGAGTAGGCTTAAATGGCACGTTTGGTGGGTTCCACAAATCAAGCTGACTTAGTATCCATTTTACTCCGTTTTCGAGTTTTTAAATACGTGTTCTACGCCGATGTGACGAAAATGTATGGAATCGTATTAATTTCTCCAGAAAATCGAGCATTTCAGAGAATTCTTTGAAAAATGATTAATCTGAACCAATTAGAGCTTTCGCTCTCAATACAGCTTCCGCTGTTTTTTAGCAGTTTGTAGTTTGCCTTAATTAGCGTTCTACGAATAAATGGAAATTCCTTTAGCATCTGATGTCATTTTAAAACATGTTGATGACCTTTTATGGTTCAAATAACTCTACGAAAGCAATTGAACTACAAAAACAAATAATTATCGCATAAGTTAAGAATGAATTTAAATTAATAAAATGGCCGTTTAATAATAGTAGATTATTGCCAAATACAAGTAAAATTAACAATCATTAAAATAAAGAATCAAAAACTAAACTATTAGGAATCTTTAAAATGTGAATGACACATTAGATTCGACTATTAAAACATGTCAAACGGAAGTTGTAACAAAGCATGTTTTTTTCAATAGCTCAATCATTTGATTTACTGGGGTTTTAATTAAGTAATTATCAATATAAAAATTATGTTACAAAAGCATTGGTCATTATAAACAGATTGTATATTGCACATCCTAAAGTTTGCAGGTGCAGCAGCATTAAAGACGTCAACTTGTTACACGCTCAATTCACATTAGGTATCGCGTAACCTTATCAAAATAAACGAGTTGCCGACTAAACTGACAGGAGAAAGCTGTGGGTGTTAGTAAGGTGTAAAATATCTGAAATACTGCTTTAAACTTCACACTTATATGTCATTAGTCGCCACTATAATGGAAATTTCTCGATTTTCGGTAAAACATCCTGGGCGAAATGTTAAAAATCCTGAATGATGGTAGAAAATAATATGTGCCCGTTCGGTCAACTGCTAACTCAACTTCAAATAAGAAATTCGTAATATTCATTTTAAATTTCAAAAAGTACGGTAAGCTCCGTTTAAATAAGCTCAGTAAATTTATCCAATCTAATCCAAAAAAAAAAATTAAAATACAAATTTTGAAACATTAAAGTATAAAATTATTAACGACGCTTTTTAATTTTTGCATTTTGCATCAATAGCAATAACTTCATAAACCGAATTCTGGAATGTACTATAGTACAAAGGGTAGTAGGATCACTTATTCGCGGCTAAATGATTTTTTGAATCGAAATGGACGTAGTGATTTATCAGTTTTGAGTGATCTTTCACTTTAGCCGAAACTTACATTAAATAAAAGTTTTCTCGAGCAAACTATAGGTACACTTTCAATAAATGTCGAATTAATTCAGTAGTCATAAATTAGTGTTTTCTGCGACAGTAAAAAAAAAGAAATAGATATTCAAATGAATTTAGATGGGGCAGGTTGTCAACAATGTTATTTCAAGCTATGGGAATATCTAATACTGACATTAAAAGCAAAGAAGAGTAACGAAAATACAATTTTGCAAATCTACTATGTTTATATGTATATAAACCCAGTGTCTTAACTAGACCTGCTCTATTTCAAAATCTAACTTAAACTATTCACAAAATACAGAAATGATTAAATACTGAAGATTTCCCAAAATGGTTAATTAATATAGAGAAAGGCTAAATTTATTAATTTCCGTTAACGCGAACTAACCTACTAGACGTTGGAAGAACAATTCCCGCCATTTACCTGTTTCTTACGATATCTCAGGATAGGAACAAGATATCGATTTGCAGTTTTCACTGTTTTATTACTAATTTAGTCTACTTTTTAAAGACCTACTTACATTTTTATGCTTCCATTTAAAATTGTAAAGAGAAAACACAATATTAAAAAAATATTAAAACAGCGCCCTCTAGCATTTATGTTATTAATCAAATTGCTTCAAATTTACAAATTTTCTATTGTTTAACAAAAGCTCTTTCAAACAACATCAAGTTTATTAAAATCGGTCAAGCAGAACCTGAATTAAAGACATTTTTTCGTGACAAGGTTCCCACTCTCCCTCACCCCTTATTTGAAGACATAGACTAAAACTTGTCAAATAAAAAATATGCAGAATTTGTCGAGGAATCTGATTATAATATTTAATATGCCCCTTAATTGAGTAAATTTTGAAAAATTTTGCTTTTTAAAATTTTAACTGTCAAATACGCCCTCTAGCGGTGGACCTACAATTCTGAAAATAATTTCCAGGCGTTCCTCGAGGCCACTTTTTTTATCAATTTTTTTTTCTCGAACCTGTGCTATAATCCATTACTGAAATATGGCCGACGGCCGTTCTTAGTTGGCCACCCGGTACATAAAAATACGTAAAACGTGTAGAGCTTTTATATGGATGTTTGCACGCCGCGCCAAACATGTCTTACCCTATTGACACCTTTTTGGTGCTGGTATCTCAATTTAAAACGCCATTCCCCTATGTAAGTTACATTGTATACATTATTGCACTAGGAACTATTGAAGTTTCGTTACTATAAAAGATATATTTTTTTACATATTTTGGCAAATTTCGAAATCGAACTTGTTAAAAATTTGTGTACTTGTACAAAATAATATTTTTTATATATGATAACTGTGAAATTGATGTGTATGTATTTCTGTATAAAATATTTGTATAATTTAATTTGTTGTGGCTATTGTAAAGGCGTTTATATTTGTTTATATGCTCTGTCAATGTTAGATTTGTAATTGGTTTAGTTGCAAGATCGGTATACCCAGTATATGTACCAGAATCGTTCATGAAGTTTTCGCGTAGATATTAGATCAATTTGTGTATTCGTTTTTTTTTTATACGCCAGTGTTCTTTTTTGACGTAAGGGACATTTATTCAAACTTTAATTAATTTTAAAATTAGTTAGCATTAGAAATATAATTATTGCATTTATATTACTAAAATAAGCATTTTGATTGAGGTTACCCGTGGTACTTATTTACAGAGCAGTTTTAAAAAAGGCAACAAAGCTATTAACCGTTAGCAATTACAAAAACGTATTAGTACGCTAGCATAGTAAGTACACCATTCTCTTCGTAGCGAAGAATACACATCTGAAACAAGCGCCGCAGTGGATATAAAATACAAATGATTTATATACTCGTAAATTGGTTTACATATATTGCTATCTCGGAAACCGTTTTAACTACTGGGTTGGTTATATTAAGAAAGTGTTAGAGAACTTTATTACAAATTAAAATCCGCTTTAGGATTTGATGTATCTTTTGTGGTTTTTGAGATAATGGGAAAAAATCAAATTGGTGCTTTTTCAACTTTTGCCAGCAGCTCGTAAATGAGTGATGCTACGTTTTTTATTAACACATTATTAGGGCACTTTTGTTAGAGAAATTTAGTAAAGACAAAAATAATTTTCTAGCCTCATTTGTTTTCAACATATTTACCTGAATTTCTTACCGACGGGATATCGGATTTTTGCAATTTTGGAAAAAGATCTTTAAGAGCTATTCAGTGATTCATTACAAGTCTAGGTTAATAGTTTCCTTAAGCGTCAAAATTCGAAATTATTGTCTTCTCATAGTAGGCTGTGATTACGCGTGGCCGCCGTCATCAAACAGAAGAATACATCGTGTCACTATTCCATTTATTTAAGCTTAAATAGGCTCATTTATTTAAAAAGTGACAACAAGGCAACAAGAGATATTTTAGAATTCTAGTTAAGAACCTTCTATTTATTATTATGCTCACAATAACTATCAAATTAAATATAACTTTAATACAATTAACCTAACCATACAACAAAAATCTAATAAATAAACTAATGAAAAAGCTAATAAACAAATTCACAACTGTTCTTAACGCATTTCGGTTGATGCTTGTTAAAACATCTTCTACCCTATCTTCCAATTCCTGGCGATTATCAAGCGGAGAATATTCATACACCTCATTTTTGGCGTATCTCCATAAATAAAAATCTGGAAGTGTAAGGTCTGGTGACCTCGCCGGCCAAGCAATAGGACTAGGTAATATTTTTGCCAAAAGTGTTTCTGAGGAGCTCCATTACCTCTCTGGTATTGTGGGACGGGCAGCCACTTTGTTGGAACCGAATAGTGAACCATTCATTTGGAGTAACAACTTTCCTGATAACAGGAGTAATTTGTTCCTACAATAGTCGCAAATATCTATTTCCCGTTACTCTTTCATCGAAAGGTCCAATAAATTTTCTTCAATTTTTCTCACCGAGGTACTTAGGTCTCCCTTGAAATGTTGCGCTATAGTCGCATTTCTTGCTTTATTATTTTTGGTTTTGGGTTTTGGTTTCAAAAAGACCCATAATCTAACAAGTTCGAAACTAAAAATATTTGGTTAGGTTGGTGCTGCTCCGAAAATTGTTCTTCAGACGCTTATGCTGTAGCTTCTGTATTCCTGTTAGTTTTAAATAGCGTTCAATCACACTTAAAATTTTTTACATTAGAATAATTAACAGCCATACTAAGTAATTAAAAAAACATTTAAGACTTTGTCAAAACAGATAAATTACGCAATTTAATCACAACTTAGCGATATGCACGAGGCATTGTTGTGTTTCATGATGGCGGCCACGCGTACAAATCCTACTATGAAAAAAACAATAATTTCGAATTTGGAAGCTTAAGTATGCTATTAACCTAGACGTGTTATACATCATTCAAAAGTTCTTGAAGAGCTTTTACCGAAAATGCAAAAATCTGGCGGTAAGAAAATGAAAAGTGCATCAAGGTATTTGATAGAGAGGTGTTTTCTCTTTTCAATGATATAAAACTTTAATACTTTTATTGAACTAGTTTTTGTGAAAAAAAGCGAAAAAGTAATAGTAGAGTGATGTTAAGGTGATTACTCAATCTACAATGTTAACAAAATAACTGAACTAATCTGAAATAACTCTAAGTTTAAGTTAACATTAATCTGGACACAACAAGAAAAAGGGAAACTCCAATAAATATTCAAATTGAGCACCATTCACAGCCTAACAGTGCTAAATTCTACGTTGAAATTCACCAAGCGCATTTGAAACATCTCTGTACGAATTCCATTTTCTCTTAATTTTTCCTGACCTATTTAAGTAAACCTTACTTTTAAGGTCACCCCAAAGGAAGGAATTCAGGAATCTGGTGACTCAGCTGCCCATTCTACTGGACCTCTTCTTATTATCCAACGATGTGCAAAGCGATCATTAAGGTACTAGCTGACATTAATCCCAAAATGTGGAGGGGCCTCGTCTTGTTGGAACCACATTTCGTCGTGGGTTATATCCGGATCGTATTCAGTTGGGTATAAAAGAGACCTACATGAACCTGGCACCCCACGTTAAAATAATGAAATTATTTTGATTCCTCATGATTTATAATAGTTTGTACCCGTTTGTACCACATTTTTTACCTTTTGTACCTCAAGGTGTTCAAACTTAAATCGGGGTTAAAAAATGTTAGCACCCCACTTGAATATTTTTTATCGTTCATGACGGTATTCGAGAGGTGATCGTTTGTACCGAATTGTACCATTTTTCTTTTTATTTGTACTTCAAGGGGTTGATTTGTACCGAGTTTCCAAGTTTGGTAACTTTTTCGTTTACAGAGATTTTCAAAATCAGGAAGCGGATACTGTTTCGTTTTCGTTTGTACCACTCTTTTTTCCTTCGTATTTCAAGGGGTACAAATTTAACCAGTGGTTAAAAATTACAGCACCCCGCCCTTTTTTATCGTTTTCGACCAAATTCGAATGAGCATCGATTGTACTCGATTACACCATTTTTCCTTTGTCTTTGTACATCAAGAAGTACAAATTTAACCAGGTGTTAAACAATTTTAGCCCCTCATTTTAATAATTTTAGTTGCTTTTGACAAAATTCGAAACAGTATCGTTTGTACTACCACTTTTGTGTTTATATCCAATTTATGAAGAATGTTTTTACCAGATTAAAATCTTTCTCAGATTTTTAATATACAGGGTGTCCCAGAAGTTCGTACCAAAAACTTGGGAGATGATAGAGGGACTAAAAATAATTATAGTACTTCATATAAAATTTTTGCCTTAAGCCCTTCGTTAACGAACTATACGGCTCTAAAGTTGGGAACTAAAAATGGTTTTTTATTTATAATTATTAAATGACTGATTGGAAATTAATAAAATTTTGACCGTTTATAAACACCATAAATGTACACTTGGTGGCGTCATAAACAAGTCTGCACTACACTTATGAACTCAGGTACGGACTAAGCTCAATGGTTGATGCGGCAATTTTTTTTTTTAAATATAACTTTTTTCACTTATAAATGACACAAAAATTTATTAAATATTTCTAAAGAAAAAACATACTCTTGTGACATCTCGATAAAATTAAGAGGTACGAGGTTAAGAGATACGGGCAATTTTATATCGCACTGCACACCAATCGGTGCATTGACAATTTTTTAAAATGTGCATTGATAAAAATGAACTTTACAATTTCTTTTACTAGTTTTATTATTTACAATGGTGATGTTAAAAACACTTTATTGAAAACGAATACATCTTAATTTAAGAAAATTAAAAATACGAGAATAACAACAAAAACCTTAAAAATAAACATTCCATTATAACAGATTAAAGTAACGAGTAACCAAAAAATGAACAAATGTTCAATACGGGTTCTCCTTAATTCCACACATTTCCTGTCTTCTAAGATTAGATCTTTGTACTTGGAATAACTTTCCAGGATTATTTCGGATGTTTTCGCAGTAAAAACGTATCCTATCAATTAATTCATTTCTTGTATTTACATGTGTACTGTAAATTAAACTTTTAGGATAGCCCCAAAAATTAAAATCTAATGGACTGATATCTGGTGAATGAGCTGGCCATTGAAATGGTATACCCCTTCCTATCCACTTATCTGGAAAAATATTGTTTAGATGGACACGAACCTCACGATAGAAGTGAGAGGGTGCCCCATCGTGCATAAAGCACATACATTGGCGCTTTTGTAAATGTACATCCGCCAATCAAATCGGCAGAATATTCTGCAAAAATTGTATATAAGACTGTCCGTGTGAACGACCATTGAGGATATACGGACCAATTAAGTGGTTCTACAATACCTGTCCAGACGTTGACTATAAACCTTTGTTGGTGTTTAGTCTCAATCATGCCGTGGGGATTTTCATTATCCCGCAGATGTTGGTTATGGGAATTAATTATACCATCCCTGGAAAAACCTGCGTCATTTGTAAATAGTGCATTTTCAATGAAATGTTGGTTTTCCGGTTGTTTACCCAAAAACCAGTTCGCATAATTAAGCCTATTAGGATAGTCAGCCGGTGACATAACACGAACTTTTGGAAATGAAACGGATGCAATAGTTGCTCGTGAAGACTTCTATGTACGCTTGACTTTGAAATATTAAATTGTGCCGAAAGTTTCCTCACACTGGTTGTAGGTTCATTATCAATAGCATCTAGTATGTTTTCTTCAATTATTGGAGAACGCACCTTTCTTCGGTAAACATGAACCTAAAACGTAATTGCGTATTAGTTTATAAACTTACCAGATTAAGCTAAACCTACCTGCTTCTCTAACATTCCGATCTATTGGTTCAAACGTTTTCCTATTTGGAATCCTTCGATTTGGATAACGTTCTGAGTACAGTCTTCTAGCTAGGCTAGAATTACCGTCTGCCATTCCAAACATCATCCGCACACTTATTAAAGGTAAATTCTTCCATTTTTGAATTTAAAATAAATAATGTGGAATTTCTCACAACTCACGTGTAGACCCAAGTGTAGGCAGATGACAACTATTTAGGAATGATTTAAAAGTGAGATAACAGCCGTCTGCTTATAGTATTTGTATTAAAATAGTACAAAAACTATTCACATTAAAAGCGGATTATTTTTATGCTGATTAGCTGTAAATTATTGATAAATATTTGTTGTAAAATTTGAAAATGTGAAATTTTTTTGTTTTTTGTTTTTTATTATAATATTCGTATTTTTACTTTAGTTAAATTAAGATGTGTTCGTTTTCAATAAAGTTTTATTATACCACCATTATAAGTAATAAAAGTAGTGTAAAAAAGTTAAAGTTTATTTTGTGGACTGTGCGGATTTATTAATAATTTAATAATAATACAGGATGCTTACTGTAATGGTAAGAAAAATGGTGAATGCGCCAATGGGTGTGTAGTCGACATAAAATTGCCCATATCTCTTAAACCGTTAATTTTATCGAAATGATGCAAGAGGATGTTTTTTTCTTTAGAAATGTTTAAGAAATTTATTGTCATTTATAAGCAAAGTTATATAATAAACAATTGCGTATCAACATAGAACTTGTCCTACATTTAGTTCACAAGTGTTGTACAGACTTGTTTATGACGCCACCATGTATTATTGTTTATAAACCCTAATTTCAAGTTCCAATAAGTAATTTTAGAGCTAAATGTTACAAGGGCTTAAGGAAAATGTTATATAAAGTACTATAATTATTTTTAGTCCCTCTATCATCGTATAAAAATCTGAGAAAGATTTTAATCTGGTAAAAACATTATTCATAAATTGGACATGAAACAAAAGTGGTAGTACAAACGATACTGTTTCGAATTTCGTCAAAGCGACTAAAATTATTAAATGAGGTACTGCAATTTTTTAAACTAGGTTAAATTTATTGATGTACAAAGACCAAGGAAAATGGTACAATGAGCAATCGATGCTCACATTGAATAAAAAATATTAAAGTTGCTGGCATTTTAACCATGTTAAATTTGAAGATCAGTCACCAACAGAGTAATAGAGTCTGAAAACTTAAGAACTGAGCCATTCATACACAACAGGAAATGATCGATCTTTTGGGACATAAAGGCAACACTGAGTTTTGTTAGCATTAAATTTAACTAGATTATTGCTCCATTCATGAATACGTTGAATGTCTTTGTTGATTTAATTTTCCATTTCAGCTTTAATTTCTTCATTTGTCGTAGAAGGTGGATTAACACTATGAGTAGACTGAGATGAACTACAGTAAAGAGCGCTATCGTCAGCAAAGCAATGGATGGGGTTAGTTGTTGAAGAAATAAGGTCATTTATGTACAGCAGAAAAAGTGTAGGCGCTATAACGGATCCATGTGGTATGTCCGCGTTAATGTTAACTTCTTTTGAAAAAAAGCCATCAACTACAACACGTATTCGCCTTTTATCAAGGAAACTTGAAACCCAGTTGATGAGCGTAGCATTTAACCCAAACGAGGTGAGTTTGGCAAGTAAACACTTATGCCAAACTTGGTCAAATGCCTTTGAGATCTCTAAAGCGACTACAACTGTTTCACCGGACTGCTCTACTGTATTGTTCCAAACTTGGGTCACATATAAAAGAAGATCACCTGTTGAACGATTTTGCCTAAACCCATATTGGTGGTCACTAAGGAGTTTGTTAGTTTCAAGGAACGTGAGCAGTTGCTGATTGATGGCTTCTTCCATGATTTTAGACAATATGGAAGTGCTGGCAATTGGTCGGTAGTTTGAGAGTCGTCTTATGCCTTTTTAATAGGTTGAAATTTGCTAACTTCCATGATGAAGGAATTCAGAAGACATAGAGATCGTATAGAGCTTAGATAGGACTGGTACTAGTTCGGGGAACATTTATTTAAGACAATAGCTGGGATACCGTCTTCAGTCGCCTTATTGAAATCATTTATTGATGATCGATTCCAAGAGTTTGTACCGAAAATGAATTGGTTTCATATCATATAAAGAAGAGTTGACTAGGGCAAATCTTTTCCAGAATCATTGAGACACGAGTTTGATGCAAACAAATCCACAAAAACATTGGCTTTGTCTACAGAATCAGCAACTACCGATCCGTCAATAGAGCCAAAATGAAGATGTTCGAAAGTTTTAGTGATTTCACTTTTGCAGATATCTCTAGCATCAACGTATTCTACATGACTGTCGACCGATTTATTAGATTTTCATATAATGTAATATTTATTTTTTTAAAGATATTGCATCAGCACAAGGTTTATTGAACCAGGGTTGGGAACGTGAATGACCTATACGGTACTGTTTTTGAAAAAGTTATATTTAATAAAAATTGCCGCATCAACCATAGAACTTAGTCCGTACCTAAGTTCACAAGTGTAGAACAGACTTGTTTATGACGCCACCAAGTGTACCTTTATGGTGTTTATAAACCGCTAAAATTTCCAATAAGTTGCAATAAGTAATTTTAGAGCCCTATAATTCGTTAACGAAGGGCTTAAGGCGAAAATTTTATATGAAGTACTATAATTATTTTTAGTTCCTCTATCATCGTATATAAAAAATCTGAGAAAGATTTTAATCTGGTAAAAACATTATTCATAAATTGGACATGAAAACAAAAGTGGTAGTACAAACGATACTGTTTCGAATTTCGTCAAAAGCGACTAAAATTATTAAAATGAGGTACTGCAATTTTTTAACACTAGGTTAAATTTGCACTCCTTGATGTACAAAGACCAAGGAAAAATGGTACAATGGAGTACAATCGATGCTCACTCGAATAAAAAATATTGAAGTGGGGTGCTGGCATTTTTAACCCCTGGTTAAATTTGTACCCCTTGAAATGCGAAAGAAAGAAAGTGGTAGAAACCGGTACAAACCAAAACGAAACAGTATCCGCTTTTTGATTTTGAAAATCGAAAAAGTTACCCCTTTAAAAAAAATTGGAAATTCGGTACAAACCAACCCCGTGAGGTACAAACAAAACGAAAAATGGTACAATTAGGTACAAACGATCCTCTCTCGAATACCGACATGAACGAAAAAAATATTGAAGTGGGATACTAACATTTTTTAACCTTGAGGTAAAAGGTAAAAAATGTGGTACAAACGGATACAAACTATTATAAATCAGACGCTATCAAAATGATTTCATTATTTTAATGTGGGGTGCCAGGTTCATGTAGGTATAAAATAGCTAATGCAGGAACTGCCTCAAATCGTATAAAATTTACATCAACGTCGGCCGTGCGGTTTAAGAAAAACGTTGCGTCGTCAGTAAACTGAATATTGTGAAAATTTGCATTGCCTTCAGGTGGATTATTTCTGCACAAAAGTCCAATCTACCATCCAAGTCGTACGCTGTGTATAGTGGATCTGCTTGTATTATAATCACGCGCAATTTGTCCAACGGAAACATGTGGATTTTCCAGGACGGCACATTGAAATATATCATTGAAAAGAGAAAAAACATCCCAATCAAATACCTTGTCATTTAAAAAAAATTGTAATGATATTCGCTGCTCCTTTGTTTTTTAAGAAACCACTAACTAAATATCTTCCTGTAATGAAGAACTAAATACTGGACAACTTTTATTTCAAACATTTTTGGATAAAAGACATATTTACCGAGATAGACAGAATATTCTGTACTGTTCTGACACCCTGCATAGAGAGTGCCAATCGTATGAGGTCGGATTCTATACTATTTTTTCTTTTTCAACAATCACACAATTTTTATAATTTCTAAACTGTCAGCAACATGGCTTACTTTTCTTGTACAATTACACGAGGCGAAGTATAATGAAATTAGAAGTAGCTGTTTTGGTACTGCTTGATTCTTTTTCTTGTATTTGGTAACGTGAGATGACACAAGCATAGGGAGATGATGTGTTAGCCACACGGGATTTTTTCTTTATACTTGAGATAATTTTACAGTTTACAAAATAAAAAAAGTCCTTTGTATGATTGATTAATGCACCAAACAACAGTATACTGTTTTAAATTTCGTTTTTGTTATTATCATTGAAGTTTGAGAAAAAAATTTGAAATTATGGTTTCTGTGCAATATAATTGAATATTATGCTATATTTTTTTTTATGATTGTGGACCTGAACAGGCTAAATTAGGCCTATCGTGCTAAAGCACTCAGGAACACTTAGGATGATAATGAATTGCCAATAGATGCCTATGAACAGCTACCTTAAATTTTCTCATATCATAAGTGAGAGGAAAACAGGAACTAGGGAGATCATTCCAGAGTTTTGAAGCCGTGTAGAAAAATGTGGATTGCGCCCGTTTGGTACGACAAGTGGAGATTTGTACTGCATACTGATGATGTGAATGAGCGAACCGAGTGTTTCTCGCAAAGATAGCCGGAGATGGTATCAAAGAATGTAATTCACCAGCACAATAGCCGTTGTAATAACGATAATACAAAGAAAGAACTGAAACCATCCTTCTATGCTCAAGGGACTGTATGTGAGAAGTTAAGGACGGGTCATTTATAAGCCTAATCGCTCTCTTTTGAATACGATCAACGATATCGAAAGCGTATTGGGGAGCACTAACCCAGAGGTAAGAATTATATTCCAGATGAGGACGAATTTCGGCCTTATACAGCAGAAGGAGTTGTCGAGAGGTAAAGTACTGCTTAGATCTGTACAAAAAACCTATTTTACGAGCAGCTGTTATGGTAGCTGACAGAAGATGGTAAACCCGTGAGAGATTTAAAGATACAGTCATACCCAACAGAGTAATAGAGTCTGAAAACTTAAGAACTGAGCCATTCATACTTACAACAGGAAATGATCGATCTTTTTTGGCGGACATAAGGCAACACTGAGTTTTGTTAGCATTAAATTTAACTAGATTATTGCTTCCCCATTCATGAATACGTTGAATGTCTTTGTTGATTGAATTTTCCATTTCAGCTTTAATTTCTTCATTTTTTTTTTATGATTGTGGACCTGAACAGGCTAAATAAGGCCTATCGTGCTAAAGCACTCAGGAACACTTAGGAGGATGGATAGAGGGATAATGAATTGACAATAGATGGCTATGAACAGCTACCTTAAATTTTCTCATATCATAAGTGAGAGGAAAACAGGAACTAGGGAGATCATTCCAGAGTTTAGAAGCCGTGTAGAAAAATGTGGATTGCGCCCGTTTGGTACGACAAGTGGAGATTTGTACTGCATACTGATGATGTGAATGAGCGAACCGAGTGTTTCTCGCAAAGATAGCCGGAGATGGTATCAAAGAATGTAATTCACCAGCACAATAGCCGTTGTAATAACGATAATACAGAAGAAAGAACTGAAGACCGATTCCTTCTATGCCTGAAAGGGACTTGTATGTGAGAAGTTAAGGGAACGGGTCATTTATAAAGCCTAATCGCTTCTCCTTTGAATACGTATCAACGATATCGAAGAGCGATGGGAGCACTAACCATAGAGATGTGAGAATTATAATTCAGATGAAGGCCTGAATTTGGGCCTTATACAGCAGAAGGAGTTGTCGAGAGGTAAAGTACTGCTTAGATCTGTACAAAAGCCTATTTTACGAGCAGCTGTTTTGGTTGACAGAAGATGGTCAACCCATGAGAGATTTGAAGATACAGTCTACCCAACAGAGTAATAGAGTCTGAAAACTTAAGAACTGAGCCATTCATACTTACAACAGGAAATGATCGATCTTTTTGGCGGACATAAGGCAACACTGAGTTTTGTTAGCATTAAATTTAACTAGATTATTGCTTCCCATTCGAGAATACGTTGAATGTCTTTGTTGATTGAATTTGCCATTTCAGATTTAATTTCTTGATTTGACATAGAAGGTGGATTATTACTATGAGTAGACTGAGATGAACTACAGTGAAGAGTGCTATCGTCAGCAAAGCAATGGATGGGGTTAGTTGTTGAAGAAATAAGGTCATTTATGTACAGCAGAAAAACTGTAGGCGCTATAACGGATCCCTGTGGTATACCCGCGTTAATGTTAACTTCTTTTGAAAAAAAGCCATCAACTACGACACGTATTCGCCTTTTATCAAGGAAACTTGAAACCCAGTTGATGAGCGTATCATTTAACCCAAACGAGGTGAGTTGGGTAAGTAAACACTTATGTCAAACTCGGTGAAATGCCTTTGAGATATCTAAAGCGACTACAACTGTTTCACCGGACTGCTCTACTGTATTGTTCCAAACTTGGGTCACATATGAAAGAAGATCGCCTGTTGAACGACTTTGCCGAAAGCCATATTGGTGGTCACTAAGGAGTTTGCTAGTTTCAAGGTACGTGAGCAGTTGCTGATTGATGGCTTTTTCCATGATTTTAGACAATATGGAAGTGCTGGCAATTGGTCGGTAGTTTGAGGGCTCGGTCTTATCGCCTTTTTTGGGAATAGGTTGAACATTTGCTAACTTCCATGATGAAGGGAATTCCCAGAAGACATAGAGATCGTATAGAGCTTAGATAGGACTGGTACTAGTTCGGGGGAACATTTATTTAAGACAATAGCTGGGATACCGTCTGGGTCAGTCGCCTTATTGAGATCAAGCCTACTGATGATCGATTCCAAGAGCTTGTACCGAAAATGAATTGGTTTCATAGCATATAAAGAAGAGTTGACTAGGGGCAAATCTTTTCCAGAATCATTGAGACACGGGTTTGATGCAAACAAATCCACAAAAACATTGGCTTTGTCTACAGAATCAGCAACTACCGATCCGTCAATAGACGTCAGGGGGGAGATGAAGATGTTCCAAAGTTTTTACTAATGGCTTTAGCCAAAGACCAAAATTTACGACTGCCTAAAGGAGATGTGGCTAGTTCATTGCATTTTCGTTGTTCGAACAACTTTTTGGTTTTAGTGATTTCACTTTTGCAGGTATTTCTAGCATCAACGTATTCTACATGGCTGTCGACCGATTTATTAGATTTCCATATAATGTAGTATTTATTTTTTAAAGATATTGCATCAGCACAAGGCTTATTGAACCAGGGTTGGGAACGTGGATGACCTATACGGTACTGTTTTTTGGGAATGTATAACTCCATTCCCATGAGGATGACTTCAGATACTGAAAGAGCGACGTCTGAAGAAGAGGACGACTTAAAACAATTTTCACGCCATGAAAAGATTGCAAAGAAATCCCGTAAATCGGAAGTTTTGTAAACAAGAGGGTTTGATGTAAGAAAGAGATCTAGAAGATGTGGAGTATTGTTAGGGTTATCAGGTGTTCTTGTGGGTTCAGAAATCATTTCTGTGAGATCACATGAAATAGCAAATGTTTCTGCACTATGACCAGCGGGATTTGTAGTAGATGAAAACTGAAGCCAATTAGAGTTATGAACATTGAAATCGCCTACAATTGAGATATCGTAAGATGGAAACTGAGACAGGAGATAGTCAACTTTCATACTAAGGTAATCGAAGAAGTCTTGAAAGTTACTGTCATTAGGAGACCTATAAATGCAACAGTAGAATTTCACAAAATCAGGACCAGAATGTTTAAACCAAATCAAGTCAAAATTTTTATTTTCTAAGGAAGAAACCCTCTTGCAAGCAATTCTGTCCTTGATGTAGGCACATACGCCTCCTTTATATCGAAAATTAGAGTGAAGGTGGTATTGAGGAAATTGCAAGTCGGGTGACTCGGAGCTTTCATAGGAGACTTGTGTTTCAGATAGAAACAAAATATCAGGTTGTAATTGTTCAAGATGTTGGTGAATAGCATTAAGCTTAGACCTGATACCGCGGATGTTGCAGTAGTGAATCAGAAAGTTGATACTTTCGATGACCGAGGTCGCTTGGGCCCTGCCCTCCCGGACATCAGAATGGGGCAGAATTTTTCGTCTGGAATTTATTACCCTAGAAACCACAGCCATCTTATTTTTTAATTTGGGACTTTTAATCCTATAGGAAGACAGTGAGGGCGAGAAGGAAGAATAAGGATGAGAATAGATTAAGGATGAAGGAAAAGGTAACCGGCAGCACTTACCGAGCTCAGAAAATCGGAGACCCAATATTAAGGAGCCCATGTTAAGGGTGGTGTTACCTCGCTGGCTGGCATGGAGTATACATGCCTACCACCTTTTAAATGTATAATGTAGAACTGCGTTATATGTGTTTTTACGTAGTCGAATCTCTAATCCAAGATCATTTTTTAAAGTAAGCCTATTATTGTTATTGTTTTAAAATTGCAATCTATAGCTATAGACCATACGTTGACTAATGTGAAAATCCTAACCAAACGTAATTTATTTCGCTTAGTTTCAATAGGAATTCTTTGTCACCTTATATTATGAAACAAACACTTCAACATTTCAATATTATTCATCACAACTACGTGACAAATCTGCAAAAAACACCAACCTTGATTAAGTGTTTTGGAAATATTTAGTGTGTTAATGTTAGTGAAGGGGGAAGATCGCTCTTATTCCTGCTTTTTGTAAGTCAATGTTTAACAATTATCACCTTATTCCTTCTCATTTTGTTTTTAATTATCTCTGCACAAAACAATCGCTTATTTTAGATCACTATCATAAATCATGTCAAACAATTTACCGTAATGATTATAGGTATCTTTAACAACGGTTGTCTTTAATACTTTGTAGCTCGCTTTGTAGGGTTGCAGCCAAACAGTCTTGATATTTACACGAAATTGCATAATGCCGAAGCATAATTGCACGTATCTAAGTACATTTAATAAATAAATAATAAAAATGTAGGTTATTTGTATACAGCAAGGTTAGAGGTCTGAATATGATTTCTAGATTCATTTTTAAGATTTCAGTTGCGTGTATGTTATTTATACAACTTTCTCCATTACTTTATAACTATATTGATGTCTTGGAATTTCCATATCAGTCAGTAATCTTACGTAATAGCTAATATGATTACAATCGTTCATTAATAAAATACCGATTTAGCAATGTTACTATATAAATTAATTTATGACATTTAACTATTTTGATGTCGATTATATTATTACATGGTGTTGTTGCTGTTGAGAAATAGTTCTGATGTTTTTAGGTTTGGTAAATGGTAAAGATGACTGATAGTGAAAATTTGCAAATTGTGTTCATACGATAATATCAGTAGCCCAAATGCAAATTTGTTGAATTAGTGGTTTTATAGGGCGTGGTAGATGATATAATAATTCGAAAAGGTGTAATACGTGCATAACCTAATACCTACCGTTAAAGGACGTTCAAATAAAAGATCAATTAATATTAAATACTGTTTTAATAAAATGTAAAATGATAAAAAAGTGCCGACAGTATCGAAGCTCTGCTTTTCCTTTTGTCTTAATGGTCCATTTATTCTGTATATAAAA
This sequence comes from Vesta saturnalis, assembly GCA_036346205.1. Taxonomy (NCBI): domain Eukaryota; kingdom Metazoa; phylum Arthropoda; class Insecta; order Coleoptera; family Lampyridae; genus Vesta; species Vesta saturnalis. The sequence goes on from JARFJB010001983.1 coordinate 1,958,516, forward strand.
ACTTTTGAAATAACGAGTATTAGTTTTTATTCGACTATCCTGGCAACACTGACTGCCTCATCCGTTCTAATTTAAACTGAACTAACACACATGTCTTCGTTACGAGTGGGCTATGCATAACGACACTACTATTGCCTTTTCGTAGTTTATCGGATCGACTAAACTTGTAAATTGATGAGGTTTTAGATCATCCTTAACTAAAGTAGGTCCCGGAATATCAGAGAGTAATAATGTTATTAATGAAATAGTGTCGTTTTTTGCTTAGAAGCGGCAAACAGAAATCAGTAGCAAACCGGGCAAATTTAAACGAAGATATTGTAAATGTGCCGCCTAAAAAATTGTGTTAAATAAAGACGGTTCAGGAAGATGGCAAACAAAACACGACCCTTTAAAATTCGGTTTAAGCCTGAAGATCAGAGTGCGTGCCTGCGTCCGTGCGTGCGTGCGTGCATGGGTGCGTGTGTGTGGGTGCGTGCGTGCGCGTGCGGTATGTGGGTTCTTTTTCACCTGGAGGTTGGAAAATACTCTTTTACATATCCAGGACTTGATATTGTGCCTGGTGTGCTGGGTTCGGATAATAATATCTACTACCGATTTAAATACTCCACCAGCATCAGCCCCTGTTTCCCTCTCGGGACTACTGTGCTTGCGTGCGTGCGTGCGTGTGTATGTGTGTGTGTGTGTATAAGTGTTTGTGTGTGTGTGTGTATGTGCATGCGTTCGTTCGTGTATGGGTGCGTGTGTGCGTGTGTGTGTGGGTACGTGCGTGCGCGTGCTGGTATGTGGGTTCTTTTTTTTCCTGGAGGTTGGAAAATACTCTTTTACATATCCAGGACTTGGTATTGTACCTGGTGTGCTGGGTTCAGACAATAATATCCACTACCGATTTAAATAGTCCACCAACATCAGCCCTTGTTTCCCTCTCGGGACTACCGTTAAGCATTACTTCACGGAGGAAGGATTTAGCTATTGCTCTTCCATCAGATGTACGAGGTCACAGCTTCTTTTCTTCAATAGTCTTTATTTTTTGCACGTTTTCTTTCTAAGTGTTAGAGTCCCTAGAGAACCTTCGTAGGAAAAGAGCTCATTGCCCCCAGGCCGCTTTCAAGTATGTATGTGTGTGTGCGTGTGGGCGTGTGTGCGTGTGTGCGTGTGTGTGTGTGTGTGTGTTTGTGCGTGTGTGTGTCTGTGTGGCTCTATCTGTGTATGGGTGGGTGTGTGTGCGTGCGTGCGTTCGTGTGTGCATGGCTGCGTGTGTGCCTGTGTGTGGGTGGGTGCGTGCGCGTGCGTGTATGTGGGTTCCTTTTTCTCGTGGAGGTTGGAAAATACTCTTTTACATATCCAGGACTTGATATTGTGCCTGGTGTGCTGGGTTCGGATAATAATATCCACTACCGATTTAAATACTCCACCAGCATCAGCCCCTGTTTCCCTCTCGGGACTACCGTTAGGCATTACTTCACGAAGGAAGTATTTTTGCACATTTTCTTTCGGAGTTCCTAGAGAACCTCGGTAGAAAAAGAGCTCATTGCTCCCAGGCCGCTTTCGAGTGTGTGTGTGTGTGTGCGTGTGTGTGTGCGCGTGTGTGTGTGTGGGTGTGTGCGTGTGTGCATCTGTGCGTGTGTGAGTGCATTTGTGCGTGTGGCCGTGCGTGCGTGCGTGCGTGCGTTTGTGCGTTCGTTTGTGCGTGCGTTTGTCTTGCCCTGCTTTTTTGGAACACTTTGTATAGTGAAGAATATCTGCACACTTACTAGCCATGTAATTTGATAAATACATTTTATTGGCAACGTTTACACATAAAGCACCAGTTTACTTTACTCTATCGTTGACTCACCCGGTACATAACTGATCATGAGTCTTTAAAAAATTTCACACCTTCTCAGTGGGAGCTGTTAGAACAATTGATCAAACTCTTCAAACCGTTCGAAGAGTATAAACGCAAAGAGCGAAACAAAAAACTCTTTTAGAAACTCTGAAAATTAGTTGTGATGAGTCAAGTAGTAGCGATGATGATTCGTCTCTACTTCGTAAGAAAAGAAATATCAATCAAAATTATAAAATCATTGAAGTACAAAACAGTTTCGGGAAATGTTTTGAGGAAGTCGCTATTTGGGATATGCAAAATGATGAGGATGTGGACAGGGGCGGACCGTTAACTTTGGAGCCCCTAGATCTATTGAAAATTTGAATCTTTTTCTAGATTCCCTATAGACATGGCCTCCTCTGTTTAAATTCATAATCAACGTTTAGCGTATCACGTTGAAATTGTTCGGCTCTGTAGATTTATTCGAAAATTTTGAAGTGATGCGTCTCTTTTTCAAATCGCTATATTCTTTTTCCACACTAGTACTTAATTTTTAGCTGTCTCCTCGTATTCATTTCTTATCTGATTGTTCTCGTATGTTGCTCACGAACGCTTTTAATGACGTAATTAATTTCTCACCTTCACATATGTCTAAGCCTGGGGTCCGCACTTTTTGTTAACTAAATTGAACCTCTCTAAAATTTCTTCCCACAAACCAGTTAAAATCGCAGTTTCAAGTTTTGCTAAATTATTATATAAATTCTGTGCCTCTCTTCGAAAATCAAGTTTCTCATCCATATTGTCACTAAACGTTTTTAATATGTTCGTGATATCACTGTAAGTATTTTTTTAACCCTTAACAGCATCATAGTGACAAGATCATCTAGTCTGGCTTAAACTGTTTATCGAAAATTTAAGTTTTGTTTCACGATTAGAAGATGCAGGTAGGTAAGGAGATGCAGAAATTGCACTACTCCAAAAAAATTCACAATGTGAGTTGCAAATTTAACCGCTTCCCCACAAACTAAATTTAAAGAATGTGAAGCACACGGCACATAATCAGCGCATTTATTTTTTTGTTTGACATGTGCTTGCACACCATTGTATCAGCCGGATGTATTTGCAGCGTTGTCAAAAGACTGTCCTACACAATTATTCAGTGGCAATTCATTTTTTTGTAGAAATTCTTGAAAGGAATTGTATAAAGATAAGCCACTGTGATCTTTCATACACTTTTCCCTCAAAACAATATCGTATTATAATAGCTAGTTCGTCATTGTTGGAGAAATCTGGTGTCGAGTCCATCACAATTGAGTAGTACTTTGTATCGTTACTATTTATTTCAGCTATAATTCTTTTTATTAGTTGTTTTCCCTTAATCTCTATTATTTGTTCATAAACTGTTTTTGATAAGTACGATGTGAAAGGCTTTGGTCGCAGTTCTCATTATTGGATATGTTCGCATATGAATGGATCAAACTCTACTAGTAATTCCAGAGCTCCCATAAAATTACCATTATGCGGAGACCTCTGAGTGTTAAGCCCCTTACACGGAAATACTTCACCGCTGCAATAACACGTTTCAGGACATTGTGGTAATATTCTGTATCTTTTCTTAGTTGCTACTGTAACTGCTTGTCAAGAACAGGCCTACTTTCTTTACGAGTTAACCATGCTAACAATGATTTCTTATGTTCATTAGAATCTTAGTGACTTTCTAAACAAGGTCCTATGTGTTTCCAGTAAGAGAGTCCGATTGTGTATTGAGAGAGAATTTTAGAAAATAGTTTGCAGACCAGACAAAAAAACTTCCCATACTGGTTGAATAGCACAACCAAAATCTTCCCAGTAATTCACAATTTTTAATTTTTTTCGTAAAGTACTTATGTATTTCAAAATGATCTGTTTTGTTCTTTGTAATTCCTTATTGTAACTGGGTATATATTTTTTGGATCTTTATTTTGGAAATAAGTCATTTCATGTTAGAAAACAGTTATTAATGAAATTATCATTTAGCGTGTAGGCCACAAACCTACGCCTATATATTTAGCAAGCAACTCTGCATTTTCTAAAGCCTCTTCTGCCTCTTTGTTACTATCTTCTTCCAAAACAGCAACAGAGACTTCAGAAAGCTGGTCGTCGTCCAGGTCTTGTATATTTTTGTTTGGCACTGAATGTCCGACAACGTCATCATTGTTTTTAGAGGTTGTCGTTTGGGATTGTAGTTCTAGTAATTCTTCGGTTAACTTATTCTCTCGTTCACTTATTACTGCAACTATATCTTTTAGATTTTCATTTTATGTTCCAATACAAAAAATTTGAAATTTTGGCACATTAACTTCTTTCTTTTTCTCTATTTAATTGTATTTTTCGTTTTTCAGCTCCGCTTTTATATTTTCTACCAGACATTTTTTTAGGTATTTATTTAATCTGAAAAGGAACAAAAACCCTAACCATTAGGTTAGTTGTTATTGTCAGGTAGGCAAGTATTATAAAGGCCATTGTACGTACAACAGTTTTTTTTAGTCGTGATCGCAAGGTTGCAAGCAAATCAACCAATCGCTGAATCGCTATCACAGCATTAACAGTTTTCAATCAGTCTTCAAACATTTTTCTTGAGATTATAAGCATGAGAATGCTTGATTGTGATTGGTCGATTTGCTCGCAACCTTGCGATTACGACTAAAACTTTTGTACGTGCGTAGGTATATCTATGATATTATGCATGCTGCCATCTGTTAACTTGCAGCCGTAAATTAGTTCATTTAAACACATAATAATATAATATAGTACATTTCACTATAAAACATAATAGAGTACAGAAATCTATAAAATTTCTATCTGCAAGTATTTCAGTTAATTGGCTTAGGAAGGATAATCCAAATTGAATAATAATTAAAAATTAAATATTCAAATAAAGATACCTTTTTTAAAACTGGGACGTTCTGGGTCTGGGTCTACTAAAATTCGTGTTTAGGTGTAAATAAACTGTTCAGTACCAATCAAAATGAGCGCAAGCTGCAAAATAAACTACGCATTTCACCTTACATTTCACATTGAAGTATTTCACATTAAACTACTAAGAGTTTCATAGATCATCAACGACATACGACGTTATTAATAAAACGCATTGATAAAAAGAAACGAATACAAAATGTTAAGTTCTGACAGAACCGAGAATTGGTGCAATGGCCTTTAAACGGTGTCCAGTTATTTTTATTTTTATTATGGTTCATTTCGAGGCAATGCAAAAAACGATGGAATTTATGCCGACAATAGATTTTCGGAATGTGATTTAACTTATATTTATTTAGTCTTTAGTAAACTTTGTTTAGTACTTGCCTAACTTACCAGCGAAGAAACAAAGCACCTGACCAGTACACTTCACCGATCGAATGACTATATTCAAGTATACTGTACTATACATAACCTCAAATATCAAGTGGTGACAGTTACGCTAAGCTGATACGCTTTGTCGCTTTAGAGGAGCTATACCTGTGGCGAGTGGCGCCACTGGTATCAGATTTGACTCGCTGCCACATGCGCACGCGTACACAATGAAGAAACCGTGTATGTATGCCTCTCGACATTATTTGGGTGATTAACAAATAACAATATATTTTGATTTTACCAACTACCGACAGAGGCGATAGAAGAGAGAGCCGTATTTATTATTTACTGTCATTAAAAATTTTAAAACATTGATATTTGATATTTTATTCAAATCCAATAATGTTGCAAACTAACTATTCAAACTTTATCTAAATACGAAAAAATGTTCTATAATTTATTTTTTCTTAAATCTTTAAACTATTTTTATTTTTTTGACCGCGAAGGGGACCCATAAAGATCATACCTAAAGATCATACCTAAATCTGCCCCTGGATGTGGAGAAAAAATGTTGCAGGCGTGCTATTGTAAATGAGATAGATCCAAGCCTGACAGAATTCATTAAAATTGCTGAAAAAATTGTTTTCATTCATCATAACTTACCACGTTTATTTTGATAGCCGAATAGCACGATACGGTCAGCATTCGTGAAACAAATTTTAATGCATTCCGCACCGTACTCATATAGCGGAGCCGGGGGTAATAATGAACGAACCCTGTAATAATGGACAAAACCCCATTTGAATGCATGAAATTTCTTTTTTTAATTGTGCAATGTCCACTATTTCCCCTGGGGGCAATTGTCTGCATCACAAATAGCTCTCATAAAATGTCCACTATTACAGTGCAGTTTGAATTTTGTCAAAAGAATTTTAATGAAAAGAGTTATATAATTCCTCAAAAAAGAAAAAGACTAATTCGACAAAATTCAAACAAAATGTTTCATTTCAAACACATGACTTAAAATTTTCTTAGTACCATCCTTATTTGCTCAAAGTTAATTATATTTTCGTCAACAACTTTGGGAAATATGTCGTTATGTTGCTCATAATTTCTCATGCATTTAATCAAATACTGATTTTTACTTGAAATTGATTCCACAGTTTTGCCAACTTGTGCAACGAATGTCTTGGCTGTTCGTTTATTTTGTTTAGAAATGTACATGAACAAGTACAAAACTACCAATTAAAATGTTATCGTCGTGACCGAGTTTGTCTTTAAGTTCGTTAGTTGCAGCCTTATCCTGCTCACTGTTCACACATTGCTGATGGTAAATATTTTTATATTCTCTAGCTGTGGCTTCATCCTGGTAAGTTTGAGCCTGTGCATGGTGTGAAGTTTCATCATCTCCCAAGGGCAATTTTTGACGTATTTGGGGGGAATGCTTCACATGATTAAAAATCTCACAATTATCAAACCATCATAGAGATGGTTCTCAAAGTCTTCATACTCGAATCCACTCTCTAAAATAATGTCTATTTCAGATTCGGACTATGATGACGAATAGCACTTTTTATTTTGGTGGTGAGTTTTCGTTGGCTTTTTGGTGAACATTGTTAACTTTGAAGATCCTCATCCTGATTTGTGTTTTCTATTAGCATTTTTCGCTCAGGAAATTTGGTAAAACTTGTGGAAAAATACCTGTCGATCTAAGTCCAGAAATTAAATACTCAGACTTAAAGCTCTCTTTCTATATAATTTTCAGCTTCTTTGAAAATTCTTCCTGAAAACGCCCTATTAAATTTTATCATTTCATGGTTACACCTAGTTTTAATAGGTTTGGAAACGTACTTATCCAGGGGCTGCATGTAATGTGTAATATTAGCAGACATTTTCACAAAAAATAACCTCATTGCCTACAACTATTTTAGAAAGTGCATAACTAGTGTGCACCCTAGCACCATCATAGATAAGAATGGTAATAAAACTTCTGAAAACCATTTACAAAAGAGCTCACCGTTCATCTAGCCTTTGCTTTGTGCTGTGTAGACTATGCCAGGATAGTCGCCGTTTGGAATTCAATTTTGCCAAATGTGTTTTCCCTTGAAGATAATGAAAGGGGGTAACTTTTCACTGTAAGCATTGCCACAGGTCTTTGAAACCCTCTTTGTCCCTTTGGTTCCACCAATCGAACGTCTTTTGGGTTATGCGAGAACCCGGCCTCGTCGCAGTTGTATACTCGATGCAAGTCTTATGGAGTTATTTTTTCTTTTTTATATAGACTATTCACCTATTCGTACCATTGCTTTATTACGAAGGGATTTGCTTTAAGAGCTCATACTTTCACCTTTGCGAGTACTAAGCTGCGTGTGCCTTTTCATGAATCCCTTATATCAATCTCGTCCAGCTAAATCCAGAGCCCTCACAATATTCCTTGACAAACTGTAGTACTTCAGTTTTCGTTAATCCATAACCGTGTTTCCCGCTTTCATTTTGCTAAAACATTCTCATCATTTCTTGATAGCCTTTTTTTTTCCTGCGCCAATGTTGATTGTATTAACATCTCGTACGTTTCTGTATTTTCCCAGTGTTGACTTAGGGATATTGTAATGTTTAGTAATGTCTCGCAAAGTATTGCAGCGTTTTACTTCTCGTAGAGCCATACGTAGAGTATTCAGGTCATAAATTTCCCTCGTACTCTTGCGGCATGGAACTGACTACGTACAGACTTCACTGAATGAGGAATCATAACCTAAAACTATAAAATACAATTTCTGAAAAATACTTTGTTTGGAACACGAGAAAATCTCATATAACTAATATTTTATGTGAAGAACCATCAACTTGACTTCTGAATTCAGATGTTAAACAATTTACTAGGTTTGATCAACGTACCTAGTTTATTAATCAAAATACTACAAAGACTAAAAATTATAATTAATTTTATTAAATACATAAATAAAAAGTTTACCTCGAGTAGGATTTGAACCTACGACCTGTACTTTGCTAGAGTACCATGCTAACCAACTGCGCCATCAATTATAATAATTATAATCATACAAAGACTAAAGTATGACTTTCACTGAACAAAATATTTTTAGCGCCAAATTTGAAATTTTTACAGCCAATGTCCATTATTACCCCAACTTTACTATTACCTCCGTCACTCCTACAATATTGCGAAATGCATCAATTATCTCCAAATTCATGATTTTACCATGTCTTTATTTATTATATTAGGTACCATTATCATTTATTTTTCTTATTTATCATATTTTACAGAATATCTACAACTATAATCTGCCATGTAATTATATTAATGAAAATTAAAAAAAAGTATAATTATAATGGTTATAAGTCCCATTTCCTTATGTATACAGGGTGTCTAGGATCTACCCATGTTCTGTGGCTATCTTTGTTATTATAAGAGATACAGAGTCGGTTAAATTGGCAAAGTTGGGCAGAATTACATGATAATTCAAATACCGATAAGAAAATTCAACATTGTTGCCAACTTTCTAAGATATTTGAAAATAACTAAAAATCATCCAAATTTTCAATCGCCTATATCTTTTTTAATATTCAAAATACGAGAAAGTTATAAGAGAGACTTTTCATAGCTATTTTTACGCAAAATGAGAAAATGTGAATATACATTTTTTTAGTAATTATTTTTCGAGCTACGACTCAAACATACATTTTTTCAAATAGCAACTATAGGTGGTTATGGACTCATTCGATTATAAAAGATACAGAGTCGGTTTACCAAAGTTGGGCAGAATTACATGATAATTCAAATACCGATAAGAAAATTCAGCATTGTTGCCAACTTTCTAAGATAACTGAAAATAACTAAAAATCGTCCAAATTTTCAATTGGATATATCTTTTTTAATATTCATAATACGAAAAAGTTATAAGACAGACTTTTGATAGCTATTTTTACGTAAAATAGGAAAATTTTTTTAGCAATTATTTTTCGAGCTACAACCCAAACATACACTTTTTTAAATGGTAACTATAGATGGCTATCAACTAATTCGATGGCTTATTTTTAGAAAAAAATTAGAAGATTTCAAAAATGTATAGCGTTGTATGTATTATTAGTTAACTGACAATTTTCAAAAAATTGTAATTATAGTATGCAATGTGTGCCGTGGTATGCAGTGACAATTAAAAACAAAACTCTGCATTGATTGACTGCAAATAGTAGATATTGAATTATTTGTTGTAACCAGTTGTAGTTCGTGCTTAAATAGTGAATATTAATTTATTAATGGCTTATTCTTCTGAAGAAAGAAACGATGTGCTTTTTTGCTATTACGTGTCTAACAGAGATGCTAATGCTGCTTCGAAATTATATCTTCAAACTTGTATGGAAAGAAGACAACCGATGTGAGATTATTTGCCAAACTCGAATCGAATTTAAAAAAATATGGGGCTTTTACTAAACCTCAAAATTTTAAAATTAATATTAACACAGAAACAGAAGAGCGTGTTTTAGCTTACGTCGAATTTAAACCTACTGCATCTCTTCGTGAAATTGCGAACGAGTGCAAGACTTCCAAAGATGAAGCCCCCGTTATTTTGAAACAAAATAATTTTAGGCCATATGATTTTCATATAGGAAATACATTGTATGTTGAAGATTATCAGAAAAGATTACGTTTTTGCTACATGGTTGATTAATGAAAGTCGAGCAAACAATCAATTCTCGAAAACCATTCTTTTTACCGATGAAGCAAAATTTACAAACAACGGCATCTTCAATATAAAAAATCATATCCCATGGTCCCAAGAAAATCCTCATATTACTGTTGAGAGGAGAGATCAATATGCTTTTTCAGTAAACGTTTGGTGCGGTGTTGTTGGTACCAAAATCCTTGGGCCGTTTTTTTATGAATACAATTTAAATTCCGAAAGATATCTAACTTTTTTAGGAAACGAATTTGAAGAAATTTTGGACGACCTTCCTTTGAACGTAATTCAAAATTTGAATTATTTTCAACACGACGGGGCACCAGCACGTAATTGATTACTTGTGTGTAACTATTTACAGGAACGTTTTAATAATTGGATAGGAAATCGAGGTCTAATACCTTGGCCGCCGCGATCTCCCGACTTAACCCACCTGGACTTTTCTTGTGGGGTGCAATTAAAGACAAAGCGTACAGAGTAAAACCTGGCAATCTAGACGATTTAAAAAATTAAATGTGTGTTGCTATACAACAAATTAGAATCCATAGTTTATTAAAAGTTCAAAACGAAATTTTAAAATGATGTCAAAGGTGTGTTCAAAATAATGGAGGGCATTTTGAAGCACTTCTATGATTGTGTTATCTGTTTATATTTTTTGCTGTTACTCTTCGTTGTAAGTTAAATTTATTTAGAACTTTTTTATTTTGATAATGTAGTATATTATTTCTTGTTGTTTCCACAAATTTTGTAGTAGAATATGAGCTTATTTTGTTATTTAAATGTTCATGGCACACTTTAATTTGTTTAAAAAATATTATAATTACTTTTTTTTTTAAATTGTGAGTTAACTATTAACATTAAACATACAAAGCTATACATTTCTGAAATTAGAAAAAAATAAGCCATCGAAATAGTCCATAGCCACTTATAGTTGTCATTAAAAAAATGTAGGTTTGGATTGTAGCTCGAAAAATAATTACTAAAAAAAATGTTTATTCGCATTTTCCCATTTTACGTAAAAATAGCTATCAAAAGTCTCTCTTATAACTTTTTCTCATTTTGAATATTAAAAAAGATATAGCCGATTGAAAATTTGAACGATTTTTGGTTACTTTCAGATATCTTAGAAAGTTGGCAACAATGTTGAATTGTCTTATCGGTATTTTAATTATCATGTAATTCTGCCCAACTTTGCTAGTTTAACCGACTCTGTATCTCTTGTAATAAAGGTAGCCATAGAACGTGGGTAGATTCTAGACACCCGGTATATAAAGCAGATTATGAAATAGTGCAACCACCTGCTTCCCAAATTCTTGACGTTTTTTAGTGGTTATGTTAATCAGGAACTTTTTTATTAAAATTACTAAGCAAATTTTGCAAGTTGTTCTTTTAAATTATAAATGAAATTTTCAGAAACAGCATTGTTGGATAAAATTTTGTGAATCATAATAGCGGTATGTTCTTTTGCAATTTGTTAAATTAGCAAAAATGGTAAGCGTAACGAAACAATAATAATAACATGTTTCACTTGCTTGTAAATAGCTAAAAATGGTCATTAGCCAATTAATCATGTTAACAAATAATGACTGGCGATTTAGAATTTGAAGGTAAATGTTTTTAATTAATATCAACAAATCATTAATTATATATCTTCTTATGATGTTGATCTTGATTTAACGAAACTGGCAGAAAAAATGTACTAAAATAGTTGTTGTGTCACTGAAACTTCTTTGTATCTTTTATTATAAAATCTGTCGTGGTCAGCTCTGGCAAAGATAGCATTGACCTGCTGAAAGGGATATCCTCTAACTGTATCGTGAGCTGTATGCTTGTAAATACTATCAGCTGCTTTAGATGTAACGTTTGTCACGATTTTATATAACTTTTTTTTTCTCTTCCGTTTGCTCAATACTCAATAATAAATTATTATCAATGCAACTACCGTACGTGATGGGAAAAGTCGAGTTTAAGATCTGAACCAATTAGTTTAATAAAAAAGACTTTCCCAAACCTACAATTCGCCTGATCATGATTACTTTTATTAATTATAACAAATACAGTTTCTATGAGAATTGTAATTTCTCTATTTGTAATTACATACTTTTGTTTTCATCTCAAGAATTACGTCACAATGACACTCTAACGTATATGGCAAAAATGTTAACCTTTTACTATTTTTATGGGATGTTATAAATTGTTGTTAGAAACACCTGTTAGTTGAACATTTATGAAGACGTAACTCACGTATGCCATTTACTTACGAGATATGTATTATATTTATTAACACATTAAAATTTATAATTATGTGGTAAATATTTTGCATATTGTACCTATGTGTCAGAAAATTAGAACACTGCATTCGGATTAGATACTTATCTTTTCGGTGTATTTTTATTCAATAACTGTAATTGTTATCAAAATGTGCAAAAAATATAAATAAAGATACACAATAGAATCCAAAAGATAAGTATCTTAATTATGGATGATAATCGTGAAAGTTTGCGTTTCATACTTCATATCAGACATAACAAAATTGATATACCAAAACATACCAAACTTTTTAACCCCTCAGGCTCAAATACAGGGGTGTTATAAGTTTAACGTGTGTATCTGTGGTATCGTGGCTCCCAAACGGGAGAAACCGATTTTGATTTAGTTTTTTTTGTTTGAAATGTGACTTGATCGAGAATGTCTTAGCTATGATTCAAGAAAATATGTTCAGCCGTTTGAAGATCAGCTCTTTTTTAGCTGATGAAAGGATTTTTTTAGTTTTTAGAGGTTTTTTTAGTTATCACAAAATTTCTGCTGCTTGTTAGATGTAACGGGTTCAAACGGCATTAGAACACCGAACAGGTAAATATCTACATGGGCGAACTAGCTCGTCGTTAGGGCAGTGAGTTATACTAATAATTTTAATCGCGTTAAACGGTAAGGCAAATCGGCCACCCTGTCTTCAATCGGGTAAAAGCGCATTAGTACAAAGCAGGGAAAAATACGCGAACCTTCCTTTTGCAGCCTCCTGCGGGTTATACACTTTGGCAGCTATCTCCTTAGGCCGAATCTGTAACATAATGCTACGAAAATACCAAAGTTTACGGCTTTTTCGTAAATAAATAAAACCTTGACGGACAAACCAATCTAGTCACTACAAAAACTGAAACTCTAAATTTCTGAATTAAGATTTAATTTACCTCCACTTCAAATCAAAACTCCCATTGTCCCTATCTTAGATGATCAAATTACTCAATCTAAGCATAAAATTGATTAGCACCCTTTAAACATCTGTACAGAGTGTCCAAATTTCGATGTTTTAGTAGGGAATCTCGTAAACTATAGTGCGTATGAAAAAATGAACCTCGCATCCTCGATCTCTTTGTTAGAGCAAAACTCAATGGTGCATTTCACATTTGGCTAACGTCTTTGTTTTCGAGTTATCACCAAAAATTCAAACTTTTGAGTTTTCATTTTATGGCAATATCTCGTTTATTTATCAAAATAGAAAAAAATAATTTCTTCAAGCACTTTTTTCCAAGAATGTAGTGGTGTAGTCAATTCTTTAAAAATATTCTTGAAATTCGAGTTATAGCATAAAGTTCTATTTTTTTTTATATGGAACGCGTAGTTGGTAAAAAATTACTAATGTTTTTCTGATTCACACGATATATATATATATATATATATATATATATATATATATATATATATATATATATATATATATGTGATGTGGGGTCAAATTATTCAGTTTAATAACATTTCATTGCCACCTTAAAAGTACAAAATGTGGCTTTTGAAAATAATGAAAAGTTTGATATGGTAGAATGTTTTATTCAAAGTAATAACAATTCTGAAATTGCAAGTGAATTATATTTAATCGTTACCGAGAAAGAAGGAAATCTCACATCATGGGACTTTTAACAAACCAAAAACAAAAAATTATAGTATTGAAAACGCTGAGGAAGTTGCCGTCAATGTTATCGGAATGGTAGCTGCAAATCCTTCTATTTCAAGCCGTCAAATTGAGGCCGAGTCTGGTATACGAAGAAGTCGAGCATTGCCAGTCCTAAAAAGATACAAATTCAGACCACATAAAATAAGAAAATAACAACATCTTCAACCAACCGATCCTGCACGACGCCTAGAATTTTGTAATTGATCTTCAGCAAATAGAGCAAAATGCATTATTCTCAACAAATATTGTTTGGACCGATGAAGCATACATTAGTAGTGCTGTGATTTTCAGTCGACACAACAAGCACTGGTAGTCCGACATCAATCCGCACCGTACCGTTGACATTCAAAATCAGGGATGCTTCGGTTTTGGTTTTTGATGCGTCCTGTTCGGAAATTGCATTTTAGCCTATCACATTTATGAAAGAAAACTGAATGGTCAACGATATTATGTAATTTTAAACCAACACACAGTCCAGGATTTTATAGATGATAGCGCTGAACATTAGATAAAACGTATATTTTCAACAAGATGGGACACCTCATTACAATGGTAGAAACGTCTCTGAATTGTTAAACATCCATTTGCACGGCAAATGGATAGGAACAAATGGACCTGTGAGGTGGCCACCACGTTTACCCGATTTAACGCTATTAGATTTTTTTCTTTTGGGGACACATTAAGACAATTTATATAAAAATAATAATGTAAACGAACTAAGACAAAATTTTATAAAGTGTATTAATTCCGTCTCTAATATTCATATTTACAACGCAGTTCAGTGTGTTTCAAAGCAAATTATTATTACTTTGAATAAAACATTATGTCATAAAAAAACATTTCTTGCTAAAAAGCAGTAACAATGAATGATTTGACCCCACATGATATATATGGTTGGAATCAGAAAAAAGTTTTTTTGATGCCATAGGCAACTACGCGTTCCATATAAAAAAATACAACTGTATGCTATAACTCGAATTTCACGAATATTTTTAAAGAATTGATTGCATCACTGCATCCTTATCAACAAAGTGCCTGAAGAATTTAGAAATTATTTTTTTTATTTTTATAAATAAGCGAGATATGGCATAAAATGAAAACTCGAAAATCTGAATTTTTGGCCGTAACTCGAAAACAAAAGACGTTAGCCAAATTTGAAATGCACCATTGAGTTTTTCCCGAAAAAAAGAGATCGAGGATGCGAAGTTAATTTTTCGAAAATAGTTTACGAGATTCCCTATTAAAACACCGAAATTTGGGCACCCTGTACACTGATCCTTTTACAAATAATTAAAGGCATAAAAGAAACTCAAAAATTAACTTGAACATTCATCTGTTGAGTCAATTTAAACAGTCTATATGCATCATAATAGGTTTTAAATCCACAAGCAAAAGTTGTTGTCAATGGCAAAATATGATCTTCGATTTCACCTCTTAAATTAAATGCACAAATTTTATCTAATCCATCTTTTTATACTAAAACAAAACCGCTTTCGAGAGATAAAGGGGCGGCACAAGCCCTTTCCACAAGCAAAAGTTGTTGTCAATGGCAAAATATGATCTTGGATTTCACCTCTTAAATTAAATGCACAAATTTTATCTAATCCATCTTTTTATACTACAACAAAAGCGCTTTCAAGAGATAAAGGGGCGGCATATGCCCTCTCCGATTAATCAACATCCTAAATATAATATAATCACCACGAGACACAACGTCTCTAAATATTCAATTTAGTATGTCGTGACCAGCGGCCAACGTAGAGAACTCAATAAATATATAACCAGTTAAATATCTAAATAATTTAATTGTTGTATCGGCATTGAATTATCAATAAATAAACATATCAATCTAAACAAACACTACAGTCCGTGACGCATACCTTTCCTATGCAACAAGTCTATAAATTTTCAATCAAACAATGTTCATGTTTATTAAAAGCCATGTTAAATTAAAGAACTAAATAATTTTAACTTACACACAAATACAGAAAAGCTGAATAGAACTGCTACTAAGATGCGCAAAGGCTACGTGATCGCTCCTCCAAGCCTCTTGTTGGGACGGTCGGCTTAATTTCGTCGATGGCACACGATTTCTACTAGCCAATTTCGTTCTACAAGTAAAAGTCAATTTCTATATTTTTCTCTGCACTTGAAAATTTTAAACCACAAGTAAAGACGTGTTAGTTTTGCCGCCACTAGAGGTTTACACGTTTCTTTTGAAACCTGAAATAGTACTTTGATTAACCACAATAACATCTTTTCACCCTGCGACCATCTGATGAAGTTCACTAATTTTAATAAACCAACCCTCTGTTCATTTAAATAGTCTTACAAAGCCATTCGCGATTATTTTCCCCTAATAGATACCAATGTATCGGGATAACTACACAAATGTCAAGAAATGCGGTCTATGAGATTTTCACTTAATATACGCACCAGCAAAATGGGGTAAGCGTCCCCTCGTTCTACAATATCACAAAAACGTTCTATAGGCTCACAGTATCAAAAGGGTGTTAGACTATCTACGCACCGTTTTCGGTCAGCACAGATCTCACACGTCAAGCTCGACTTATGTCTCAACGCGTAATCCCCAATTCTCGACTCTATCAAACATCGCCATACTCAATATCAAACACCCTAAACAATCTCATTCTTAAGAAATCACTGAAAAGTGTCCGTGCCTCCGAAGCCCAAACCACTATTGAGAAATTTCTCAAAGAGTGACCACAACAAAAATAATCGACATTTCAACACGCAATTTTATTCATCTCTCATATATCCAAAAACAATACTTATTTAGGTCGCTATATGGGATACGTTCCTCTAACTATTAATTCTTATCTACGAACATTCCAAGCTTAATGTCACCACGTTTACTTTTTCCTGCAAATCTTCACCAAAATTTAACGTACCAGAGTGCTAGTATCAAAGATAGTGTTAGGTTCTTGGGCATAGCTCAGTCATAGTAGAGGTGGTGCAGGTCCTGAACAATGACGAAATTAAAACTATAAGTTAAAAGCACAAGGGCGCCAGCTAGAAATAATAAAAAACAGCTCTAAATATATAGTAACATGAATCACTTTCTTAGCTATGCAGCAACTGTAATTAATAACGACTGGATAGTGTCTAAAAGAAACACTACTAGTCAACTAAAAATGTAATATATTATTCCCCTTTTTAATAAGATTAAAATATCCCAAAATTTTATAAGTTAACACTAATGTCTTTTAAGTTGGTTAACAGTAATATGGACTTGAGAGAAGAAAAATTGCTTGATATATCCAGTATCATATAATAAATAAGAAAATATCAATGGTTGAATACGGATAACTCACAGTTAATTACTCCTCTTAATCATCAGCACTGAATTAAAAAAGAAGTATTAATTCGGTTTGTAATAAGTGAAATTTTGACTTATTGGACAAAGAAATACCATATTGCGTAGGTCACACGCAAAGCATTTGTACAAGTAACACGGTTTTCAAAATGTAAACTTTAAGCATGAAAGTCAATTGTACATGTCTATTTAACAGCTAGATAAACGCTTCTAATAACCCAATTAACGTGATAACAGTAGAATAATTTTAATGTAGCAAGGTTGAATGCATTCACTCGTACAAATTTTGATTTTACGAAAACGTTTGAATTAAATTTAGTTATGAAGTTTGCACGTGCAAAATTGATATTGCACGAAAGTATATATAAAGATAATTAATAGTACAAATGAGTACTTATAGAACTATGAATTAAATAACAACTTAAATTTTTGCACCGTTAAAGCAGGATTCATCTGTAAATTAATATAGAGATTTCCCTTTATTCCATTTGAATTAGTTAAGACTTAAAGTCAAAGTAGTCACAAAAACATGGAAATAACTGATCACTTAGTTTTGGCTCTCGTAATCTTCTTATCTTGATTATAAATCTGAAAGGCTATCCATAATGATATCGGTAGATGTTCCATTAAATTATAAAACTTCAGAAAAGCATATAATTAGTCAAGTGTAGCTTATCGAATTGTGTTTATAATTTTAATTTCCTGTTTTATATTATACATATAGTCCAATTTAATTCACCAGAGAAAGTATTTAGTTCCTGATAATAAAAGGAAACAATCACTATCTGAACGATCACTTTCACGAACCGAGATCTTTATTAAATACTTTAAAATCAAATAATTAATTTACGTTAATTCACAAATATTTGTTTATACTTACGTAAACAAATATTCCGCCATTTTAAATAAAATTCCCGGTTTTGAATAAAAAAAAACCCACCGTAGATTATTAATAAATTAGAAAAAGGGTCCCCTTTGGTTAAATGATTAGCGCTAAAAGCAAAAAAATAGGGTTTGTTTTATTATTGTAGTTATACTATCGTGGGCTGCTGTAGACATGCCAAGGTGTCAAGGTTAGACAATTACATTGCACGGCTGACAGGAGGGTTGTCTACCGTCAAGGGATGTCAAAGGGTTTTTTTATTTAAGAAAATAAATATCATTTTAATTACCACTCGCAAATTGGTATGATTGCTAATCATTTCGTAACTCCTTAATCCAGTCGTTAAGCATCTTACAAACTTACCCGTTCGTTCCATTCAGACCATCTGCTGTGAAGTATGAATGTTAGAGTATCGACATCCCACTTGATATATACTTTAGGAAATGTTCAAGAAACGACTTCTTCGTCCAGCTATTAATTCGTTCTATAAAATGCAAGTATGACCAAAATTATTGAATAATGAGACGAACGTTTCATTAAATACGATCAGTCTGGATGTGAAAAGCAAGTCCTTGACCTTTGAAGTATAAAAACGATTTTTGTAGATCAGTAGCACTGGAGACGTTCTTATTCATTCGATCTTCATTTTATTTCTTACTGGATCATCTTCCATCACTATTTCGTTTGCATCATTTTCAAATAGCTTCAGATATCGACATTTCCTTGTAATTCTACTCCATTTCTGCAAGTGAGCGGCTGATGAACAATTCCTTTTTAACCTTCTGCATTTTCCGTTCCCTGTAATAGCTACTATCAGACTCGCAATCATATTATGATGATTCATTCGGAGTGAAATTCTTATTTGTATCTAAGTTTTGAAATCTGCATCCTAAAATTGGGCACGCATGAATTACATACGACTTGTTGAGTGATTAAGTTAATTTGTTGATCTCACCTCATCTATAAATCTATCTATTGCTAATTCGACGTTTTTCCTTCCTTTAGATGGCTGCATCTTATCTATTTTCGCATCCAAATACCTTACACAGTATACAGTCTAAGATACACTCGTTCACTTAAAATAACTAAGGTTGTTCTATAAATTTACGTTATAACAAGGCATATCAATGTGCTGTATACGCGTACACTGTTGTGTCATTGCCAAAATGAAGAATATCCAACGGCAGAACAACGTATTATATGACTATATTGTTTTACTTTAGATCTTCTATGACAAGTGTCTTCTAAGAAACTATTGTTTTGCCCATATACTCCCTATTATTAAGTAGTACTCTGTTGTGACAGTAATACCATTATTAATACTGCGTTGTTTTTTTTTATAAATATAGACAGGCCTTCAACATAATGCAGAGCTCTTAAAAATCTAAAATAGGGAAATTTGCGAGTATAATACTTTACCATTGCACGGTAGAAAGGTTACTAAGCAGTCTAAGAGATGAAATTACCCACTGATGTAGGTCGTTCCCGCCACTTTTTCTAATAATCACAACGCCTACATTTAAAATTTGTTGCAACATGCACACACGGTTGGTCACATCACTCACCAACCTTGATCATAACTTCAACCGTTTCTTTTTTGGTTATAAAATCTAATTTTAAGTTTTGTCACATCGTCTACCGATTCGTTTGAACGATACTGTGCCAAAACAATAACATAATTTTTTTAGATAGGTATACTAATTGCTCATTTCCTATTTTCTTTTTTTTTATGATTGTGGACCTGAATAGGCTAAATTTGGCCTATCGTGCCAAAGCACTCAGGAACACTTAGGAGGATGGATAGAGGGATAATGAATTGCCAACGATTGCCTACGAACAGCTACCTTAAATTTTCTCGTGTCATAAGTGAGAGGAAAGCAGGAACTAGGGAGATCATTCCAGAGTTTAGAAGCCGTGTAGAAAAATGTGGATTGCGTCCGTTTGGTACGAGAAGTGGAGATTTGTACTGCATACTGATGATGTGAATGAGCGAACCGAGTGTTTCTCGCAAAGATAGCCCGAGATGGTATCAAAGAATATAATTCAGCAGCACAATAGCCGTTGTAATAACGATAATACAAAGAAAGAACTGAAACCATTCTTCTATGCTCAAGGGACTGCATGTGAGAAGTTAAGGACGGGTCATTTATAAGCCTAATCGCTCTCTTTTGAATACGATCAACGATATCGAGAGCGTATTGGGGAGCACTAACCCTGAGGTGAGAATTATATTCCAGATGAGGCCGAATTTGGGCCTTATACAGCATAAGGAGTTGTCGAGAGGTAAAGTACTACTTAGATCTGTACAAAAAGCCTATTTTACGAGCAGGTGTTTTGGTAGCTGGCTGAAGATCGTCAACCCATGAGAGATTTGAAGATACAGTCATACCCAACAGAGTAATAGAGTCTGAAAACTTAAGAATTGAGCCATTCATGCTTACAACAGGAAATGATCGATCTTTTTTGGCGGACACAAGGCAACACTGAGTTTTGTTAGCATTAAATTTAACTAGATTATTGCTTCCCCATTCGAGAATACGTTGAATGTCTTTGTTGATTGAATTTGCCATTTCAGCTTTAATTTCTTGATTTGACATAGAAGGTGGATTATCACTATGAGTAGACTGAGATGAACTACAGTGAAGAATGCTATCGTCAGCAAAGCAATGGATGGGTTTAGTTGTTGAAGAAATAAGGTCATTTATGTACAGTAGAAAAAGTGTAGGCGCTATAACGAATCCCTGTGGTACACCCGCGTTAATGCTAATTTCTTTTGAAAAATAGCCATCAACTAAGACACTTATTCGTCTTTTATCAAGGAAACTAGAAACCCAGTTGATGAGCTTATCATTTAATCCAAACGAGGTGATTAACAGATAAAAGAACTAAATTGTAGGTTAGCCAATAATAATTACTAATTACAAAATGATAAAACGAGAATTGGTTGTGGCATTACTATTGCTAGCGCGCACTCTGTGGAAGTAATACCTTTGTTGAGGAACGGGCTTCTGGTTGGGGAGGCTGTGTTATTCGGTGCAACGTTAAGAATTAGCCCCATGTTGGGCGCCAATTGTTATAGGGGATCATTATTATTCGCGTATGAACGCCAAAAACATCTGGGGAATGTAGGTTTGTAATGTTAATTTACTGTCTTTATTCAAACTAAAGAACTATTTCGCAAAAAGTATTCAATTAAAAAAATCAAATAATAGCATTTTTTCTAATATTCTGGAGTTAGATTTATCATATGCTGCCTCTTGTTTGTTTTTGAAGTAAAAGCTTAAAAATGTTGCTTTGTTAGTAGCTATATGATCTTCTTCTGCGATCATCTATTTTAATATCGAAACCAATAGAATGTAACAATCGCTTTAAGCTTGTTGCACTAAATGAATACATTTTATCTTCCTTTAACTCGTATATTAAGCTTTTTACTGTAACTGGGAACACTGAAATAATTAAGTCAGTTTATGTAATTAGTATTTTACCTGTTTCTTACATTTCAAATGCATATAAATTTTTCTCTTAACTACGTTTTTTATTTATTTATCTACATCAATGGTACGTTTGTTTTGACGTTGTCTTTTCTTCTGAAGTGTGCTAGGTACACTTTGAACAGCTGCTTGACTTGCTGCAGTTCGTGCTTTGGTACGTGTCACTGTTTTTTTCTGTAACTCCATATGCGTCGGTAGTTGTATATAAATAAATAAAGGTCTGACAGAATTTTAATTACAATACTGACCTGTATAATTGACGGTAGAGGCAAATTCGGTCCATTTCGATCACGCTCCATTTCAAACTACCGAAGAACATTCATTGACATGATCTGGCTTTGACGTATTAAAGATTTACCTTTTAAAGACATCATACTAGAGCTTATGATCGCCTTAAAGAATTCCAGTAGTGTTAATAAAAACTGTTTTAATAATTCAGGGAATACAAAACGGGATAAATGTACGTGACAGATCAAAACAAACAAATTGTGAGGTTTAGTTGCTGATTTATGTGAGGCATACGTTTTCAGCACTTTTAATATTTAAACGACAGACGTTCGTTAAAATCTCTCTTCTCTTTTCATACGTAGGTATAAGAGGAACAGAAATAAATATATATTATAATTTTTTTGTTTTATGTATCATGTTATGAATCATAAGACACCCTCCGCGGTCCCGACTTTATATCAATCATGTCTTTTTCTACAACCGATCGAAAAGTACAAATTTGCACTTCAAAAGAAAGGCCAACGTTACACTTTTCCGAGTAGCAAGCTTTTGTTTTACTTTGTCGCTCGCCGAGCGCCAAAGCAACTACGAGGCTCGCTCAGTTACCATGGTAACCTTAATAGACGTTTAGTGTTTCTGCGACTTTTGACAAAAGTATGCTTTGAGGGGTATTTGACATTTGACATTTTTTTAGGATAACTATTTTACCTCTTTTATAATAAGTTCATTACGAAAATAAGCAACACTGTAAAAATAAAAACAGTTATTAACAAACATTCTTACAAAAACACATATGAGCGCAAAGTGATGCTAACGTTTTGAAATCTGAACAATCAAATTTTAGGTTATCAATAATTATTAATTTTTACCAAACATTTTTGTAAAAACAGCGGTTGTAGAAAAAATCATGTGTGTAATTTCTGCTCTCGCGAGATAGTCACGAGTCAAACTTCTCGCTCAGAGCTACAATGTGTCACTTTGCGCTCTTAATACACAAGTAGCTATTTCATGAGGAGAACATTTCAGAACCTAGACACAAACCAAATTTCTTGAAGCGACTAGACCGATGTGATGATTCGAATCATGAAGTGTTTAGAATTTAACGGATAGTATTTCTAACAATTGCTAGTTTAAATAGTACTTATTCATCATTTCTGTTAGCCGATCTGATTACATTAGTTCAACGATAGTGCAATTGTTAATTGTAACTATTGAATATCTCGGAAAGGGTGTGTTGTGGGTATGGGTATACATACACATATCTAAGCAAAGCCAGAAAAGAGAATTAACTAGAATTACAAAACGTGCAATATTCTATTTGAAATACTCTACTTATGAGAAGTTGTAGTTTCAGAAGCTTGACCTTACTTCTCACAGATATAATTAACAAGTTATACAACTTTAACTCTCACCAATACTCTGCGTTTTTCTGAGACACCATCTACAGTTTGAATAATTTCAAAAGTAGCTTTAATTCATCTGAAGACTTACTGTAGCATATCGCAACAGGAACAGGTTGAATAAATTCTAACTTTATCCAAACATTTTTATTATTTAATTTAACCTTGCATTTTTATATTTGCAAATATTCAGAAAGCGATGGTAGATAGGAACAATAAGAGAAATTTACATTTATTAGAGTTCATCTTTTGAAATTTGATAAAAATACAGATTGTTCCATTAAACAAAATGTAGATTTGATATAAATCTTTTTGTGGAGCACTCTGTATAGTGAAAAATAATTTTAAAGTGTAGTCCTCTACACCAAAAATCATTCAGGTACGTAACACCGTTTTCTAACAGTAGACCGCGTTGTGTATGGCCGGACATTCTGTATATAGTTTTCAAAAGTACCTCAAACCGTGTCAATTAACGATAGGAGTGCCTATACCAAAAATGATCGCAATCCTTGCATACCAGCATTAAGAATAAATACGCTCTTAACGAAGAGATTTTCGGTATATATATATATATATACACCGTGTCCACAAATTATTGGCGGATTTCATAACGCTATAGCAGAAGGTGTTGTCTGCGGGTGTTGTACGGCCAATCCATCGACCTGGCAGGATTCGATTAAGGTATCGACGGACGTCCTTATGCCAATGTGGTGGGGCACCGTCTGGTTTGAATATGAATCCCTGTTCCTCTTAGTCGTCTGTCAGTTGTGGTACTAACCAATTTTGTAACTGAGGGACGACGAAGAGGAACAGGGATTTATATTCCAATAAGACGGTGCCCCTCTACATTGGCATACGGACGTCCGTGGATACCTCAATCAAATTCTGTCAGGTCGATGGATTGGCCGTGTAACACCCGCAGGCAACACCTACTGACCTGGCCTCCACGTTCACCTGACCTTACTGTGTGTGATTTCTTCCTGTGGGGTTACGTCAAGGATAGTGTTTACAATCCTCCACTTCCAGCGACGTTGGCGGAATTGAGAAGGCGCATTACTGCAGCCATTGACAACATCACACAAGATATGCTTGAGAGGGTTTGGCGTGAATGGGATCACCGGCTGGACGTTTGCCGTATCACACGTGGTGTTCACATCGAGTGCATTTAGCCTTCAGACTTCTCTCTTTCAAATGGTGGTTGGATCGTGCATTTATGCTAAGTATTAGTAAAGCTATAGCGTTATGAAATCCGCCAATAATGTGTGGACACGGTGTACATATGCAAGTAGAATTTTTCGTCTTATGTTTATCTCACAGAATCTGTAGTTGAGCCATTTTTCAGACACGCTGTATATTCGTGTCACAAAGTAAACCCTTTTGGACAGATATTCTCTGCCGAAACTGCTTATACCAAAATCACTTTATTAACATGCCCAAGATCCATATGAAAAAAAATGAAGTTATCCAAAATTTTCTGGAAACAAGATTCAAGCAAATAATATCATCCATCTGCATTAATTCCAATCATTTATAATTAACAGTTGTTTTTTTTCCAGCGATGCGGAGCACGTCAGGATGAATAGCGAATCCATTCGGTTATAAATGTAAGTAAATTTATCTTTAACATAGTATTTTGGAAGAGAGATATGGCCAATTTAATCTTCAAGGTGTTAAAATTATAATTTATGACCAAAAAAAAGACAAATTTACTAAAATGATGCATAATCCAATTACCTAAAATAAACTGGATTACATAAGTACACAGCGAACTGGAGATTTTTATAGGTATGTCTTTGTGCTAACATTTCAAGATCTAGAAATCAAGGTTGATTGAATTATTACTTTAGAAAACCCTCGAGCTAAACTGTAGCAAGGATTTTGCTATTATTATTGAAGTTATTATGTAATTAAATGTTATATTATTTTGTTTAATAATAGATATAAAATCACATCTTCGTTATTACTTTTCTAATAACCGGTCATTATTTTGTATTGCTAGTGACAAATATGTCCGTTTGGATAACTGTATTATATTCATTCTATTTTTTAAAATCCATATACGATAGAACGTCGCATTTATTTCTGATTAAAATTTTTTGACCAAACGAGAGTTTTTAAAAAACTAATTTCTATGCTGGCCTGTAATATATTTGCGGTAGCGCAAAAATAGATCATACGCAGGTAGTTCTGGTTTTTTTAAATATTACTTCTTCTAACTTCAAAATAAATCACAGGTGGTGTTGGTAATATAGATATACCAAGCTATGTTGTATTTTTCACACGTGATCTTTCACACGTATTCATAAAAGAGGAAAGATTGCTTGCGAGTACACTTTTTACCAACTCTTTTTTTTACAAATTTCCGCTCACCCTACGGATTAAAATCTAATAAATAAAATTTTCCGGAGTCTTTTAACATGTCTGAGTCTTGAGATCTCAACTCTTACACGAACAGATTTTTTTTAGTTTACGCTGTGTTTTTCTACCAAAAATGCGCCAAAAATGTTAAAAACGACTATACTTTGATATATAAGATCTTACTGTTGGTCAGAAATATTACATAGAATCCAAAAATGTAACAAAAATACATTCCATGTAAAATAAAGAAGTTAATGGCAAGTTACAATATAATCGGAACTCACTCAATTTTCACGGTAAATATTCCAAATGTAAGAGAATTCTTTTTAGTATTAAATTTGTTATTTTATTATAATCAAGTAAATATTTATTTTCAAAAGAATGCTTTGCTAATGGGGTAATAGGATTTTCTAGAGGTTGTAAAGAAGTACCTATATAAATCTCACCACAATTTCAGCAAGGAATTTTGTAATTAGTGTTTACTTTTTAGTCCTTGAATATTATTGATTTTGATTTTGAAATTAATGGTGATCCTGTAATGGAGATTTTTTTATTATAAAAAGGAATTGAAAGCTTTTTTTAAGTACATTATTATAAAGTACAATACTAATATCCATCAGTGATCGTCGTTATAGCTCTTATAGTGTCTTCTTACAATTTAGTCATTTTTGCTGGGACAGACAATGGTGATGGGAAGTCTGCTGCTTAAGGCTGTCTTCCACACTTTCGATGCAAATACATTTTTAAACGTATTATTGGATCTGAAATGTGAATGGTATTTCTGTGGAATTGGTCGTGATTATATACTAAACAGTATATTATTTTGTTCTTTTCAACGGCAAACGTCAAAAATCGTTATAACTTAAGTCAAAGACCGCCATCTCTCTTTAAATCTCTGCTGCATAAAATTAGAAATTGGGTATCAACGTATTTGCATTATACAGCAATGAAAACCATTCAGTTGTGTAATCTAACCCTATTTAAATATTATCCTTACTTCTTAAAATCCGCTACTCGTACTCCCAACTCATTCTACTTGTTATTTCAACGTACTACAGAAACTCTTAACTAAACCATAAATGAAATGATTAGTTTGTAAATTTTCTATTTAAATCCACAAGGAAAGTATGTATAACATGTAGCGACAATTACAATTTGTTAGATGGAAATATTACTTGAGCAAAGGTGAACCAGAAAGTTCAACAATCATCATCAAACATGTCTCGAACGAAGACCACCGAATCCAATGGGATAACATGCATATAGTGGCAAAGGACGAGAATACAACTCGCCGAAAACTCAAACAAGCCACTTATATAGCACTGACAGAAAATCCGATAAACCAAGCTAGTGTGGAAATGATACCCATATGGATCCCAATAATGCGCCAAAAATACGCCTGCGTAATAGGTTATTACTCAACATGCGCAATAAACCACTGCGCTACCACGAAAAGGTCTAATTCTTCGCTGTTGATTTTTCATTAAAATCATTTATTCAAAAGTTATGTGGTTCCAATACGTGCACAACTTAAAAATATTTTAGCATCTACAGGGTGATTCGTAAAAGTAGGGGGGTATCAACACCCTGCATATCCTTACATTTTTGGATAGCCTAATGAATAAACTTTTCAACGATGTATACATTTGTACATATAAAATGCAACGTTGCCAAGCTATTTAACAAAAAAGTATTTTTTTCCTGAATGTAAGGTTCGCAATAAAAATTAATTCTTGGTTTATTATTTAAGTTGAGACAAATTAGTTCAGGGATATAGTTAAGCTAGGTATAGGATTTGAAAAGATATAAACGTTTTATTGATATATTGAATAGGGAAGAGAAGGCTCCGTGTGAAACTTTAGCATGTTCAACGTACATCAATTCTCTTATTTCAAATGGAAAACCCGGTATATTTTGATATAGGCGAATAGTACTCTTAAAGACCTGACTTTTATCTACATACATCGATACCGCTAAAATTTATGGTTTTTTAAATATTTCCATTTTTTTAATTTATCTATAATTAATTTATAACGTAACGATTTAATAGAGTGCCATGATTTAAAAACAATAAAACAAAATTTTAGTATATCAATTAGGTGTATTTTAACTTGATTTCTTTCAAAACTACTTTTTCACTACATTTGTATTTAGAAGAAAACTTGAATTAAAAGTTAACTCTAAATTTTAAAATGAAATATGCGAAGAACGAATTAATTCAAATGATTTCCATAATAGGAGAAGCCCAAGGTAATTGTTTACTTGCTTCTAGAATTTGTAAACAAAAATTTCCCGATGCCCATTGTCCAGATGAATGAGTTCTTGAAAATTTAAAAAGTAGATTTGACGAAACAGGATCGATTGCATATAAGAAGAACAATTGTCCAAAACCTGTAAACAACGAGGAAACTCAACTAGTGGTGCTTCAAGCTATACCAGAAAACCCTCAAATAAGTATTAGAAAAATTGCAGTGGAACATGATTTACAGAAATCAACAATACACAACATAATTAATGAGTATAAATACCATCCATACAAGATCCAACTCCACCAGACATTGGATGAACATGATTTTGAAAATAGATTAAATTACTGTCCTTGGGGATTGCAACAACCACATATTTTTTTTAATACAGTTATGATGACAGACGAATCTATTTTTCATAACAATTATTTTGTAAATAGACATAATTGTCATTATTACGCCATGGAAAATCCACATATAATTAGATACAGAAACAATCAGCATCGATGAAGTCTCAATGTTTGGGCTGATATTATTAGCAACAGATTATTAGGACCCTACTTTTTGGAAAACAATTTAAATGCAGTAAATTATTTAAATTTATTGCGAACCAACGTGCTACTATGGATTGAAGAGAGCATCCCATTCGCTAATGAGGAAATATGGTTCCAACAAGATGGCGCTTCTGCACATTCGGCCAGCTAGATCACCCGATCTGACTTATTTATGGGGCTACATTAAAAATGAAGTTTATAGAACATCGCCGACTACTGCAGAAAATATGAGGGAAAGAATTCAACAAGGGTTTCGTAATGTAACCCAACAAATGTTGCATTCTATTGAACCTTATTTATAATTTTTTTAAGTGCACATTTGCATATACTTGACTTACCTACTTCTTGTTCTTGTTAATATACCGGGTGTTCCATTTAAAATAAGAGAATTGATGTACGTTGAACATGCTAAAGTTTCACACGGAGCCTTTTCCCTTCTATTCAATATATCAATGAAACGTCTACATCTTTTGAAAGCCTATACCTAGCTTAATTATATCCCTGAACTAATTTGTCACAACTGAGATAATAAACCAAGAATTAATTTTTATTGCTAACCTTACATTCAGGAAAAAAATACATTTCTGTAAAATAACTTGGCCACGTTTCATTCTATATGTACAAATGTATACATCGTTGAAAAGCTTATTCGTTAGACTATCCAAAAATGTAATGGTATACAGGGTGTTCCATTTAAAATAAAAAAGTTAATACCCCCACTACTTTTACGAATCTCACCCTGTAGGTGCTAAAATAGTTTTAAGTTGTGCACGTATTGGAACCATATAACTCTTGTATAAATGATTTTAATGAAAAATTAACAGCGAAGCCACAATCTTCCGCCACGTGACGCTTTGGACACCGGTATATATATATATATATATATATATATATATATATATATATATATATATATATATAATATATATATATATATATATATATATATATATATATATATATATATATATATATATATATATATATATATATATATATATATATATATATATATATATATATATATATATATATATAAAGTTCTAAAAATATATATTGGAATACTCAGTAGCCCAGCGGTAAAGATGTCAAACTAATAAGTGAAAGGTACCAAGTTCGAATTGGAGAGTAGCCAAGTGCTTGAGAACATCAGAGGAAATGATTTCGACTCAAGTGCGAAAACAGTCTTCGCAGGCCTAAGCCTGATGACGAAAGCAGAGTTCGTTTCCGAAACGTCGCGCTACAAAAAAAATGTGCAATGTTCATCTCAACTAAATGGTTGAATTACTTCGAACAAATCAATTTGTTGAGGTGAACGATCTGTTGAAAGAGTGCAAAATATTGAAGGTTTAGCCTCTATGGGAGGGGTAAAAGCTAGCTACATATTAGTAGCTATTATCCGCACGAGTCCTCCCGTGGTGTGGAGGTCAGAACAATAAACGTTATAAAACTTTCCAATGAATCTTTGAAAAACCAACATATTCACGGTGTATGCCAAGTGTAAGACAAGATGCAAACGTTCGCCTAAGTGATTCTCTGTGGCATTGTTACACGCTCAATCCGCACTAGGTGTCGTCTAGGCTTATTAAAATAAGCTGGTTGCCGACTAACTAGCCGAAGAATGCTGTAGGCTTTAGTAAGATGTAAAATATGTGAAATATTGCTTCAAACTTCACAATTACTTCCAAATAATTTTCGAAATTTTAAAGATCTTGAATGATGGTATACAATTTAATAAGTGCCCACTCAGTAAATTACTAACTCAATTTCAACCACAAAATTCGTAATATTCGCTTTAAATTAAAAAAAAGTGTACTAAATTTTGTTTAAATAAGCATAATGTATTTATACTGATTAATTTTGCGTCAATAACTAACTTTTCGTTTGCCCTCTTATATTCAAGATAAATGCTTTATAACTTTAAAATGGGTCAGTGTCACTGACCAGTCAAACATTAGTTAATTACATAATCGTAAGCCTTGAGTTTAATCACTTTTAATATATGTGAAATGATTTATGTAAAATAAAACTGACGTGGTTGTATATCAGTTTTGAGTGATCATCCAATTTAACATAAAGTCATAAATAAATATTCTGTGCGCCAGTAAGAAAAATAATACTAAGCAATTCAAACTCAAACGAATTTAGAGAAGAAGCTTGTCAAAATTTTCGTTATTTCAAACTGTCCGAGTGTTAAATTTTTTCAAGGCCACATATACGCAATTCTGGCCTAGAATTAAACACTTTTATGCATTTAACACCATTATTGACTTTAATATATATAAAAAGGTTGACGTAATGCTATTTCAACTTTGAGTGATCATCCATTTTAACATAAACTTAACTAAAATATAAGCTGTCTAATAAGCTTTGTATATAACAGTAACAAAAATTCAGTGGACCAGTAAAAAAAGATACTAAGCCATTCAAATTTATAAAAATTTAGAGAGGAAGCTTGTCAAAATTCTTTTAAAGGTAAATATAACCAATTAAATTGCGAGCAGTTATGCATTTCGCCCTATAATAATGTAATAATATAGTACTGACTTTAGATTAATGATTCTTAATTTTTTGATACAAAACTTACTGAGCTATCTCCTTTCCGATTAAACTAATTTGAGACGAGATTAAAAACAAGGAAAACCTGTAATATGTGTATTGAAAAATGTAAAATTGTATCGTTATAAAATTTACACCCTTTTAGAACTAAGTCTAAATCCAAAATGTAATAATGATTGAATATCAAATGGTCTCAATATCGATTGCTAATATTTGTAGTTTTGAAAAGCTAAGAAAGAACTGCGGTCGATGGTTGCCTATCTTACTATGATTCCCATTTTAAAAAATGCCAGTTTATATCATCACTCAAAAACCGCACCCTCTAGAAAAATGCCAAGCACGCCACTGAATTCGTTGACGATATATATCAGTATAATAGTATAAGCGAGGTATATCGAAAACAAAAGAAGATACTAAATTTTTGATTTTGCCATGGAATCTAGGTCAACAAAGTAGTGCTGAAATGTAAAACTGCAAACTTTTATCGTTGATAATAACAAAGACATCTTTAAAAAACAACTAAAATAACGAAATCGGGACACACTGTACAGCCATGTAAATACAATAGGTACATTGGTTAAACATTTTAGCAACAATAATGATTTAAGGCTAATAACACTATATAATTCCAATATTGACCTATCCATATAGATGTTCCATTACTGTACATATTTTGGTAGCGTATAGTGCTGCCAATATCGTAAAAAATCTATAAATCTATAATCAGTATTATATTACAAGGTTTCAAATAAAATATTGGCGCTGGATTACATAAACATTGTAATTACAATATTATATTAAAGTTGATAAAATTATATCTTGTCAATATTCACATACGCATATAGATTTTCCATTATTGGATTTATATTGGTGCAACCAATATTGTTATAAGGATAGTAAATGTATATTTAACCAACTTTATACAAAACAACGTTGTACATAAAATGCTGGCGCTATATTGGATAAATATTGTAACAACGATATGGTCTTAAAAGTGGTATTCGACATTGCGTTAGAAATCAGAGGTTGAGAATCGATGTTTGAATATTGAAGCAATATTGTACAGGTTTTTAGCGAAAGTTATGTTCTATCTGGGTCGTCGTGCTAATTACTTAAAGACCATTTAATTCAGTGATGAATTATCGTTTTTCTTAATGGAAGTGGTAAGAAACAAAATGCTAGATATTGGAGCGATCAAAATTCATGCTGGTATAGCGAAAGCTAATTGAGTCATCCATATCTTGATATGTTGAAGAATGTCATCAACTCTGTAATAGAGCAATGTCCAAGAATTTCACAGGATGGAAACAACCTTTCAGCAAGATTTATTACTAAACCACAGAGTTTCTGGATTTGCGACAAAGAATAATTGATGAATGTCCATCGATTACAAGGGAAACTTTCCACAGTGTGTGCCGGAAGATTTCCAATAGATTATTGTCAAGTGATACAAGGACAACATTTTCAGAAATACCTTTAACACAATTTTTGTGAAATTATTTTGTTTCATTATAATTTCGCTTTATGGTCTTTTTAATTCATAAAATCGTCGATAATTGGAATTGTGATAATCCGATTTTAACTTTTTTAATAGGAATATGTAGAGTGTTATAATACATTTTAAACGAGATGTTACATGGCCCCTTTGTAATTTAACCTAATTTCGAATTTCTTGTACCTACAAATAATATTAACATGACTATGCGTTTATTATTGTTTTTTATTATTCCTAATTACCTTACAATAATTAGTATTTAAATTACCATTTGTAGTTTACTTCATTAATATTATTGTAATATTTCATTTCTTTGTAACTACCTAAACACCTTTGTCCCAGTTAATTTATGAGAAACTTATTTCTATTGTTAACTTAGTTGTGGTAACTGGTACGGTTGATTTAAATTAATTTTTTTTTAATTAACGTAAAAAGATTCAATTTAAATTTATTAGCAACAGGTCATTGGTTCTGTAAGTACATCGGTAATGAATCGTGTTGGTGTACGTACAAGACAAGTTTTTGCTTTTACAACACCACACTCACCTCAATTGTCTCTCACTTAAATCTTTAAATACCGGAATATTATTTATTTTCAAACAAATCTCGTCTGCATGTTTAACCGTTTAAGGAAGATGCATATCACGCGGATCTGTACTTTCTTAAACAGTAAAAATAGTAGTCGTTAAAGGAATTTCAAAGATTACAATAATATTGCAACCGTGTAGGTATTTTTTGCTTATACATTTTAGACAAGCTTACTGTCAATGCATGGAATTTTCTATTAAACATGATAAAACGGTGTGGGAATCTGGGAAATTGCATAATTAGATAACAGTATGTTATGCACCACCGCAAGAACAGCGTTAAATATTTAAAATATTGCTGCATGCAACGGTTTAGAATTTATTTTTTTTTATAACAAAAATGGTGTCATTTGCTCCTTGTAATATACATACCAATATTCAATTCTTATTTCAATAGTAGATCTGTGAGTATTTCACTTTTTTGTAAATCGTGCTACTACTAAATTATATGAAACGCTGTAAGCTGTTAGTGTACTTGTACAATAAATCAAAGTCAGCTTTTTATTCAGAGAAAATCTTGTTTTAACGACGTTATTTAATTTTATCTGAATAATAAAGTTCGACCTTCTTATAGTAAGTACAATAATGCAAGGTTTGTAAATAAAATAATCCCAATATTAGATTTCTAATAAACGTGGTAACATTACCTTCGTAGTTTAACGATGAGTAAGTCTGGGATTAGGAACCACGCGATGACGCGTTTACATCTGCTCCACCAATTCAAGGTGTTCCAGTAAGCGTGGATATGTATAATCTCAAAAAATAATGTGAAACAATTCTTTGCATTTACACTTTAACCGTGCCCTTGAAGTATTTTTTCTAATAAATATAAAAATTGACACAACAACTAATGAAAACCGCTGTCAAATTAACTGCCATAATGCTTTCTCGTATACGTAAACAAATATAATACTTGATCCGCCATTTTGAATCCTTTAATTTTTACAAATGATCGTAAAAACCCCAATACCAGATCTTCAAAGAAGTTAAGATGCGCAATTCTGAACCCTAAAAACGGTGCGCCACTGCTTATTATTTTTTTTATTTTGAAGTTATATAAAAAA